>CM056049.1:672333763-672933763 GCA_029574335.1 Rana kukunoris | reverse complement strand
GCGCCCGCAGCTCTACTCCCCGCACCCCGCAGCTCTTCCCCCGTCCTCCGCGCCCGCAGCTCTTCCCCGTCCTCCGCGCCCGCAGCTCTACTCCCCCGTTAAGAATCAGGGAACGGGGAGAGTCTACGCTATTAGCGTAGACCTAGCGTTGGCTACGTTAGTAGCGTAAACCTGCGCATGCGCAGTATTTACAACACCAGCCCACATAACCTGGAGCAGCTGTAGCTGCAGCCCGTTCCCTGATTCTTAACGGGGGAGTAGAGCTGCGGGCGCGTAGGACGGGGAAGAGCTGCGGGCGCGGGGTGCGGGGAGTAGAGCTGCGGGCGCGGGGTGTACTTAGCGCTGGCGGGAGGCACGCTGCTGACAGCGCTATCGGGCTATCACAGGTAGAGGAGATCCTCTCCCTATGATAGCCTAGCTGTGACTGATGTTTGCGTCAATACTTGACGTTTAAATATGTCACGTGACATGAGTGAGCCAATAGAATGGGATGGAGGCGGACCATCTCATTCTATGGCAAATCTCAATTCATGGCAATGCACCGGCAGCATTCATGCAGCCCCAAACCATGACATTCCCACCACTATGCTTGACTGTAGGCAAGACACATTTGTCTTTGTACTCCTCATCTGGTTGTCGCCACACACGTTTGACACAAATACGTTTATCTGGGTCATTGGATAGAAGAAGATCCTGGACTGCCGCACTCCTTAAAACGATGTCTTTATTGTACAAATAAAATAAAAAAAATCCAAAAAACAACCAAAGCGATACAGTCAAAATGAAGTGAATAACAGGAAAAAGGTGGCTGACATGTTTTACATCATGTGACGCTTATTCGTAAGCTACGAGTAAGCATCACATGATGTGAAACATGTCAGCCACCTTTTTCCTGTTGTTCACTTCATCGCTTTTGTTGTTTTTTGGATTTTATTTGTACAATAAAGACATTGTTTTAAGGAGTGCGACAGTCCAGGATCTTCTTCTATCCCAGGGCTCGACAAATCCCGGTCGCCATGGCGACTAGAAATAGCGCCCTGGCGAGTGGGGGTCTTGGCTGAGAAGGTGGACATGGCCCGGGCCTCGTAGGCCTTCCAGACACAGTACTGCCCGTCACTGTAATTTTGGAATGCGATTAGCGGCGTCAGCAGATGGAGCAGTAAGAGAGCAGCCACTGATGTTTATTTATTTATTTTTTGTTCCATAGGACCGGCGCTCCGCGGACTAGGCCGAAGCTGCGGCCTCGCCTAAAACATCCTGCCCGGCCTAGTCCGCAGAGCGCCGGTCCTATGGAACCGGCGCAGTGTCTATCAGGAAAAAAAAAAACTTGATTCGAATCGTGAATTGAGTTTTTTCTTTTTCAATCACTGATTTTTTGGGGGGCCAATGACAACTACAAATTATTTTCAAGATATTAAAACCTTGATGGAATTAGAATGTCAGCTGCTTTAGAGGAAAATTGATTATTTAATTTGCCTTATAAGTATACTATTAGTCTGTCAGAGAACATGGTATAAGAGGAAAACAGCTCAGTTGTTTCTCAAGTAGCAGCTATATTAAGGTGCCTTTTGTTAAAGAAAACTTGTGAGGGTGCCAAAAATAGAGAATAAAATGGCGGTCATTGCAATACTTTGTCACACCGTATTTGCACAGCGGTCTTACAAGCACACTTTTTTGGGGAAAAAATACCCTTTTTTAAATAAAAAAATAAGACAACAGTAAAGTAAGCCCAATTTTTTGATATTGTGAAAGATAATGTGACGCCGTGTAAATTGATACCCAACATGTCACGCTTCAAAATTGCGTCCGCTCGTGGAATAGCGACAAACTTTTTCCCTTCCCGACATCTAAAAAATTCTACAGGTTGCATGTTTTGAGTTACAGAGGAGGTCTAGGGCTAGAATTATTGCTCTCGCTCTACCAATTGCAGCGATACCACACATGTGTGGTTTGAATACCGTTTACATATGCGGGTGCTATTTATGTATACGTTCGCTTCTGCGCGCGCGCGCGAGCTTGGCGAGACGGGGTGCGTTTTCTGGCTCCTAACTTTTGTAGCTGGCTCCTAAATTCCAAGCAAATTTGTCAAACCCTGTTCTATACAATGCACCTGTGCATAGCCAGCACCTTTTTGGTTTAGTGGGACGGAAGCAAAGCCAAGGGATCAGCAGTTTTTAGAGCGGTATCATCTCTCAAGTTTATCTGGGTCTCATCAGACCACAGGACATGGTTTCAGTAATCCATGTCCTTAGTCTGCTTGTCTTCAGCAAACGGTTGCGGTCTTTCTTGTGCATCATCTTCAGAAGCTTCCTTCTGGGACGACAGCCATGCAGACCAATTTGATACAGTGTACATCGTATGGTCTGAGCACTGACAGGCTGAGCCCCCACCCCTTCAACCTCTGCAAAAATGCTGGCAACACTCATACGTCTATTTCCCAAAGACAACATCTGGATATGACACTGAGCACGTGCACTCAACTTCTTTGGTCGACAGTGGCGAGGCCTGTTCTGAGTGGAACCTGTCCTGTTAAACCGCTGTATGGTCTTGGCCACTGTGCTGCAGCTCAGTTTCAGGGTCTTGACAATCTTCTTATAGCCTAGGCCATCTTTATGTAGAGCAACATTTCTTTATTTTAGATCCTCAGAATGTTTTATGAGGTGTCATGTTGAACTTCCAGTGACCAGTATAAGAGAGTGAGAGTGATAACACCAAATTTAACACACTTGCTCCTCATTCACACCGGAGACCTTGTAACACTAACAAGTCACATGACTTCAGGGAGGGAAAAAGGCTAATTGGGCCCAATTTGGACATTTTCACTTAGGGGTGTACTCACTTTTGTTGCCAACAGTTTAGACATTAATGACTGGGTGTTGAGTTATTTTGAGGGGACAGCAAATTTACACTGTTATACAAGCTGTATACTTAGTACTTTACATTGTAGCCAAGTGTCATTTCTTCGGTGTTGTCACATAAAAAGATATAATAAAATATTTACAAAAATGTGAGGGATGTACTTACTTTTGTGAGATATTGAGTTTGACACCCCTCCTTTAAAAGCATTCACATAAAAGAATATTAAATCAAATAATAATTAGAATGCCTTAATAGCCATATCAGACTATGAAGCACAGGGTCTCCAGAGCCATTTAGCTTCAAAGTTATTTTTGTAGGTAGCAAGTACAGTTAGATAAAATTAATGCATATAATACATAGTTTGGGAACATCATTATACCGGAATTATAAAGAGACAGATTGCCGCTCCAGGCAGGTCTTGTTGGGTGCAAATCTTCTTCTCAGGAACTGGGGGTTCTAGCAATGCACATGGCAAATAAGAACAAAAGATGATCAGGACAGCCAGACTCCAATCCAACGAGTAAACACTGACATTAGTGCGAAACGCGTCAGCTGTCCTAGGTTCCGTTGCTGTGACTTGTAGTACCTGTATCCAGTTTTTTACATTAAAGTTACATTGGATTGGAGTGCGGCTGTCCTGACCATCTTTTGTTCTTATTATAGGAATTATAACAGGGGAACTCTTGTGGGGTCTTGCTTTTCTTGTTGGATGCTTTATTTTTCTATGGGAAATGTATCAAGAGGAGCTGCAACACAACTCCCAGGAGGACAGGAATAGAGCTAGGGAATATGGCAGGGAGATCTTGCTATTGGAGTATCCCAAGAAATATAAACAGTAAGGAGCTAATTTGCCTATAATGGAAATATCGATTTTGAAAATATTGACTCTTTGATCTGCATAATTGTACCGTTGTGCTTAAAAATAGCATATTTAATGTGTGATAAAAGTTATGACACTACAGGTTTTAAAAATTAGAAATAGAATTTTGGGAACATTTCTTCCTGGCAGTGCCTGATTATTGCAAACTGTTCAGTAATGTTCGATTATTGTATCCTGTCCTGCGGTATCTGATCGTTCCACCCTCCCCCGCCGTATATGATCATTCCACCCTCCCCCGCCGTATCTGCTCGTTCCACCCTCCCCCGCCGTATCTGCTCGTTCCACCCTCCCCCGCCGTATCTGCTCGTTCCACCCTCCCCCGCCGTATCTGCTCGTTCCACCCTCCCCCGCCGTATCTGCTCGTTCCACCCTCCCCCGCCGTATCTGCTCGTTCCACCCTCCCCCGCCGTATCTGCTCGTTCCACCCTCCCCTGTGGTATCTGCTCATTATGTCTCATCTGGCACTATTTGCTCATTTCTGCTTGTCTGGTCAATCCACTCATTCCACTCTCATTCATTCCATTCCTTTCCTGAAGCATTTACTAATTTTTTCCCCTTTTGGCATCATCCGATCATACAATGTCCTCTGGCAGCATCCAATTATTACATTCTGTCAGACAGTATCTGTTCATTCCATCCTGTCTCAGTCCTGTTCTTGGCAGTGTTGTCCTTATTTTTACGGACAGTAGGTAAATGTCCGTGGTTGTGGGAATGTGCCAGTAAAAATACCCTAGATCGGTTCGGCTTTGAACTGCGCATAGAGATTGGAGGCAAGGGGTGATTGGAGGCAGGGGGTGATGGTGGCTGCGGTGGCCCCGCATAGGGGGATGGAGGCAGGGGGCAATGAAGGCAGGGGGAGATTGGAGGCAGGGGGTTTTAGTGGCAGGGGGTGATTGGAGGCAGGGGGTGTTGGTGGCAACGCAGAGGGGGATGGTGGCACCGTAGAGGGTGGGGGATGGAGACAGGGGTTGTTGGTGGCACCACAGAGAGGGATGGAGGCAGGGGGTGATTGGAGGCAGGGGGCCTGGGGGAGATTGAAGGCAGAGGGAGATTGGAGGCAGGGGGAGATTGTGGCACCGCAGAGGGGGGTGAAGGCAGTGGGTGGTAGTGGCAGAGGGGGATGGAGGCAGGGGGTGATGTGACTAAATAATTTGCCCTTATATCGAAAATAAATCACATTGCTATTTTCCTAGCGTACTTGTTTGTAGCCTAAATACTGACATTTGCACTTAAAAATGTAACTCATTTTTGTGAAATGCCAGTAAAAACGTGGCTGCACCAGTAAATTTTGGGTGTTGTGCCAGTAAATTTCACTCTGGTAGGTTGGCAACACTGGTTCTTGGTCATTCCTTTGCAGTAGATAGCATCAGAACACTTGCTGTGCTTGATGGGTGATTGCTCCTTTCAGTAAAATAGCATATGTTTGCTGCCAGGGGCGGACTGACCATTGAGTCACTCGGGCACTGCCCGAGGGCCCCATCCCACTAGGGGGCCCCATCAGGGTTGCCAGGCTCAGTAAAACCAGGGACAGTATGTAAAAATCAGTGTTTTTTTTTACATCTGTCCCTGATATGTCCGAAACTGACATGCTTTTGATGTGAAATTCCTGTGATTTTAGCTGCCCCGCCTCTGCATTGCCTCCTGGCGTGGTGGCCATCAGTTCTATTGCCGGGGGGCCCCATGAGTTGTCAGTCCGCCCCTGTTTGCTGCATTGTGAAAGTCAGGAAGAATGATATTATCAAAGGAGGGAAAGGTCAGTTAAAAAGTATAACAGAGAAATCCATTATTACCTGTAAAGCCTCGTACACAGAACCGTTTTTCTCGGCAGGAAAACTGCCAGGTGAGCATTTGGCCTGGAATTCCAGCCGTGTGTATGCTCTCTAGCAGTTTTCCTGTCAGGAAAATGGCCAGGAATCCCGACAGGAAAATAGAGTGTTTCCTGCTGAGAAAAACGGTCATCTGTATGCAGTGAAAAAACGCGCATTGTCGATAACACTTCGACGCATGCATGGTAGCATACAAGGTTAGTGTGGGGTATAGCAAGATGGTGGCGACTGCATAGAACGTGACGAGACACCGGCTCATCGTAGTCGATGACGTCATTCAACGGCGGTTCTTTTGAGTGGCCTTCTGTATACACGGCTTGGCAAGGCAAGATCGCCAGGAATCTCGTCAGGAAAACCAACGTTTTTTCCTGATGGGATTCCAGGCCGTGTGTACAGGGCTTTAGGTAAGGTGTTTAAGTATTGTCATAAACAGCTTGTTACTTTACAGATTAGATTAGGAAATATAGTGAGGATAATGGATTAATTGGAATGTTTATCTTTTTTCACTATTTATATAAAATCTTTATTCCACACTGATGTCACAGAACACTGCAGGATTTCTAAAGAGAGAAAGCAGCATTTTTTTTGTTGCAGGGGAGAAGAGGGATTCCTCAATAATTTGCTTTCATGTCACTCATAGGCTCCCATAGTCCAACCGTTGTCAGTGCTCCCTCCTCTTCCCTGCAGCTGCCAATCACTGACACAGAGGTTCATGTGACCAGACCAGAAAATAGGTAAATATACATTGTAGAGAAAAGGGAAAGATCAGCTGCTAACTAATTATTAAATACTGTACCTTAATATTAATCTAGTACAGTATTCCATTAATTGCAGACTCACCAATCTGGTGCGGTCTCCGTTAGCCAAATTTGATAGTACAAAAATAAAGGAAAAAAGGACCCCCAAAAGAAGCCACGGGTTGACCAAGTCACTTAAGAAATGGCATAATTTTATTAGGTAGAAAAAAGTTTATTTCATTAATTTACATATATAACAAACACTAGATACCCATCGCCAACACCCAATGACTAAAATGTGTTAGACAACGTTGTCTATACTAAAAATCGTCTACGTCATGTAAAGTGCATGCATGCATATTCCTATAGCAGGGTCACCAACTGGTGATAAATTCAAATCCAGTTGGTTACACTGCAAACTAATAGTTCAGCCAAGTATGGCTAAGCAAGTCCCCACTGGGGAATAAACAGGAATAATTGTAGGGGTTGCTGTGCACTTGGGCTCGTTAGTAATTAATGCAGTTGATAATACTTAGACAGCACATTCAGACGATATAGGGTCATATACATAGATAGTTGTCATTGCAAAAAAGTCAAGTATGTCAGTCACAGTTGAGGCCTGATATTTATAAGGCAAAAGCAGGATAGCAGCAGAGCTTAGACAAGCAGGTTCAAGTATACATACAGTAAAACCTTGGTTTGCGAGTAACTTGGTTTGAGAGCGTTTTGCAAGACAAGTAACAATGTTTAATAAATTTTGCCTTAATATACAAGCGATATCTTGATATATGAGTATAAAAAAGAAGAGAGGAGCCTCTATGTACATAACTTTTTGGTGAGTAACAATTTCTAATACATAAATACCTAATACCTAAAAAAAAATCATATAAACTTTAACATGTTAATATGATATTAAAAATAAATTGTCAGTGTTTTTGAAGCCCAACTGCGGGCAAATAAAAAAATGCTTGTTTATGTCTACAATAAAAGGAGATTTACTTACCCAATCCTCCGCATCTCCCTTCAGCTAGACTGGTTCTTGCAGCATCTGCATTCCCACACTTAACTGGTTTAAGGTCCTTGTGATGGACTGCCTGCCCCCCCCCCCCCCCCCCCGTATGGGTGCTTTCGCCAAGATACAGCTTCTTCCACTCCGAAACCAGAAACCAGATTTTATAGCTGAGCATTGGACCCATAGAACTAGGCAACACTAGCTTAGGTGCAAACTGAAACTGACTTTATTGTAAATTCACACAGAATATATACAATGCAAAAAATCAGGTAAGAGCTTCATTACATTATCCTAAACAATGCAAACTGTAAACAGTAATAGCAGTACATTTATTAAACAGCTAACATTTATTTTATTTAGCCGCTTGCCGACTGCTGCACGAACCTTTACGTCAGCAGAATGGCACGGATAGGCAAATGGGCGTATATGTATGTCCTTTTAAATTTGCTGCTGTGTGGTTGCGCACGCGACCCTGCCGCAAGCTCTGTGATCGTGCCCACGGGACATCTTCCCATTCTTGCTAGTGACAGGTCACTGATCGTCTGCTCCCTCTCATCGGGGGCAGCAATCAGTGACGTGTCACTCATAGCCACGCCCCCTAACAGTTAGAATCACTCCCTAGGACACATTTAACCCCTTCCTAGCCCCTAGTGGTTAACCCCTTCAGTGCATTTTTATAGCACTGATCGCTGTATAAATGTGAATGGTCCCAAAATCGCGCCAAAGGTGTCCACCATAATGTCGCAGTCACGATAAAAAACAAACTATCCCCTATTTTGGAGACGCTTTAACTTTTGCGCAAACCAATGAATAAACACTGATTGTGTTTTTTTTTTACCAAAAATATGTAGAAAAATATGCATCGGCCTAAACTGAGGAAAAAATATTATATTTTATATGATTTGGGGGATATTTATTACAGAAAAAAGTAAAAAATATTGCTTTTTCTTCAAAATTGTCGCTCTATTTTTGTTTATAGCGCAAAAAATAAAAACCGCAGAGGTGGAGCCTCGGCGCACGACCATGCAATTGTCAGTTAAAGCGACGCAATGTCAAATCGCAACAAGGGCTCTGGTCTTTGGCCAGCCAAATGGTCTGGGGCTGAAGTGGTTAATAAACCTGGCAGTTGCCTATGACATTTCTTTAGAAACAAAATGCCTTTTAGCTAGGATTTACGTTGACTTTCATTTTAAAACACTGAAGTGAGCAAATATTTTCTAAACAGATAAACGGGGAGCGCTGGAATCTTTGTTCTCTGCAAAATGGTCATTTTCACAGGCAGCCAGTGTAATTTTCCACTTCAACTGCTGCCCTAACTCAAAGCTGCAGAGTCAGGCCTAACTGGCTGCTAAGTGTAACAATGAATCACTCATGTGACGGGCCACAAATATGGTGCAATGTGCACACCATAATCTGATTAAAACAACCTTGCATTATTAGGAGAGAAATAGATCTTCTTTCTTGTGTTTTGTAATCAAGGTATATGCTACAATTGCTTATTTCATTCATCTTTTTGACAGGTCCGAAGAGAAAAAAGCAAAATCTCAGTTTGGAAAAGCTGCTGTAGCAAAAGACGATCGTGTCACTGAACTGCAGAAAAAATTGGAGGAGAAAATTACCGAGCGCATGAGACAGGCCGAGGCCTTGAAGCTAAACCCCCAGCGGAACATAGCCAAATCGTCTAAGGTAAATAAATGTACGGAGCCGGAGTGGATGAAACACTCGGCAATTATAGGTATTGGAGTTACACTGCATTCCCAGTGGCTATGCGTTGCTACAAATCAAAGGTCTGGTACTAATCTATAAAAGGAATGTGTGTGAAAATCTTCCGCTAATTATATGTGTAGACTGTTGCACTTTAATCACTCCTCGGATACAAGGAGATAATGGAACAAATGAAAAAATGTAAAAGGTTGCGCTGTCTCATAAACAAAGAAAAAACCCTTTAAAAAAAATATAGAAAACACAGTATACCAAGTAGTGATAAATAGAGTTCAATAAACAAAGTGTCCATGTGTATCAAAAATTATTCCATAAGTATTCCACCATCTGGATGTGCTATACACCGTTCCCAGTGATAATAAAGTATAACAATCCAAATGAAAAAGAAATTGGCCTAACTTCTAATGATCTCTAAATTATTAGAGATCATCTAACGCATAAGGTAAGAAAATGCCCGATGCCTGGCCACATCTTCATCCACCTCCAAGAGGAATAGATTGATCTGACAGCTCCAGGCTCAGCCTCCCAACACCTCTCACTCTGGAGAGGTGTTTGTAAGACCATAAATCCCTCCCCTGCCTTTAAAAGCATTCAAAACGCCACGTTTGGCTGTTTTGAATACCGCCATTTTTTTAAAATTTGGCGCCTTTAAGTCTTCTGTAAACCGGAAGTGATACCATGACACTGCTTCTGGTTTACTAGATCCGAGACCCGATCAAAGCTGATTCTGGCTTTGTGTGGGTCTCTGGCCAGCCTGATCACTCGGGCCTCCCGGTGGGATGGGAGAGCTTGGGCGAGCTGCGGACGTCCCCTCCCACTGCTTGGGATAAGCCAAGCTTCCGAGCAGCTTCTTGCCAAGAAAGCCAACCGGCGGCTCTATAAAACGGTACCGGAGGATGCCTGCAGCCGCAGGCATCTCCCTGGTACAGGTCGGCATGAAGTGGTTAAAGTGTCCGCGCGTCGGGTGCATGTGAATTCATCACTGATGGGACAGACATTTAGTGGTGGCTGGCCAGGTGTGGCCCATGGGCCGTAGGTTACCGACCCCTGACCTACACGGTTTAGAGGTCAGGGGTCCTGCATCACCAGAAAAGGTCTCTCTGTCATAGGAATAGGATAGCAAGGAAGACCAGAGTCTCCTGTATCAACATAATATGAGCTTGTAGGTCATTTCTTGGTACTTGTAACTGGTTTTGTGAGTGAAAAATGGAATTATATTGGTAATTGTGGTACTCAGGTTGCTTTTCCGTTTGGCTGGGATCTTCCTCAGAATGTACTCTATCCAGTATTTGATAAAATATGAAGAGTCTTTCTCAAGGCACCTTTACCTTGGCAGAGCTCCTCAAATGGAGTAAGTTGCCTTTGAAAGAGGGACAATGTGGGCATGTGGCATCACTAACAATGACATCATTATCTTCTGTTTCCAAATGGGGATTTTCCAACCCCTTGGATGCGCCCTTTTAACATATCTGCCCCACCCCGGTCCATCCTCCCATAGGGTTGTAACTGCTTACAAGCTTCTAATACAACCATCTGATTCTTTTGTGCCCGTTCCTGCTTAAATGGGAACAAGATCTTGGAGCTCTGCCAGGGTAAAGATGCCTTGAGGAAGACCCTTCATATTTTACTGATACTCAAATAGAGTTGTTTTGTCTCACTTATGTACAATTTCTATACAATCCTAACTAAATTGGACTGCATATACCAGGATGATATGTCAATTATGGGTGGATACCTTAGACTTAACGTAACATTTGAAAAAAATGTCCTATTGAGTCCTCAGAAAATATTTTATTTTTCACCTCTTTCAGAACTCATTTGAAGAGAAGCACTGGAGGGAGCTTGAAGAGAGTCGAGAACACCAGGCTCAGCTTTTCCAACATGGCGCCGTTTCACGGGAAACAGCGAACAGAATAGCTGCTTATCAAGCTGCAAGAAGCGGCGTGTCACCTGTCTGCCTACTTCAGTCATAATATATTTATGTTTAAGGGACTTGGCAACTGACACTGAATCGTATGACTCTTTATTACCGAAATACATAGTACAAAAAAAAAAAGAAAAAGATAAGTAAACCAAGAAAATTGGGAAACATACTATAAAAATTTGTGCTCAAATGTGCTCATTGGTGAGTCATGGAATGCCTCACTAAATATACCCTCTATAATCGAATTTAAAAGTTATGTACTTTAGCCTGTAAGGCTGCATTCACACCTAGGCGTGTTTACGCCCGACGCTATTGTAGCCTGAAATACGCTGGAGGGGTGATTAACATTGTCGGCTATGGAGATGGTTCACATCTCCACGCCGAACGCCGTATGCCTGAAGCTCAAAACAAGTCCCGGATCCTTTTTTTCAGGCTGCTTTGGCGTTCGGCATAGCCGACAATGTTAAAATCACCCCTCCAGCAAAAACAAGGCAAAAAAACTATGCGTTTTGTCGCGGCAAATCGCGGGACAAAACGCCACAATTTGTCGCGGCAAATCGCGGTACAATACGCTGCGCTATAGTGTGAATTCAGCCTTAGTCAGAGACTTATCAATTTTAGAAGGAAGTCAGCAGTGATAGGATACATGTTTTTCTTAGTAAGCGACCTTGTGGCCCCTGCAATAGCAATAGTGAACTGCGGACCTCCCATGGTATTCATAAACTCCCATTCTGCTGCAGATAGGAAAAGGTCCTGCATGAAATTTTAAGTGGGCCACTCTGACTCACGCTATCTATCTATAAACAACCCAGTCCCTAAGGCCCTGTACACACGAGGAGACATGTCCGATGAAAACGGTCCGCGGACCGTTTTCATCGGACATGTCTCCTGGGATATTTTGGTCTGATGTGTGTACACACTATCAGACCAAAATCCCTGCAGACAGAGAACGTGGTGACGTAGAAGTCACCGACGTGCTCAATCCAGGAAGTTCAATGCTTCCACGCATGCGTCGAATCAATTCGATGCATGCGCGGGATTTTGGTCTGCTGGTTAGACATACAGGTTAGCCTGCGATCAGGAGCTTTCCGATCAAGTTACCGCCAATCACAGCTGTCACGTGATCAAAAACCCCGCCCTGTCTCCTGGCATTCTAAACCTCTTAAAGGGCCGGGAGGCACAGCTCCAAGGGGTTAAAGTAGGAAATCTTCACTTTTGAGTTTGGGTCTTTAACACATAACAAAGGTTTTCTAGGGCACTATCAATAACTAAAGCGCTGCATAGAAGACAATAATTGGTTTGAGGCTGTCCTGAAACATCCTTCTGAGTTCTCCGATTCATTTGTTTTCAAAACTGTAAAAACAGGCTTTACACCAAAAAAGAAAAACAGTCTGGAAAATGTGGAATGAAGCTTAAAACTCCATCTGCTGGCTCAAAATAAGAATGCAACACATGTAATAGTTTATATAAAGCCGAGTTAAAAGTGAGAAATATATTTTTTTAATCATGATCTTTACCAAATAAGTAGAAAAACTCACTATACATCTACTTTGAAGCATTTGTCTATCTAGATATACTGTGTAATATATCAGGTACAGGTTGGAAAAAAAGCTGACAGCCCAATTAAAAGAGACTTAGAAAATAAACATCAAGCCAGCAACAGAAATCAACAGCGCCTGACAAGTAAAGCTGCGGAAATCAGGCTTGTAATAGGGAGAAATGTATACAAAACGTTATTTCTAGCTACGAGAAATAAATTACTTTACAATGCATGGCGGGATCCATATTGTTTTGTGCACTTGTGAGACTCAACAAGGCATTTGTTAATTTAAAATCTCTGTGTAACAAATACAGTTAACAAGGCAACAAATCTGAACCATTCGAGAGAATGAATGATGCTTCCTGCGAAAACAAGATGAGACAATATAAGCCATGGCTCTGACTGTACTCTTACCCACACAAGTTTTAAACAAATAAACGTGCTATTTGCAACCTTCTGTAGCCTACTGCGACCAATCAAAAATGATCTGTCACTTACCACTGAAATCTGAACTGAATATGTGTTATGACTTGCATCACTCTGTACAGTCCTATTCCGTAGGGTTCAATATTGAGAGTTGACCCACCCTTTGCAGCTATATTAGCTTCAACTCTTCTGGGAAGGCTGTCCACAAGGTTTAGGAGTGTGTCTATGGGAATGTTTGACCATTTTTCCAGAAGCGCATTTGTGAGGTCAGGCATTGATGTGGACGTGAAGGCCCGGCTCACAGTCTCCGCTCTAATTCATCCCAAAGGTGTTCTATCGGGTTGACACCAGGACTCTGTGTAGGCCAATCAAGTTCCTCCACCCTAACTCACTCATCTATGTCCTTAGGAACCTTGGTTTGTTCAACGGTGCGCAGTCATGTTGGAACAGGCATGGCATGCAGGTATGCTGACGCCTTAATGCTGCGTACACACGATCATTTTTCAGCATGAAAAAAACATTGTTTTTTAGCATGTCCAAAAAACGAAGTTTTTCCAACTTCATCATTGAAAATAACGTTGCCCACACACCATCGCTTTTAAAAAAAATTATGAACAAAGTGTGGTGACGTACAACACGTACAACGTCACTATAAAGGGGGAAGTTCTATTCCCCTTTGGGCTGCTTTAGCTGATTCCTTGTTAGTAAAAGACGATTTGCGCTTTTTTGTCTGTTACAGCGTGATGAATGTGCTTACTCCATTATGAATGGTAGTTTTACCAGAACGAGTGCTCCTGTCTCATAACTTGCTTCTGAGCATGCGCGGGTTTAAAACGTAGTTAAAAAATGCAGCATGTTCGAATTTTTTTTTTGTCGTTTTTAGAACATGAAAAATTATGTGTAGCCCACACACGATCATTTTAAATGGCGTTTTTGAAAAACAATGTTTTTTTTCATGCCAAAAAATGATCGTGTGTACGCGGCATAAGAGTTCCCTTCCCTGGAACTAAGGGGCCAAGCCCAACCCCTAAAAAACAATCCCACACCATAATCCCCCCTCCACCAAATTATTTGGACCCGTGCACAAAACAAGGTTCATAAGGACATGGATGAGCGAGTTTGGGGTGGAGTCCTGACCTCAACCCGATAGAACACCTTTGGGTTGAATTAGAGAGGAGACTGTGAGCCAGGCCTTCTTGTCCAACATCAGTGCCTGACCTTACAAATGCGCTTCTGGAAGAATGGTCAAACATTCCCATAGACACACTCCTAAACATTGTGCACAGCCTTCCTAGAAGAGCTGAAGCTGTTATAGCTGCAAAGGGTGGGCCAACTCAATATTGAACCCTATAGACTTAAGCTTTATAAACACGATAGGATTTTACGGAGGCAAAGCCTCAGACTTTTGTCTCAAGGGCGTTGACCAGGAACTTGTCTTGCATACAAACGGCACATAATTGTCAGCCAATAAACACAAACGTAGTTACGTACTACTTTGTTTTTCAGCTCTTTGGCGCCACCCTTTGGGCACCTTCTGCTAATGTTGTGTTTGGTGAACATTGCTTCTGAGCATGTGTGTTTGGACTTTTGTCTGATGGACACAAGCTCGAAAAATCCGACAACAGACCGTTGTTCGGAAAATTTTAAGCCTGGCATTTGTCCGTGGAAAATCGAACAAAAATAGTTTGATGGAGCATACAAACGGTCAGATTTTCCACCAACAGCCTGTCATCACACAATTCCTGTCGGAAAATCCGGTCGTGTGTACGAGGCTTAATGCCGCGTACACACGGTCCTTTTTTGTGATAAAATAAAAAGACGTTTTAAAAAACGTCATTTAAAATGATCGTGTGTGGGCAAAACCTCATTTATGTCTTCAAAAAAACGACCAAAAAAAAAATTCGAACATGCTTGAATTTTTTATGTCGTTTTTCAGAATGTTGTCTGTTGTTTCACAAAAAATGATCGTGTGTGTGTGCAAAACGACGTTTAAAACAACGTTTTTAAACCCGTGCATGCTTAGAAGCAAGTTATGAGACGGGAGCTTCAATGGAACAGAGTGCCGTTGAAAGTGTCTTAGGTAACCGCGCTTTGCAACACCCTTTTCAGAAAACGATGGTGTGTAGGCAACATTGTTTTTTAAAATGAAGTTTCGTAAGATAAAACAACGTTTTTTTACATCACAAAAAGTAATCGTGTGTACGCGGCATAAGACTGGGATGCCATTAAAGTTCATTTGTGTGTAAAGCAGGTGTCCCAATACTTTTGGTACTATAGTGCATGCGGGCTTGTTTGGCATCTCATTCCCATACCATGGACATTCATATGGATTTGCCCTCCATCTTCTCTTGTGTCTATAACAGCCTCCACTCCTCTGGGTAGGCCTCCAATGTGATTTTGAAAAGTCTTTGGAAATATGTGGCCATTCAGTCAAGAAAGCATTATGTCACGTACACACGATCATTTTTTGGCATGAAAAAAAGGTTTGTTTTTCAGCATGTCGAAAAACAACGTTTTTTCCAACTTCATCATTAAAACGACATTCCCCACACATGGTAGTTTTTAAAAAATTTGCTCTAGCAAAGCGCGGTGACGTACAACGGCACTATAAAGGGGAAGTTCCATGCAGGTGACGCCACCCTTGGGGCTGATTTAGCTGATTTCCTTTTTTTCTCAAACAAAGGTTTTTATTGAGCAAATGTAAAAAAGAAAACAGCTTACAAAACTCCAGAGCATAATCGTAATTGACTTTCCATGGGAGAGTACACACAAAACATAACATGACACTTCATCAAAAGCCACTCAGTGTTGTAAATAGCCCTACAACCCTCCCCCCCCCTTCCGCGGACTCATTCGAGTATCCAGGAGCCAGATCGCTGCAGATCTAAAATAGCCTGTCATACACAAGAACATCAAGCCACTGGAGGACTTAACATCAAGCCACAAGGAGGGAGGACTTAGTCCAATTAATGGTCAGGCCCGAGTATTCGCCAAACCGTCGGACCACATTCATGGCCTCTGCGAGCGACCCGGCGGTATCCCCCAGAAGCAACATGGTATCATCCGCATATAGCATGATCTTCTCGTGCAGGTCTCCATATTGGAAGCCCTGCACCAAAGGATCCGTCCGAATCATGGCCGCCAGAGGCTCAATGGCCAGGGCAAAGAGGAGGGGAGACAGTGGGCATCCCTGCCGGGTGCCCCTGTATAGATTGAAAGTGCGAGACACCCTCCCACCCTCTCTTATTGCCGCTACCGGGGATGAATATAAGAGCTGGACCCAAGCAATGAAACCATCTCCAAACCCAAACCTCTGCATTACCGCCCAGAGAAAGTCCCATTCGACGCTGTCAAACGCCTTGTGGGCGTCGAGAGACAGCAGGGCTCTGTCCCCCATGTTATCCGCCCGGGATTGCATATTGAGATAGTGCCTCCTCAAGTTTATTGCCGTCGACTTCTGCGGCATAAATCCCGATTGGTCAGAATGTATGATAGTGGAGATGGCCCCATTCAGTCTGACCGCCAGGACCTTGGCAAGAATCTTTACATCATTTTGCAAAAGGGAAATGGGTCTATAGGACCCCGGGTCGAGCGGATCCTTGTCTGGTTTCAGAATCAGGACATTGTTTGCCCTGGTCATGGATATGGGAAGAGTGCCCTCCTCCCTTGCAGCATTAAACACCTTCAGCAAGTGCGGGAGTATCAGTTCCCCATATTGCTTGTATATTTCCACGGGGAGACCGTCGTCCCCGGGAGCCTTTGAGTTAGGGAACAGGCTGGTCGCCATCTGTAATTCGCCCAGGGTCAAAGGGGAATCCAGCATCTCCCTATTGGAGGCCGAGAGCTTTGGTAGTTGCACCGGGTCTAGATATTCTCTCAGAGAGTCCAGCGAGTGTGTGCTCCTGGAGTCGTATAAAGAGGAGTAAAACCCAACTAGTTCATCAAGGACTTGGTCGGGGGAGTTCGTCACCCTCCCTCCGGTGGTGCGCAGCGCCCCTATGGAAGGAGACATCTGCTGGGCGTGGGCAATAGTTGCTAGCATGCGACCAGTGTGTTCACCCTCCTCATAAAATGCCGCTTTTTGGAAAAAGCGTTTCCTCTCCGCCCCCGAGGCCGTGACTCGGTACAGAGCATCCTGCGCCGAAAGCCACGCCTCCCTATTTGTATCAGATGGGTCTGCAATGAATGTATCCTCCAGCCTCTCCGCCGCCCGCTCCACCCCCTCCCTTTGTGCATTCGTCCGTGCCTTGATGGCCTGAATCTCTGTGATAAATATGCCTCGCAGGACGGCCTTAAAGGCCTCCCAAGTGATCGCTATGTTGTCAGTGCCGGTGTGTATACGCCAGTATTCCTCAATGCGGGCCTCTATATGCTCGTGGGACGGGAAAAGGCTCAGCCAGAAGGCATTCATCTCTCCATGGTGCCTTGGCCACCGCAGAAGAGGGACGCACCCCCAGGGTTACAAGCAGTGGAGAATGATCCGAAACAGTTCTCAGACCATACGCCACCTCTAACACATATCTCTCAGCAGCATGCGAGCACAAGCACAGATCTATCCTAGACAGGGATGAGTAGCTCTTAGAGAAACATGAAAATTGTTTGTCTCCAGGATTCCTAGCCCTCCAAGGGTCCCTCCACCCCACTTCCTCCGCCAGTTTTCTCAGGGCCGTCCGGCGTGTCCCCCTCCCTCCCCCACCCCGGAGGATGCTTATCCAATAGAGGATCCAAGTAACAGTTGAAGTCCCCGAAGGCAAACAGTGGCACCTCCGGGAACCGCAACTGGAACCTAACCAATGCCCTCAGTACCTCATTGTTGTACGGGGGGGGCACATATACAAAAGCAAGGATACATTTAAAGGCAAACAGCTTGCATAGCAGAAAAACGTATCTCCCATCAACATCCACATCAGCAGTCAGTTCCTCGTAGTCTAAGGAACTGTGCACCATCACACTCACCCCCCTTGAATACGAGGTGTGAGTGGAATGATACGCCCTACCCACCCACCGATATCCCAAACAAGGCACAGAGTCAGGGGTCAAATGAGTCTCCTGAAGAGCACAGATAGCGGGCAGTTGCTTCCTCATCAGGGACGACACCATAGTCCGCTTCAGCGGGTCCTGTAGTCCCCGTACATTCCATGATAACACAGTGACCGCCGCCATCAGGGAGGTTGAGGCATATCACTGAAGTGGTAAAAAACTCCTCCACCCCGTCCACCCGCCACCCCCTCAGCTGAAGTGTCCGAAGCGTCCGGTTGGGCATGTAATGGGTGCAGAGCCGTAAACCAAATGCTGGTAAAAAAGTGTGGACTCCCCCCGTGGGGAAAAGAAAAAAAACAAAAATTGTAAAAAGCTCTGGAGTGAACTAAAATTGGGTAACCAACTGAGATACACAGCCGTGTATCAATAAAAGCCGCGGATCTCTTAGGCCTTGTACACACGAGGGGATATTTCCGCTGAACATGGTCTGACGGACCATTTCAGCCGAAAAATCCCCTCGTCTGTAGGGGCAAACGGACGCTTTTTGCTGGATTCATCCTGCGGAAAAATTTCAAAGCATGCTTTGAAATAATTCCGCCGGATAGCTGGCCGTCAGATATGTCCGCTGGTTAGTACGGCAAACCAGCGGACATATCTTGCCGCACATGCGTCGTATCCTGTGAATGGATCCGACGCATGCGCGCGGAAGTGTTTACTTCCTGGTGCGGTGACGTGGCGGCGTCAACGTCACCGCCGCGTCACCGCGCTGTCCGCTGGCGGGGAATTTGATCCGATGGTGTGTACAGCCATCGGATCAAAACACCCCGGCGTAAATATACGCTGTAAACGGTCCGGGGACCGTTCACAGCGGATATATTCAGCCGTGTGTACAAGGCCTTACGTTGCAGGCCTTTCGCCTGTGCGGGGTGTGCGCCCGACATCTCGCAGGCCCACTGGACGCTCAAACTTTGGGGCGCCAACGGGCAGCCGTGGGACCACAGGTCCCTGAACTCTTCCAGGTGATCGACACCTACGGTAAAAGCTTCAGCAGTCATCTTTGCTGGGTGCGTTAATAACAGCATTTCCGAACTCGCATTGCAGAACAAAAAAAATAGGGTGTTGTATGTTTCCGGCAGTTCCCTCGGCCGAGGGGTCAACTTAGGCAGGGCCAGTGATATTGAACCACGATGTCAGTCCTCTTCCATCGGAGGTCTCCTAACCTGTCGTAGGGCACCTTCGGTAGCATTCAGCCAGTCCGAGGCATCAGCAGGGTGTTCAAAAAAGTGGGCCTGGCCATTCAAAATAACTCGAAGTCTCGCAGGATACAGCATGGCATATGGGGCCTGCACCTTCTGCAGGCGTTTCTTAATCTCTGTAAATCTAGCTCGGCTCTTCTGTACTGCAGCAGAGAAGTCCGGATAAAATGACACCCGGGTGCCGTTGTATTGTACATTCCTTTTTTCCCTGGCCAGCCTCAGTATTATTTCTCTGTCTCTGTAGTTTAATAGGCGGACCAGGATCGGGCGGGGGGTGTTGCCCGGCGGGAGAGGCCTAGTTGGCACTCTGTGGGCCCTCTCAACCGCATATAGATGTGTAAAAGCGTCTTTACCAAACACGTCCGCCATCCACTGCTCCACAAACTGTGTGGGGTCCCTGCCCTCCACCTTCTCTGGTAATCCAACTATGCGGACGTTATTGCGCCTAAGACGGTTCTCAAAATCTTCTGCGCGCATATCAGCCGCCCTGGCAAGCCTTGAGGTGGTCTGGGCCTCTCTAATCAGTGGGGGCAGCTTGTTTTCCAGGTCACTAATCCTCCTCTCTGCGGCCGTGGTCCTCTCCCTCATCTTCTGTATATCATGCCTGATCAGGCACACCTCCTCCTCCAAACTTCCAAATCTGAGACGCAGGCCATTCACAGAGGCTGTGCATTTATTCACTGCCTTCAGTATGGCAGCAAGTGTGGGCTGATCCCCCCCCTCCTCCTCCAGGTCATTAGCCTCCTCCTGCAGGCTGGAGCTGCTCCCAGCCTGTTCCAACATGCCCCCGGCTCCCTGCACATTCTCCCCCTCCTCCGTTTCACTGTCACTGAGGGAGGCACATTCATCCACAGGCTGCGCGCCTGTTACACTAGACTTCTCAGTCAGCTTCTTGGCATAATATCTCATGTCCTTGGGGGGGTCTCCCGAGCCGTCTTTGGCCTTTTTCTGGGTTTTACTCACCCCCTCCTTCCCTTTATCCCCTCCGCGCGCCTTCTGAGCTGATGGTGGGGCGGCGCCATCTTGGAAATCCTGCCTTGAGCCGTCTTGCTTCTGTCCCCGGGTCATCATGCCCCCCCGCAGCGTGTAAGATGCAGCCGAGTGACGAGGGAACGTTCCCCTGCCCGCAGAGACAAAAATCCGGGTGTTCTGGGTGCCGGAAACCGGGTAAGATCAGGATCACTGCGGAGCTCTGTGAACCTGCGTCTGTTCACATGCCGCGCTGGCCACGCCCCCGATTTAGCTGATTTCCTGTTAGTAAAAGTCGATTCACGATTTTCTGTCTGTTACAGCGTGATGAATGTGCTTACTCCATTATGAATGGTAGTTTTACCAGAACGAGGGCTCCCATCTCATAACTTGCTTCTGAGCATGCGTGGGTTTTTAACAGAGTCAGATTTGATGTGTCAGAATTTCATGTGAACATAGCCTAATAGAGGGAAAACC
The DNA here is from genome assembly GCA_029574335.1 of Rana kukunoris. Classification (NCBI taxonomy): domain Eukaryota; kingdom Metazoa; phylum Chordata; class Amphibia; order Anura; family Ranidae; genus Rana; species Rana kukunoris. Next base: position 672,913,155 of record CM056049.1, on the reverse strand, counting down.
TTCCAATTGAGAAAAGATTCCTTATCACCGGGGGATAACTGGGGATTCCCTCATTTTGAAGGCATTTCCCTCACTAAGGTTTTGACTGTAACCACGTAGACACGGGCCAGAATCTCGTCAGGAAAAAACATTGTTTTTCCTGACAAGATTCTTGGCAAGAATCTCTTGCCGCCCAAGTGTACACACACTCCTTTCAAAAGAACCACGATTCTTTTGAAAGGCAAGAACGTGGTGACATCATCGTGTACGATGAGCATGCGCTCGTCACATTCGGTGCCGTCGCCGCCATCTTGCTTCACCCTACCTATGTCGTGAAAGCTACCACGCATGTGCCAAATTCATTTTGAGCATGCACAGGTTTCCACTGCAACAGGTAAGTATACAGACGCTCGGGTTTTTCGTCGGGAAACAGGCTGACAAGAATCTCGGCGAGAAAATAGAGAGCAGGATCTTTATTTTTCTTGTCGAGATTCTGCCCAGATTTCCCAACGAGAAACCTGAAAGCCTCGTAGCATGTGTACGAGGCATAAGGGATAGGAAGTAAAGGGAAATCCACACAGATGTTAAAAAAAAAAACATCTTTACACCATAATATATATGTAGCGTCACCCTCGGAAGGGCCGCTGGATTAATATGGGATCGGCAGATTAAGTTACTCTTGCTTGGTCTAGGGGTGCACCAGAAGCCACTAAGTAATAATTGAGCGTCCACACCGTCAATAAAGATTTTCTCAATGCTTTAATTCCAGGCCAGCATAGCCAAACACCAACTCGGTGAAAGGAGAATAGGTTGATGAAGAGATAGAGATTCTCGATGTCAGGCCTGGATATATGTACAGCAAAATCAGCCCCTTGAAAGATACAATTTTGCACGCGTCGCCACTTTAAATGCTGATTGGGAGGAACAGATCTCTCTCACTGACCTGACTCTAGGCCTCTGCCACAGGCCAATGTAGTAAAGGTAATTAGTCAATGTCCAAACAGAGCAAATCCTCCCAGCAGTTGTCTCAGCATAGATCACCGGGTGACAGCAGAGCGTACCTGTCTAGGGCCCGGGCGCCGGATCCTCTCTAAGGCATCGGGAACCCAGTAAGTCACTGGGGTCCCTTTAGGTTTGTCCCAGACCGAGTCTCAGCAAGGCCTGGAAGCCTGGCCAGGTGGGCCACGCCGGCAGGGTCCATGGATGCGCACACCCTGAAGACGGGTGCCGCACCCTGACTCCGGGACCCCGCGCAGCAGAACAAAAAATAACCCAGAACACATGACCTCCATCACAGATATACCCCTCCCCAGCATGCCCAGGGGGGAAAACCCCCTCCAATTGGCTGCTGGGGAAGACTCCATCCTCCAGAAATCCCTCTGGCTCCCACTGCCGGCCAAAGATGATATTGACATCCCCAGAATGCAGTCTGAGCCAGTGGACCTCTCCAGAATGACACAGGTCATTAACCTAAACAAATCACGACCGGGAGCAAGGTAACTCTCCCAGTCAACTAAAGTTTTGCCTTTAGTTCCACTTTAAATTGTGTTTGCTTTTCCTTAGATAAGGCCCATCCCAGAGATTAAGTATTAATATTTGTATACATTTATTACTGCTCTTTCAGCACACAGATTCTACCTGCATATCAAACCTTAGTATGATGTCTAATTGTCTATATGGCCAGGTTTACTTTTGAGGCAAAAGGCCGCTGAAGCGGTGAAACCTATATGAGTTCATAAAACCTGAGAACGTAGGAAGTGTGCGCCCTAATACAGGATGACAAGTATAAATGCTTTAATAAGACATTGGCTCTTCCCGGTAAATTTGTGCCATTATACATACTTATTAAATCTCAGATTTGCCTGATGTTGTTTCCCAGCTGCTCTATAATAAGCCTGCTTTAAGGAGATGTCACAAGTGTTCTCAGGGATAATTCCTCATTATTTGTGTGAGTTACAATCTGGAAACAGGTGTTCTGCCGCAGATTCCCGTTCTGATGCCTGTGGCAGGCACACATTAATCTGTAAACAATGTGTAATGGCTAAATTACTTAATTTCCAGGTTGATAAATGGTGGCCACCCATAATAGCTTAGGCTGTATTTTATTGTGCACACAGTAAGTCGAGTCCAGGATCTGTATAGACAATGCTGTGTACATTGAAGGGAAAACAGCAGACCAGACAAATAAAGACAAAGGGAAGAATCTCACCCGATTACTAACACTTAACCGAGAATACAGCTTCATTTACAGTATAGTGTGATTTTGTCTATTGGGTAAGGCTGAAATAATAGATTAGGCAATCTGCCATTTCCCAGCTTAGCTGGGAAGTAATGTTTTTCAATTCGATCTGTATAGTGTGACCGGCTCTCATAGGAGCTGGTTTATACAGGTCTGGGACGGCCGTAGTTTGCATAAAAAAATGGTCTTGTGCATCTTTGGTTCTTTATTCAGGTGTAAATTCAGTCAACAAAAAGTGCAATTGAACCGGAGCTACCTAGGGTTGCCACCTGTTCGGTATTCTCCTGGACAGTTCGGGTTTGGAATCATGTGTCCAGGTTTCAGACTGTCTGAGACCCGGGCACATTATTCAGACCAGACTAAGTCTCCCCCCTCCCCCTTCTCTCTCCTGCCTATAAGTGAGTAAGCTAAGGTAAATCAGGGTTCTCGGAGCACCCCTTATATCAGAGCCACAGTGTTCCTTCTTACATGAGAGTTCAGTCCATACACCAGAGCATCCCTTATGTTAGAGTCCCCAGAGTCCTCCCTTACATCAGAGTCTGCAAAGTCCCCCCTTACAGTAAAAGGGGAACTCTGCGGATTCTAATGTAAAAGGTGAACTCTCTGATGTAAAAGTAAAACTCTGCGGATTCAGATGTAAGAGGGTAACTCTGTGGACTCTGATGTAAAAGTGAAACTCTGTGGACTCTGATCTAAAAGGGGAACTCTGTGGACCCTGATGTAAAGGGAGAACTATGTGGACTCTGATGTAAAAGTGGAACTCTGTGCACTCTGAAGTGAAGGGAGAACTCTGTGGACTCTGATATAAAAGGGAAACTCTGTGCACTCTGATGTAAAGGGAGAACTCTGTGGACTCTGATGTAAAAGTGAAACTCTGTGGACTCTGATCTAAAAGGGGAACTCTGTGGACCCTGATGTAAAGGGAGAACTATGTGGACTCTGATGTAAAAGTGGAACTCTGTGCACTCTGAAGTGAAGGGAGAACTCTGTGGACTCTGATATAAAAGGGAAACTCTGTGCACTCTGATGTAAAGGGAGAACTCTGTGGACTCTGATGTAAAAGTGAAACTCTGTGGACTCTGATCTAAAAGGGGAACTCTGTGGACCCTGATGTAAAGGGAGAACTATGTGGACTCTGATGTAAAAGTGGAACTCTGTGCACTCTGAAGTGAAGGGAGAACTCTGTGGACTCTGATATAAAAGGGAAACTCTGTGCACTCTGATGTAAAGGGAGAACTCTGTGGACTCTGATGTAAAAGTGAAACTCTGTGGACTCTGATCTAAAAGGGGAACTCTGTGGACCCTGATGTAAAGGGAGAACTATGTGGACTCTGATGTAAAAGTGGAACTCTGTGCACTCTGAAGTGAAGGGAGAACTCTGTGGACTCTGATATAAAAGGGAAACTCTGTGCACTCTGATGTAAAGGGAGAACTCTGTGGACTCTGATGTAAAATGGGAATTCTGTGGACCCTTTTGTGATTCATTTCATATTAGAAATTATAATTATATACTTAAATATATGATAAAAAAATATATATATATATATTAATTATATTAATTAAATATATAATTAAATATTAATTTCATGATTAGAAATGTTATTTAATAGCGACATATATGCAAACGTTGACAAAAAATTGCTGTGCGACGCTGAAGTGTTCGGGTTTGACTTGAAGAAAAGGTGGCAACCCTAGAGCTACCCCATGCTGGGAACCCATGGCTGCATATGTGTGAACTTGGCCTAATGCACCTGAATCCACAGCTCACTGGAAGTTCAGTAGCACAAAGAGGAAAGGGCAACTAATATTTCTACAGAATCCAGCAACCTGCACATGGTGGCGCACATGGGTGTCCGCAGGTAGGGGCAAGGGGGTTCAATTCCCCCCCTGGAATCGTCAGGAAGGTGTTGTAGTTTCCAGCTGCAGTGGCCACCACTGACTTTTTTTCTGAGTCAGCCGGTTGCTCGCTGTCCTGACACATCTGATGTCCCTCCCTCACCCCCAGCCCGATCATTGGATGAGATGGCTCGGCCGTTCCGCTGCTCCTCTTCAGTGATCGCCTGCCTGTGTACATGTTGCGTAGATCCGGCCAGCGTTGGCGCCGGCCTACTCAATGCAGTCAGTGGTCAAACCACCGAGTAATACGCTGCCAGTGCCTTCTCTTCATAACAAGAAATTCTGACCTGAAATGAGTGCCATATACAGCTGCAAGCAACAGAAGAACCACTGGTAACCGCAGTTAAAAGGAGCATTTTGATTTACAGTATATATTGCTGGAAAGTTGGACAGCTATTACTGGAAAGATATGTGTATGTTAAGAGATAATTCATCTTGTATAGGTTGTTTTTATCCAGATCAAAATATGGCCACAACTGATGTATATACAGTGGGGCAAAAAGTATTTAGTCAGCCACCAATTGTGCAAGTTCTCCCACTTAAAGTGGTTGTATACCCAAATTTATAATTTATACCTACAGGTAAGCCTATAATAAGTTTTACCTGTAGGTATAAAGAATATCTCCTAAACCTGTACGGTTTAGGAGATATTCCCCCCGCAGCAGGGATCCTCGGCTAAAGGACCGGCAGCCGCCGGACCTTGCCGAATTGAAGTCTCCCGTGCGACATGCACGGGAGTGACGACATGGCCGATCCAGCCAATCACAGCGCTGGAGCGGCGATACCATTGCCGGAGCAAGATGACATCTTGCTCGACGTGGACCAGGTAAGTTCTCTACACCTCGTTTTAAGGTAAGTATTTCATAATGAGCTAGTATGGGTGCATACTAGCTCATTATGGCTTTTGCCTTTACAGGTATAAAAAAAAATAAAAGGGTATACAACCGCTTTAAAAAGATGAGAGAGGCCTGTAATTGTCATCATAGGTATACCTCAAACTATGAGAGACAAAATGTGGAAACAAATCCAGACAATCACATTGTCTGATTTGGAAAGAATTATGGTGGAAAATAAGTATTTGGTCTCCTCTACAATCAAACAAGATTTCTGGCTCTCAGAGACCTGTATCTTCTTCTTTAAGAGGCTCCTCTGTCCTCCAATCATTACCTGTATTAATGGCACCTCTTTGAACTTGTTATCAGTATAATAGACACCTGTCTACAACCTTAAAACAGTCACACTTCAAACTCCACTATGGTGAAGACCAAAGAGGCTGTAGAAGGACACCAGAAACAAAATTGTAGACCTGTATTAAGCTGGGAAGACTGAATCTGCAATAGGCAAGCAGCTTGGTGTGAAGAAATCAACTGTGGGAGCAATAATTAGATAATGGAAGACATACAAGACCACTGGTAATCTCCCTCGATCTGGGGCTCCACGCAAAAGATCTCACCCTGTGGGGTCAAAATGATCATAAGAACGGTGAGCAAAAATCCCAGAACCACACAGGGGGACCTAGTGAATGACCTGCAGAGTGCTGGGACCAATGTAACAAAGGCTACCATCAGTAACATACTACGCCGCCAGGGGCTCAGATCCTGCCGTGCCAGACGTGTCCCCCTGCTTAAGCCAGTACATGTCCGGGCTCATCTGAGGTTTGCTAGACAGCATTTGCATGATCCAGAAGACGATTGGGAGAATGTCATATGGTCAGATGAAACCAAAGTACAACTGTTTGGTAGAAACACAACTCGTGTTTGGAAGAGAGAGAATGCTGAGTTTCAACCAAAGAAGAACACCATACCTACTGTGAAGCATGGGGGTGTCAACATCATGCTTTGGAGCTGTTTTTCTGCAAAGGGAACAGGATAACTGATCCATGTACATGAAAGAATGAATGGGGCCATGTATCGTGAGATTTTGAGTGCAAACCTCTTCCCATCAGCAAGGGCATTGAAGCTGAAACGTGGCCGGGTCTTTCAGCATGACAATGATCCCAAACACACCGCCTGGGCAACGAAGGAGTGGCTTCCTAGGAAACATTTTGTTTTCTTCTTTTCTTTATTAGGCACATTTGTCAGCAAAAAAAACTTTAATTTCAAAGTTTTTTATTAAATTTGAAAGAGTAAGTACAGACATACAATGTAAAATATGAGAGATAACATTACAATATGTTCAGCAACGTTTGGTATTCAAGTTTGACTATCAAAGCCACAAATATAACCACCGAAGGCCAAACTTGTTTCTCTCGTATTTGTCACCTAATCAACTTTCGGCTGCAGAACAGACCACAACAGAACTAGGTGGTACCGTATCAAATTGTGTTAAGTGGATCACATACCTCTGTACCCAAAAGATAAAGCAAAAGAAAAACATAAGATTAAAAGTGCAAAACAAAAAGAACAAATAACAATTGCCCTTGTTAGTCAGATACCTCAAGTAATGGTTAACTGAGTGTCAATCTTTTACTTGGTCTGTTTCCACGCTATCCAGGGAGCCCAACTATTTAGTGCTTCTTCATATTTACCCATTGCTGAGGCGTGTAGTATTTCGTAAGTACTGTGTATTTGTACTGTGCCTATGACTTCCGATAGCAAGGGAGCTTCAATATTTTTCCAGTGTCTTACTATGACTAGTCGAGTAGCCATTAATATGTGTGCTATCACAGTCCGGCATTCTTTAGGGACCTCATCTAGTTCTAGAGAAAGAATGGCCATACCGGGACTTAGACGAGAGTTCAATGGCGAGATGCTGTTTATCATCTTCCCTATCTGTTCCCATAGTGGGAAGATTTTTGGGCAGCCCCACAGAATGTGGATTAATGTTCCTTTTTCCCCACAGAGTCTCCAACATCCTGGGGAGGTGTCAAGGAATATCTTATGCAATTTGTGTGGGGTGAGGTACCAGCGAAGGAGAATCTTCTGGTGCATCTCCCGAAGGTTCGTGCTCTTTGTGGTAGTGAGTTGTAGTTTAATGGACTTACTCCATCGCAAGGACGGGTATTCCATTCCTAAGTCCTGTTCCCAAGCTACTATGTTCGGGGTCTTGGCTAGAGTGTCTTTGGCCTGCAAACTTTTGTATATAGCGGAAATACCTTTACTCCTTGCGGGGGTCTGTTGGTAAAATCTAGCTACAGGTGCCGGGATGTGTGTTAGAACATATGGGTTTCTCTTTATTAGTTGTGACAGCTGGGTGTATCTATAAATTTCGGTCGCGGGTAAGTGGAATTCCCTTTGTAGGCTCTGGAACGGCCGCATTTGGGAATTAAGGAGCAGGTCCTCGAGCGAGGCGACGCCCCCTTCTCTCCAAGCAGAAAGATTGATGTCTGGAACTAAATGGTGGACTGCAGTAATAGGCAAATGGAAAGGGACCAACAGTCCCTCCCACTTATGTGCAGAGCGTAGATAAGCCCAGGCTCTAAGCGAAGCAAGTATGGAAGGTGCTAGGTTCTTATCTAGGTTCCTACTATGATGTGCTGTCATTAAGAAATTTTGTAAGTTTCCCCCTGGAATCTGCACTGCCTCCAACTCCCTCCATAGTGAATCGGAACTAGGCTCCAGCCACTGTCGTAGTTGAGCCAGGATGGAAGAGAAATAGTAATCCTGTAGGTGAGTATGACCTATCCCTCCCGCCGATCTGGTTTTAATCAGTTTACCGAATGCGCACCTCGCCTTCTTCCCCTTCCACAGATATCCATTAAGGATGGATTGTAATGCCTTAAAAAAGGAGTTGGGGAGGGGAATGGGCAGGGTCCTGAACAAGTATAGCAGTTGAGGTAAAATTGACATTTTAAAAGCTGCTAGCCTACCCAACCATGATAATTCTAAGTGGGATATTCCTTGTAAACTGGACTTAAGAGAAGTAAGTAAAGGTAAGTAGTTGGCTGCCGACAGGTCGTCGGGGTCAGAGGTCAGGGTAACCCCAAGGTAGTTAATACCTTGATCTTTCCATACATACGGGAATGTGCCTTGCAAGGCCTGCTTTAATTCAATGCCTATACCCATGTTCAATATGTATGATTTTGTGTCGTTTACCTTATAGTAAGATACCGAGGCAAATTCTTGCAACGCCTCCGTTACCGCGGGCAGAGACTCATTGGGCTTGCTAAGTATTAGAATAATGTCATCTGCAAATAGGCTTATGACATGTCTCCTGGGACCCACAGTTAACCCTGTGATTCGCGGGTGACACCTGATGTATGCTGCCAGAGGTTCCATCATCAAATTGAAAATAAGCGGTGACAGAGGGCACCCCTGGCGCGTGCCATTAGTTATTGAGAACGGAGTGGACATGACTCCCGCCGCGTACACTCGGGCTGAGGGCCGTGTGTACAGGGCCATGATAGCACCATAGATAAAGCCGCTGAAACCAAACTCTTTCAGAACCCTCTCCAGGAATCCCCAATGTATTCTGTCGAACGCCTTCTCCGCGTCCAGTGATAGGAGCAGAGAAGGCGTTCCCCTCCTTTTAGCTACGTGGATCAGGTTTATCAAGCGTCTGGTGGCGTCAGACGTCTGTCTACCCCTTGTAAACCCGGACTGGTCTATGTTCACAATATCAGGAAGAATATCAACCATCCTATTGGCCAACAGCTTAGCATATAACTTTATATCATTGTTTAGTAACGATATAGGCCTGAAATTCTGCGGTACATCCGGAGTTTTCCCCGGTTTTGGTAATGTCACAATCGTGGCGGAAAGCATTTCCGCAGAAAATGAGGAAGACGCAGCAGCAGACCCATAAACCTCAGTCAAATGGGGACTTAAAATATCCCGGAAGGCTTGATAATATTCTCCCGTAAAGCCGTCTGGGCCAGGAGACTTGTTAAGTGGGAGTGTCTGTATGGTGTTTTTTACTTCGAGTTCAGTGATAGGGGAATTAAGATGTGTTAGGTGGTCCTGCGATATTTTGGGGAGGTTCACTTTGTCTAAAAAGGCATCAATAATGTCTTTGGTCGGTTGTGGTGTGGTGGAGTCGTCCTTCAAGTTATAAAGTGAGCTATAGTATTTGCTAAATTCGTCAGCTATAGCTTGAGGGTGAGTCAGTTTAACTTGAGTCGAAGCCTGTAAAATGTGAGGTATCTGAGTCCTGATTCTGTGTCCTTTTAATTTATGTGCCAGTAGCTTCCCCGCCTTATTTCCACTAGTATAGTAGGTCAATTTTAGTCTCCTAGATGCTTTTTCAAAGTCATCCAGGAATTTCAGTCTAAGTTCCGTTCTCAAAGTGGTTAGTTGGTCAGTCAAGAGTTGTGTAGGACAGGATTTGTTTAGGTCTTCCAACGCTGTGATTTGAGCGAGTATACCTTCTGTCTGCTGCTGCCTCTCCCTCTTATACCTAGCCCCCTGTTGGATCATGACGCCTCTCATGAACGCCTTATGGGAGTTCCAGATCACCAGAGGGTCAGAGACAGATCCTAGGTTGTCATCAAAAAACTGCTGCAACTGTTTTTCAATATAAGATCTGGTCGGACCGGCCTGCAGTAAGCGGGAATTCGCTCTCCATACAAAGGTTCCATCTCGGGTAGATGAACCTCCCACAGATAGTCTCACAGAGGCATGGTCCGACCAGGTGATATTGTTAATTTTAGCATCTTTACAACGCAACAATAAGTGTTTATCCACCAGAAACATATCAATCCTACTGTAGGATCTATGGTGTAGTCTCTCTCGTTGGCATTTAAACACCTCCAGGAATCGAAGAGTTCACTAGACCTTAAAGCCGCCCCTAGGGACGGTGGGTTCCTTTTAGGTGAAGACGTGGTGTCCACGCTAGGGTCTACTGTAATGTTGAAGTCCCCACAAATAATCAAAAGACCCTTTTGTATCCTACGAACCTTCTTCAGGACCTTATGGAAAAAACCGAGCTGTCTGGTATTGGGGGCATAAACATTTGCCACTGTGTATGTCACGGAGTTAATGTCACATATTAGAATGAGGAATCGCCCCTGGGGGTCATAGACTATTTCGTGAAGCAAAAAAACAACTGAGTCCCGAACAGCCACCATCACCCCTTTTTTCTTGGTGTTCGCATTAGCGTAGTAAGTGTGGGGGAATCTAGGGTGGGTGCACCTCGGAGGAGAGTCCTGTAGGAAGTGGGTCTCCTGGACACATAGAATATCACACTGTTGTTGCAATGCCTCCTTCCACAGGGATCTCCTCTTGGCCGGGTGATTGAGCCCTTTGGCATTTAAAGTAAGTATGTTTACCGCCATGGAGGGGTAGTACAATAATGCATAGTGTAGCAATGAGCATTAAAACACTTACAGGTAGAAGTCCGGAGGGTCCTGTGGAGGTGGTCGGGACGATTCCGGCTGTTCCCAAGGGGCTGTGAGTAGGGAGATCTCATGGTTTCAAGCGAGCATAGAGATACTGAAGGATCCGACTTGAAGGGCATAAAAAAGGTTAGAGCAAAAACAACTGGAACAAACAAAACATAGGCTAAAAGCCAAAGAACAGATATTAACTGGGTGTGGCTCATGGCCACTCAGGAGGTAGGTGGGGTAGCAAGGAAAGTTCGGAGCAGGGAGAATTTAACTCTCCAGCGGCCGTAGAGAAGTAAGGTATCGGCTTCTCCCAGGTCATTTATGAGAACGAGCGTTCTTGCGGTCCACCGTGTTCCACTCTGAATCCAGGTTACTGCTGCTGTGGCCTTGGTGGGGCTGGGGTGGGGGATCAGGGACTATCCCCCATGCTTTCAATAAAGCTAAGCCCTTGGCAAGGGAATCCATGACGTAATCTCTCTCATCCCTTGTGACTATCAATTTGGTTGGAAAACCCCACTTGTAGGTCAAGTTATGGTTCCTAAGCGCCTTTGTAATGGTGTTCATATTTCTACGCTTCTGAAGTGTATGTTGTGATAGGTCTGCATAGAATTGCAGGTTTGAGTAAGGGGCTGGGATCTGTTCCTTCTTCCTAGACAGTGACATGAGCTTTTCTTTGGTGTGGAAGAAATGCATCCTGAGAATGACGTCCCTCGGTATGTTTTCAGAGAGGAATGCAGGCTTAGGGAGTCTATGGATCCTATCCACTGTAAAATCCAATTCGGACAGGTCTGGCATGGTGGCAGTGAACAGTTGTGCAACATAGCTGCACAAGTCCTGTGGCCTAACCGATTCAGGGATCCCCCTAATCTTAACATTGTTCCTTCTAGACCTGTCCTCCATTTCTGCCATTTTGGATTTAAGTGCCTCAATGTCATCTTCCGTATTTTCATTGGCATCAACCAAATCATTAATTGTAACCGCATATTCCCCCATCTTGTCTTCAATGTGAGAGACCCTGTCTGCAACATGCCTTAAGTCAGTACTGAATTTGTGTACACAGGACACCATATCAGAGTGAAGGGAACTTCTAAGTGAAACTAGCATTTCTTTTAAAACAGTGTCCAGGACAGGTTTGTCAGCAGTGGGGAAAAGATCTATTGAATCTGGCATCTCCCTGGTGTCATCCCCAGAATCAATTAATGAGCTCACCTCATGGCTTGCATCCGTGGCATCCGCCCTGAATCTGGTTTTCTCCGGGCTCCCAGATGAAGGGGTAGCAGGTGGGGAGTGGATGTTTTTAGGAGGGATACTCCTTTTGGTAGATTTCCCCTTCTGTGATGAGGGCTGTGAGGCGCCGATCCGCGGTGTGGAAGACGGACCGCCGCCATCTTGTCTGGCCTCCAGGCTGAAGAACTCCGTGAGTTTCATGGGCTTTTTTCCGTCCTTCTTACGCCTGGTCATGGTGGTGGTTTCCTCTGCGGGTGTTGTGGAGCAAGATCGCCGGGTTTGTGTCGTCAGATGTCGCCTGGGAGAGCCGCTGTGAGCCGAATAGGTGCCGCTGTATCCGGAGCTCCGCTAAAGCACGTCCATCCGGGTCTCCGGCTGACTCCGCCCCCCCCTAGGAAACATTTTAAGGTCCTGGCGTGGCCTAGCCTGTCTCCAGATCTCAACCCCATAGAAAACCTTTGGAGGGAATTGAAAGTCCATGTTGCCCAGCGACAGCCCCAAAACATCACTGCTCTAGAGGAGATCTGCATGGAGGAATGGGCCAACATACCAGCAACAGTGTGAGACAACCTTGTGAAGACTTACAGAAAATGCTTGACCTCTGTCATTGCCAACACAGGATATATAACAAAGTATTGAGATGAACTTTTGATATTGACCAAATACTTATTTTCCACCATAATTTGCAAATAAATTCTTTCCAAATCAGACAATGTGATTTGTCTGAATTTGTTTCCACATTTTATCTCTCATGCCGCGTACACACGATCATTTTTCGGCATTAAAAAAAAAATACATTTTTCAGCATGTAGAAAAACAAAGTTTTTTCCAACTTCATCATTAAAACGACTTTGCCTACACACGGTCGTTTTAAAAAAAATGCTCTAGCAAAGCGTGGTGACGTACAACACGTACAACGGCACTATAAAGGGGAAGTTCCATGCGGATGGCGTCACCCTTTGGGCTGCTTTAGCTGATTTAGTGTTGGTAAAATTTGATTTGCGCTTTTCTGTCTGTTTCAGCGTGATGAATGTGCTTACTCCATTCCGAACACTAGTTTTACCAAAACGCTAGTTTTCTCATAACTTGCTTCTGAGCATGCGCAGGTTTTTAACATCGGTTTAGCCCACACACGATAATTTTTACAACCCGAAAAAACGACATTGTTTAAAACGTTGTTAAAAAATGCAGCATGTTCGGAAATTATTTTTTTCGTTTTTCAGAATACGAAAAATGATGTGAAGCCCAAACACAATAATTTTAAATGCCATTTTTTTTAAACGTTGTTTTTTTCATGCCAAAAAATGATCGTGTGTACGTGGCATTGTGGTTGAGGTATACCTAGGATGACAATTACAGGCCTCTCTCATCTTTTTAAGTGGGAGAACTTGCACAATTGGTGGCTGACTAAATACTTTTTTGCCCCACTGTATACGTTGCAAAATAAAAAGATGTACATTCTCTGAGATATATTTTTATGGGCATCGTACGCCTGGCCTGAGTAATTTCCAATACAAAGTGAAGCTGAATTATCTTTTATATAACACATACTGTATTTATCGGGGTATTGCGCACTCCGGCGTATAGCGTGCACCCCTAAAGTAGACCCGAAATTCCTGTAAAAAAAATTTTTTTTATTACTTTCAGTTTGGTGTCTTGCTCGGCATCCATTGGCGGCCTTGTCCGGTCCGGCGTTCGTCTACGGCCTCAGTGGTGTCCTCCCGGCTTCTCCTGCGCTGTCTCCGAGTCAAATCCCTGCTTCCCGTGCTCAGTTTGAAGCCTCCACGACATATACCGAGCGCAGTACACTCGAGCACGATCGGCCACGCTCGGCTTCTCACGCATAAACGTCACAGAGCGTGACTACGAGCGAAGCCGAGCGTGGCCGAATGTACCCGAGTGTACTGCGCTCGGTATATGTCGGCGGGGGCTTCAAACTGAGCGCGGGAAGCAGGTATCAGCGTATATCGCGCACCCACGATTTTCCCCTTATTTTAAGGGGAAAAAAAAGTGCGTGGTATACGCCGATAAATACGGTATATCTTTCCACTGTAATGATATATGTGTTATATAAGAGATACAGTAATTCAGCATCACTTTGTATTGGAAATTACTCAGGCCAGGCGTACCATGCCCATAAAAATATAGCCCAGAGAATGTACATATTTTTATATTGCATGGGTGACCTTAAAATGATGCCCGTCCTGAAAAAACTTCTGCGGATACCAATGGTGGGACACACTTCATTACATACAGTAATGTAACTAAATCTACATTATAGAATACTTTGAAAGGCTCATCCAAAAACATGCAGATTTTTGCTCTTACAACGCTAAAATTCTTCAGGTGGTGGACCCTCCCTTTTACAAACCAGTATAACAACATAATAAGGTTACATTTTTATTTTATTTTTTTTAAAAGAGAAAAGCATTTAACAAAAAATCAATACAATGCATTTGGATCACCTTAAAGCGGAGTTCCAGGCTTTTTTTAGTTTATTAAAACGTTAGCAGCTGCTGACTTTTAATAAACAGACACGTACTTGTCCCACGGTCCAGCGAAGCATGCGCCTGAAGCCTCGCTCTTCTCCCCCCTCATCTCTGCAATGCTGTCATTGGAACTGTGGGCACCCGACCGTAACAGCTTGTGGCTTCATGGCCAGGCGCGCACTGCGCATGTGCAAGTGGTGCTGCGCTTTCCGAGTGGACAGGCAATCTTCTGGAACCTGTGACGTCTCCAGAAGAGTGGAACTTCCGCTTTAAGTACTCCTTGCCCCCTCACATGGCACATTTTTTGTAAAAAAATATTTGGGCCAGGGGGGCTGGGGCAGAGGGTGCCTACTTTTGAGAGGAACTTCCTGTTCCACTTCCTTGTTCCGCTTCTCGACCGCCTAGGCGACTTCTCTCCCCCAGTGCTCTGCGCCCCAAGCACACCCTTTTTTAAAGCCAATTAGAGCCTCAGGCCGCATACACACGATCAAATTTATCTGCTGAAACTGGTCCGACGGACCGTTTCAGCAGACATCTCCGATCGTGTGTACGGGCTAGCGGACATGTTTTCCCATGCTTTGAAATTTGTCCGCCGGAGACATGTCCGTCCGATATGTCCGCTGGTTAGTACACTTACCAGCGGACAGAAATCTCCGCACATGCGTCGAATGGATTTGACGTATGCGTGGAAGTATTTTACTTCCTGGAGTGGTGACGTGGCAGCGTCAACGTCACCGCGTCCTCAGCCCGAGGGGATTTTCATCCGATGGTGTGTACACACCGTCGGACGAAAATCCAGAGGAGACATGTGCGCTGGAAACGGTCCGTCGGACATGTTTGAGCGGACATGTCCCTCCATGTGTACGCACCCTAAGGCTCTAATTATGTGCTTCAAAAAGAAAAACATTTGGAATCCATGCGTCCTGCACCTAGGGTGACCACATTTCCAAACTACCATTCAGGGACACCCCCCTTCCCAAAAATCAGCTTGTGCTTCAACGAATCACAGCACAGTGATTGGACACAAGAGGCGGGATTTATGATTTCTCCAATCACAAGCAGGGGGCGGGGACTGTGCTCCTCCAGACATTCCCAGCCAAAACAAGTACTGTCAGTGAGTAAAGCGGTGATATGGCGGCTTTTTTGGGGGGCATTAGTTTGGCTTGGGGGGGGGGGGGGGGTGGCTATGTCAGTTTCATTCCGGGACACTGCATTGTCCTAAAAATTAAGGTGCCCGGGACAGACCTGGAAAATGCGGGACTGTCCCGGGCAATCCGGGACACGTGGTCACCCTACCTGCACCC
This sequence comes from Rana kukunoris, assembly GCA_029574335.1. Lineage (NCBI taxonomy): Eukaryota > Metazoa > Chordata > Amphibia > Anura > Ranidae > Rana > Rana kukunoris. The sequence continues at coordinate 672,897,759 of CM056049.1, read as the reverse complement.
TGAATGTAGATTAGGGGCTGAGTGTATGGATTAGGGGGGCGGCACCCCTGCTCCCCGGGTATGGATGGGTCTCCACTGCTGCTCACACCTGTGAGAGTATTGTCATCTGGAGCTTGTAGTTTGCAAAAGAACATAATCTTCTTTTGAGCTACAAGATTGTAACTTTGCATTGGCTAAAAATAATAAAAAAGGCTCAAACAAAATTGCTCAGAAACCCCTGCACAAAAAAACATAAACAGAAAAAAAAGCCAAGAATGGGCAACTCAAGTGTGAATTCAGCCTTAGCCAATACCTATTTTCATGTTCGGCTGTGTTATTTCTTGTTTCATTCACGGATCTGAGGTTGAAAATTGACTTTTAGTCTCTAGTGCCACCTGCAGGCTTTAATGGGTATTTCACAACAGCGCAGAGATACCTCAGTATAAAACAGAATATTGTATCATACTTACTGTAATTTTATTTTCCTGATGCCTATACACGGTAGCATACTGAACATGCATGCTACTATGGAGGCAACCAGGAAAGTCGATTCTCTAAATCTTTACGTATGTATTCATAAGTGTGCATTCAATTCCAACTCCAGGAAAATTAAGAAATCCACTCTTGCAGTGGGACCCTTCTCCCCCTGTAATTTAAGGCTTAAAGGGGTTGTAAAGGTTTGTTTTTTATTTTCTAAATAGGTTCCTTTAAGCGAGTGCATTGTTGGTTCACTTACCTTTTCCTTCGAATTCCCTTCTAAATGTTTTTTTCCTTTGTCTGAATTTCTCACTTCCTGTTCCTCCTCAGTAAGCTGTTCTTTTTTTTTTTTTTTTTTTCTTTTTTTTTTTCTTTCTATTCACATCAGCTCGTACCTTGCGTGTGAGACCCGCTCATGCTTGAGGCTTCGATCGTCTCTACTAGCGGTTTTGCATCATCTGTGAGTCGTTTTAAGGCTGTGCTTGTGTCGCTAGATTATTAACCTTTGGGAAATTTTTATTATTTTTTTTTTTTTTTCCTCGGAACTTCTTCGAGGAGTACAAAGTTTACCACTCCCACCCAAAGTCCCACCCCCCGCCCCCCATACCCCTAGGTGGCTCCCAGGACTCCCCTATGTGTTCTTTTACCTCAAGGATGAGAAAAGAATTTTATGGTGTATTGGAAAAGGTAGCATCTCAGGGCCACTCCCATACATATCGTTTCCATCTGACTCCCCCTACCTCCTCTGACCAACTACAAAGTTCCATGTTGTTTTAAAAAGTCCCCACTTGCGCCATCTGGAGCGATAATCATTATTCATTCCCGTGGCAGAGTCTTTCAGTTCCTCCATCCTAACCACTGCTCGGATGATGGGAGACGTTATCTCGCGGGTCACAGGACACTAACCTTTCCTATCAGCTGCTCAGTGCACGTTCTGAGCTATAGCTGATAGAAAAGATGCAATGTGTGTCGTCACAACGGGGCGTGAACTTGTCAGGACGCCGGCCGTTGTGATGGCAACTGTGTAGCGTTGACCGCGCCGCTGGCCGTCAACACTGCACATGCGCGGGATAGATCGGTGAATGCTGGGACATCAGCATTTATTGTATCCCGGAAGCATTTGCTTGTGGGCTTCAGACTGCCCACAAGCAAGATGCAAACGTCTATCACAAATTTTTATAAACTATCTTTTCGTGCAGAATGACTATTCAGGCGGCTCAAGTATTAGGACACGCGAGTACCAGATTAAGCAAGGTAACACCGGCAGAAGCATTTAAGAAAAAAACGAATACCCGCGGAACCCCCGCTTTAACTACTTGGAGACCAGTGATGTACCCGTGCATTGCTAGACTTTAAGTGGTTATTCCGGGATGATGCTTGCCGTTGCAGGCATCGCCCCGTATAGTATTTATATCCAACGGTCGGCTCTCTAGCAAAGGCAATCCAAGCAGCTCCAGTGGGGAGAACTAATTGATACACTGCTGGTTTTTCATGTTTTCCTACTTACAAAGCATGTAGAGGTCTGTAATTTTTATCATAGGTACTCTTCAACTGAGAGAGTGAAAAACATGGCTTCAGTCGTTTTGGCGTTCCCATGTAAAATATGCAAATGAGCAAGATACGCCGATTCACGAACGTAGATGCGCCCGGCCGCTTCATATACGCGCTTTGCGTAAGGCTTACATCCGGTGTAAAGTTACCCCTGCTTATATGAGGCGCAGCTAATGCTAAGGTATGGGCCAGGGAACGACGCCGTCAAATTTTACGTTGTTTATGCCGTTTACGTAATACGTTCACACGTCGTAAACATTGCTCGCCGACATCACTTAGGCATTCTATCCGATGAGATTCTGAACATGCGCACTGGGATACGTCCACGGATGGCGCATGCGCCATTAGTTCGGCCCATCATTTGCATGGGGTCACGGATCAATATACCAAAACACGCCCACTGCCTAGCTATTTTGAATTACGCGGACTTACGCCGGCCCATTTACGCTACGCCCCCGTAACTTATGGAGCAAGTGCTTTGTGAATACAGCACTTGCCTCTCTAAGTTGCGGCGGCGTAGCGTAAATAAGATACGCTACGCCCACACAAAGATACGACCGGGTACGTGAATCCGGGCCATAGGGTCTACAAGCTATGGTACCAATTACTGAAAATTGATCAATTTCATCACACCTGATGTACTGACAGCATCTCTAATTTCTTGAGACCCTAACATGCCAGAAAAGTACAAAAACCCCTCAAATGACCCCTTTTTGGAAAGAAGACATCCCAAGGTATTTAGAAAGAGGATGGTGAGTTTTTTGAAGTTGTCATTTTTTTCCCACAATTCTTTGCAAAATCAAGATTTTTGTTATAGATTTTTTTCACAAATTTTCATATTAGCAGGTTATTTCTCACACACAGCATATGCATACCATGAATTACACCCCAAAACACATTCTGCTATTCCTCCCGAGTATGGCGATACCACATGTGTGAGACTTTTACACAGCGTGGCCACATACAGAGGCCCAACATGCAGGGAACACCATCAGGCGTTCTGGAACACCCAGACCAATTCTGACATTTCACTCCTACATGGAAAAATCATTATTTATTTGCTAGAAAATTACATAGAACCCCAAAACATTATAAATGCTTTTTTAGCAAAGACCCTAGAGAATCATTTAATTTGCACAGCAATTTTCTAACGCGTTTTTTTTGGAAATAAAACAGTTTTGTGCTTTTAAAAAAAAAAACATTATCCCCATAGGCGTCGATGTAAATATTTTTACTGGTCACATGTTTTTAGTTACAGAGGAGGTCTAGCATTCGCAGCAATACCTCACATGTGTGGTTTGAACACTGTTTTCATATGTGGGCGGGACTTGCGTATGCATTCGCTTCTGCATGCAAGCTCACGGGGACAGGGGCGCTTTAAAAAAAGATATAGATTTTATTGTTCATTTTACTTTATTTTAGTTTGACGCGTTTGTAGCGGTGTCAGCTTATGCTTTAGAGAGGATTATGCAGGAGTGTATGTAAAATAGACATTTGGTGCCCTCTGCTGACCAGAAGTGGGACGTCGGGCTCAAAGTTTTACTTTTTTCTGGAACAACCCAGGAAGGAGGGGAATGCCACTCCCAGGAACGCCCAGGGGAGCAAAGGATCTTGGGAACAGAAAAAAAGACCGGATGGCAGGTGTTTAACTCGCTCTCCAGCCTGGGACACAGACCTGTGAGGAACTGTTCCTGTGAGTGTGTGACTGAACTCCGGCCTACCTCGTGGAAAGCAGCCAGCGATGTCTGGGCAGCAGTAAAGAGTTTCCTGCAGTTCCCCTGAGACAAGAGCCGTGTGATCGGACGAGCGTTGGAGATCCGACGGGGGTCGCGTGCCGAGAGGATCCCAGTCACCAGGGCCGTGTGTGGTGAGAGGGCTTGCGCCCAACTGTTTCGTACTATACCACACTCACACACACACATCTGAGGGACTATCTGAGCTGTGTTGTGGAGAACACTAGACCAGTACCATCGGAGGGTTCCAGAGACATACTCAAATACTTGTCGCAGGGCCCGAGAACGTTAGCCCACTGTTGAGCGGTCTGCTGCTAAAAGATTCGCTCACCGGTTGTTTGCATCGGATACTACAGATACCCCTGTTGGATTACAAATAGGGCCCTTTCTATTTTTTTGCTAGCGAAGAAAACGAAGACCTCGGACTAGTGCACTTACACTCCTGCAGCAAGGCCTTGCAGATTGGGACATATAGTTCAGTAAACTGTTCAAAGGGGTTTCTAGTGGGTAAAGTACCACAGTTAGTTTAAAGTAATCTTGCTGACTGCTGCGCAGCATACATAATCTTACCAGTTCAATCCCTGCGGCCGCAGGAAGAGGGTGTTAGGGAGCTATCACCTTGTACTATATGTATTATATTAACTGTATGTGTGATGATTAATTTGTTAACTGGTATTGATCTTTCATGAGTAAAATTGATATTTGCTTTAATTTTCTGGTGTCTTGAAGAGTTACTTGTCACTCAGAAAAAATTCTGGTGCTATTGCATCATAACTCAGTCAGGGGGATTGGTATTAGGGACTTTCCTCAGGTGTGCTGGTGTGCGGTGGATCGAGTGTTGCGGAGGAGGACCAGAAGACCCAACAAATTCAGCCGCTCCTTAGGGGGTAAGTGCTACACGTGGGGGCTCGTCCGGGATCACTTCTGATACCCCTCGCACAGAGATAACCACACCAACAGCCCAACCATGGATCTGACAGCCGCAGCAAAGTGGTGCAAAGAACAAAACGCCCAGGACGGGCTGAGTGTAGTGATGGACATTCCTGATGGCACATGGACAGAGGAACAGATCCGTAAAGCAGTAACTACCTTAGCGCCTGACCAGAAAGTGTTTGTCATAGACACCATAACAAACCAAGAAGGCTCCCACACCTATGCCCTACTGGAATGGAAGAAAGGAATCCCACATTGCTACCGGGGTGATAGCATTCAGCTAACAAGGGAAGTTAAAGTGCGGCTAATATCTTTAACCAACCCAGTTAGTAGTTCTGAGGGACCAAGTCAGTCCCCACTGGGAACTGTAGGAGCAACTACCACATCTGAGCTAACTGCTAGTTACCCTCCAGCCTCTTTCTTCAAGGACATAGGAAAGTTAGTAGAGAGCGTTGCCAAACTCACCTCACCCTCTGCAAATTATAGCTACCGGAAGCTGCGAATCTTCTCAGGGACGCAGCCCGTACCCCAAGGAGAGGAAGAATATGAGACCTGGATGGAGCAGGCTATGCAAGCCTTAGAAGAATGGGATGTCCCGGAGATACAAAAAAAACAACGGATCACTGAGAGTCTAAAGGGCATTGCAGCAGAAGCCATTCGGAATCTGAAGTTCAGTCAGGGGTCCTGTACAGCCTATGATTATCTTCGCATGCTGCAGGAGGAGTTTGGGCGTACCGAAAGAGCCACAGACTTACTTTTTCTCTTTGAACATATGTACCAGCAGAGGAATGAAGCATTGTCCGAGTACATAAGGCGCTTGAATAAGATGCTATACCAGATTGTGCTGAAGAAGGGAATAGACGCAAAGGACATGGATCAGGTCAGGATGAAACAGATACTCAGAGGCGCTCTAAGCTCTGATCCTGTCTGGATTCAGTTGAGGACTCTGCCAGGAGGGACCTCTCTGCGATACCCCGATCTTATACGGACAGTGAGGGAAGAGGAGGCAATCCTAGCGGAGAAGAAAAAAAGTTCAGGGTTTTCATCCTCTGCTGAAGTTCGGACGTTTAGTATGTCAAGTGGAAGTCCGGAGATAGATGAACTGAAGGCCCAAGTCACTCAGTTGACACAGATGCTAACCCTACTGGCTGCAGGGGTTAATTCACCCCTTGGAAAGGTTCCTCCAGAACCTGTGCCTGAAGCTACCACCGGGGTAGTGCCTGTCAGGAGACCGCAAAATGTCTGCTACAATTGCGGAGGAGTGGGGCATTTCCGCCAAGTGTGCCCAAGCCCGCCGAAGACAGAAGCGAGAACCCCAAAGCCGGCTTTAAACTTCAGGGGGCCCCAGTGAAGGAGTCAGCTGGGCGCCCGATCACATCGGTCAACTCCAAAAACCCCTCTGTCGTTTCCACCCCTAAAGAACGAAGGGAGGCGAAACCGAGAGAACGACCCAGGAGAAAAGGCGTGAAGGTAAGGGTCACCAAGCAGGCTGATCTTGCTCCTCCGCGTGGATTTCCTTCTGAGTTGGTGGGACCCTCCCCCATTGTCCCTGTTCAAGTGGAGGGAGTTTATACAAAAGCCCTGCTGGACACCGGAGCTCAGGTGACCCTCCTTTATCGGGACTTTTACGAGAGGCATCTCCGACACTTACCCCTACAGAAGCTGGAAGAGCTAGAGATATGGGGCTTGGGAACGCAGAATTGCCCTTATGATGGTTTCCTGTCCATAAAGCTCGCTTTTGATCCAAGCGTGGCCGGAGAAGCTGAAGCTTTTGATGCCTTAGCCGTAGTGTGCCCCCGTCCACCAGGGGCTGAAAAGAACTCCATTATCGTTGGGACGAATACCCATTTGGTCCGGAGGCTCCTGTCCCCGCTTATGCAACAACAGGCTACACCAGACACCAGGGTGCACCCAATGCTGACCCAAGTGTACCGGAACCTGCTTCAGGAGCAGAGAGCGCCTGAAGACAGAGTGGGAAGAGTCTGGCGCCTGGATAGATGGGAGAAAGTGGTACAGCCTGGCGAAGTAGTCTGTCTGAGGGCTTCGGTCAAGTTATCTTGGAAGCAGCCAGGACCCTTCATTGTCCTTGAGACAGACCCAAGACAAGGGGATAACAGACTGGAGATAGTGCCCGAATTGTTGCCGACCAAATTGTTAAAAAGGAACCGAGGGAAGGTCTCCATCCGCGTTAAGAACACCACAGCATCTCCTATAAAAGTACCAGCTAAAGCCTTGCTAGGGGAAGTGATATCAGCAACCCCAGTGCCTCCCCAAGGCATACCAGAAGCGGAAGAGGAGACCCTTTTTGAAGAGTGTTTCCCAACAGACACCCCCCTCCCCCCCTGTTGGCTGGAGAGAGCGAAGACTCAGCTATTAAGATGGAGGATGGCGTTCTCGAAGAACGAATTCGATGTGGGGCTGGCCAAAAGTGCTGAGCATAGGATCCGGCTGGAAGAGGACAAGCCCTTTCGGGAGAGGGTCAGGCGTATCCCATTGGGAGACCTGGAAGATTTACGAGAACAGCTGGCTGAGCTGAAGAGGACGGGCATCATTCGGGAGTCCCGAAGCCCCTACGCTTCCCCCATAGTGGTGGTCAGGAAAAAGAATGGGTCATTGCGGCTCTGTATTGACTACCGAACACTGAATCGGAGGACCATTCCCGATCAGTACACCACCCCCAGGATAGAGGACGCCTTGCAAAGCCTGTCTGGGGCGAAGTGGTTTAGTGTACTGGATTTGAAGAGCGGATATTATCAGATCCCCATGCACCCTGAAGACAGAGAGAAAACGGCTTTCATCACCCCAGTGGGGTTCTTTGAGTTTAACAGGATGCCACAAGGTCTGTCAGGGGCCCCAGCTACTTTTCAGCGGTTGATGGAAAAGACCGTGGGCGACATGAATCTGATCGAGGTGTTAGTGTACCTAGATGACGTGATAGTGTTCGGCCGGACACTTGAAGAGCACGAAGAAAGACTGGAGAAAGTTCTGAGTAGACTGCATGAGGAAGGCTTAAAACTGTCTATGGAAAAGTGCAGGTTTTATCAGTCATCAGTAAGCTATTTGGGGCATATAGTGTCCGAAGAAGGGGTGGCCACGGATCCACAGAAGCTGGAGGCTGTCACCTCCTGGCCCCGACCAACCAATGTGACTGAGCTCAGGTCTTTCCTAGGATTTTGTTCCTATTATAGAAGATTTGTGGAAGGGTTTGCCAGAATAGCCCGTCCACTCACTGAACTGTTAAAAAATGAGGAGGAGGCTGAGACAGACTCTGAAGGGCTTGGAAAACCCAAAGAGGGGCCCAGAAAAAAAAAGGAGCCAATTGTAGATGAATGGACCCCACGGTGTGAAGAAGCCTTTGTGCAGCTGAAGGGAAGTCTCACATCTGCCCCAGTCTTGGCCTATGCAGACCCCACAAGGCCCTATGAGTTACATGTAGACGCCAGTCGAGATGGATTAGGTGGGGTACTCTATCAGGAGCATGACGGGCATCTGCGTCCCATTGCCTACGTAAGCCGAAGTTTGACGCTTTCAGAGAGGAATTATCCTACACATAAATTGGAGTTCTTGGCTCTCAAATGGGCAGTGGTGGATAAACTGAAGGATTATTTGTATGGAGCCGACTTTGTAATCAGAACGGACAACAACCCGCTTACCTATATCCTCACCACAGCCAAACTGGATGCCACTGGACACAGGTGGTTAGCCGCCTTGTCAGGGTTCCGCTTCAGTCTCAAGTACCGCCCCGGGGCCAACAACCAGGATGCGGATGCCCTGTCCAGGAGACCTTACAGTACAGAGGCCCCAGAATCAGAATGGACCCATTTAACACCAGACGGGGTTCAAGCCCTATGCCAAGGGGTGGAATGTAGAGCCAGGGGAGTGATTGGCGCAGAGGCCATAGGAGTCATGGCTGCCGGTGTCCCCAAGCTGTACTGCCATCCTGCACAACTGAGGAGTGAAGGCCTGCCTACTTTCACAAAAAAGGATTTAAGGGTGGATCAGGCCGAAGACCCCTTAATCGGATTGACACTGAGGGCCTTGAGAGACAACCAAAGGGGACTTTTGCTAACTGATTCGCCGAAGGAGGCTCGGTTGATCCACAAAGAGTGGGAGAGGTTGAGAGTGCTAGACGGGGTGGTCTACCGAAGGGGCCCCTCGGATGGCGCAGAAGAGAAACAGCAATTGTTCCTCCCCGAGAAACATAGAGAAAGTGTGTTGAAGGCTTTACACGATGATCATGGTCATTTGGGCACAGAGAGAACTTTCAAACTGGTCCGTGACAGATTTTATTGGCCCTGTATGAGATCCGAGGTCGAAGGCTATTGCCATTCCTGCTTGAGGTGTATCCAGAGGAAAACTCTACCTTCTAAAACGGCTCCAATGAGCCATCTGCAGAGTCAAGGCCCTATGGATTTAGTGTGCATAGACTTTTTGTGTTTAGAGCCCGACACCAGTGGACAAGGAAATATCCTGGTGGTGACAGACCACTTTACTCGCTATGCTCAAGCCTTTCCAACCAAGGATCAACGTGCTCCCACAGTGGCCAAGGTACTAGTGGAGAAGTTCTTTGTCCATTATGGGCTACCCCAAAGAATTCATTCCGACCAAGGCAGAGATTTTGAGAGTCGACTCATCCGGCAGCTCTTGGATCTGTTAGGGATTCAGAAATCAAGAACTTCCCCTTACCACCCCCAGGGTGACGCACAACCAGAGAGGTTCAATCGGACTTTATTAAATATGTTGGGAACACTGTCCACCAAAGAAAAACAGCACTGGAGTCGGCATATCTCTACCATTGTGCATGCCTACAACAGTACAGAAAGTGATGTGACCGGATACTCACCATACCGGCTCATGTTCGGAAGAGAAGCCCGGCTGCCTGTGGATTTGGCCTTTGGTCTCTCTCTTGACCAAACGTCTGTTGCCTCTCATGAAGGTTACGTAGACCGACTGAGGAAGAATTTGGTTTCTGCCTTTGAAAAGGCCCGTTCAACATCCGGGGGTAGAGAACAGAGGAATAAGCGAAATTATGATCTGAGAGTTCGTGTGCAGGACCTACAGCCTGGCGATCGAGTTCTATTGAAAAATGTAGGTGCCTCAGCCAAGCACAAACTGGCCGATAGATGGAGTTCCCAAATTTATGTCATTTGTCAGCAATTGCCTGGCCTGCCAGTGTACCAAATCAGACCAGAGGGAAAAACTGGGCCATTGAAGAATTGGCATCGGAACCATCTCCTACCCTTAAATGAGGCTGTTCGGATACCAGAGAGGGATGAGTCTCCTTCACCCACTCCTTCCACCTCTCGGAAAACACCTGTCACTCGGTCACAGCAACCACCACCCACATTAGAAAGTGAGGATGATAGTGATGAGGGGGATGGGTGTCCGAGCTGGATGTGGCCATCTGACTCTATGGATGTTCATTCAGTCAATCCAATTTCTGAGCAGGACTCAAGTACCTTGAGACCGGATGCTCCGGAATTTGTGCCCCAAACTGATGAGAATGTCTCCTTATCTTCTCAAATGGAGGATTCTTTGCCGGAAGCCTCCGAACCTGAGAATGTTTCTGTTGCTCAGGAAGAGGAGGTCACTGAACTGCCTCAGCTAACACAACAGGAAGAAGAGAGCTCAGCAGACGAAGGTCCATCCAGGCTTCTAGAAGCAAGGCCAAAACGCCTGGTGCGACCTCCTCAGAGACTCACGTACAATTCAGTAGGAAACAGCACAGAAGAAGCTATTGTGACTGTACACAGATCTCCTGAAGTGCCCACTGTACTCACGGAAGTGTCAAAGGCCACGTGCCCAAAACGGGACATCAGCACACCTTGGTGGAGTGTCCCTCTGCCTGTCCCACTTGCTAGACGTTGTCACAGACTGCACATATCTATGTGCAATATAGATAGTAGAGCGGTCTAGCCAAATTTTATGTTGCATCTAAGATTGATACAGATTACCCTTTGGGGGGACCCAAAGGATTTAAGTGGGGGGAGAGTGTAGCGGTGTCAGCTTATGCTTTAGAGAGGATTATGCAGGAGTGTATGTAAAATAGACATTTGGTGCCCTCTGCTGACCAGAAGTGGGACGTCGGGCTCAAAGTTTTACTTTTTTCTGGAACAACCCAGGAAGGAGGGGAATGCCACTCCCAGGAACGCCCAGGGGAGCAAAGGATCTTGGGAACAGAAAAAAAGACCGGATGGCAGGTGTTTAACTCGCTCTCCAGCCTGGGACACAGACCTGTGAGGAACTGTTCCTGTGAGTGTGTGACTGAACTCCGGCCTACCTCGTGGAAAGCAGCCAGCGATGTCTGGGCAGCAGTAAAGAGTTTCCTGCAGTTCCCCTGAGACAAGAGCCGTGTGATCGGACGAGCGTTGGAGATCCGACGGGGGTCGCGTGCCGAGAGGATCCCAGTCACCAGGGCCGTGTGTGGTGAGAGGGCTTGCGCCCAACTGTTTCGTACTATACCACACTCACACACACACATCTGAGGGACTATCTGAGCTGTGTTGTGGAGAACACTAGACCAGTACCATCGGAGGGTTCCAGAGACATACTCAAATACTTGTCGCAGGGCCCGAGAACGTTAGCCCACTGTTGAGCGGTCTGCTGCTAAAAGATTCGCTCACCGGTTGTTTGCATCGGATACTACAGATACCCCTGTTGGATTACAAATAGGGCCCTTTCTATTTTTTTGCTAGCGAAGAAAACGAAGACCTCGGACTAGTGCACTTACACTCCTGCAGCAAGGCCTTGCAGATTGGGACATATAGTTCAGTAAACTGTTCAAAGGGGTTTCTAGTGGGTAAAGTACCACAGTTAGTTTAAAGTAATCTTGCTGACTGCTGCGCAGCATACATAATCTTACCAGTTCAATCCCTGCGGCCGCAGGAAGAGGGTGTTAGGGAGCTATCACCTTGTACTATATGTATTATATTAACTGTATGTGTGATGATTAATTTGTTAACTGGTATTGATCTTTCATGAGTAAAATTGATATTTGCTTTAATTTTCTGGTGTCTTGAAGAGTTACTTGTCACTCAGAAAAAATTCTGGTGCTATTGCATCATAACTCAGTCAGGGGGATTGGTATTAGGGACTTTCCTCAGGTGTGCTGGTGTGCGGTGGATCGAGTGTTGCGGAGGAGGACCAGAAGACCCAACAAATTCAGCCGCTCCTTAGGGGGTAAGTGCTACACGTTTTTCCGCCAAAAAATTTAAAATGTTGATCACTTTTATTCCTATTACAAGGAATGTAAACATCCCTTGTAATAGGAATATGACATGACAGGTCCTCTTTACAGTGAGATATGGGGTCAATAAGACCCCACATCTCACCTCCTAGGCTGGGAAGCCTGAAAAAAATAAAAAAATAAAAAACAATCCTGGTTTCGATCGTAGCGTTGTCAGTAGAAGCAGGAGGGGGGCATATTGTGGGATATTGCATGCAGAGTATTGCAGAGTATGCACAGTATGCCCAGAGTATTGCACAGTATGCCCAGAGTATTAGCCCAAAGTATTAGCACAGTATGCCCAGAGTATTAGCACAAAGAATTAGCACCGTATGCCCAGAGTATTAGCACAGTATGCCCAGAGTATTAGCCCAAAGTATTAGCACAGTATGCCCAGAGTATTAGCACAGTATGCCCAGAGTATTAGCCCAAAGTATTAGCACAGTATGCCCAGAGTATTAGCACAGTATGCCCAGAGTATTAGCACAGTATGCCCAGAGTATTAGCACAGTATGCCCAGAGTATTAGCCCAAAGTATTAGCACAGTATGCCCAGAGTATTAGCACAGTATGCCCAGAGTATTAGCACAGTATGCCCAGAGTATTAGCCCAAAGTATTAGCACAGTATGCCCAGAGTATTAGCACAGTATGCCCAGAGTATTAGCCCAAAGTATTAGCACAGTATGCCCAGAGTATTAGCACAGTATGCCCAGAGTATTAGCACAGTATGCCCAGAGTATTAGCACAGTATTGCCCAGAGTATTAGCACATGTTAACATTTGTTGCACCTTATTATTATTTTTTTAATGTTTTTATATCCTGGTACTTAGGTTATCATTCACTTATTAGCGCAGCACATTATATAGTTATGCATTTATCCTCATCTTATATGCAGTAGATGTACAAATAGTGTTTGTTTGTATTTTTTATGTAGATTTTGTTGCAAGTAATATATAGAAACTTTGTGTATACATGTAACATACCAAATGGCATTTCTGGCCGGTGGTGTATATAACTAGTGGCTCCTTGTAATAGCTCCAGCTTGAAAAAGGAGTGCACATGTTAAGATACGGCACATGTTCTGAAACGTGTCGCAAAGCACTGTGGATCCTGTCAGGGGTGGATCCGAGGAATTCGTGATTGGCAGGCCAGTCAGCTGATGAGTGAGCGGGTGGGAGCCGGAGGGCGGGTGTGCATGTTAATGAGCGGGTGGGAGCCAGAGGGCGAGTGTGCAGGTTAACAAGTGGGAGGGCCATTCAGCAGGGTCAGCAGATGAGCGGACATGTCGACGGATGAGTGAGGGGGGGTTGTCTGGTGAGTGTGCGGGCATGCAGGGCAGACATCGAGTGAGGGGGTCCGCAGGTGAGTGGAGAGAATGGCCAGTCAGTGAGCCGGCATGCAGGGAGCAGAGAGATGACATCATCTCTCACCGCCTGCCCTGCATCACTGCAGTTCCGCCCTCACTGTGCAGCCGCAGGCAGCAGAGAGATTACACCATGTCTCTGCTGCCTGTCTTCACTCTGATAATCTGCACCTTAGCAGACCAACAACAATCGGCAACATGTGGCAGGTGATGTGCAGGGCCGGTGCAAGCATTTTTGCCAACTAAGGCGAAGGTGCATTTTGCCGCCCCTCCGGTGCGCACGCACGCACACACCCAATACATTATATCTGTGCTCCAATAAGCTTTAATGGTTATGATGCTTAAAGTGATCGTTTAACTTATTTAGCTTTTACAGAGAAAGATAGCATAGATGTACTATTGCTGGGATTTGTAGTCCTCTATAACTGGTGGTATTCTCCATGTGCTGTAAATGATTATACTGTGCAATACAGATTACCACTGACCAGTTATAGAGGAACTACAAATCCCAGCAATAATACATTATACAGCGCAATGGTACAGTCCCCCCTCACAAACCACCCCCCTCCATTAGTACAGCCTGAGAGAACACAATATTGACTCTAGATCATTCATTAGAATACACATCACTGCTGGTACCCATTGACTGCCCCAGCCTGCTCTCATCAAAGATGCAATTGGGTGATCTTGCCATGTTCTGGCTAGAGTGGTCCTGCCATCAGCCCCCTCTGCCCTCTCAGGACAACCAGGCCCGGATTTCCCACAAGGCCACCAAGGCCAGGCCTCTGGGCGGCAGGGCGCCCCAGGGCGGCAGCGGCATGGAGTCCCCCGATGCCCGGAACATACAGTTAAGGGCGGTAAATTGCTTTCTAACAGGACTAAATGTAGTGTGGGGGAATCTGCTTGCTCTTTAACAAGTGATTGCGGCGATGTCACCAAAATCACTTGTGAAATGTGTGCTGCCATCCGTCCTCCCCCCCCCAACTCTCTCTGCTGGCTCTGTCTTCGGGACTCTGTCCTCCCCCGGCCGCCGAGTCTGTCTCCTGTCTTTGCTGCCGTTGTACACCGTGAGAGGGTGAGTTGTGCTCTTCCCATCTCAGCTGTGACAGGAGTTCTAGCAGAGTGCCTCGCCGCGGACACAGACAAGGAGAGGGGGAGGGAGAGGAGCACTCTGGTGCCTGAGCGCCTCCACCTTTGTGGCGCCTGAGCGCCTCCACCTTTGTGGCGCCTGGGTGAACTATACCCCGCACAATCTCTGCTGCTGGAGTGCTGGTCTCGATCAGGCAACTGATTGTCCGCCCTGTTCCCTGGCTTGCACTGGCGCCGTAAGGCAAGTGTCCATGTTGCCTTGCGCTACCGCCAGCCCTGGTGATGTGACAATATGCAACATGTGCCAGGTGACGTGGCAAGTGTAATTCGCAATGTGTGTCAGGTGACGTAGGTAGGAGGCAGACTGCCTCCCCTATGTATCTATTACTATGAAATCATGGGGCCCCCAACTTCGGGGCAGCATGGGCTCAAGGACCAGCTGCATTGGGGAAAGTGCAGCCCCCCCCCCCCCCCAGGTGTGCCCTCTCATTAAGACAGCCCTGACATTGCCACGCTTTAGGGTGCGCTCCAATGCCTCCACACAGCATCAGCAGGCTTTCCATCACAGCCCTGGGGCCACTACCTATTAGCCTCCAGCGCTGCAGGCGAAGAACGCTCCAGACACAGGAATCCCTTGACTACAGATGCGCCTATGTTTTTATCACATGTGTGAGTAGCCCTATTTAGGGTTCTAATAAATTTCTGTTGGTCCTAATACACTTACATGCACTTTTCCCCTATTCTTCTTCAGGTCAAATGCACCTGTCAATGAATTCTGAATGATCTCGGGAAAGTTTCAAAATTGATGCCAAGGTGATGTCATCAAAAAACCCAAAGCCCACTGACACAAAGCCAGCATCTTTTCTGAAAATCCAAATGATATGTTGTAGCAGTGTGACATCTAGTGGCTGAATTGGTGAACAGCATATTGTCTGCACTGTACAGGACCTCAATGTCCTATTAAACCTGTCATGAACGATATGTAATCTCCCATTTTTGATCTTTCTTCTTTCAAAAATGAATTACAAGGCTGTCATACTGTCACTTTGGCTGCAATGCTGTCTTTTTCACGAAGCCATTTGAAGTGTAGAGCCAAGAATTTTAAACACTCGTGCTTTATTCTTGTTCTGCGACTTGTACAGTAAGTACTAAAGTATGAGACAGCCAGACAACTAGCATTTAAAGGGTTAGGCTAACAATGGCATTCTACACAATTCTTACCTTGAATCTGCACTTTACGGTAAATTTCTAAAGCACTCAAGAAAGGAAAGCGTTAGTTTATCTTTTCAGAACAAATTTAAAGGTGAGCACTAGACACTCCTCTCCCCCGCTACCCTTGTACTTACCTCTGTGGTCATTAAGCCATAGCTCCGAACTGTGCCTGATTTCGAGGGGCTGTCCCTGATTTGGAAGAAAATCTCTCTGCGCCCCTTTTTTTTCTCATTGTGGGTCTGACCTATACAGTGCGGAAAATATGTATTTGAACACCCTGCTATTTTGCAAGTTCTCCCACTTGGAAATCATGGAGGGGTCTGAAATTGTCATCGTAGGTGCATGTCCACTGTGAGAGACATAATCCAAAAAAAAAATTCCAGAAATCACAATTTATGATTTTTTAACTATTTATTTGTATGATACAGCTGCAAAGAAGTATTTGAACACCTGTCTATCAGCTAGAATTCTGACCCTCAAAGACCTGTTAGTCTGCCTTTAAAATGTCCACCTCCACTCCATTTATTATCCTAAATTAGATGCCCCTGTTTGAGGTCATTAGCTGCATAAAGACACCTGTCCACCCCATACAATCAGTAAGAATCCAACTACTAACATGGCCAAGACCAAAGAGCTGTCCAAAGACACTAGAGACAAAATTGTACACCTCCACAAGGCTGGAAAGGGCTACGGGGAAATTGCCAAGCAGCTTGGTGGAAAAAGGTCCACTGTTGGAGCATTCATTAGAAAATGGAAGAAGCTAAACATGACTGTCAATCTCCCTCGGACTGGGGCTCCATGCAAAATCTCACCTCGTGGGGTCTCAATGATCCTAAGAAAGGTGAGAAATCAGCCCAGGACTACACGGGAGGAGCTGGTCAATGACCTGAAAAGAGCTGGGACCACCGTTTCCAAGGTTACTGTTGGTAATACACTAAGGCCTCGTACACACGATCGGACATATCCGATGAAAACGGTCCGCAGACCATTTCCATCGGATATGTCCGATCGGGAGTTTGATCCGATGGCGTGTACACACCATCGGATCAAATTCCCCGCCGCCGGACGGCGCGGTGACGTGGCGGTGACGCGGCGGTGACGTTGACGCCGCCACGTCACCGCCACGTCACCGCACCAGGAAGTTAAACACTTCCGCGCATGCGCCAAATACATTCGGTGGCGGCGCGGCGGCGGTGGGGGACGACATGTCTGCTGGTAAGTGTACTAACCAGCAGACATGTCGGGCGGACAGATTCCCACCGGATAGATTTCAAAGCATGCTTTGAAATCTGTCGGGTGGAGAAATCTGTCCGCTAGCCCATACACACGAGCGGAGATGTCTGCTGAAACGGTCCATCGGACCGTTTTCAGCGGACATATCCCCTCGTGTATACGAGGCCTAAGACGTCATGGTTTGAAATCATGCATGGCACGGAAGGTTCCCCTGCTTAAACCAGCACATGTCAAGGCCCGTCTTAAGTTTGCCAATGACCATTTGGATGATCCAGAGGAGTCATGGGAGAAAGTCATGTGGTCAGATGAGACCAAAATAGAACTTTTTGGTCATAATTCCACTAACCGTGTTTGGAGGAAGAAGAATGATGAGTACCATCCCAAGAACACCATCCCTACTGTGAAGCAAGGGGGTGGTAGCATCATGCTTTGGGGGTGTTTTTCTGCACATGGGACAGAGCGACTGCACTGTATTAAGGAGAGGATGACCGGGGCCATGTATTGCGAGATTTTGGGCAACAACCTCCTTCCCTCAGTTAGAGCTTTGAAGATGGGTCGATGCTGGGTCTTCCAACATGACAATGACCCGAAGCACACAGCCAGGATAACCAAGGAGTGGCTCTGTAAGAAGCATATCAAGGTTCTGGCGTGGCCTAGCCAGTCTCCAGACCTAAACCCAATAGAGAATCTTTGGAGGGAGCTCAAACTCCGTGTTTCTCAGCGACAGCCCAGAAACCTGACTGATCTAGAGAAGATCTGTGTGGAGGAGTGGGCCAAAATCCCTCCTCCAGTGTGTGCAAACCTGGTGAAAAACTACAAGAAACGTTTGTAATTGCAAACAAAGGCTACTGTGCCAAATATTAACATTGATTTTCTCAGGTGTTCAAATACTTATTTGCAGCTGTATCATACAAATAAATAGTTAAAAAAATCATACATTGTGATTTCTGGAATTTTTTTTTGATTATGTCTCTCACAGTGGACATGCACCTACGATAACAATTTCAGACCCCTCCATGATTTCCAAGTGGGAGAACTTGCAAAATAGCAGGGTGTTCAAATACTTATTTTCCGCACTTTATAGTTGTATATAGAATGCACTACTTATTTTCCAAAAAGTGTTTCCCAGTGCTAAACATTTTATCCCAATTCTAAATGGCTGCATTTGTAAATTTCAAAAGGCAGTATAAAGGAATAGTAGAGGTTTAAAAAAACACTTGGGTCAAGTAATCTTTTTTGTATAATTCTTTTGTATAATTTTGTATAATCCCTTGTTCCCACATCAAACAGTTGAGAGGTTTTATTACGCTTAAGCCCCGTACACACGACAGGGAACCTCGATGGGCGGAACACATCGTTCCGCCCGTCGAGGTTCTCTGCCGGCCGTCAGAATCTGCGACCCGCCCGTCGGGAATGGTAACCAGCCATTCATCCCGACGGGCCGTCGAGCAAATAGAGAACCTATTTGCTCGACGGGTTTCCCGACGGGCGGGGCGAGCAGAGAGCGTACACACAGCCGAGGTTCTCGCTGGAATGCAGCTCCCAGCGAGGTTCTTGCTGGTTTCTGGCGAGAACCTCGGCCGTGCGTACGGGGCTTCAGAGCTGTATCCTGGCCTAGGCCAACAAGGCCCAGGCCTAGGGCAGCACTTTGCAGGGGGGCAGCACGTAAAGAGTGCACTACACTGTTAGGAAAATTAGTCTAGCGCCCCCATAAAGCATCTGTGCTGCTTCTAGTATGCATTGAAGCCCCCAGTTCAGACACACAAGAATTTTGCAATGAACTATCGGATTACTTCATTAATAAAATCGAGGCAATCTGTGAAAGCATTCAGCAAAACAATTACCTCCTCAGCCCCCCCTGCAGCCTCTCACACAGCACCCATAGTAATTCTCCTATATCAGGTAAGTTTACCCTGGAACCCATCTCCATCGAGACCACTAAGAATGTCATTGGCGCTTTGCGTAATGGCACAGCGCCAAATGACATTATCCCCACAAAACTGCTGAAGGAATGCGCCTACATCCTGGCTCCTCCCATCACGCAGCTTATCAACCAGTCTTTCTTGGAGGGCATAGTGCCCTCACAGTTGAAAGAGGGTATAATCCAACCCATCCTTAAGAAACCCTCCCTGGACCCCAAGGACCCACTCCACCGCCGTCCCATAACAAGCCTCAATGTACTCTCAAAGGTAATGGAGAAAGTAGTGGTACAACAGCTGAAACAGCATCTGGATACCCACAAGCTACTTGACCCATTGCAATCAGGCTTCCGTCCCGGACACGGGACGGAAACAGCATTGCTGAAAGTATGGGACGATGTTCTTAAGGCCGCAGACGAAGAAGAAACTTGTCTTCTAGTTCTGTTGGACCTAAGTGCAGCTTTCGACACTGTAGACCACAAACTGTTACTGACTCGGCTTGCTGAAGTAGCCAGAGTCGCAGAATGCGATTTATCTTGGTTCTCCTCTTTTCTGGAAAACCGATCGCAAACAGTGAAGTTAGGACCTTTTACGTCTGAAAAACGCACAGTAACATGCGGAGTCCCTCAAGGATCGCCTCTGTCACCAGTGCTGTTTAACATATATCTTCGTCCTCTTTTTGAGATTATCAGCAGCCAAAAACTGCTCTACCACTAATATGCAGATGACACGCAACTGTATTTCCGCATCTGCAACAGACAGGATCACCACCTCAATCTAGAGACATGCCTCTCTTTGATAGAGGACTGGATGACAAAGAGTTATCTTAAACTCAATGGAGCGAAAACAGAACTTCTCCTGTTTCACGCCAAGCGCAGGAATCAACTTTCAACAGCGCGGACCCCCCCGCCTATTTTGGGCAAGCTCATCACCCCTAGCGCCAAAGTCAAAAGCCTAGGGGTCATTTTTGACTCCTTTATGACAATGGACGCACAAATAGTGTCAGTAGTCAGCGGATCTCACCATCTACTGCGCCTACTACGCAGACTCACTCCGTTCATCCCTAAAGAAGATTTAACGGTCGTGGTGGAAGCAATTGTAAACTCCAGGCTGGATTATGCAAATGCCCTTTACCTCGGACTCCCCAAGTACCAAATCGCTTGTCTGCAAGTCGTTCAGAATACGGCCGCCAGACTTGTGACTGGAAAAAAACCCTGGGAATCAATCTCACCTTCACTGAGAGCCCTTCATTGGTTACCAGTTAAAGACAGAATTGCTTTTAAAGCTCTCTGTCTTACGCATAGATGTGTCCATGGGAATGCCCCCCTTTATTTATGCGAAATAATAAAAGCGCATAACCCCAATCGCGTTTTGCGATCCACGAATCAGAACCTGCTCCAGGTTCCGAAAGCCAACTTCAAGTCCAAAGGAGAAAGAAGATTCGCGATCCAAGGTCCCAGACTATGGAACGCTTTACCAACCAGCATTCGGTTGGAGGAGAACCACCTAGCATTTAGGAAAAAGGTCAAGACTTTTCTCTTTTGATATCAAAGGAGACAGGAACAACAAGCGCCCAGAGGCGATTCAGTTCGCATGTGCCGCGCTATACAAGTTTTCATTCATTCATTCATTCAGTATGCGGACGGCCGGCATTCCGCAACTGTGGGGGGGGGGGCGCTTCCAATTTTGACTGTTTTTTCATCCTGGACCACAAACCTTCCTCACTGTGCTATATGTTTCTGTTGCACCATCTACTTAAAGTAGAACTATAGGCAACACTTTTACCATCCCTGTCCCATTGCGAAGATTTCACTTCTTGCTCTATGGGCAACCAGGAAGTAAGAGGAAATCTAAGTAAATTAAGGGAATCCATTGCCCCCCCCCCTCCCCCGGCCCTCAAAACTAGTGTCCCCACTTGAAAAATTCAGGGCGGGTCTTAAACAACACAGGAAGTGGCCGTGACAGGAAGGGGTGGGTCATATTTAAATTAGGGGTGCACAAGTTTAGTCAGGCCTAGGGCAGCACAAAAACCTAAATACACCTCTGATTACGCTATCAGTGCCTATGCTGGCGGCTGACACATGATCAAACAGAATCACTTTGATCCATCCCCTACATAAAGAAGGTTTAGAAGAGAAGAGGGGAATTAAAATTTGCTACAACCGACTGTGTGGGCACTGACAGCTCATCACCCATGACTGGGAGGGGGAGGCTGTAGGGTGTTAGGTCAAAAAATAATCTGAAAAGGTGAACTAACACTTTAAGTTGCTGTTTAATAAAGAATATATATAGCCATTGTCCAAGGGAAATTGTAAGTGCATTCATCCTGTGCAAATGGGACAAAAAACAAATATAAATAGGCTATATCTTGTGCTGTTCGAATATAACGAAACTGAAAACACCACATCTGGCCACTAGATGAAGCTAAGTATCATAGGAATTTGTTATCATACTTATCTCCCCAGTGCTGGCAGCACTCATGCAGCCCCAGACCATGACACTCTCACCATCATGCTTGACTGTAGGCAAGACACACTTGTCTTTGTACTCCTCACCTGGTTGCAACCACACACGCTGGACACCAAATACGTTTATCTTGGTCACATCAGACCACAGGACATGGTTCCAGTAATCCATGTTCTTGCTTGTCTGCAGCAAACTGTTGGGGGCTTTCTTGTGCATCATCTTTAGAAGAGGCTTCCTTCTGGGATGACCAATTTGATGCAGGGTGTGGCGTATGGTCTGAGCACTGACAGACTGACACCCCACTCCTCCAACCTCTGCAGCAATGCTGGCAGCATTTATACGTCTATTTCCTAAAGACAACCTCTGGATATGACACTAAGCACGTGAACTCAATTTCTTTGGTCGACCTGTTCTGAGTGGAACCTGTCCTGTTAAACCGCTGTATGGTCTTGGCCATCGTGCTGCAGCTCCGTTTCAGGGTCTTGGCAATCTTCTTATAGCCTAGGCCATCTTATGTAGAGCAACAATTCTTTTTTTTTTCAGATCCTCAGAGAGTTCTTTGCCATGAGGTGCCATGTTGAACTTCCAGTGACCAGTATGAGAGAGTGAGAGCGATAACACCAAATTTAACACACCTGCTCCCTATTCACACCTGAGACCTTGTAACACTGAGTAACGTGACACCGGGGAGGGAAAATGGCTAATTGGACCCAATTTGGACATTTTCACTTTTGTTGCTAGCGGTTTAGACAATAATGGCTGTCTGTTGAGTTATTTTGAGGGGACAGCACATTTACACTGTTATACAAGCTGGTACACTCACTACTTTACATTGTAGCAAAGTGTCATTTCTTCAGTGTTGTCACATGAAAAGATATACTAAAATATTTACAAAAATGTGAGGGGTGTACTAATTTTTGTGAGATACTGCATATAATATACCACAAGTATAGTTGTAGTTGTGGAATATAGCCGTGAAGGGGAGGTATAAGACTGTGAAGCCAACCCCAGAAAAATAAATACAGAAAAAGGAAAATTAATTTAATCCCACAGATCTTACATATCCAAATCCATAGTATGAATGGTAGATAACCAGGTCCACCATTGAGAAGGCAGAGGACGTATGATGTCTAAAATGTGCCACCCACACCCCAGATAAGAGGCGCAGACCGGGGCCACCGCCAATGTCATGTGTACGACTCATGCTGGAGAGGGAAGGTAGTAATGCCCGACCTGTCTTGGCAAAAATACCAGAGTAAAGGGGGCGTGTAATCCACCCAATCCCATTTGATAGGGGCATTAAAAAATGGTAGTCATATTATCATTTTATTTAAAAATATATTATTTGTACCACCTTCAACAGATGTGCTCTCTTTGGGGGGGAGCCAAAAGAAAAAAAAATTGAGCTGGAGTTGTTCTTCAAATTAAATCATATTAAAGTGGAACTTCACTCTCTCAATGCTGCTAGCATTAGTAAATCGATAGGAAAGTATATTATATTTACTTGATTTAAACATTTGTTTTATATTTCTTCAGTTACTTCTGGTTTCCATGCTAAATAGACTCTCCAGCATGCATGCCTAAGCTAAGCGTGGATGGATTCCAGGAAGTAAATGCTAAATTAATCATCTGCCCTTACTCAAAATGCCCAAGGCAAAAAATGCTAGGGTGTTTTTTCTAAGTGATTTCTCAGAAAAATAAAGCTTTGACACATGGATGGGTGAATTAGCTCTGAATATTAAAAAACGATTTAGGTTTGTGCTGCTCAGATACAGCGTAGTTCCCCTTTAACATGTTAAATTTTGTCTGGGATTTATGGGATTGGGTTTACATCTACTATAAAGTCACCAGCATCTAAAATGACTGTGACAGGTACACTTTATTGTGCTACATGGCTATGCACATCAAATAAAAGACTGGAGTGTATGAAGAGGCTCCAGACTGGCATACTTCCTTCTCCTATAATAAGCTGTAAAAAATTCTCAAGATGAGTGGAATGACTTCTATCCATGCAGAAAGAGAGAGTCGGCATTCCTATGGTAATCCAATTATCACCATTGTGTCATGTCTTACAATGGTGCGTGAACATGGACATTTCAGGTTTTAAATACGAATTTTTTACGGAGACATTGCTGGATGAAGAATTCTCTGACGTTGTGAAGGACCTGCGTTGTATGAATTGGAATAAAGGTAACTGTTTAGTGACCACCATTGTCCATAGTCCTGCGTGACTATTACCGGTCGTCCTAATGAAGGCACACAATGGACCTTCTAATAGCCCTTCAGCAGGTGAACATTGCATAAGACGGCCTCTGGACCAATTTTCTTTTCTCCTCCACCTGTATGGAGTATTTTCAGGGAGCACATATTTGGGGTGATTGTTACATTGCTTACCGGCATGAAGGAGAAGAACACACAAATCCAGACTCCCCAAGTATTTCTGTAATGCAATCTCTTTACTAGATTTCATATATATAGAGTAATTAAAACTATATGGAATGTTATTGGCATCTTGTACAACATTACAGTAATAACATTAATTTTCCCCTCACCGTGTCATGACTGCTGAGAAGCATAGGCTCATTTTTGACCAACTAATAAACCAATACCTTGCCCCCCCAAAAAGACACGGAAGCTGATTACGTTGGAAATAGGGCAAGGCCACAACTTAAATTAACTTTTCAAAAGTACAAATTTCCAAATGTACCAAACAATGCCATTCACAGTATACCATGAGCACCCATAAATATAAACTCACATAGTCTAAGAGGCCTGTCCTTACCATCAGTGCCAGGCAGGCACTAGACTGACCCCAGAATTTAACTTGAGGGCATAGCCCATAAAGCAAGGTCAAAACCACCAATAAAGCTGTGACAAAACATCACTATGGGCGTGCAACTCTTGTGGCAGCTGAATCTCCTCAGAGCAGTTGTATGTGCCTCAGTATAGCCTTTTCCTAAAGTTCAGGCTCCACCCAGTCACCTCAGGGCTTGTAGCCAATGCTAAGGAAGCTACTTAAATTCCCTTTTAGGTTTAAACTCCACAATGATGCCATTCTTCCAGCAGTCAAGGCTCCCTTTCCCTAAAGGCAGTTCAAGGATCCTTCATTTCTGTTCCTTAGACCCCTTTCACACTGAGCCGGATTTGCGGCGCATTTCGGCCGCTAGCAGGGCGCTTTTAACCCTCGGGCTTACACACTGGAATAAATGGTGCAACTGTTTGAGGACGGATTGCAGGTACTTTCTTTAACACTAATAGACTGCAAAACATATTTTGTATATGTAGCTGCTAAATTTTAATAACATTTTTTTTTAATTCCTTAAGTCATGTGCGATCATGCGTAGAAATGCGGCCACACATGTAGAGGTATGCTGCTGGGTCCTAGCTCACATACAGTGCCTTGAAAAAGTATTTATACCCCTTCAAATTTTCCACATTTTGTCATGTTACAACCAAAAATGTAAATATATTTTATTGGGATTTTATGTGATAGACCAACACAAAGTGGCACATAATTGTTAATGTCGAAGGAAAATTATAAATGTTTTTCAAAATTATTTTACTAATAAATATGTGAAAAGTGTGGTGTACGTTTGTATTCAGCCCCCCGAGTCAATACTTTGTAGAACCACCTTTCTCTGCATATACAGCTGCAAGTCTTTTTGGGGATGTCTCTACCAGCTTTGCACATTTAGAGAGTGACATTTTTGCCCATTCTTCTTTGCAAAATAGCTCAAGCTCTGTCAGATTGGATGGAGAACGTCTTTGAACAGCAATTTTCAAGTCTTGCCACAGATTCTCAATTATTTAGGTCTGGACTCTGACTGGGCCACTCACATGAATATGCTTTGATCTAACTATTGCACTGTAGCTCTGGTTGTATGTCTATGGTCATTGTCCTGCTGGAAGGTGAACCTCTGCCCCAGTCTCAAGTCTTTTGCAGACTCTAACAGTTTTTTTTCTAAGATATCCCTGTATTTGGCTCCATCCATCTTCCCATTAACTGTGACCAGTTTCCCTGTCCCTGCAGAAGAAAGGTATCCCCACAACATGATGCTGCCACCATGTTTCAAGATAGGGAAGGTGTGTTCAGGGTGATCTGCAGTGTTACTTTTCCGCCACACATAGCATTTTTCTTTTAGGCCAAAAAGTTCAATTTTGGTCTCATCTGATCAGAGCACCTTCTTCCACAGGTTTGCTGTGTCCTCCACATAGCTTTTTGCAAACTGCAAACAGGACTTCTTATATCTTTCTTTCAACAATGGCTTTCTTCTTGCCACTCTTCCATAAAGGCCAAATTTTTGGAGTACACAACTAATAGTCGTCCTGTGGACAGATTCTCCCACCTGAGCTGTGGATCTCGGTAGCTCCTCCAGAGGTACCATGGGCCTCTTTGCTGCTCTCCTGATTAATGCTCTCCTTGCCCAGCCTTACAGTTTAGGTGGACGGCCATGTCTTGGTAGGTTTGCAGTTGTCCCATATTCTTTCCGTTTTTGGATGATGGATTAAACAATGCTCCATGAAATGTTCAAAGCTTGGCATTATTTTTTTTTATAACCTAACCCTGCTTTAAACTTCTCCACAACTTTATCCTTGACCTGTCTGGTGTGTTCCGTGGCCTTCATAATGCTGTTTCTTCACTAAGTTTCTCTAACAAACCTCTGAGGGCTTCAAAGAACAGCTGTATTTACATTGAAATGAAAGTACACACAGGTGGACTCTATTTACGAATTAAGTGACTTCTGAAAGCAATTGGTTCCACTAGATTTAAGTTAGGGGTGTCAGAGTAAAGGGGCTGAATACAAATGTACGCCACACTTTTCACATATTTGTAATAACAATTGAAAACCATTTATAATATATATGTAGCACCCCCTTGCTTTTTGATTTACTGGGTCCCCGAAGCTTAGGAGAGTCCCAGACAGGGATTCAGTGACCGGGATGCTGACAGGTACGCTCTGCTGCCGCCCAGTGACTTATGCTGAGAGACTACTGGGAGGATTCGCTCTGTTCGCACATTGAGTCTATCCAAATTAACCGGCCTGTGGCAGAGGCCTAGAGCCGGGCCTGTGAGAGAGACCCGTTCCTCCCAGCTAAGATTCGAGGTGGCGCCTCGGCTGCCAGGTTTGTGTGAAAGACACCTGTCCGGGGGCACCTTACCCACTCAATCTCATAGGAGTGGCGACTTGTGAAAGTTTGTGCTGCTAAGAGCTGATCTGCCTTATCCAGGCCTGACATCGAAAGTTCTCTTCTCTCATCAACCTGTTCTTCCTTCACCAAAGTTGATGTTGGCTAATGTTGGCCTGGAATTAAAGCATTGAGAAAATCTTTATTGACTGTGTGGACCTCCGTTTACTGCTAAATTCTTCTGGTGCATCCCTAGACCATGTGGGGTAACTTAATTTGCCGATCCCAAATCAAACCAGCGGCTCCTTCGGGGGTAAGTGCTACATATATATATGTAGAGCCTGTTTATTTTCAGTCCAGGTGCTATTTCAAATTTAGAGGGGGGATGAGAGAGTTATGTTGCTATCATCCAGGTGATTTGTACAAATTCGGCTTCCGTTCTAGCCGGGATGTGCTGTCAGTTCATTCTGTGTTCCTGAGGTGCCCTTCCACCCAGGGGCGGCAGGTGGCAGCAGTGGAGTTCAGGCCGAAGCACCTTCTTGCCAGCAGCCAATCAGAGTTTTTTTTTCCTCGCGGGGCATGATGGGGGAGGGTACTTCTTGAGGAGACGCCATTTTTGTGGGGTCTTCTTCTGCTGTTCCGGTTGCGGCACCCACCTTTATGTTGTGCACACATCACAGGCCCCGGCGATATGGCCTACCAGGCCGGGGCGCACGTGCCACGCGTTGTTCTTGGTTTCAGGACCATATTGACCCAGAGCAACTGAAGCTGTGATGGGGCCCAGTGACTTATGGGGTCCCCTATCTCTGAAAAGAAGATCCCAAGCGAGTTATGCTGTTCTGTGGGGAGTCAGTCTGAGAAGAGCCCGGAGGCAGGCAATCCAACAGGTCCTTGACGAGCCATCGGGGATCGAGGTGACTGGACACTGGAAGTTTGTCTAATGGCAACCTGTCAGTCCGTGACTATTTGAAGAAAACTACCTGAGGGAGATTCAGGCATCAATAATCTTGAGAAGGATTCACCTCACAAATCGTGTTCTCGAGCAAAGGGCCTGTGGCAGAGGTCCCACTCCTGTTTCTATTTCAGTCAAGTCTGTGGCAGAGACTTGTTTACCTTCTCAAGATTCTCAGTAATATTCTGGCTGCCAGTTCTGTGAGAGAGACTGTCTAGGTACGCTGTACCCACTTCGGCTGGAGTGGCGACGAAGTTTAAGTCCCATTGGAAGCAGGATTGTTTCTGTCGTTCTTAGGCCTGAATCTGCAAATTCTCCTTTTCACCCATCTTTATTCAATTTATCTCAAGTTCACTGTTTGCCGTGTTGGGCAAGAATAAAAGCACAGAAAGACACCGGCTGTTTGGACATTCCTTCATTGTTCTCATCATCATCATTGTACCCCTAGACATCAACAGAGGTAACACGCCATCCCAAATCTATCCAGCGGCTCCTGTGGGGGTAGCGCTACATATATATATATATATATATATATATATATATATATATATATATATATATATATATATATATATATATATATATATATATAGTACATTCACATCAAATATTGAATTATATATACAAAAAATTATATATAAATAAATATATATATATATATATATATATAATGTAATGTAAATATATAAACGTTAAAATGTTAACTATGTAAATATTGAAATATAAAAATATTGTAATATTGTGCTTTTCTTCAACCAGTTATTTTTGTAAATTCTCCACTTACAAAAAAAAAAAGTTAGTCTGACCCTGACTAATAACATGTAGCAGAAAGCGTCTTTTTTTTCCCTCTTCACACAGAATCCCAGAGGGTGTCACCTTTCAGCGGGTATTCGGCCTTGCCATCAATAAGAACTCGGCTCTGTTTAATGCAGCTGGCTCAGGATTTGCTTTCATTAGGAATAATTCGAGAGATTTCTGTGTATTACAAACGGGCCGAGTTCAGCAGCAATGAGCTTGGCAAGTATTACCCTCGGCGGCCTCTAATTTAGAGACTGATCCTCTGTTTGTGACATGGGCCTGCTCCCTGAATTGTGCTGAGTGAACATACGAGTCAGATCAGGGTTCATACAGCACCTGTGATCTTACTCTTTTATTACTGATTGGAAACACATGGGGGAAAAAATAGCTGGAAACAAATCTAATATATACTGCATATGTGCTTTTGCCACGTGTCTCTGATTTCCGCTGACAGTCCGCAAATTTTATACCTGCCCTTTAAAGATATTGTTCATTTTAAACACCAGTCAGCTATATCATAAAATCCTTCCTTCAGCCCAGGTTCACACTGAGAGCGGGTTAGAAAACCGTCTGAGCTTAGCTGAACTCGCACGATTTCATACCCGCATGTCAGTCTGACTTCAGGGGCAATTTGAGAGACATCTGTGCTGCACAGATGTCCATAAAAAATCGCCCCCTGAAGTTGCCAAAAGTAGTACAGGAACTACTTCCGGGAATCGGTATGGCGCTGCACCTATTCAGACGGTGCCAATGTGAACCTAGGCGATAAAGGAAGCTCCGCAGCTAGGTGGAACCATAGCGTAGGTGCGCATGACTGGGGGGACCCTTAGCAGGGGGACAGGAACAGGATGGGGCCGCAATCACGGCTGCACGGGGGCGGGGCTTAGACCTCGAGGCAGGCTCCCTTAAAAGGTCTGGGGGGCGGGGCTATCCATTCGGGCGCCATCCACGGTGAGGCATCACACAGGCAGTTTTTCTCTGTGCTGCTGCCTCACCTATGGATCGTTTGGAAGGGATGGTGGAGAGCCTGAGGGCTGCTGCTAGGATCTATGGAGCAGACTGGTATGCGGAGCAGCTGCTGAAGCTGTTCCCTGATCCAGGAGAGGGTAGGTCCAGCAACCCTGGGAGAGCGATGGACACGGTGCGGCCTGACACAGGGGCTCACGGCATCTCTTCGGGCAGCAGTTCCATGGCCTTGACTGCGGGCTCACCGTCCCTTGCGGGGCAAGGGGACCAACGGTCTGAGGGTGAGATCTCGGATACGGACTCTGATGGTGGCGGGCCCGTCAGGGCTCCAACGCGGATCCGGATCGGCGGCTGGTCGGACTGTTTCTGCTGGGCAGGCGGGTAAGAGCACTTCTGTGTCTGTTTCTTTATCTTCTCCATCTTTGTTTTCTCCCCCCCCCCTTTCCCCCCCTTGCACCCCCTCCCCCTCCCCCCTTTCTCCCCCTTGCACCTTCTCTGCCTTTGTCCAGTCCCCCTGCTGGGGTGGGTTCTTTCATGTTGGGTTCTTTTCCGGTTGGTGGTGGGCAGGGGTTGGGTGGGGGGTCCTGGATGTCGGGTCGCTTATGTTGCAGCAGTTGCTTTCGTCCATGTTGCAGGGATGTAGGGCCATGGCCAGGGGGGGCGGTTGTTCCCCCTCCGGCTGTTGCGGGGCCTCCGGTTGCTAGTACTGTTGAAGCAGTGTCTGCGGCAGTGCCGCTTGTGGGGGGGAGTGGGGGTTTGTCCCCTGCTGGCCAGTCGGTGGTGCCGACCCTGGTGCTTGGGGAGGCGTTAGCGGGTGCTGCGGTTTCGGGGGTGGCACAAGTTAGTGCGCAGTCGGGATCGGCGTCGGGTTTGACGGCTGATGGTGTTCGGTTGTCTGACTCGGCCCGTTGCGAGGTATACCTGTGTTATGATGCACCCTTGGGTTCACACTTGAAGCAGGAGGTGCGGGAACGTATCTGGAGGGGGGAGTTTGTGGAAATATTTTCATTACTTCCCCTGGAATAGTTCAATTTGGATAAGGTGAAGCCCGATGAGAGTAAGAAGGAGGAAGAGGAAAAACGGCGCTTCCGCCTTATTCCCCGGACTTTCGCAAACTGGGCTCAGGCGTTTTATATCTTAGCCAGCGTGATCGGGGAAAAAGACCCGCATCAGTGTACGGGCTTGTTCAGTTATATTGATTCTATCAGCGAGGCGCAGAGGGTGTATGGGGGGGGAGCCTGGTTGCGATATGACGAGCAGTTCAGGCAGAAGAAGGCATGGAGGCCTGAGATAAAATTGAATCAGAAGGATATCGCCTTGTGGATGAGGCTCATGTCTCAGGCCAGGGTAGTGCCTCAGCCCTTTCGTGAAGGGGCCGGGGGAGCTCAGTCCTCCTCGTTGTCGGCCGCAAAACGAAAAGGTTTCTGCTGGCAGTTCAATGAGAGCGCCTGTAAGTTCGGGAGCTCTTGTTGCTTCCGGCACAAGTGTTCGGGTTGTGGTGGGGCCCACCCCTTGTCAAAGTGTTTCAAGAAGGGCAGGAAGGCAGGTGACACTGGAAAAAGGGAAGACGCCGGTGAGGGTGGAAAAGATGGCGCCGTACCTAAGTAGGTACCCGAACAGGGTAGCTGCACGGGCCTTGTGGTTGGGCTTTAAGGAGGGTTTCCCGACTCCGAGTGATTTGGCCGTCATCCCTCCTTTGACGGCTAACCTGAAGTCTGCCTATGATCACCCAGAGGTGGTGTCTGACAAGCTCCGGAAGGAGGTGGGTTTGGGTAGGATGGCGGGCCCGTTTGACGTCCCGCCTGTGGATGGCCTCGTGGTGTCACCTCTTGGGGTGGTTCCGAAACGGGAGCCGAATCAGTTTTGGCTCATTCATCATCTCTCTTACTCTAAAGGGGGGTCGGTGAATGACGCCATTGACCCGGCATTGTGTACGGTGTCCTACGCATCGTTTGATGAGGCCGTGCGCTGGGTTCAGCGCTTTGGGCGCGGGGCATTGTTGGCCAAGACCGATATCGAATCGGCGTTTCGGCTCCTGCCAGTTCATCCGGAGAGCGTGCGGTTGTTGGGGTGTTTTTGGGACGGGAAGTTTTTTGTTGATAGGTGCTTGCCCATGGGTTGCGCCATCTCGTGTTCGTATTTTGAGTTGTTTAGTTCCTTTTTGGAGTGGGTGGTGCGGGACTTGTCTGGTTTGGCGTCGGTGTTACACTATCTCGATGATTTCCTGGTGGTGGGACCGCCTAATGACCGGACTTGCATGATCTTGCTGGCCACGGTTCAGCACGTTTGCGAGGTATTCGGGGTCCCGCTGGCGCGTGACAAGACGGAGGGGCCCGTCACGGAGCTCAAGTTTTTGGGCATTGTTATTGATTCAATGTGGATGGAATGCCGGCTCCCGGAGGACAAGTTGGTGGACTTGCGGGAGTCTGTCGCGCGGGCGGCCAGTAGTTCAAAGTTGAAGTTACGGGAGTTACAGTCATTGTTAGGGAAGCTCAACTTCGCCTGTCGCATAATGCCGATGGGGAGGGTTTTTTGCCGCCGGTTGTCGGCGGCCACAGCGGGGGTCAGGGCTCCTCATCATTCTGTGCGTTTGGGTCTGGAGCATAGGGTGAGGTTTCACTGCGACAATTTGGGTGTGGTGCAAGCCATTACTTCTTTGTCGGCTTCGTCATTACCGGTGGTTCGTCTACTGCGTGCGTTAGTGCTAAAATGTTTGGATTTGAACATTGTTGTTTGTGCAGTGCATATTCCCGGGGTTGAAAATGAGGTGGCTGATGCCCTCTCTCGTTTGCAGTGGGATCGGTTCCGGCGTCTGGCTCGGGAGGCGGAGCAGGAAGGAGTGCCGTGCCCCAGTGGCTTGTGGGACCTCGTTTGGCCGAGTGATGGCATTGAAAAGGTCAGTGGCTGAATCCACGTGGAGGGCTTATGAGAGGGTGTGGCAGGAATGGCACGGCTTGGTAAGTGATCTGGGAGTTGGTTCCTCGGCTGAGGACCGGTTGCATTTGCTGTTGTACTTTTTGGGTAGATGTTGTGAAGACGGGGTGTCGGTCTCTGCTCTGTCCACAAAAATGGCGGCGTTGGCTTTCCTCTTCCAACTTAACGGGGTGGAGGATGTTACCAAGTCGTTCGTGGTCCGCAAGGCTTTGCGGGGATACAGGAAGGGCCGCGTCCGGCCGGATACCAGGAGGCCGGTTTCGCTGCTTATGTTGGAATCTTTGGTTGGCATGTTACCTCAGGTGTGTTCATCATCGTTTGAGGTTGGGTTGTTTCGCAACGGCGTTCATCTTGGCCTTTTTTGGGGCCTTTCGTGTAGGAGAATTGGTCAGCCCCTCTAAGGCGGTGGCTGGGGGGCTGCACGTGTCTGACGTGACCGTACTTGCTGATTCGGTCTCAATATGGCTCCGTAGGTCAAAAACTGACCAGGCGGGGAGGGGGTCCAAGGTGGTGCTGGGTAAGGTGCCGAATCTTGGGGTCTGCCCGGTGGAGGGGGTACGGGCATGAATGAATGAATGAATGAATGAATGAAAAACGTATAGAGCGCGGCACATGCGAACTGAATCGCCTCTGGGCGCTTGTTGTTCCTGTCTCCTTTGATATCAAAAGAGATGAGTCTTGATCTTTCTCCTGAAGGCTAAGTGATTCGCCTCCAACCGAATGCTGGTTGGTAAAGCGTTCCATAGTCTGGGACCTTGGACGGCGAATCTTTTTTCTCCTTTGGACTTGTAGTTGGCTTTTGGGATCTGCAGTAGGTTCTGGTTGGTGGATCGCAAGATGCGATTGGGATTGTGAGCTTTTATTTTATCGCATAGATATTGGGGGGCATTCCCATGGACACATCTATGCGTTAGACAGAGGGCTTTAAAAGCAATTCTGTCTTTAACTGGTAACCAGTGAAGGGCTCTCAGTGAAGGTGAGATGGATTCCCAGGGTTTTTTTCCAGTCACAAGTCTGGCGGCCGTATTTTAAACGACTTGCAGACGAGCGATTTGGTACTTGGGGAGTCCGAGGTAAAGGGCATTTGCATAATCCAGTCTGGAGTTAACAACTGCTCCCACCACGACCGCTAAATCTTCTTTGGGGATGAAAGGGGTAAGTCTGCGTAGTAGGCGCAACAGATGGTGGGATCCGCTGACTACTGACCCTATTTGTGCGTCCATTGTCATGTAGGAGTCAAAGATGACCCCGAGGCTTTTGACTTTGGCGCTAGGGGTGATGATTTTGCCCAGAATGGGCGGGGGTGTCCAGGTTGTTGCAGGTTGATTTCTTTGCTTGGCGTGAAACAGGAGAAGTTCTGTTTTCGCTCCGTTGAGTTTAAGATAACTCTTTGTCATCCAGTCCTCTATCAAAGAGAGGCATGTCTCTAGATTGAGGTGGTGATCTTTTTTATTGCAAATGCGGAAATACAGTTGCGTGTCATCTGCATATGAGTGGTAAAGCAGTTTTTGGCTACTGATAATCTCAAAAAGAGGACGAAGATAGATGTTAAACAGCACTGGTGACAGAGGCGATCCTTGAGGGACTCCGCATGTTACTGTGGGTTTCTCCGATGTGAAGGGTCCTAACTTTACTGTTTGCGATCGGTTTTCCAGAAAAGAGGAGAACCAAGATAAATCGCCTTCTGCGACTCTGGCTACTTCAGCAAGCCGCGTCAGTAACAGTTTGTGGTCTACAGTGTCGAAAGCTGCACTTAGGTCCAACAGAACTAGGAGACAAGATTCTCCTTCGTCTGCGGCCTCGAGAGCATCGTCCCATACTTTGAGCAGCGCGGTTTCAGTCCCGTGTCCGGGACGGAACCCTGATTGCAGTGGGTCAAGTAGCTTGTGGGTATCCAGATGCTGTTGCAGCTGTTGTACCACTACTTTTTCCATTATTTTCGAGAGTACATTGAGGCTTGTTATTGGACGGCGGTGGAGTGGGTCCTTGGGGTCCAGGGAGGGTTTCTTAAGGATGGGTTGGATTATGCCCTCTTTCAACTGTGAGGGCACTATGCCCTCCAAGAAAGACTGGTTGATAAGCTGCGTGATGGGAGGAGCCAGGATGTAGGCGCATTCCTTCAGCAGTTTTGTGGGGATAATGTCAGTTGGTGCTGTGCCATTGTGCAAAGCGCCAATGATATTCTTGCCTCCTGGCGCCAGTCCGCTGTTGGTCCATGAGAACGGGATTCCGCTGACTAGGTTCCAATTTTCGGCTGTTTTTAAGCGGTGTTTGGTTACGGGCGGTTTCAACGCCACGGACTACTCTTCCTATTCGTTTAGGATTGGGGCAGCTACGGAAGCCTCATGCTGGGGCTTAAGCGATGATATCCTGCAGCGGATAGGTCGCTGGGAGTCTCGGCGGTTTAGGTCATATGTTTGGCCACAGTTGTTCTAGGGGTCCCAGTGGGCCTTAGTTTTGAGCACGTTCAGTGGGGTTTCTGGGGTTTCTTGGGAAAAAGGGGGAGTGTTTCTGTCTGGTGTCAACTCTCTCTCTCTCTCTCTCTCTCTCTCTCTGGATGTGTGATGTGTTCTGTGTGTTTGGTTTTCTCTTGTGTGTAATTTCTTGTTGTTGTCCCCACTCTTTTCGTTACAGGCCCCGTTGGCTTAATTTGGATTTTGGGCCACTCTTATGTTCATTGGGGGGCTAAGAGGGCTCTGGTCAGGAGAGAGGGCAGACAGTTGGGTTTTGCCAGGGAGGAAGCCACGGTCAGATGGATCGGTATCCCCTGAATGCTTTGGTCCAGGGTGATGCTGGATGTACAGCATTACGCCAGGTTAGACAGGCCCCCGGATGTGCTCTTGCTGCACGTTGGGGGCAACGATCTCTGCCTTAGGGCTGCTCGCAAGCTGATTCGCGACATCAAATGGGACTTCATGCGCCTGCGCAGTGCATTTCCAGACACTGCCTTGGTGTGGTCTGAAATGGTGGGGAGGTTAGCTTGGTGGGGTGCTCGTTCCGTGGACAGGGTCAATAGGGCCCGGATTAAGGCCAATAAGGCAGTGTCCAAATTTGTCATTCAGAATGGTGGGTTGGTGGTTCG
Source organism: Rana kukunoris (assembly GCA_029574335.1). NCBI lineage: Eukaryota > Metazoa > Chordata > Amphibia > Anura > Ranidae > Rana > Rana kukunoris. Next base: position 672,862,720 of record CM056049.1, on the reverse strand, counting down.
CCATCGCGAGCTCGAGAGTGACTTCGGCCTTTATTTAAGGGGTGATGGGGTGCACCTCACCCAGGTTGGGATAGACATGTGGGTCCTGGGGCTCCAGGACGGTCTACAACAGGCCTTAGGGCTGTGGCGGTCCGCCCACGCGTGAGGTGTCACCGTGGGCGTCTGTGGAGTTGGTTTAGGGTTCCTGAGAATTGGGTGGGTTTTTGGTACATACATATTAGATTTGTGTACCTTAGTTGTTGGTAGGAGTTGGGGCCCGTCATGGGATGGGCACCTTCCCTATCTGGTTAGGTGGATAGTGGTATATTGTGCTGAAGAATCAAACAAAGGAGGAAGTCATGGCCTTGTGAGCTGATGGGAGCGCGGCTAGAGGTCCGAAGACTTTCTATGGGGTACAGCCGATTTCCGGGAACTTTTTTCTTTCCCTTTCTCAGGAACCTCGTGTCTACAACTGTTTGGGGTTAATTGTTTTTGTTAGGTTAATTTATTGCGTATTGGTTAAAATTATATATTTAATGTTAAAAAGTTCTATTTTTAAAAAGTTGGTTATTTTTATAAAGTTATTTATTTTACCTTTTGGAATTTTAAATAAAAGGGGCCTTTGGTGGCCATTTAATCCAGAAGGTGTTGCGTGATTAATATGGGTGGGATAGAAGGTTTTCAGGGGTGGGTTTTGTTTTCTCCCAAGCACTAGGCATACACCAGTCATGTGATAATATCTACATAAAGGGGTCTATTTATAAAACATTCGTTGGAGGAATGTAAAAAGCATTTCATCCAAAACTACACAATTTTTTGTATCAAATGTTGGGTTCCATTTATAAAACATTTGTCGACGGAATGTCACAACCAATTGGTCCATGCTACATGACTCTTCCCCATATTTCCTCTAATACTATGACTTCCTATGATTGTCAGCCCAATCTAGTGGCCAAAATTTGGAATATTTTCCTGACTGAGGTAGTTCAGAAAAATGTATCACATTTTGGCCACTAAATGGAGCTGATGATTGAAGGAAGTCTAATGCCGTGTACACACGGTCGTTTTTTGTGATGAAATAAAACTAAGTTTTAAAAAACGTCATTTAAATTGATCATGTGTGGGCAAAACGTCGTTTTTTGTCTTAAAAAAAACGACCAAAAAAAAATTCCAACATGCTTGAATTTTTTGTGTCGTTTTTCAAAACGTCGTTTTTTGTTTCACAAAAAGTCACCGTGTGTAGCAAAAACGTCAACCCGCGCATGCCCAGAAGCTAGTTATGAAGCGAGCTTCAATGGAAAAGAGTGGTGAACGTAACCTTGCTTTTTGTGAAAAAACGATGGTGTGTATGCAAAATTGTCTTTGAAAAGTGACGTTTCAAAAACGTCGTTTTTTACTTCACAGAAAACGTCGTTTTTTTTTCATCGCAAATAGTATTAGAGGAAATATGGGGAAAATTCATGCAGCCTGGACAAATGCTTGTGACATTCCCCCCACAAGTGTATATAGCATAGCTCCCAACTGTCCCTGATTTCGAGGGACTATCCCTGATTTCAAGCAATGTCCCCATTTTGGTCTGATCTATATAGTTGTATATAAAATGTACTTTTAATCTTTCAAAATCTTTCAAAATCTTTCAAAAAGTGTTTCCCAGTGCTAAACCTTTCACCCTATTTCTTAATTGCTGCATTTGTAAATTAATTTTAAAAGCCAATATAAAGGAATAGGAGTGGTAACAAAAAGTCCTTGTGGATTTAATTAAACTTTTTTTGGTTAGTTCCCCTTTAAGGGGGTGTGTCAAGGGGGCGAGTTCTATGTCTAAATACGTTTTCAAGTAGGTGTCCCTCATTCCCATCTCAAAATGTTGGGAGGTATGATATAGGTTTAATAAACATATCAAACCTATCTTATCTAAACCTAAAAAAAAATATATATATATTATTTTTTGCACAGAGGCGTAGTCTTCCCTGTGTAAAAGGGGCCTAAAGGGCCCTCCTGACCCCCAGTCAGGGCCCCCCAGCAGTGGTGGAATGCCAGGGCCTGGTTGCAAGTGTGACCTTTGCAACCCTAGTAGATCATCTACTGAGGTTGTTATTTTTTTTACATTCTTTTTTACATTTTATTTTATTATTTTTCCTTACAATTTAACTTTTTGTTATATTTAAAAAAAAAAATTGGGAGCCCTTTTGGGTGGCTTTCGTAAAATATCAGGGGGCTAAATAGACCTAAAATAATGTGATTTCAAAGCCACCACATTGGGAACCAGGTCTAAAGGTGTTAGGCCGTGTACACACGAGGAGACGTGTCCGATATGTCCGAGTGGCATCGCTTTAGGGGGGCAGGAGTTGTAGGCTGCACCCGGAGTAGTGACACCATCAAGTAGGAAGTTATATGTGGCTGTGATGCTGTCACCACAATCCTTGGGAGTGCACAGGTTAGCATGTCAGCAATGACTGCATCATCTACAGAGGCACCATGGCTGACTGCAGGGCACTGTGGCAGGCTACACAGGAGTGAGCCCAATGGGAGGTAGGGTGAGGGGGGGGGTGACACCAACCCTAGAGACACCACTGATTGTTTCTGTGCATTGCGGAAAAGGGTGTGACTCTGTGCACACTCCCACAATCCACAAATGTGTATGAAGCCTAACATGTGCAAAGATATGAATGGTCCCTTAACTAGATGCCGACCAGCCGCCGCAGTTCTATGGTGGCAGGTTGGCTCTACTGTGCGAGAGCCCGTAGCTCTACGTCGGCTCTAGAAGCGGGCACCCGCGATCACTCGTTACAGAGCGAGAACCAGGAGCTGTGTGTGTAAGGGGAGAAATGCCTGACCGTCTGTTCATACAATGTATGAACAGCGATCAGTAATTTCCCCTAGTGAGTCCACCCCCCCTACAGTTAGAACACACCCAGGGAACATACTTAACCCCTTCCCTGCCCCCTAGTGTTAACCCCTTCCCTGCCAGTGGCATTTTTATAGTAATCAATGCATTTTTATAGCACTGATCGCTATAAAAATGCCAATGGTCCCAAAAATGTGTCAAAAGTGTCCGAAGTGTCCGCCATAATGTTGCAGTACAAAAAAAAAATCGCTGATCGCCGCCATTACTAGTAAAAAAAATATTGATAAAAATGCCATAAAACTACCCCCTATTTTGTAAACGCTATAACTTTCTTTTGCGCAAACCAATCAATAAACGCTTATTGCGATTTTTTTTTACGAAAAATATGTAGAACAATACGTATTGGCCTAAACTTTTGGGGGATATTTATTATGGTAAAAAGTAAAAATTATTCATTTTTTTCAAAATTGTCGCTCTATTTTTGTTTATAGCGCAAAAACTAAAAACCACAGAGGTGATCAAATACCACCAAAAGAAAGCTCTATTTGTGGGAAAAAAGGACGCCAATTTTGTTTGGGAGCCACGTCGCACGACCGCGCAATTGTCAGTTAAAGCGTTGCAGTGCCGAATCGCAAAAAGTGCTCTGGCCAGCAATATGGTCCAGGGGTTAAGTGGTTAAAGTGGATGTAAACCCGATTTGTGAAATTTGAGCTGGGCACATATATCTGCAGTATTTTGTTATCTCTCTTCAATGAGCTAAGTCCGTAGCTCTCTCTTGACCCGCTCCTTTGTTATCAGCCTGATCATTTCTGACAAATTCTCAGACTTTTTAGACAAATGCAGCCTGAAATTTCTGTCAGGGGAGGTTGCTAAAATAGATTAGCAGAGAGCAGGTCCCATTACAAAACAGCTATGAGAGTCTCTGCCTATGATGAGAGGGGGTGTGTTTCCTCCAAACACCAATGTTATCTATTTTGGCTGTATGCCCAGACGTCACACTCTGTGTTAACCAGGAAGAGAAAATCTCCTAACAGGATCTTAACTTTCTAAACAGTATATAAATGTGAAGACAGCAGATATACATGTAAAACCTATGTAGGGAGATTGGTTTTATCTCTGTGTATCATCTGAGGCTGTTCACTTCACTGGAGGTGTGGAGGGTTTACATCCACTTTAAGTTTCATATATTATTAAAATTAAACGTGTTGCCTTGTATTCTGTAAAAATAATAATGCACTGTCTCTTAAAAATTTCAAGTAAACCAAAAATTATAATTATAATATTAATTGATATCTTCCAATATCATATATCCACTACTGTATGAATAACCAAATACTGTATATAGTGCAATTCCTGTGCAGAGTTAACATTCCCCACAAAGTGCAAAATGCAAAAATGTCATAAGTGAATATAATAAATAAACCATTAATTCATAATCCAATACACATGAGACAGCGCATTATTATTTTCACAGAATTTGTGGTGTTCTAGAGTATTCAGGAATTATTCAGTGTAGCAGTTTCACTTTAATTGCGGTCAAGCGCGAGTCCCATAAATTCTTTATTTAGTTTATATGCTTGTATTATAGAGATAAAATGTGGTATGATAATAAAACAAAAAGGACATCCTGCCACCCCATACTTTCAGTCACAGGGCACAGCCACTGCGGCCTTTTTCAGATCCAAGCTCTGGTCCCAGGGACGGTTGAATTATCCGAGCCTCCAGGAGTTCTTCTCCAGGTTGCTGCACTATACACATTATTTTTTGCTTGTATCGCTGCCTTATAAAATAAGCCCTCACATATTCAGGGGATTGTAACTGTATCCCTTTGCTCCCAGTTCACTGCAGCAATTATATGCTTCAATTCCCTGGAGAGGCTCCAATCAATGCTCGGAGGTAGGAGAGAAATCTGTAGAAAGGGAGTACGGTACTATGCTTATGAAAAAAAAAGAAATGTAATATATAGAGCTAAGGCCTCGGACACGCAGGTGTTCATAGCTGTGCCAGACCCGGGCCTCAGTCACCGCAGGGGAAACGGTGCTCTAAGTACGCTGGACAAAGGCTGCATTGATGGCAGGCAGAAATCCCCACTGAACTCTACTGAATAAACCAGGAAACCGTGCAAAATAGATTCTGGAACTGTCAGGTGGCTGTCAGGTTACTCCCAAGATTCCCAAGTCTAATTTTAAATCAGAATAAAATATTAAGAAGCTAAATTGCGAATTGAACACACCACATGGGAAAAAATTAAAGGTGCAGCGCTCTCAACAGGGGCACTCCAACCCAGTCTGCAGCACAGGTGCCAAGGCTCAATGTGTCTTCTCACACTAACGGCAAGAATACATCATAGGAAATCAGGTGAAAATTTCCATCCTGCGAACGATCGGCCGGTTTTCTACTCGTTGATGCCCAGCAAGTAATACCCCATATCGATATTGTGAACGAAAAAGATTGATTTTAAATTATGGAAAAAAATTGTGTTGTATCGTTTGCGAATGAACTATATTCTATTCGTTGGTGTGAAGGTCATCCGTAAACCATCTCTTGAATGTTATCACGCATGAGCGGAACTAGCAGATGACCCCACTTGTGATACTTGAGACGTCAACACTACGTATGAAATCGATTACTCTTTTAAAGATTTATTTTTTTCATTGGTTAATGTTTACGACGATTTAGACCAATGAACGCTGTTTCGTTGGTCGGCGGTCAATCGATCGGTTGATTTTCTAACCATGTATTCCTCCTATAAGACCCCTTTCACACTGAGGCACTCAAAAACTGCCTACAAAATGTTGGGTGTTTTTTGGGGTGCTGTAGTACCATTATTGCGGCACTTTTGTTGTCACGTGACAACATGACCTTAAAAAAAGAGAAGCAGTATTGCAGCTTTGGAAGCGCTTCCCATTTATTTCAATGGACAGGGTCTTTTTTTAGGTGCGTTTTAACCACTTCAGCCCCGGAAAGGATTTACCCACTTCCTGACCAGGCCATTTTTTGCGAAACAGCACTGCGGCGCTTTAACTGACAATTGCTATAAAAAATTCCAAAAAAAAAAATGTAAAAGAACAAATGTATTTATCAATATAGGCCAATATGTATTCTGCTAAAAAAAATTGGTAAACATTGTGGCGGACAAATCAGACACTTAACTGACGTTTTTGTCACTTTTTGACATTATTACAGTAATCAGTGCTAAAAATGTGTACTGTTATTGTACTAATGACACTGGCAGGAAAGGGGTTAACATCAGGGGAGATCAAAGGGTTAAATGTGTTCCCTCGCTGTGTGTTCTAACTGTATGGGGGAATGTGTGACTGGGGAAAATCACAGATTTGTTTTCCTGCCTAGCAGAAAGACAGGATCTGTGTGATCTCCACGGTCAGAAAGGAGTTTTGTCTTGTTTAAAAAGGCAGATCCCTGTTCCGTCACTGCGGGGAACGTTCGCGGGGAAATCGAGTCTGCCAGACCTGCTGATTAGCTCCACCACTGGCCAATGGGAACATGCACGCGCCCACAAATTGCTGTGTACGAGCCGACGTACACCTAAGACGATTTGTGGAATCGAGCCACATTGCCACAGTATAATGACGGGGCTGGCCCTTAAGTGGTTAAAGCGATCCAAACAACATGCCCCAAAGATGCATCTTGCACATAAGATCGGGACTGCTCTGTGTAAAAAAACATTACAATTATAATACGTTTGTTATTTTTGTTGAAAAAAAAAACAAGACTTTACAATCACTTTAAAGAGACCCAAGTCTACAAAAGGCTCATCCTGCAGACCACAGAGTTAGCTTTTTGTAGGCTCTTCCAGTGATCTGCCTGGTGAGTTTCTTGTAGACCCAGAAATCATGGTTGTGAAAGAAAGAAAAATATAGTGGCTAAAATAATTGATCTTCTAATCAGGAACCCAATCTGCACCTATTTTTTTTTATCCTAGCATGCACAGCAGTCTGCCCTTCTCAGAGCTGCTTATCTCCTTGATCTGAGGTTTGTGAATAAAGAGGGGCCAGTCTGAAGCCCCGTACACACGGCCGAGGTTCTCGGCAGAAACCAGCGAGAACCTAGCTGGGAGCCGCATTCTGCCGAGAACCTCGGCCGTGTGTACGCTCTCGGCGAGCCCCGCCCGTCGGGAAACCCATCGAGCAAATAGAGAACAGGTTCTCTATTTGCTCAACGGCCCATCGGGATGAATGGCTGGTTGCCTTTCCCGACGGGCGGGTCGTCGATTCTAACGGCCGGCAGAGAACCTCGAAGGGCGGAACGATGTGTTCCGCCCGTCGAGGTTCTCTGCCGTGTGTACGGGGCCTAAGGTCTGATTGTCAAAATGGAGGAGAGATGTCATCTGATTTAGTATTTCTTGGCTATCCTTGCACTCAGAAAGAGATCACACTACATACATCAACATTCCTCAACCTTTTTATCCTAGAGCAGAGGTGTCAAACTGAATTTCATCTTGGGCCACATCAGCATACTGGTTGCCTTCAAAGGGCCGGTTGTATCTGTAAGACCGGATGTCAAGAGCATCCTCACCATCAGAAGTCAAGAGTCTCCCACCCTCCCTTACATCACAGTGCATTCCCCTTATATTTTGCTGCTGCCAAAAAGAAGCTGGGGACAGTGTTGGGAAGCAGAAAGAGGGGTTTGGAAGAGGATCAGAGGAGGGCTGGAGGAGGACTGGAGTCAGCTGCCAGAGTCTACTGAATGCTGAGACCAGGGGAGGCGGAGACCAGGGGGTGTTTTGGCTGCACAGTGAAGTGCAGGATCTGTACGGGAGTTCTGTCCTCTTCTTTGCTGCTGACTCCTGAGATGGGGGGGGGGGGAGTGCAAGATCTGGCAGAGGAGAGTTCTGTCATCCTCTCTGCTGCCATCTGCTAAGACAAGGTGGGGGCAGAGATGAGGGGGTGCTGCAGCTCCAGGAGAGGTGCAAGGGCCACATGAAGCTTGACACGTGACCTAGAGGAACTTTTGAAATAATTTTCCAGTCTTGGGGAACCCTAGATAAAATCAATTCATTGGGGGGTCAGGTAGGAAAAATGCATTGGTGTTGGTCAATGGGAAAATGTCTCTCTGACGGACCATTTCAGCAGACAAATCCGATCGTGTGTATGGGCTAGCGGACATGTCTGACCGGCGGACAAATTTTAAAGCATGCTTTAAAATTTGTCCGCCGGAGACATGTCCGTCGTATATGTTCGCTGGTTAGTACACTCACCAGCGGACATATCTGCCCGCACATGCGCCAAATGGATTCGACGCATGCGTGGAAGTTTTTTACTTCCTGGTGCGGTGACGTGGCGGCGTCAACGTCACCGCCACGTCACCGTGCTGTCTGCCAGCGGGGATTTTGATCCGATGGTGTGTACACGCCGTCGGATGAAAATCCGGAGGAGACATGACCGTTGGAAACGGTCCGTCGGACAGTTTCAGCAGACATGTCCCTCCGTGTGTATGCGGCCCTAGACCCCTTTCACACTGAGGGGCTTTTCAGGCATGTTAGCGCCTCTCAGGCCTCCCCAGTGTGATAGCTCGAGTGCTTTCACACTGAGGCGGTTCACTTGTGGACAGCGCTGCCAAAGAAACTGCAAAGCGATTCGGCAGCGTCACAGCACAGGCACTTTTAACCCTTTCTTCGGGGGTTAGAAGCACCCTGTTACTGGGCAGAAAGCGCCGCTAAAATAACGGTAAAGCTCCGCTAAAACCCAGTGTGAAAGTAGCCTTAAGCCTTGTACACATGGTACAATTGTTGACCAACCGAGCATCTGATTTTTGTCAAAAGGGAGTGTGGCAGGATCTTGCCTTGCTATCTAACGGTACACAATTGTCGTGCCACAAACACGAACGTAGTGACGTACTACGAGGAATTTCAGCTCTTGAGCGCCACCCTTTGGGTCCCTTCTGCTAATTTTGTGTTTGGTGAACATTGATTTCGAACATGCATGCCCTGCCAACAATCGTATCGTGGGTACGAGGCTTTACAGTGGTGGTCAGAATGCCAATTTTACACACAGCTAAAAAGATAATTGGTGCTGTGCCGCTAGCTCTGCCAAGTGCCAATAACCCCAGAACTATGCAGGCATCATAGATGTGCGTAGCCTAATGCACCCTTAATGAAGTGGATGTAAACCTGAAAAAAATAAAACATTTTGATGTCACAATGTATGGTATAAGATTTCCTATCATCTGTGCCCAGTCTTGCCACACAGAGTTAATTCAGCTCTGAGCAATCCTCTTTTATTGTTCAGTAAAATAAAACGGACTTACAGAGAAAAACCTTAGTCCGTTCTGCCCCCTTACTTTGAGTGACAGGTTATTAACATATCTCATGCACTAGCCTGAGACAGAGGCACATCCTGTGTAAAAAGTTCAAAATTCACATCCCTCTCCCCTCCAGCTCTCCCAGGATTGGCTGCATTTACTGTGTTTTGACTGGATGTTTCTCATCATGGGGTGTGATCCACAGTTCAGTGTGACAAGGAAATGCATGTATAGTGCAGTGATAACACAGAACAGAAAGCAGAATATACACAGACAAGTGATCTGATTTAGGTTAGATGTATCTAGTGAGAGCTGGGCAGAATTGCAGTGTGTGTGTCTGAGGTCACCTGATCACAGTTGCAACATCAGGTTATTTACATATCTCATGCACTAGCCTGGAGACAGGCATTATTTTTTAATTACCACCCCCACTCCTTTTCTGAAGTCATGTGGTTACTTTTCTGGATTTTGACTGGATGTTAGGGAACATAGCAGAATTTCGTGTAAGGAATACATAAGAAAAAATGCATGTTGGCAAGGGGAGTGTAGAGGTGGGTGGGGAGTCTACTGACATAACGACTCCACCCACCGAGCTCCAGACAACAAACCCACCCACAGAATCTGCAGTTTTTCGGGTCTCATAACAGACAGTGGGGAGACATTTGACAGGTAAGGATACATGCAGGAGGCATGTATATCCTTATAGATCAGCACTATGGCAGTAGTTTCGAAAGGATGAGAGTGGGTTTACATCCACTTTAAGCTCAAACACACATGCATGTGTATGTATCTACATATATACGACCCTGATGCCGCGTACACACGATCGTTTTTCATCATGGAGAAAAAACAACATTTTTAAAAACGTCATTTAAAATTATCGTGTGTGGGCTTCACATCGTTTTTCATCTTCTTAACCACTTCAGCCCCGGACCATATTGCTGTCCAAAGACCAGAGCACTTTTTGAGATTCGGCACTGCGTCGCTTTAACTGACAATTGCGCGGTCGTGCGACGTGGCTCCCAAACAAAATTGGCGTCCTTTTTTTCCCACAAATAGAGCTTTCTTTTGGTGGTATTTGATTATCTCTGCGGTTTTTATTTTTTGCGCTATAAACAAAAACAGAGCGTCTATTTTGAAAAAAATGCAATATTTTTTACTTTTTTCTATAATAAATATCCCCAAAAATATATAAAAAAAAAATATTTTTTCCTCAGTTTAGGCCGATACGTATTCTTCTACATATTTTTCATAAAAAAAAATCGCAATTAGCGTTTATTGATTGGTTTGCGCAAAAGTTATAGCGTTTACAAAATAGGGGGTAGTTTTATGGCATTTTTATTATTATTTTTTTTTTACTAGTAATGGCGGCGATCAGCGGTTTTTTTCGGTACTGCGATGTTATGGCGGACACTTCGGACACTTTTGACACATTTTTGGGACCATTGGCATTTTTTTAGCGATCAATGCTATAAAAATGCATTGGATTACTATAAAAATGCCATTGGCAGTGAAGGGGTTAACACTAGGGGGCGGGGAAGGGGTTAAGTGTGTTCCTATTTGTGTTCTAACTGTATGGGGGGGGGGACTTACTAGGGGGAATCACTGATCTTCTGTTCATACATTGTATGAACAGAAAGTCAGCGTTTCCCCCGCTGACAGGAACGAGCGCTGTGTGTTTTCACACACAGCTCCCGTTCCCCGCTCTGTAACGAGCGATCGCGTGTGCCCGGCGGCGATCGCGCCCGCCGGGCACACGCACGGGACTCGGGGGCGAGCGGGGGGCGCGCGCGCGGGGCCGCCGGCGGCGCGCACGCGCCCCCTAGTGGCCGCGAAAGGCGCGACGTAGAGCTACGGGCTCTCGCGCACCCGTGCCGACCTGCCGCCGTATAACTGCGGCGGCTGGTCGGAAAGTGGTTAAAAACTAAAAAAAAAAATTCGAACATGCTGCATTTTTTCACGTCGTTTTAAAAAAAAATTGTTTTTCGGGTTCTAAAAAATGATCATGTGTGGGCTAAAACAACATTTTAAACCCGCGCATGCTCAGAAGCAAGTTAAGAGTAAAACTACCATTAATAATGGAGTAAGCACATCCATCACGCTGTAACAGACAAAAAAGAGCAAATCGTCTTTTACTAACAAGGAATCAGCTAAAAGCAGCACAAAGGCGAATAGAACTTCCCCTTTAGAGTGCCAAAGTGCACGTTGTACGTCACCGCGCTTTGTTCATCATTTTTCAAAAACGATGGTGTGTGGGCAACATCGTTTTTAATGATGAAGTTGGAAAAACTTCGTTTTTAGGACATGCTGAAAAACAACGTTTTTTTTCCATGCCGAAAAACGATCGTGTGTACGCGGCATTACATATTGATCTCCCTGCTGTCACAGTGAAAGAGAAGAGCATAAACGCTTCTCTTATGGCAGAGCCGATAAGAGGGAGATCTTTCCCATGTTCCTGTTGCTATACACAGAGCGATAACACTAATGCGCACAGAGTAATTATGGTGTGCCCAGGCACATCGGGCACACCCTGTGCGCACGCCAAATAGTAGGTGAATCACCCACAGCTTAAGAAACACTTGGCAACTTCTGGTGGAGCCCTATGCTTCCATGAAACCCTCATTGTCTCACATTTATACCACGCTCATGTCTGCCATTCTAAGGCCTGATTCACATCTATGCATTTTTAGTGCTTTTTGCTTTTTGCATGGTTGTGCAAATTGTGAGACAATTGTCAGGGCTAGACATTTAAATAAGACGTCACAGTGACTGCCAATGTTAGACATGGTTGTGTGTTTATCAGCTGTGTGCTACTTTCGCTTTCACTCATACAGGAATTCTGGGGTGAACAAGTTTCTGCAAGATAACATTAGCACTGAGTCATAGAGGAACCTGTTCAGCTGTGAAAGATAACGAGTACTAAGCTGAAGCATGTGAGATGCAGCACGTTACAATATAATCTCATGTAATAATTTGTAGAAGCGATTCTACATGTCAATCTGTCCGGTTTAAAGTTGAACTTTAGCGAGATGGGTGGGGGGCTGCATGCTGCATCTAGGGTGCGCTTTTAAAAAGATGCACTTTCCATTGACGTCAATGGGAAACGCACCAAAAACACATGTAGCGGGGTCATCCTGTCAGGAGTTAATGACAGGCCTGAACCCACTCTGGAACTATATTCACGTTTGTACATATGTTGAAACACCTTTAAGATGTTATGCATTGTGGGATTGCGAGTGCTAGGAGATATGGACTTCATAGACTCTCCTGAGAGAACAGACTACATTTCCCACAACACACTGCCCTGATGGACCATCTGACGCCTCCGCACAGACTTGTGGGAGAGGCTACCTAAGAAGAGGGAGGGGCGCTTTCTCTCTCTCTCGGGGACCAGCCTTTCTCCTCTGGGGAGCTGCTGACAGGGACAGCCATGCTGCTAGGCCCTGGGCCTAAATTTCCTGAGAGGCCAGCCATCCAGAAGGAAGCAAGACTCCTGCATCCAGTCTGTGTATGCGGAGATCAGAGAGGAAGCCCAGATGATAATCGAAACTGTGGAATACCCCGTCTGGGATCTTCGTACCGTGGAGCAGTGATTCACCGACGCGCTTCCTGAGAGGAATACAGGCGGATTGGCCTGTCGGGTGAGAGGACACACGCTCAGCTTTAGTTCTCCCTTTGGACAGACACTTTAGTGCCATCTCACAGGTCTCCCGCCCCTGTTTGGCCTTCAGCCTGAACTTATACCTTTCTCCATTGTCTATAGTGGTTATTCAGAAGTGACTGACACTGGCTAGCGATCAGCTCACCAACGTTTGAGTTTGACCATACTTTGTTGGAATTAACTTCCCCTTATGCACTATTACTTGTGGATTACAATAATAACGTGCACCATCCTGCCGCACTATGACTTTAGATGTTCTGCAGAACTACCCGCTAGAGGGCGCTCGTGAGCATAGACTGTCGGTTTAGTTTAACTGAATGGTACCATTCTTTAGTATTAGATTTCTCTGGAAATGCTATTTACTGGTTTCAGCAAGGGCTCTTGCAGTATTATTGTACACTATTGTATAACAAGTTATTCACCTACCATTCAAATCCATATCTACTCTCTTTAGTCTACCTCAAGTAAGAACATTCTTTTGGTTTAAATATACTACTTGTGTGAAGTGTGTTTTCTCATCCAAGGGACCGCCCAGGAGCAGGTAATATTGTCATTCCATTGTTATTTCATGATATACACCTGCTATTGTGACCCCAGTCAACAGAGGTCACAATACACTCACTGGGCTTCTGATGTGTCACGGGAGGGTTCAAGCAAGTTAATAGGGGTGTGCCAAGTCAAAAGAGAGTAAATACCAAAACAATCTTGCGGCTCCTTCGGGGGTAGCACTACACACACTCAGGATTTGTTTTTTAGGTGCTATTTTTGGGTGACACAGTAAAAATATGCTGGTTGTTAAGGAGTGGGCACTGCCAGCCTTCTTAACAACCAGAGAATATCTGCTTGTTAAGGAGCTGGCACATGGCTTAACAATCAGAGGGGCTAGTATCAACAATGCTCCCATGCACAGCCTCCTGCCCTTTTGGTGGTTACCAGTAGTGCCAGTCTTATAGCTCCTGTGGATCCAATTCGGCCTTCCCATGCCTTCCCCTAAGATTCTGGGAGCTCCCTGTTGTCCCGCCCACTGTCTCTCCGTCTCCTGCACCCCTTCCTGTTAGTAGCATCACTCCTGCATAAGAGGAGCTGGAGCACGCTGACCAGTGGGGGGAGGCATTATCACTGGTTGTTAAGGACCCCAGTGGATTCCAGATCCTTAACAACCATCCGCCTATGTCTATTATTTACAACCAATGAATAGCCAGTTGTTAAGAAGCCGAACACTCAACGTGTCCTTAACAACCAGCTGTTCAACATAATGCACTGTAATGCAATGTATTTAAAAATGCACAGTGAGATTTTTAACCACCTCAATACAGGGCACTTTCATTCCTTTGAATGCCAATTGCGCGGTCATGCAGCACTGTACCCAAATTACATTTTTATAATTTTTTTACACAAATAGAACTTTATTTTGGTGGTATTTATGTCAGGGCTGGGCACCTTTTCAGAACAGACCGCTCAACTGTCAGGTAATTGCCAGCTCCAATCCTTTTCACAGTGACTCATCTGATGATGGTGATATCCTATTTGTTAGTCCTGCTGGTTACTTAAGCTGTTCAGTTCAGTCCCTCTCTGCCTTCGCCTTGGTTAAACACATGCAGAGACTCTCTCCTGTGTACCTGTTGAAGCATTGCTTGGCTGACGTTCCTTCTGGTTTCTGATCTTGTTTGCTGTTCCACTACGCTGACACTGCGGTTTCCTGATTTCCTGGCATTTCCTGAAGTATGCTGATCTCTGGCTCCCTGACGTCCCGGCTTGTCTGACTATCCGTTCCAGTTACCGAACTCTGGCTATGATTTGAATACGTTGCTCTGTTTACCTTTTATTATTAAACAAGTGTGATTTTAACTGTACTTCTGTCTCGGTCTGATTCCTGTTTTTTGACAATTTAATCACCATTAAACAAACCAAAAATTGTGAAAATAAGTAATTTTTCTTCTTCACTGATGAGGCTGCGCTGATGAGGCTGCACTGATGAGGCAGCACTGATAGTGACTATAGTGTCCTAATTATCAGTGTAAAAAAACTACTGACAGGCTTGCCGCTTTTGGTAAATCCTTTCCTCACACAGCAACAGCATAATATAACCGTGAAGTCTGTTTACATGTGATCAGCAGTGGTTAAACTGAATTGGTGGCTCGAATTAGCAGACCCCAAGACCTTGAAGAAAAAAAAATTCTACAGCCCTGGGCAGATCAAAGTTTTTTTTTCCTGTACTTGTATTTTTTTTATTTATTATGCCTTGACATTAACTGCTGTTAGTTCACTTACTGTAACTTCTGTACAGCTACACTTCAAAGAAGAATTCCTCTAAGTACTATTTTTATATAAATTGGCCACAAAACATAAACTTAATTAAGTCTCAGACAAACATTTCTGTTACAAACTCTGCTCATTCTCAAAATGGGAAAAAAAGGAATGTTCAGCACCAAATACTCGTCATGCTACTCATTCTTTCAGATAAGCAAAGGAAGACTACCAAATCTTTATGGGTAACAGACATGACTTCATGCATGCATAGACTTCTACAATGGTCAACATCAGCAAAAAAAAAACAAGATACTACAAAATGTAAACCACTGGAGTTTGCCATCTGTAGGAATCACATTTCATTATGTTTCTAGAATTAATTACAAACTGTAAAGAAATAGTGTATCGTGTGATGCAGGCAAAAATTCTCTTTCAGAAAAGGCACCACGCTAAAGTTAGTGGGAGAGTGGGAGGGATTCAGGCAGAGCCACTTTTCCCCAGCAGCCAATTGGAGGAGTTTTCCCTCACGGAGCATGCTGGGGAGGGGTATATCTGGGGCAGACGCCATTTTTTGGGGTTCTTCGTGTGTTCCAGGTTCCAGGTGCGGCACCCACCTTTAGGGTGTGCGCACCCAACGGACCCCGGCGATATGGCCTACCAGGCCGGGGTCACATGCTACGCGGAGTTCCCTGCTGATGCTGAAAGAGGCCCTAGCGACTTGCTGGGGGCTCCACTTCTACTGAAAGACCCTATGCCGTGTGCTGTTCGGTGGGGGATCGGCTTCAGGAAAACTCGAAGGCAGGTGATCCAAAAGGGCTTGAACGAACCATCGGGGATCTGGTTGCCAGGAACTAACAGATAACTATAGACTGTCAGCTGGTGACCCCTACTGAAAAGAGAACTTTCTGGGAGGATTCGCTCTACAGTCCAACATTGGGCCTGTGGCAGGGGTCTTCATCCTAAAAACACCAAATTCAACTAGAGCCAAGTCAGTGAGAGAGACTTGTTCCTCCCAGCAACCTTAAGTGACATTCCGGCTGCCAGGCTTGTGGCAGAAGTCTGTCCGGAGGTACTCTACCCACTCTGACTAGAGTGGCGATGAACTGTTCTACTACGGAAAGCAGGACTGCTTTATTTTTCATCCAAAGCCTGATACCGCAACGTTTATTCCTTTCATCAACCTTTTCTCTCTACCTCATGTTGATGTTGGTCGTGTTGGACCAGGAAATAAAGCATTCAGAAAACTTCAGCAGCAGGTTTGGAGATTCTCCTATTGCTCTGCTCACTGCAATCATCTCTAGACAACATACAGAGGTAACTTAATACGCCAATCCCAAATCAATCAGCGGCTCCTGAGGGGGTAGCGCTACATAAGCAACCCAATGTATGGCCCTAAATAGGAATATTGAAGATGGAGTCCCCAACGGTTATGGAAGAATTAAATGAGAAGTATGGCCTAAGCCTATTTGGCCGAACTTCTAATGTGGGTAACAGGAATCTATTGCAACTCTGACAGAACTGCTCTATCTCTTCTGCAAAGTGGAGTGGAGTGTCATACACACAATCTGATTTCCATTGTCGGACAATTTGAGAGCATGGCCATCCAACAATTATTGTCGTAAATTTCGACAACAATTGTCCGATGGAGCATACAGACGGTCGGAAAATATCAGACTAAACACGTCCATCACACAATTGTTGTCAGAATATCCAATTGTGTGTATGGGCCATTACAGGCAGATAAGATATTTGGAAAAGTTGGGAGAGTAATGAAAATTTTTTAAAAATCTGTTCCAAATGAGCTTAAACAAGAACTCCAAGTATGGTTTTGTTTTATATAGTTACAATGGACCAATGTAAATATGCATACACAATACCTGTGGGATTCCTATAGAAGCTGGAAATCACTGTAGTAGGTATCACAACTCCAACAATCTCCACTAGCTTACAGATGCAATGCCGAGCAGCTGCCCCTGTTGCATTCTGAACACCTGTAGACGGCTACTCGGCACAGCTGCCATTCAGCGAATGCTTAGCTACATTATTACTCTCTTTGGGGTTCTCAATGGTGCCTCAGGCCTTAAGCCCCGTACACACGATCCGAAAATCGTACGGAAAATGACGCTTTTGAAACGATCGTACGATAATCGGGTCGTTAGTACAGAGCTTCCGAGAGCCGATCAGGACAGTTCATCTGATTTTATTCTATCGGACATGCACGGAAATTTTTTTTTGTACGATGCCAAATCGTACGATTTTTGTTTAATCAGTACAGCTGTCGTTCGAAAATGCAATACAAATGCATTACAACACATGACATCACTTCCGATTTTTTATTCTGCCGTACGAGAATTTTCGTGACTTTAGTAAACTCATCAGATTCGACATGAGATTAGCATACAAAAAAAAAAAACGGACGATCATTCGTCCGATAATCGGATGGTGTGTTCCAGGCATTACACATTCCTAGCAATGCCCCTGCTGACACAAAATACAAAAATACAAAAATATGTACTTTTTGGCCCCTGCCACTTACAGTATGTACAGGCAGTTATGTATGTTTACGTCCATCTTTTTTTTGTTGTTGTTCACATAATGTGTCAAGTGTGTGTGCTCACCTTTAATGTCCCATTGCTAAATTTTAGAAAATGCTATTTCATCCTATTTTTTTTTTTTTAAACCAGGCTAGGCTACTGTACATAGATGGACTCTAACCACATAAAAATGAATGTAAAATCAGGTTTTGTGAAGTAAAACATGAGTTTGGTCCTTATTGCTGTCTGTGTTTCCACTGAAGAGATTCTTCTTACTTCCTGTGACCACTGTTGACCAGGGGGAAAATTTCCGTAATGGGTAGCAGGCGCCAATTAAAACCTGACAACTCAATAAAAAATAAAATGGCTGTGATTCCACTTGAACTGAAGTTGAGAGCTGACAATATCTAGCAACAGTTGCTTAGCTTGTGCAAGCCCCATTCCTTCAGTTCTAATGAGAGTGAGGGAAAAAAAACATAATTTATATTCACACAGGTGGCATCGACACAGAGGCAGAAGGACCCAACACCCAAACACAACCAATTCAAAATACCCAACACCCAAACACAACCAAAGTAACTTGGTATATGCAGTGTGGTATAGCGAGGGATGCAAAGACTTGGACATTTTGGAGATGACGCAACCTTTCGACAAACAAATGTTCTACATAGGAGAGCAAATCCTTCAGGTCAAGACTCAATGTCAATGTCAATGTTGGACATTGGGCATTTTTAAGATTCTTGAAAGAGGCCATCAATGTCACACAAGGACAGCCATTCTTAAGCCGTGGTGGGGACTTTTGACATAATGGGATTGATTTACTAAAAGTGGAGAGGGCAAAATATAGCGCAGCTGTGTATGCTAGCCAGCTAACTTTAGCATGATAAAAAAAAAAACTGGAAGTTGATTGGTTTCTTTGCAGACTGAGCTGCACCAGATTTTGCACTCTCATTTGTCTTTCACATATTAATATTCTATCATTTGTACCCTGCTGTTTTGAGAATAATTCACACCTTCAGGCATGTAAATCAAAGGTTTCATATTCATGAAGCCTTCCTGACAACAAGAATGAGATTGTGCACTAGTACGGGGTTTCCCACAATTTTCACACCTCCCATGCTGTCCTTAGACAATAACACCTACCTTTCCATGAAAATTGGATCTCGGTGACTGTGCTACCTGTTTGGATATAAGTGCTGGGGTATTCTCCTGATACTCATACAACTCATATCGCCCGACTCCTGGGACATATACACTGAGTAAAATTATAAACACAACACTTTTGTGTTTGCCCCTTATTTATCATGAGCTGAACTTAAAGATCTACGACTTTTTCTATGTACACAAAAGGCCTATTTCTCTCAAATATTGTTCACAAATCTGTCTAAATCAGATTGGATTGGCCATTGGCTCCCGCTGCTGTCAATCAAATCCAATGACGCCGTTGCTGGGGGGCGGGCCTGAGTCCGGCATTCGTGTCTATTGACGCACAAGCTGAACTCAGGAGCGCGCCTACAAGTCCCCAGTGTGAAAGGCAGCTCCACCTCTCTTGCCCTCCTCTATTCTAGAATCCTCTTGAAGCCAGAGGAAGGTAACCGAGAAGTGATGCTATCTGTGAGTCACCCACCTACTCTGAGCCCAGACAGATCAAAACAAACAGGCCTCGCTTCTAGCTAGGCCTGTCTAAATTTACATGTAATCGCCAAAAATCTACCTCTAGCACCTACCTAGGTAGAGGGTGCTACACATACAACCCTGTAAAGTGCTCCTCCTTGCACGTGTTCCTGCTATGAATCCCAGGCTCTGCTTGCCCATATGCAGGCCTGGGACAGGCATAGCGGGTGCTGCCGAGCAGAGGGAAGGGAGGAGGGTGAATACACGCTTTTGTAAATTTGTTAATTAATACATTTACACCCAAGCACATGAAATCCTCCCCAAATTTTTTTTTGATGCCACCCCACCCCTACATAAAGGCACGTAAAAATTTAAATGCATGTGTCAGGGCGCCTATGCATGAAAATGTTGATTGCGATACACATATTATATATCGCCATGCCATATGAGAGCTATAATAATGTACTAGCACCAGACCTCCATAACGCTAAACTGATCACCTACAGGGGACTTTTAATGAGTCACCTATAGAAAATATTGAGGTTCTTGAGTATCTATTTACTCTGTGCAACCTTGGCTTTAATTTTTTACCAAAAAATTTGGTAAATTATTGCATATTTGTGCTGCCTAAAATTATCTTTAGTGTATTTTCTACTGAAATTTTGCAGTAATATTGTGTTTTTTAAGGTGGA
The DNA here is from genome assembly GCA_029574335.1 of Rana kukunoris. Classification (NCBI taxonomy): domain Eukaryota; kingdom Metazoa; phylum Chordata; class Amphibia; order Anura; family Ranidae; genus Rana; species Rana kukunoris. The sequence goes on along the minus strand of CM056049.1, from coordinate 672,842,884 downwards.
ATATGTAACATGTTCCTGCTCCTGCAGCAGCAATCCATGCCCTCTATGTATCAGCTGTATGGGGAGAACTTACCCGTATCAGCTGTCCCTTTTTGAAAAGTGCTTTTGAAAAAGTTCTGTGAATTAATCAATTACAGGTACCGACAGCCTTTGCAGATGTTGACTTGTAGTTCTCAATGAACTACCATGGCACTGTTGAGTGCTCTAGTAGTTAATTGATTCTTCCTGTCAGTGTGAAACTGCCTGCACTTAGGATGTATTTGCAGAGAGATAACACTGACAGTATACAGGAGTCCTGCATTGCACCAGCGATCTGCTAATCACTGGAGCAATGCTTTCCAGGCTCCTAAAAGACAAACAAATTGTAAATTTGCAATACTTTGTCACACCGTATTTACACAGTGGTCTTACAAGCACAATGTTTTTTGGAAAAAATACACTTTTTATAATATAAAAAATAAAACAACAGTAAAGTTAGCCCAATTTGTTTCTACGTTGTGAAAGTTAATGTTACCCTGAGTAAATTGATACCCTGTTAGTATAAATTTTCAAAATTGCACCCGCTCGTGGAATGGCAAGAAACTGTGGCACTTTCAAATAGCAACGTTTAAAAATGTCTACAGATTACCAGTTTTGAGTTACAGGGAACATCTAAGCGCAAATTATTGCTCTTGCTCCAACGATCGGGGCGCAACCTCACATGTGTGGGTGCGATTTATGGATGCATTCGCTACTGCGCACAAGCTCAGCGGGACAGGGCGCTTTCAATTTTATTTATTTATTTATTTACCTTATTTATTTTACCTTTTATTTGTTATTATTGGGTCATTTATATTTCTATTAAACATTCTTTGTAGTAGAAAAAAAGCATGACAGGACCTCTTTAATGTGAGATCTGGGGTCAAAAAGACCTTTAGATCTCACATTTACAGTTAAAGCAGAGGTACGCCCCCAAAAAAAAAATTAAAACCAGCAGATCTGACTGTACTGATGCACACCGCATTTTCGAGAACAAGAGATAGAGTGAGAGAAAAGAAAAGAAAAAAAGAGGGGAGAAGGGAAGGGCAAAGGGGAGTGGAACATTTCCAAGAAATTTGAACAGGAAGGGCCTCATTTTAAGGTGACCAAGAAAAGATGCATCCTAGCTTCCCATATTTCAGGTATTCATCTGAGAAGGTAAAAAGATCCAAGTAAAACCAACGGTTCTGGTGTTCCTCAGACCTGTCAAGTGTTCCATGTTTTGAATGTCATTTACTCTGGCAAGCATTGGGCTACAGTCAGTGGGGCCTGTTTCCATATAAGAGCACAGCTCCCAACTGTCCCTGATTTTGAGAGACTGTCCCTGATTCGGAACAAAGTCCCTCTGTCCCTCTTTCCTCCTCATTTGTCCCTCATTTTGGTCTAATCTATATACACAAAAAATTAAAGGAACACTTTTGAATCAGAACTCCTGGGATATTGATCTGGTCAGTTAAGTAGCAGAGGGAGAGGGGTGTCTACAGAGGGGGTTGTTAATCAGTTTCAGCTGCTTTGCTGTTAATTGAAATTAACAACAGGTGCACTAGATGGGCAACAATGAGACAACCTCCAAAACAGGAATGTTTTTTCAGGTGGGGGTGTCATTTTTTTCCCCCTACTCATCGTTTCTGACTTTTTTTTCACTAGTTTTGCATTTAGCTAGGGTACTACGGGTAGCACAAGGCGATAATTGGACCCTAAAAAGGTTGCACAGGCTGTCCAACTCCTCCATGATGGCACATCAATACGGGTCATTGCCAGAAGGTTTGCTGTGTCTCCCAGAACAGTCTCATGACCATGGAGGAGATTCCAGGAGACAGGCAGTTACTCTAGGAGAGTTGAACAGAGCCGTAGAAGGTCCTTAACCCATCAGCAGGACCGGTATCTGCTTCTTTTGCAAGGAGGAACAGGGTAAGCACTGTCAGAGCCCTACAAAATGACCTCCAGCAGGCCACTGGTGTGAATGTCTCTGACCAAACAATCAGAAGCAGACTTCATGGGGGTGGCCTGAGGGCCCAAAATCCTCTAGTGTGCTCTGTGCTTACTACCGGACACTGTGGAGCTTGATTGGCATTTTCCATTGGCAGGTCCGCCACTGATGCCCCATGCTTTTCACAGATGAGAGCAGGTTCACCCTGAGCATATATGACAGACGTGAAAGGGTCTGGAGAAGCCGCAGAGAACTTTATGCTGCCTGTAAGGGCTCTTTCACACGTGCACCTCCGTTTGCTCAGCGGGGATCGCTCCGTTGATCTCCGCTGAGCTGCCGGATGACAGGGCGGTCCCCGCACACTGTGCAGGGACCGCCCTGTCTTTTCTCCACTCTCCCCTATGGGGAAACGGATGAACACGGACCGTCTGTCCGTATTCATCCTATCCGATCCGCCATTAGGAGCATGCCCTGATGTTGTCAGGCATGCATACAAGGACTACTAAGGACTATTTTGAGTTGTTGCAATGAAATTTTAGCAAAATGAACTAGCTTGCTGCATAATTTTTTCACTTAGATTTTTGGGGTGTCTTTGAATTCAGCCCTCTGTAAGTGGATAATTTTCAAACACACAGATACAGATCCATGTCCTGTCAGAGGTACAGAGGAACACAGATCGGTCTCCTCCCCTTGTGAGTCCCCTCCCCCTTCAGTTAGAATCAATCCCTAGGGCACATATTAACCCCTTGATCGCCCCCCAGTGTTAACCCCTTCCCTGCCAGTCACATTTGCGCAGTAATCAGTGCAGTTTTATAGGACTAATCGCTGTTTAAATGTGAATGAGTCAAAATATGAGTGAATATGAATGAGTGAATATGTCCGTCGCAATGTCACGGTCACAATAAACATCGCAGATCGCCGCCATTACTAAAGGGTCTGGAGAAGCCGCAGAGAACTTTATGCTGCCTGTAACATCGTTCACCATGACTGGTTTGGTGTTGGGTCATTGATGGTCTGGGGAGGCATATCCATGGTAGTAACAAAGAAAAAGAAATAAAAATGCCATAAATCCCCTATTTTGTAGATGCTATAACTTTTGCGCAAACCAATCAATATATGCTTGTTGCGATTTTTTCATTTACCAAAAACATGTAGAAGAATACATATCGGCCTAAACTGAGGGGAAAAAAATGGGATATTTATTAAATCAAAAAGTAAAAAATATTGTGTTTTTTTTTAAATTGTCGCTCTTTTTTTGTTTATAGTGCAAAAAATAAAAACCGCAGAGGTAATCAAATACCACCAAAAGAAAGCTCTATTTGTGGGGAAAAAAACATAAAGATTTCATTTGGGTACAGTGTTGCATGACCGCAGACTTGCCATGTTGAACGCATGTGGTCTGGTATTGTTCAGGAGGGGGGGGCTCGCATATCCCCCCGTTTTCTGGCCTGCCCGACTGCAGCCTCGGATAAGGGTCTGGTAGGAATTTTGGGGGGACCCTAGGCAATTTTTTTTTAAACTTGGGGTGGGGTTTCACCTCAAGATCCATACCAGACCTAAGGGACACCACCATTTTTTTTTGTTCAATGTCGCATGTCACAAGTTGGATAAGTAAAGATGCTGATCCAACTTGGATACGACTTAAATGATAATCAGTAGGCTGAAATCGGAGAAAATTAGTGCAGGAACCTTTTTAAAAGATGGACCGACACATGTTGGACCAGTTAAGATGGCTATCATAGTAAAGTGACCAGATTTTTTAAATGAAAACCGGGGACATTTTTTTTTTTTTTACTAGTAATGGCGGCAATCAGCGACTCAATGCCCGTCGCCACCACCGCCCGACTCGGTTACTATTGGGCGGGGAGAGGAAGATCACTCTGCCAGGGAAGGCAAAGAGAAAAGCAGGCAGGTGGCTGGCCAGGACTTGAGCCAAGGCAGAAGAACATGCGAGCGGAGCTGAATGGGCATGCACCCGAAACTGAACAAATATTCCCTCCGCTCCGACCAGCACATGATCATCAGTAAGGGGCACAGATAATGGGAAAAAGTACACCCCCTAAGCTAGCAGGAGCGGTGGATCGTGGGGGGTGTTTTTTTTTTTTTTTTTTTTAGTCTGCACTGTCTTTGAAATTTCCCCAGCCCCTGTTCAAATCCAATTTGGGGACAAAAAAGGGGACAGACTTGGACTGGGGACAGTGTCCTCAATCAGGGGACTGTCCCCTGAAACCGAGGATGTCTGGTCACCCTATATCATAGGGAACCACTGATTTTTACATGCCACACCAGTATGAACCGGGCCTAAGAAGAGACTTCTTTGGAGAGATTTCCTCTTACTTTTGGTTGCATTTCTGGCACATAAATAGAGGGAAATCTCTTGACTGGGGCAAAGACAGCAAAATCTACCTGACAGGGGTTCTAAACATCTCTTACTCTATTTTTTTTTAACTAGGTGTTTTTTTTGTAAAGAACTTAATTAGGAAATTACTGGTCAGCATTTCAGAGGAATTGTGTGTTTAGCACATACTTTTTCACATTCACACTTTGTGCTTAGTGAGTGATTGTAACCAGCGAGGACTCTCTACATTAATTGTGTGGTGTGTCAGGAAGCTCTGCCACGTCCCTTTATACAGTAATGTAATACAGGTGTTTTCAAAGTCAGCCTATTGTTGACAGAAGTGTGGATTGTCAGACGATATGGTCATTCTGGTTTCTGTAGAAATCACGGGACAAAAACCACAAATATGTATACGCAGCACTCTTGTATTAAAATGGGAATTAGAACCCCGCTGAAGCTACAGCTAACTGGTTAAAGGTGATGTGATACAATAAGAAATGTGTTTATTTCTCCCCAGGCACCAATCAGATTCAAATCTGTTTTGCAAAATAACATTTGAATTTCAAAAGCTTTTAAATTTACGGGCATTTTTTATTTATTTATTTTTTCCTGCAAAACCACTTCTATGTAAGCCTGTATGTTCATGCTCGCATAGGCATCTACAGGCATATTAGAAAAGGACCGTTTACAGGTTGAAAAATAAATCCCCCAAAGCTGCATTCAAGAGAGGAGCTGAAGAGCATGAAAAATGCTGAATTCACCTAAACGAGTGTAAATGCACTTAAACACTTGACATGCTCAGGCATATTTGAGCGGTAATGCATTCCAATTGGCAGAATAAATTAATATTCTGGCCAATGGAATCTATTAACGCTCAAACGCTTGACGCAACTAAACTTGTCTAAACGCATGTGCACTACGCAGCTTTAGGTGTTTTTTTTTTTTAGGGGGCTAAACAGATGTCCTTTGTGCATGAGGCCTACGGGTCCATTTACTCTGTTGTGTTTTAATGCCTACATTGCAACATGCTAAATTGCATATGTCCAACCTCCCCATCTCAGCGCAGCTTTGCAGTGCAATTTGAAAAATATGACATGTCCATTTTTTCTGCATTGAGATTGAGAGGCCCATAGAATAACCACCAATGTGTGTTCAAGCATTAGCAACATGTATTATCAAGCTTTGGTCAATGATTGTTTACTCTATCTACTCCAAATTTTTAATTAACCACTTGCCGACCATCTGCCGCAGTTTTACTGCGGCAGAATGGCACGGCTGGGGGAAACAAAGTTACGTTATGTCGTTTCGCCTTCTGGCCACTAGGGGCGTGTACACGGAGCCGATAAGAGTGTTTGGCGGGCACGATAACCCTGGGCACCCGTAAACACACAGACCACAGTTTTCTCAGGGGAGAGGAGACTGATCGTGTGTTCATACAATATATGAACGCTGATCTCTCTCTTCCCCCTATTCACTCCTACCCCCTTTACAGTTAGAACACACCTAGGGAACACAGTTGTTTTTTATTTTTATTTTTATTCACCACATCAGACTTAACCCAAAGTTTTGAGGCTTAAGAGGGGTTCATCCTTGTTCCGCCCTTCATATTTCTACCTCGGATTCGCATCACTTGTGGTTTTTTCAATATATTTATTTTGTCTTGTTTTTTTTGTGTTTTTTTTAAAACAAAGGTACAGTTACAAGTAGAGGGTCATACAGTAAATATATAGCTCTAAAGGAAATAACAACTCCCGTTGCTCCCCTCTGTCCCTATAACCCTGGGTCTCCTGTTTCTCTTTTTTTTTTTTTTTTTACCCTCCCCCTCCCTATTTGTACCCCCCCCCCCCACCCTGCTTCTTCCATGTTTACCCTATCGGATCGGGCCGGCTTACCCCTTCTTTTTTTTTTTTAAGAATTTACCTGTCTGTTTCTGATAGTACTTGGATAAATTTTTCCGTTGTTTTAAAGGTTCTCCATTGGTCCCAGGTCGTCCCACCTCTTCCTCCCTCTTCATCTCTCAGGTTGGCCCTTCTCAGATACTCCATCTCCGAGATATGGTCGACCCGGTGTATAAATTCTTTTAAAGGTGGTTTCTGCGGGTGAAGCCAAAATTTCGGGATCAAACCCTTTGCTGCGTTTAACAGCACCGGGACCAATGTCGAGACGTATTTTTTTTCCCCTTTTACTAACCCTTGTCTATGAAAGAGACAGGTCAAGGGATCTAGAGGGATCTTTTCTCCAGTAATTTCTTCAATTAGTTTGAGAACCTCCTTCCAATATTCCCGAGCTCTCGGGCAGTCCCACCATATATGCAATGTAGTCCCTGCTTGATTACACTACCTCCAACATAGGGGGGAGTTGGTTGTATGTATTTTGTTTAGTTTGACATCGCATCATACATTTATAATTGGCTTCTACTGTTGTTATATCTTTTGCGTAGTTAAACGCCGCTTTAATCATGTGTGTTTCTTCAATCTTTTCCCCGATCTCTTTCTCCCTTGCCTCTACACTTCGTAGTGTACCCTTTGTCCCTAATTCTGTCAGTATCTTGTAGATCACCGCGATTCCGTGTTGTAATGATTTTCCAGTGGAACAGAGTTTTTCTATTGGGTTCTGTGCTGTGTCATCCCTTATTGGTGCTGGTAAAGTGTTAACAAAGTGCTTCAATTGTAGGTATTCCCAATCAGTTATCTGTTGTGCCCCTTCTGCTATGTATATCTCTTCTTTTTTTTTTTTTTTTTCCCTTGTGTGACTATGTCCCCTAACCTTTTACTACCTAGTTTTTTCCCCGTTTTAGTCCTATTTCCTGGTGCAAAAAAATCTGTGTTTGCTAATGGGATTAATGGGGAGTTTTATTCCCATTTTTCCCGTTTGTATACCAAGTCCCATATCTTAAAGACCTGTTTTGTGATAATATGTGTGTCCGTGTTGGTTATTCTAAATTTTGGTGGAATCCATATATTTGTATTTAGGTGCTGTTTACTTATCTCCCTTTCCATCTGTGCCCATTTTTTTAACGTGTTCCTATTTGTCCATTCCACTAGCCTCACTAAGATTACGGCTTGGTAGTATCTTTTTATATCGGGGAGAGCTAATCCGCCTCTTTTTTTTTCCTGGGTAAGGGTTGCATGACTTATTCTTGTTTTTTTATCGTGCCATATAAATTTTGAAATTATAGGGCCAGATTCACAGAGCCCTTACTCCTGTCTAGCTTTTTTTAGCTAGTCGGAAACCTCAAACCATGAATAGACGGCTGCAGGCTTCAATTCGACTGGACTACATGTTCGTACGCCTTCGGATCTACGCTGCAATAAAATTGCGGCCACTGGGTGGACTTCCCGTCGTTTTGCGCGTCGGGGTATGCAAATGAGCTTTTGCCGGCGATCCCCGAAATTACGATCTTCATTCGCAATCTCTTACGGCACCTTTAGTCATCTTTTTTTGCGTAACACTATACCAGCTTTTTGCTGCTCTAATATTAGACAGCCCATGTTATTCATGGCCGTCATTCCCGCGTCGAATTTCTACGTTTTCCGACGTCTTTTATTATTTTTTACGTAAGTCGTCCGGGAATAGGAATGTTCGTAAACGACGCTACTCAAACAACGAATGACGTAACGACGTTATTTCGCGCAATGCACGGCGGGAAATTTCTGAACGGAGCATGCGCAGTTCGATCGCCGCGGGGACGCGCTTAATTTAAATCCTTTACTCCCCCTAATCGCGTATTTCGATTACGCGGCGAGAAATAGACTACACCGCCGTAGCGTACGGGCAAAAATCTACCAGAATTCAGTGTAGAGCCTGGTAAAATACGGCAGCGTAGAGTATTTCGATTACGCAGCGCAATATTAAGTGTATCTGAATCTGGCCCATAGTTTTTATTACCTTAAAAAAACTTTGTGGGACGTTAATTGGTAGCATTTAAAATGTGTATATTATCTTTGGTAACACTATCATTTTGAATGCGTTTATCCTCCCCATCCAGGAGATCTGTCTTTTGATTCAATTTTTTACGTCTCGTCTGATTTCGTTGAGTAGGGGGATATAGTTTGCCTCATAGAGGCCGTCTACTTTGGGGGTTATTTTTATCCCTAGGTAAGTAAGTGATTTTTGTTCCCATGTAAAGGGGAATGCTTTGTGTGGGGCCACCTCTTCATTTAGTTCTATTCATGATTACAGTTTTTACTGGATTTATTTTAAAGTTAGAGAGTCTCCCGTATCTTCCTATTTCCTCTAATATATTGGGTACTGATATTCTTGGTTTGGTCACATATAAGAGTACATCGTCGGCGTATGCTGCCACCTTCTGTTCCTCCTCTCCCACTCTCACCCCCCTATATCTGGGTTGTTCCTTATCTTACACAACAATGGTTCCAGCGCTATTACATACAGTATAGGAGGGGGGAGAGCGGGCAGCCCTGCCTTGTTCCATTCATCATGTCTATCACCGACGATACCCTCCCATTAACCTTCACTCTTGCCGTTGGGGACTTGTATAAGTTTCCCACCCATTTTATGCATCTGGGACCCAATCCTACACTTCTCAGAGTGTCCATCATAAACCCCCAGTCGACTCTGTCAAACGCTTTTTCAGCATCTAACGACATGAGTACGACTGGGGGTTTCTTCTTTTTAGACTCTTGTAATAATAAAATCGTTCTTAAACTATTGTCCCACCCTTCTCTGCCTTTTACAAATCCCGTCTGATCTGAGCTTATTAGATCAGGCATGTACGGCTTTATCCTTGTTGCCAGTATCTTTGCAAAAATTTTTATATCAGCATTCAACAATGCGATTGGTCGATAATTAGAACAAAGGGTATTATCCTTTCCTGTTTAATTGAGATATTGGCGAGAAGTGATTCTTTCCTTACTTCTTCTATTCCCCCTAATTTATTAAAGTAAATGCACATTTCTGGGATCAATGACTCTTTAAATTTTTTATAATATTTAATTGGCAGTCCATCTGGACCTGGGCTTTTTCCCCCTGGTGTTCCTTGAATCGCTTGGCTGATTTCTGCATGTGTAATTGGATCTTCTAGAGTTTCCACTATTTCTTGCGTTAATTTTGGTAAATTTGCTTCACGTAGATACTCTCTAATTTTTTTTCCCTATTCACCTTTTCCTCTTGCGTCTCACCCTTTCTGATAGTATACAGTGTGGTGTAGAATGTCCGAAAAGCCTCTGCGATTTCGGACGTCTTAAACCTCATCTGTCCTTCCTGGTCTTTTATTTTTTCTATATAATTTATGTTTCTCTTTTCTTTTGAAATCCTGGCCAAGTACTTCCCTGGTTTATTCCCCCATAGATACCTTTCTTTCTAAACGTTTTTAAATATGTTCCTAGATTCAATCTCCATTAGATCTCTTAGCTGGGTCCTCTTCATTACCATTTCCTGATAGACTTTATTATCTTTTTGGTTTTTATGTTTAGTTTCCAGATCTTGTAACTCTTTAATTATCCTATTTCTATTTGCTTCTCTTATCTTCTTTTTTCCCGCCCCTAGGGAAATTAATTTTCCTCGGATACAAGCCTTATGGGCTTCCCATATGGTAGCTGTACTTACATCCGGTGTATTGTTAACCGCAAAGTATTCGTCTATGTCTGTTCTTATTATATCGGAGACTTCTTTATCGTCTATTAACTCCTCATTTAAACTCCAGGTCCCCTTTGTCTCTTCAATTTCTGGGAAGTGCATTCTCACCGAGACAGGGGCATGATCCGAAATTGTCACCACCCCTATCGCGGCATTATTTACATACTCTAAAATTTCATGGTCAACCATTATATAATCTAATCTCGAGTACATTTCATGTACTGTAGAGTAGAATGTATAATCCCTTTTATTTGGATTAAAAATTCTCCAAGGATCTATTAACTGATTCCTAAAAAGTTTTTTTTCACTATTTGTTGTTGCTTGGTGTTCCCTATGCTAACTGTCGACACTCTATCTAATTGTAGATCTAAAGTGAAATTGAAGTCCCCGGCTAAGACGACATTACCTTGTTTAAATTCCATTAGTTTATTCAAAATCATTTTTAAATACCTCTGGGGGTGTTTATTAGGGCAGTATACATTGGCCAACGTATATCGTTTACCATGCAAGACACCTCTTAGGAACAAATATCGGCCTTCAGGGTCCACTATCCTATCTTCGACTTTAAAACTTAAATTTTTCCCTATCCCTATGGCGACTCCTCTAGATCCTTTCTGTGGGGAATCTCCATAATACCATATTGGGACTGCCCGAGAGTTCAGCCTCACTCTCGAATCGAGTGTTATGTGTGTCTCCTGGAGGAAAACTATATCAGCAAAAAGTCTCTCGATCTCCTTTGAGATCATATGCCTTTTCCGTGGGGAACTAAGACCCCTTACATTGTAGGTGATTAGGTTTACATTAGACATATGTATATATACGTTCTCTTTTTTTTATTTTTTTATCTTTCCCTCCTCTCTTTTTTTTTTTTCGTTTCATTTTTCTCCCTCCTCTATTCCCTCTTCTCATTGTCTTCTGGTGGTCGCCCGATCCTATATTTCTATCTCTCTCTTCCGTCCCTCCCCCGCCCCCCCTACCTCTCCCCCCATTCCCTCCCTCTCCTCCACCCTTAGCCTCCCTCCCTCCCCATTCTGACCTCCCCAACCCCTTCCCCTTGATGTAGCAAGAATGAACGCACACTGAAAACCAGGAAGTCGGTGAGAACAACAATTCAGGAGTGCTGGAGGTGAATAAAACAGCTCGATTTTAACAGGTATTAAACTAGTTATAATGCAAAACATTACTTTTTACTTTATCAGCTACTGTCAGACCTTAATTTAAGAGGAAAATATTTTTGTCTTTACAACCCCTTTAAGCCAATTTATCACATGGCCTACACACTTGTACTGCTGGGTAGGGAGAGCGTCAGTCGTTTGTGCACTGCCTGGTGCTACCAGAATTAAGAGGCCTCCTAAGTAAGTGTGTTCCCCTGACAGTTTATTTCAGTGGAAAGTGCTTGGCTGGGAAATGTCGGCTAAGGACTTGGATGGGCTTACAAACATATGAACATTCCCAAATGCAACCAAATCAGGCACCATAAGACTTAGTATAAAAACAAATGAGATGTTATCTAGTCTAAATAGAGAAGGACAGAGTAAATAGCAAAGTTAATTGCATGGTGTGAATTTTTACTGCACATTGAGCTCCTTGTTATTACTTTCATTATGAGTAGATATTTTGCTTATAGACGAGCCAGATGTCTTACAGCCCGGTGATGCTGCTGCTGCCTATGTGGTTAGAGGTCACATTACAGCTGGTTGAGTGTGCACATGGCCTGGCCCCAATTCTAGCTCATGAATCTGCCATTCGCCCTTACAATCATAACACCAGATAAGCTGACTGCAGGCTGACCTGGAATAGATATATCTTTCTGATATATTAACTGCCGTTTGTCATTTGATATTAATTTAAAAAGAAAACAAAAAGTTTATTAATGATAAAACAATGATATCGACGTAAGAAAAATAATAGTGATTTGTAGAATCCTTGGTGGGTATCGGGTATGTTTTAGTACAGGAGACCTGACTTTTAGGCGATGACTAGCAGTGGCCAGGATGCTCTACAAACTTGTGAGCTCTAGTTGTTGGGTTGTGCTCATCTCTCTACAATGGCTCTGCTTTTCCAGAAGTTGCAGACCTTCCAACATGACCAACTCTGGCAGGCACAAGAAAACTGTAAAGCGTTAGTAAAGGAAAAAAAATGTTGTCATTTAAAATAACAAGCATGTTATACTTACCTCCACTGTGCAGTTCGTTTTGCACAGAGTGGCCCCGATCCACGTCTTCTGGGGTCCCTCGGCGGCTGTCTCTGGTCCTCCCCGCAATTACTCACCACAGTCATGCGAGAACTCGCATGGTGGTGAGTAATTGCGGGCGCACTACCGTGATACAGCGAGCGACCATAGCTGCTCACTGTATCACTCAGCCCCGCCCCTCAGCGCGCCACGCCACTGGATGTGATTGACAGCAGTGCCAGCCAATGGCTGCTCTGTTCTCAATCCATCCGCTCTAGCCAATCAGCAGCCAGGCTGAGCGGCGAAGAGGTTCTCGTGACTGCGCGTGGGAATTTAGAGGGGTCAGGTAAGTATAACGGGGGCTCGGGGGGGGGGGGGCGGCATTATGAGATGTTTTTTCACCTTAATGCATAGATTGCATTAGGGTGAAAACAATTTTTACTTTACAACTCCTTTAAGTTTACATTGTGAGAAGTGGCGCACCAAAATAAAAATTTAGGATGCACTTGGCTGAAAATCAAAACTGAAATGTATATATATATGTATATATATATATATATATATATATATATATATATTTTAATGTTTAAATTTAATTAATGCGGCTGGCATTTTTGCATTGAAGTCAATTGGACATGATTCTGCATTGAATTCAATAGGGGGTGTTTTTGCATTGAAGTCAAAGGGACGAGATTTTGCATCAAAGTCAAAAGGGACACGATTTTTGCATTAAAGTCAATCGGGGTGTTTTTTTTTTGCATTGAAGTCTATCGGACGTGAATTTGCATTGAAGTAAAAAAAAAAATCATATGTATACAGTGTTGCATAACCAACATTTTTTCCTTTAGAAATACAATTTTGCTGCTATTGACTCCGACTTGTTGTGAAGCGATCTATCCCTTGTGAGACCTCTATGCCTGGCCTGTATAAGCAGATATAATCACTGAGGACAATCCTCATCAGATAGCTTGAACTCATCAAGTACCGATTCTATTCACAGAGGTGCTTTTCTGAACATTGGGTTACAGCAGATGACAGGATACAACAGATGAATAGATTGTGGTATTATGCAGTCAAAAGATGATATTGTCTGCAGCTTACTACGCAGAATACATGTGCCCTGTTACATGTGGCCTGTTAGCTTTAGCCATAACAGAGGAAATACAAGCTCAGGAAGAAGGGGTGGAGCATTTCATACAAAGGAAGCATGTCATAACATCAGAGAAAGGAACATGGAAAAGGTACATTACCACAAAAGATCACTAGATGGCAGCATGTGAACTACACATGACGCCCATAGAAAAATGGTTCAGAGAAACAATATATATATATCAATTCCATGCCCCATTGGGGCGGCACAGCTGCGGTATTGTTCTAAACATGGTGGGCTAATTTACAGGCATACTACAGACACCCCCCCCAGGCACGATATTTAAAGGATTATTTCATATTTATTGTTTCACTTTAACTTCGGTAGAATGGTACGGGCAGGCAAATGGGCGTAACTGTACGTCCCTTTGAATTTTCAGCCCAGGTCGCACACGCATGTAAACAAGGCATTTCAGTGGCCAAGATGGCGATCTAGAAGGACGCAGGATCCAGAGCTCTGCTGGCTAATTGTTAATAATCCTTGCTCCGGCTTGTTTATAGGTGCCAAATCTCTCTAATTGGTCTCCGGATGCCTGCTAAGACCAGGTACAGGGGAAAGAGGCTGCATTTTCCGCCGATCGTGGAAGCTGTGTCACTCCGAGCTGATCCCCACGTGGCGTCCCCCGCCACAGGCGCCCGTAACATGGCATCGCAGACGGAGATGGAGGAGCGGTCAGCCGACATGCAGCTTGGATTCCAGGAGGTGATGGCGGCAATAGCTGCCTGCCAGGCCACCTTGACGGGCAAGATTGAAGCCGTGCAAATGGATGTTGGTCTTGTCCGCCGGGACCTGGACAAACTCCGCTCGCGGATGTCGGAGGTGGAACGGCGGACTGGCCAGGTGGAGGACACGGTGCAGGAGCATTCTGCATCCCTTCGCACACTTCAGACAAGAGTCCGGGCCCTGGAATACAAGGTGGACGACACCGAGAATCGGAACAGAAGGAACAACCTTAGGATTGTTGGTCTGCCCGAGGGAGTAGAGGGGAAGAACCCTACGGTTTTTACGGAGGACCTGCTGAAGGAACTGTTGCCAGCTGCCCAGTTTTCACCATACTTCACGGTGGAGCGTGCTCACCGGATCCCTCCGGTTCCTGGCCCGCCTGGTACCCGCCCGCGTACTTTTATCTTCAGGCTGCTCAACTTCAGGGATCGGGACGAGGCTCTCCGTGCAGCCTGTAAGGCGGGAGAGCTGAGATTTCAAAATGCCACCCTGCTCATTTTTCCCGACTACTCCATGGAGACGCAGAAAGCCCGCAGATCATTCGACCAGGTTAAAGTGGGGCTGAGAGCGAGGAATATCAAATATAGTATCATGTTTCCTGCCAAACTGAGGGTCCAGGATGGAGAGACGGTCAGGTTCTTTACTGTCCCCCGTGATGCCGCCGCATGGTTGGAGTCGTTACCCCCACTACGCTGAAGGTTTTCACTCTCGGATACTTCTTCTGACCTTTGATGCTTCCTCTCCCTATATCCTCCTTGTTGTGACTGGGCGATCGCTAACTGTACTATCCCCGATTGAGACCGTTAGCCCTATCCACTGACAGCCCTCCCGTTTGATGCCCCATAGCCCTCCCTCCTGCCTGATGTGCTGGATACCTTAACGCTGCTCCTTTATCCCGCTGTGACACCTGCGGTGCCTCCCTCCCCCCCCACTAGATTGCTAGTTCTCTTGGATCCCTCGTTTTGGATTTTTGGGGGGTGGTGGGTGGTGGAGTGACTTACCTTTGTCTGGTAAACTGTGTTGGAGTGCTTCTCCCCTTACTCTGTCTGCACAGCCCTGCCTGCCCGTTTTATTGAAGGACACCTGCTTTTGCTGTGGAGCTATCCTTGGTTGCATAAAGCTGCGGAGCGGCTGTTGGGGGCTGTATTGCTGCACTGGGGTGGCGGACTGAATGACTCCTCCGGGATGGGGCTCTAGTCACGGGGGCTGTACTCTGGTGGTCTCGAGATTGTGGGAACCGGCTGGTCCTTGTCTCTGCACGGAGGCGACCGCCCACACTTTTCCTTCATTTTTAGGGTTTTGTAACTTTAAAATTAAGTAGTTGTTCCTCTGCTGTATGCGGAACTGTAACTAAGTTTGTGCCCCTGAGAACATTCAGGAGACTGTATGTATGTTTACTTGCCAGCATCTCTGTGGATCTGCTGGAAGATATCTTTCGCTCTACGAGCTCGCTCTCTTTCAAACTGTTGTTCATGTTTGGGTTCGGGGATATGATGCATCGCCATGTTTTGCTGGGGGTGCGGGGTGGGAGGGGAAGTTTTCTGCCGTTGCAGATCTTGGGGTTATGTTATGTTGTTTTGTTCTTACAGGAGTTGTTTTGCAGCAATTGTCACTATGTCACCTCACTTGTACACTGTGCTATTTGTGCTACTCGTCAGGAATTGCTGCCCAGACTGGGGGGTAGTGTGTTTACTTTGAATGTGTGCTCAAGGGCTCTGGATTGGGTGGGGGGGGTGGTTTGTGGTCCTTGTTTAAAATCTATCAAGCGTAATCCATGGCGAATGTCTCGGTAATTTCATGGAATGTCAGGGGCCTAAATTCCGCTGTGAAACGGTCATTAGTTTTTAAGTACCTGCAGAGATACAGTCCCCATATATGTGTGCTTCAAGAGACACACCTGGTGGGTAATCGGATCCTAGGCCTCAGAAGGGCATGGGTGGGGGCTCATTACCATGCTACCTATTCCGCATATGCTAGGGGGGTGAGCTTACTGGTCCATAAGTCCCTCCCGCTCCAGGTGTTGGCGGTCCGCACGGACCCTGGCGGCAGATTTGTAGTTATGCATGTTTTGCTTCACGCTACAGAATTGGTCTTGGTGGGTCTCTATCTCCCTCCCCCTGCAAATGTACAAACACTGTATGACATCATGCAAATTGTGTTGGGCTTTAATGCCCAGGCAGTCTTTCTCTTTGGGGATTTTAATATGGTGGCCTCCCGGGACCTGGACAGACTTCATGCTACCGCCCGCCCCTCCTCGGGTTTGCCGAATTGGGCTGACACGTTTGCACTCACGGACGTGTGGCGCCACTTCCACCCTACGGATAGGGAGTACACCTGTCACTCTTCTTCCCACCGTGCAATGTCCCGTATAGATTTGGCGTTTGCCTCTTCTGGGGCGTTGCGGTGGATAAGGAGGGTTGAGCACCTGCCTCGTGGCATTTCTGATCACGCCCCTCTCCAGCTTTCCATTTCCCTGGGTGGGCCTCCGGGCCTGCGGTTTTGGCGTCTGTCCGGGTTCTGGGCCCTAGATGAGAGGTTGCAGGAGCCTATGGTCGAGGCTGTTTGTAATTATTGGGTGTCGAATGGTGAGTCTGCTAGTGTGACCGGTCAATGGGACGCTTTTAAGGCATGTGTGAGGGGGGAATATATCTCTCGCATCGCTGCGCTGCAGAGGGAGGCCGCTAGGACTCTGGGGGAGTTGGAGGAAGAGGCCAGGCAATGTGAGAGGAGGTTTATTCTATCGCCTGATGAGGCTGCACACCGGGCCTGGCAGGGGGCCTTGCGGGATCTCTCTCTGCACAATGTGGAACAAACTAAGAAGTCCATGCTGTACTCTCGGCAAAGGATCTTTGAACACGGTAATAAAAATGGCAGGTTGTTGGCATGGCTGGAGAGGTCCCGGGGCCCCTCCACGCACATTGCTGGTGTCCGGGATGCTCAGGGGGAACTGGTGACCTCCCCGGAGGACATCAACGCCAGATTCCTTGCATTTTTCCAGGGGGTCTATTCCTCCAGGGTATGTTGTTTGGGTTCAGAGCTGCAGGAATACTTGGATGCCGTCCCCTTTCCCTCCTTGTCCGAAGAACATAGGAAGCAGTTAGACGGGGATATTTCTCTGGAGGAGGTCCAGGCTGCGATTGGGGGGCTGCAGAGTGGTAAGACCCCAGGCGCGGACGGCCTTCCTACTGAGTTCTACTCGCAACATGCCGACATCCTTGCCCCTAAGCTCAGGGCTCTTTTTGCTGGTCTTGTGGAGACCGGAGCCTTGCCCGAATCTATGGAGGAGGCTGTCATAGTCCTAATACCCAAGCCCGGTAAAGATCTCCAGGACTGTGCGTCTTACAGACCCATCTCACTGCTCAACGTGGATGCCAAAATTTTGGCAAAAATTCTGGCTACCCGCTTATCCACAGTGATATCCACGTTGATTCATGTGGATCAGACTGGATTCATGCCGGGCAAGGGTACGGACATCAATATTAGGCGGCTCTTTTTAAACCTTGCGATCCAGCATGAGAATGTGGGTACCCGAGTCATTGCCTCTCTCGATGCCGAGAAGGCATTTGACTCGGTGGAATGGGAATACCTTTGGGGGGTGCTGCATCGCTTTGGTTTCGGCCCTGTTTTCCTCCGGTGGACTCGGCTGTTGTATCGGCGCCGAGGGCCAGGGTTCGTACCAATGACAGGGTCTCCGAATCCTTCCCCCTTTATAGGGGCACTCGTCAGGGGTGCCCTCTGTCCCCTGGCCTGTTTGCTCTGGCATTGGAGCCCCTAGCAATTCTGATCAGGGAGTCTCTGGTGGTCCGCGGCATGCGGGTGGGTGGTTTGGAGGAGAGGATATCCCTCTATGCCGACGATACCCTACTATATCTAAATGATGCGGGCCCGTCCCTCTCTGCTGCTCTGGAGCTGTTTGACAAGTTTGGCTCTCTGTCCGGTATCCGTATCAACTGGTCTAAATCAGTTCTTTTCCCCTTAGACCCGCAAACGGTTGCTCTAGCTGGACCTACTCCACTACAATGGGTCACTGAATTTAAATACCTTGGGGTCAGGGTAGCTAGGTCCCCCTCCCAATATTACTCACTTAACATACTCCCCCTGCTTCAGCTCCTCAGGGAACGCTGTCAATCCTGGTCGGGCCTTCCACTAAACCTGATAGGTCGAATCAACATACTGAAAATGATTCTCCTGCCTAAATTCACTTACATGTTTCGGAACAGCCCGGCCTGGGTCCCGGCGGTCTTCTTTCGGGAGGTGGACAGGTGCATTCTCTCCTTCATTTGGAACGGGTCCGTCCCTAGACTGGCCAAGTCTACGCTACATCTCCCGACGCGGCTTGGGGGCCTGGCGCTTCCAAATTTTAAGGTTTACTACTGGGCAGCTATGTTGGTCACAGTGCACTGGTGGTTTGAGGCCAGGCGTTCTAATGCTGCGGTCTGCGTGGAGGCGGCCCGGCTGGGCTCTCTGCAGGATTTGCGGAACTTGGCTTATAGGGGTCCGCGGGCCTATGCGGGCCTGCCGGACCCAACCAGGGTGACCCTCAGGGCGTGGGTGGCGGCTCGACGTAGGTTCGTTCGGGAGGGGTGTTGGGCTCCGGCGCAACCGTTATGGGGGAACCCTAACTTGCCTCATTTTCGGACCATACCTGACCCCCAGGTTTGGGCAAAGTTTGGCATTACGACCCTGAAAGATATAATGCCCTCGGGTACCCTGCTGTCCTTTCAGCAATTAATTCAAAAGTATCAGTTACCAGGCTGGATGTTCTTCCGATATGCTCAGCTGAGGCATGCGGCCAGGGCTCAGTTCCCGGGCCCTCTGGAGCTCCGGTTTGATCCAGTGGAGGACCTCTTGTCGGGCGGTGCCCTGTCTAAACCCCTGTCCGATCTTTATGGACTGCTGCTTCCTGTCGATTCTCTTAAAATGGATAGGCTCTGGGACTCTTGGAAGCTTGATGTTCCGGACCTGGAGAGGGAGGACTGGGAGGACTGTCTGGAGCGTGCTCCCGGGCTGGTAATCTCTGCAGGTGACAAACTCGTGCAAACGAAATTTCTGCACAGGGTATATTTTACTCCAGTGCGTTTATCTAGGATCTACCCTGATCGGGACCCGCTGTGCCCGCGATGTCGGGTAGAGCGGGGCACTTACTTACACATGTTCTGGACATGCCCGGCCCTCAGGTCCTATTGGGAGGGTGTGTTTGATCATCTTAATGTCCGACTGGAACTCTCCGTCCCTGTGACACCCGCACTGGCCTTGCTGGGTGTCATTGACGACGAACAAAGGTCCCATCACACTAAATTACTGATCTCATACCTCCTGTTTTATGCCAAAAAAGAAATATTAATCAACTGGACCTCTTCCTCTCCTCCCTCTGTATCTTCCTGGGAAGCAAGGGTTAATGCAGCATTGCCCCTGTACAAATTGACGTATATTAGTCGGGGATGCCCATGGAAGTATGATAAAGTGTGGCTGTCCTGGATGGATCACTAACTGTCCTGGTGGGGTTTGGTTTCCTGGGAATGGTGGTGCTTGCTCTGGACCCCTAGAATATATCCTTTTCACCCTGTCTGCTAGTTGTTCTAAAGGAACACCTGACTGTGCCGTTACCCTTCATTGTCTGTGAAACACATGGTTGGTATGCACTGTACTCTTTTATCTGTATGACGAACTATCTGTATTGCTGTAATAGTATGTGTTAATTTTTCCTTCAATAAAGCACTCCTGATTATTAAAAAAAAAAAAAACAAGGCATTTCCCTGTTCTGCCTAGTGACAGGACAGTGATCTACTGCTCCCTGTCATCGGGAGCAGTGATCACTGTCGTGTCACTGGTAGCCCCCCCCCAGTTAGAACACATCCCTAGGACACACCTAACCTATTCAACACCCACTAGAGGTTAACCCTTTCCCTGCCAGTGTAATTTACACAGTAAACATCAGTGCTTTTTACCTTGGGAGTTTCAATTTGTATGCAATCAGGCAGGCCCTTGCACTACATGGTTTTGGTAAACCTGAAGAGAAAACCATCAGGAAAACTGATAGTGTGTATGGGGCTTGACAGTCACAATAAAAATCACTGGCATTACTAGTAAAAAATTAAATGAATAATAAAAATGCCATAAAACTATCCCCTATTTTGTAGACGCTATAACTTTTGCGCAAACCAATCAATATATGCTTATTGTGATTTGTTTTACCAAAACTATGTAGAAGAATACATATCGGCCTAAACTTTTTGGGTGAGCAAAAAATATAGCAAAAAATATTGCTTTTTTTCAAAATTGTCACTCTTATTTTGTTATAGCGCAAAAAAATAAATATCGCAGAGGTGATCAAACAGCAACCAAAAGAAAGCTCTATTTGCGGGGAAAAAAGAACATCACATTTTGTTTGGGTGGAACGTAGCACGACTGCGCAATTGTCGGTTAAAACGACACAGTGCCGAATCACAAAAAGTGCTCTGGTCAGGAAAGGGGGTAAATTCATCCGGGGCTGAAGTGGTTAACTGACAATTGCGCGGTCGTGCGAGGTGGCTCCCAAACAAAACTGACGTCCTTTTTTCCCCACAAATAGAGCTTTCTTTGGGTGGTATTTTATCACCTTGTGCTATAAACAAAAATTAAGTGACAATTTCGAAAAAAAAAAACAATATTTTTTACTTTTTGCTATAATAAATATCCCCCTAAAAAATATATAAAAAACATATTTTTTCCCTCTGTTTAGGCCAATATGTATTCTTCTACATATTTTTTGTAAAAATGCATTGATTACTATGTAAATGTGACTGGCAGTGAAGAGGTTAACTAGGAGGGGGCAATGCTGTATCCTGGCCTAGGCCAACAAGGCCCAGGCCTAGGGCAGCACTTTGCAGGGGGGCAGCACGGACAGTGTCCCCGTCGGCTTGCGCTACACTGTTAGGCAAAATAGTTTAGCGCCCCCATAAATCGGCCGCACTGCTTCCAGTATGTGGGCGGTTGGCATTCTGCAACTGGGGGGGGGGGGGGGCGTTGCTTCAAATGTTTTACATCCCTGTCCCATTGCAGGGATTTCAATTCACTTCCTGCCTCATAGCCAAACAGGAAGTGAGAGAAAATCTATGCAAATTAAGGGAATCCATTGACTCCCCCCCCCCAGGCCATCAGAACTAGTGTCCTCACTTGAAAAATGTCAGGGTGGGTCTTAAACCGCAAGGAGTGTGGCCTTGACAGGAAGGGGTGGGTCATATTTATATTAGGGGTGCACGAGTTTAGTCAGGCCTAGGGCAGCACAAAATCTAAATACATCCCTGGGAGGGGGTGATGGGCTAAATGTGTCACGATTAGAGGGAGTGGTGATCAGTGTCCTGTCACTAGAAAGAATGGAGAAATGCTTGTTTACAGTAGCATTTCCCCGTTCTTCCTCTCCATGAGACGATTGCAGGTATGCCCGCAGACATCAAATCCGCAGGACCCGCAGTCGGCTCACGGAGCTCGCGGCACAATGGCGCTTCTTAAAGGCGACATATATATATATATATATATATATATATATATATATATATATATATATACATAGATATGCCCACAGGAGCCATTGTGTCCTTAAAGGGTTCGTAAAGGAATTATTATTTTAAATAACAAACATGTTACTCTTGCCTCCACTGTGCAGCTCGTTTTGCTCAGTGGCCCCGATCCACGATCCACGACTTCTGGGGTCCCTCGGCGGCTGTCTCTGGTCCTCCCCGCAAGAACTCCACAAATTCATGCAAGCTCCCTTGCATAGTGTGGAGTCCTTGCGGGCGCGTTCCCGTGATATAGCGAGCGGCCATAGCCACTCACTGTATCACTCAGCCCCACCCATTGGCGCGCTGCATCATTGGATGTGATTGACAGCAGCGCCAGCAAATCCATCCACTCTAGCCAATCAACGGCCAGGCTGAGCGGCAAAGAGGATGTCGGGGCTGAGCGCAGGACTTTTGAGGGGTCAGGTAAGTATAACCGGGGGCTGGGGGGGGTTGGTATACTCGGAAGTTTTTTCACTTTAATGCATAGAATGCATTAAGGTGAAAAAACGTTTTCCTTTACAACCCCTTTAAGTGGTTAAGCATTATTAAAATCACTGCCCCTGAAAAACCATCCATATAGAAAAAAAATCAGCATTGATACACGTCCCCTGGGGCAGGACCCGGTCCCCAAACACTTTTTTATGACAATAAATATAAGCCTTTAAAATTATCACTTTTTATTTTTTATGTTCGTGTCCCTTAGACTTTAAAGGTGTTTGCGTGTTCTCACCAATTTACGGGGGGGGGGGGGGGGGGGCGGATGTGTTCGGCTCATCCCTACTCCTGGCTCACTCACAGCCACTCAGTCCAATTCCAGTCTTCTTGGCCCTGCTGGTGTCAAGACCTGGCTTGTTGCTCTGTGGTTCCCTGGGCAGAAGTTTGTAATTCCAGTGACCACCAGCGGGTGTCTCCCAGCAGCCAGTAGACCTTAGTAATTCGTTTCCATTTGATGCTGGCTGCTGAGAGGGTATTAACCACTTGCTTACTGGGCACATATACCCCCTTCCTGCCCAGGCGAAATTTCAGCTTTCAGCACTGCGTCGCTTTAAATTAAAATTGCGCGGTCGTGCGATGTGCCTTACAAACAAAATTGACGTCCTTTTTTTTCCCACAAATAGAGCTTTCTTTTGGTGGTATTTGATCGCCTCTGTTTTTTTTTTTTTTTGCGCTATAAACAAAAAAGAGTGACAATTTTGAAAAAAAACACAGAATATTTTTTGCTTTTTGCTATAATAAAAATCCAATTTAAAAAAAAATATATATATTTTTTTCTCAGTTTCGGCCGATATGTATTCTACATATTTTTGGTAAAAAAAACAATCGCAATAAGCGTATAGTAATTGGTTTGCGCAAAGATTATAGTGGCTAGGAAATAAGGGATAGAATTCTGACAATTTTTTTTTTTTTTTACTAGTAATACTGCGATCTGCGAATTTTGTCAGGACTGCGATATTGCAACGGACACATCAGACACTTTTGACACATTTTTGGGACCATTCACATTTATACAGCGATCAGTGCTATAAAAACGCACTAATTACTGTATAAATGTGACTGTCAGTGAAGGGGTTAACACTAGGGAGTGAGGAAGGGGTTAAATGTGAGTCCTGGGTGTGTTCTAACTGTGTGGGGGGAGGGGGGTGACTGGGGGAGGTGACCGATGCAGTCTTCCTATGTACAAGGGAAACAGCATCTGTCTCCTCTCACTGACAGGAAGTGGAGCTCTGTGTTTACACACAGAGCTCCACGTCCCTGCTCTAAAACTGCCGATCAGCGGGTACCTGGCGGACATCGCGACCGCCAGGCACGCGCATCGGCATCTCGGGGACGCG
Organism: Rana kukunoris; assembly: GCA_029574335.1. Lineage (NCBI taxonomy): Eukaryota > Metazoa > Chordata > Amphibia > Anura > Ranidae > Rana > Rana kukunoris. Next base: position 672,819,581 of record CM056049.1, on the reverse strand, counting down.
CCGGGTGCGCGCGCGCGCCCCCCAGTGGCCGGAAAAAACTATGCCGTCAATTGACGGCAGCTTGGAAATTCAGATCCCCAAAACTGCCGTCAATTGAGCATATGCCGGGCCTCAAGTGGTTAAGGTCTTCCTCTTGCTTCAGTGTTTTGCTGCTGCCAGATTCTGTTTGCCCAGATCCTGCTCTTGCTTCCTGCCCTGTATCTTGCTGCCTTGTACCTGCATCCCCTTATATCTGATACCAGTTTTGTTTCCCCAATCCCATCTGCTCCCTGCACCTCTAATTCTCCCTGCTTTTTTGCGTTCTCTATTTTGTATATATTGTATATAATTAGTTGTCGGTTTTTGTTTGTTAGTTATTAATCAGGTATTCTGTCAATGGGTTTTTGGTTTACTAACATTTTTACGTTTGCTGTGGGCTAGTGTTTGAGGGATTTTGTTTCACTGTAAATAAGTCTCACTTAACCACTTAAGACCCGGACCAATACGCTGGTAAATGATCCAAGGTGTTTTTGCGATTCGGCACTGCGTCGCTTTAACAGACAATTGCGCGGTCGTGCGACGTGGCTCCCAAACAAAATTTGCGTCCTTTTTTTCCCACAAATAGAGCTTTCTTTTGGTGGTATTTTATTTTTATTTTTTTGCGCTATATACAAAAATAGAGCGACATTTTTGAAAAACAAACACTATTTTTTACTTTTTGTTAAAAAAAAATCAAATAAACTAAATTTTAGTCAAACATTTAGGCCAAAATTTATTTAGCCACATGTCTTTAGTAAAAAAAAATCGCAATAAAAAAAAATAGCTACCTAGCGGGAACAGCGACACTAATACAGCGATCAGAAAAATGATCGATTAGAGACGCTGGCAATAGGGAGTGAAAGGGTTAACTAGGGCGGTGATCAGGGGGTTAAAACTTTATTAGGGGGGGTGGGGGGGCTATCCTGAATCTAACACTAACTGATTTTACACTGCCTGTCACACTGACACTAAATGCAGTGATTAGATCATTCAGTGACACTGTGACAGGGGGGGGGTGGGGGGGCAGATCGCAAGGGGTTAAGTATGCCTATGTGTGTGTATGTCAGTGTAGTGTTGGTGCAGGACTTACTGTGAGGTGTTTCTCCCATCGCAGCGGTTGGAAATACCGCTGCGATGGGAGATTACATCACTTCCCCCTTCCTGTGTTTACACAGGAGGAGGAAGTGACAGAAGGGGGAGCGCGCGCATTGGCTGGGAGCGATCGCGGGGGGGCGGGTAAACACCGACATCCGCCCGCTCGTCCCGGATCGCTCCCAGAGCCAGGGGGACCCCCGCACGCCGCGGAGGGGGTCCCGACGGGACCCCCGAACCGCACAAAGGCGGGGACGTAAATTTACGCCCTTGTGCCTGTACGAGCCATTCTGTGGCCGTATATGTGCGTGCGGGGGTCCTTAAGTGGTTAAAGTATACACAGTCTTTTTCCATTAATTTCAATATGTCTGCTTAAAGGGCCAGCTTACTCAACTGATATTTCAGTCTTTGGTGCAAGCTGGAGAGTTAACTTCCTGATACTGTAGTTTCTTATACATTTAATAGGGAGACATTTGCACTGAGTTCCTGGGTCTGTATGCCTTTAGGAAAGTTCCCACACTGTATGCTGGATATTTATTTTTATATTATATTAAAGTGGATGTAAACCCAATTAATGAAATTTGAGGTGGGCACGTATATCTGTAGTGTTTTCGTATCTCTCTCGGCCCCTTACCACGTGATCAGCTGTCAGCCATGATAGCTGATCACATGACGTAAACAAAAGCTTGGTGTGGCAGGCGCAGCACTACGAAGTGCCTCATGCACTGTGGCATTAGAAGAATTGTGATATCTCTGACTTTTCAGTCTAAGACTGTCTATTACTCTGAAATTCCTCTAGCGCCGTTCTATGGAAGCAGTAGGTTTAAAGAGCACACCAAATGCTTAAAATAACTTCTTTATTGACTTTACTTTTCTTCATATAGAATACTGCTGCTTTGCAGCAGACAGTCCATGTACAAAAACATGTGATGAATAAAGTATAACAAAAGGGTGGTTCAAATATTCAATCTTGTCATTTAACATAAGATGATGGATATATTTGTTTCTTCAGTATTTATACTCTCTCTCTCTCTCTCTTAGTAAGTTATCAAAGCATTCTCTGATTTCTCTGAAAGTTATAACTCTGTTGTTTGCAACTTGGTTTGCAGGGTTGCTTTTGCAGGGTTAGCTTAGTTGGGTTTGGTTTGTGAATTAGGTTAGTAGGTATGAGTTTGTTTGAAGGTATGGTTGAACTACAAGTGAACACACAACTAGATCAGTATACAGTTCTTTTTTTTTTCAAGACATTTTTATTAAACATTTTTCAATAACATACATATACAATAAAAAACAAACATAAATACTGTTACCTTAATACAATGACATACCTACATGTACATATATGTGGTCTCCTTATAGTCCCCTGCATTTGTCAATCTATAATGGCACCAGCTGTTCACCTAGCATACCCAGAGCGTTTCCCCTGATTGACCTTGTTAGGTCTCTAGAATGAGCTCTCAGTCCAGGGGACATGGAAGATGGAGGGAACGAGGGAGGGAAGGAGAGAAGGGAAGGAAGAGAGAGAGAGAAAGAGAAAAAAAAGGGGGAGGAGAGAGCTCCCCTTTTTTTTTATTGTGTACTGCAATCTTATTCCTTTGAAGTGCCAACGTGTATAATATATTTAGGGTGACTATTCATGCCTCCCCTTTGTAATGAAAAAAAAAAAAAAAACATTGTGAATTTACAGGGGCTAAATTGTCCCACACCTCTTAACCCGAAAAAAAAAAAAAAAAATCTTGTGATTATAGGGTGACCCTTCTATCTCATATCCCTCCGAGTAGGAGGAGCGAAGAAGAGAAAAAAAAAAGAAAAAAAGAAAAAGAGGGGGGAGAGAGTTCCCCTTTTTTATTGTGAACTGCAATCTTATTCCTTTGAAGTGCCAACGTGTAAAGTATATTTAGGGTGACTATTCATACCTCCCCTTAATATTGAGAGAAAAATAAAAAAAAAGCACCCTATTGTGCTATAAATTTATATAGTGACTCTCCTATCCCCTTTTCCAAAAAAAAAAAAAGACCCCTCTACGTGATTTAATTTCTCCCCTCCCCCATATAATTATAATCAATCTGACTCCCACCTTCATTCATTCATTTAAGTGCAATAGTGTAAGATATATTTAAGGTGCCTATTCATGCCTCCCCAATATAGTGGGAATTTTAAAGCCTAGTGAGTTTAAGGGGACTAAGTTGTCCCTGTTCTCGTCCTCTTGGTGAAAGGAGAGACGAGATAAAAAAAAAAAAAAAAAGTTTAAGGGTTAAGACGGGGAGCCACATGCATCCCCACCTCCTCGGTCCTCCCTCTCCCTTCCCCCCTCCCTCCCCCTGAACCTCCCCCATCCCTCCCAGATCCCCTCATGTCTCAACCTGGAGTTGTCATGAAATGAACACAGTTCCTCCATCATTTTAATTCTATCCATCTCTCTAATCCATTCCTCTATCAAAGGTGCTTCCTTTTTCTTCCAATTCCTAGGGATAAGCGCCTTAGCTCCATTTAATAGATGAGGGACCAGTGAGCCCCTGTATTTTTTTCGTGACATCCCCGTATTATGAAATAAACATTCCCAGGGGTCCTGCTTCACCTCATACCCACTTATCCTCTTTATCTGGGCTAATATGTCTTTCCAGTATATTTGTATCCGTGGGCATTGCCACCAGATGTGGGCATGGGTTCCCTCTATCCCGCATTCTCTCCAGCACAGGGGCGATACCTCCCTATCTATTCTGTGCATTTTCATTGGGACATAGTACCATTTGATGAGAAGCTTATAGTTCATCTCTTTAACCTTTGCATGAAGGGACATGGCTGCATATGTGAGGGACATGGCTAGAGGGACATGGCTGAAGGGACATGGCTGCATATGTGAGGGACATGGCTAGAGGGACATGGCTGCATATGTGAGGGACATGGCTAGAGGGACATGGCTGCATATGTGAGGGACATGGCTAGAGGGACATGGCTTAAGGGACATGGCTGCATATGTGAGTGACATGGCTAGAGGGACATGGCTGCATATGTAAGGGACATGGCTAGAGGGACATGGCTGCATATGTGAGGGACATGGCTGCATATGTGAGGGACATGGCTAGAGGGACATGGCTGAAGGGACAGGGCTGCATATGTGAGGGACATGGCTAGAGGGACATGGCTGAAGGGACATGACTGCATATGTGAGGGACATGGCTGAAGGGACATGGCTGCATATGTGAGGGACATGGCTAGAGGGACATGGCTGAAGGGACATGGCTGCATATGTGAGGGACATGGCTAGAGGGACATGGCTGCATATGTGAGGGACATGGCTGAGGGGACATGGCTGCATATGTGAGGGACATGGCTGAAGGGACATGGCTGAAGGGACATGGCTGCATATGTGAGGGACATGGCTGGAGGGACATGGCTGGAGGGACATGGCTGCATATGTGGGGGACATGGCTGGGGGGACATGGCTGCATATGTGGGGGACATGGCTGGGGGGACATGGCTGCATATGTGGGGGACATGGCTGCATTTGGGGACACATTAAAAAAAGTATCGGTATTCGGTATCGGCGACTACTTGAAAAAAAGTATCGGTACTTGTACTCGGTCCTAAAAAAGTGGTATTAGAACAACCCTATTAAGAACATATATATATAACTGTGTCACATACCTATTTTTAGCCCCCGGCTTCCATAAAACACAACTTTGGACTTGTGTCTGTTCTGCTCTGTGTCTCTGTCTCCATGTGGCTTTCTGTCTCTGTGTGGAATAATCTAGCAGCACATGGAGTATTAGGAACCTCCCAGACAGAAATGGATGCAAAGGAGGTTGTGATAGCTCAAGACTCTGCTCAATGTGAGATTAGCTGTGATTGGGCCAAGGCTTCTGATGAGTCACAAAAGCTTAACTCTATGCTTGCTGGCATGAATTCAACTGTGTTATTCCTTACCTCCTGCTGCCATACAAACAAATGACTCTTAAAGGCATATTTTTTCTTTTCCTTCTGTGAACACAACATACAACTGTTATATGACATCCAAGCACAAAATCACAGTGAATAACTCTGCTTTTGTCTCTCACATATACACATGTGCTCTACATTAGGTTCGTAGCAGGTTTAGCTGTATATACATGTAGGTTATATTAGCTACCTAGGACAGGTTCTAGCTGGCCAGCTACACTTGGTAATCATTTTTTTTTCTCCTCACGCTGACAGCGCTAGGAGAAAAAAAGCTGATCACCGGCTTATGTGCAAGGGACATCGGTCTCCAAGAGGAAGAGGCACATCTGCCTCATCTGTGCCCACCATTACCGCCTGCCAGTGCCACTTGCTAGTGCCCACAGTGCGCACCATTGCCACCTATCAATGCCCACCAGTGGTGCCACCTAGCAGTGCTGCTTATCAGTGTAACCTACCAGTGTCCATCATTGCCACCCATCAGTGCCCATCACTGCCACCTATCAGTGCCCATCACTGCCAGCTATCAGTGCCGCTCAACAGTGCCACCTATCAATGCCTTTCAGTGCCACCTCTCAGTGCCCACCAGTGGCACATATTAATGCCCACCAGTGCCGCCTATCAATGCCGACCAGTGTCGCCTATCAGTGCCGACCAGTGCCGCCATATCGGTGCCCAACAATGCAGCCCATCGGTGCAGCCTATTGGTGCCCATCAGTGCAGCCTCATCAGCGTACATCAATGAAGCAGAAAAATTACCTGTTTGCCAAATTTTATAACAAAATATAAAAAATATATAATTTTTTTTTTTAATTCTGTAATTTTAATTTTTTTTAACAAAAAATAAAAACCGCAGAGGTGATCAAATACCAGCAAAAGAAAGCTGTATTTGTGGGAAAAAGATGATAAAAATGTGGGTACAGTGTTGTATGACCGTACAATTGTCATTCAAAGTGCATCAGTGTTGAAAGCTGGGCAGGAGGTGGGTTTAAGTGCCCAGTAAGCAGGTGGTTAAAGCAGAGTTCCACCCAAAATTGGAACTTCCGCTTAATCCACTCCTCGCCCCCTTACATGCCACATTTGGCATGTCATTTTTTTTGGGAGGGGGGCTTCAGGATGAGTGGGACTTCCTCCTAGGGGCTGCTAAGGCAAATAGTCATATCGCCTTTTGGCAGCCCCTCCCTGTAGGCCAGTGGTTCTCAACTCCTGTCCTAGGGACCCACTAACAGACCAGGTTTTGCAAGATAGCTGAAATACATCACAGATAAAAAAAACATTTGCTGCTCAGTGATTTGAATCATTCTAGTCTGCATCTCCCTAAGGTAATACTTAAAATCTGGCCTGTTAGTGGGTCCTGAGAACAGGAGTTGAGAACCACTGCTGTAGGCGATCACCTGGGACACGTGACAGGTCCCAGGCGATCGCCTGTCCAGTCAGATGGCACATTGCCACTGGCGAATGCGCAGTGGGTGCCCGGCCGTGAAGCCCAAAGCTTTCATGACTGGGTGCCCACACTTAGAATGAAGATGCTGGCCAGGGCGGGGGGGGGGGGGGGAGGAGAAGCGGAAACCCCAGCCAGCGCGGAACGTTGAACAGGTAAGTGTATGTTTATTAAAAGCCAGCAGCTACACTTTTTGTAGCTGCTGACTTTTAAAAAACATAGAAAATGAATGGAACTTCCCTTTAGCCTCTTCAGGTCCGCGCTATTGACAGAATACGTCAACAGCGCGGACCTGAGGCGCCGGGGTCACGTCTTTGGACGTAATTTACTTGTAATTCCCCACGCGCGCTACAGGGTGGCGCGCGGCGGGGAAAAAACAGTCCCGACGCATCACCGAGGATCCGATGCGTGTACCCGGCGGCCGCGATGTCCGTCAGGTACACGCGATCGTCGGTGAGAGAGCAGGGACGTGGAGCTCTGAGTGTAAACACAGAGCTTCACGTCCTGTCAGTGAAAGGCGACTGATGCTGTTTCTCTTGTACATAGGGAGACAGCATCGGTCACCTCCCCCAGTCACCCCCCTCCCCCCACACAGTTAGAACACACCCAGGCAATACATTTAACCCCTTCCTCACCCCCCTAGTGTTAACCCCTTCAATGCCAGTCACATTTATACAGTAATTAGTGCATTTTTATAGCACTGGTCGCTGTATGAATTTGAATGGCGCCAAAAATGTGTCAAAAGTGTCCGATGTGTCCGTCGCAATATCGCAGTCCCAATAAAAATCGCAGATCGCCGCCATTACTAGTAAAAAAAAAATATAAAAAAAAAAATCATAATTATGTCCCCTATTTTGTAGGTGCTATAACTTTTGCGCAAAGCAGTCACTTATTGTGATTTTATTTTTATTTTTTTACAAAAATACGTAGAAGAATACGTATCGACCTTAACTGAGAAAAAAATATATATATAAAAAAAAAATGGGATATTTATTATAGCAACAAGTAAAAAATATATATATATTTTTAAATTGTCGCTATTTTTTTCATTATAACGCAAAAAATAAAAACCGCACGGGCGATCAAATACCACCAAAAGAAAGCTCTATTTGTGGGGAAAAAAAGGACGCCAATTTTGTTTGGGTGCCACGTCGCACGACCGCGCAATTGTCAGTTAAAGCGACGCAGTGCCGGAAGCTGAAATTTCGCCTGGGCACGAGGGGGTTTATGTGCCCAGTAAGCAAGTGGTTAAGAAATATCTAGTAAAACAAATGGGCATACCTAAACGTGTTTGCCTTGCCACCCCATAGCATTAGTAAACTATACTTACAGTCCACATGTAATTTATGGCAGAGGTGACGTACACTGCTCCATCTGGGAATAATATTATTACACATGGCCATCTCCATTGTGTATTGAATGTTTTCACATCAGAGGACTGTAAGGCATCAAGTATCTGTGCTTGGAATCAGCAGGCATCATGTTACTGTATGGGGCACATGGTTCTAATATCTGTCATATATTTCACAGAAATGGAAGACTGAACCATAAAACCCGACCCTTGTTCCTCCATCGGCGTGTGCGGCGTGTGCGAGAACTAATCTTATCAGGTGTATATTGTCAGCTGGGTGTTGTGATATCTAATGCTGTAAATTCAAGTCCAGTATCACGTTGCACCCTATGGATCCATTCATGTTTGTTTTCCTGCAATATAACTTGCATGCATTTCAAGTTGAATTTCCATGTGCCCAGATCCCACCTCCTGTATGTTCTGCCGCATCTTGATCATTTTTATTGTGTTTACATCTTGTTAAAAAAAAAAGGATAGGCAGTTTTTCTGGCACACTCACAATTTAAAATGGTATTAAATCCAAAACCAAAAATGTAATATTTTGCAGCTTACTAAATATTAGATGTGGCGACTGCATTCCTTTACCTTTTTTCCCTCTATTTTCACCTGGTGATCTAGCGACTAACACACCTCCTGTATTCGATTGGATCTACTCTGGATGTAGGAGCACAGGGGGCATAGCAGACAGCAGCATTGACAGCCTGAACGGTGTGTGTGTGGGTGGGGGGGGGGGGGGTTTACATGAACAAAATAAAATCTGATCATCTTAGGCACCCCTACCAGTGTTAATTGGTTTTTCTCAACCCAATAAACTGATGCATCAGGAATGGAGCTTGTTCTTTTAAAAAACAACAGACTTACTGGCTGGATCACCTGATGAAAATTATAGTGCTAACTTGTTGGTTACAAACTTTGCATTTGTGTTTTTTTTTTTTTTTTTTGCTGCTTTTAAGTGTAACTAATCTGTATCTGAGCACCACAACGAAATTTAAAGTGGTTGTAAACCCTCACATATACCCAGTAAAGTGACTTTACTCAGGTCATACACAGAGATAAAACAAATCCTCCCCCATTAGTTGTAACTGTTCATCTGCGCACAATCTTTCCTCCACAGCTTTTTAAAACACACAGATAAATAGTTTTTTTTCACCAACAGAAAGCTGGGTGCATGATCCCATGTCACACACACTGCAGAGCTAGAGCACAGAGCTGAGTGTAATCTGATAGCTTATTGGGGGAAAGTAAACACCCCCCCCCCCATTACACAGGCTCAGAGAAACATAGAGCTGAAGGTATGAGCCATCTGTTGTGTGCTGGGGGCCTCTCTTGTGTTGCTGTGGTATTGGCTTAAAGGGGTTGTAAAGGTAAAAAAAAAATCCTAAATAGCTTCCTTTACCTTAGTGCAGTCCTCCTTCACTTACCTCATCCTTTGTTTTTGCTTTTAAATGTTCTTATTTCTTCTGAGAAATCCTCACTTCCTGTTCTTCTGTCTGTAACTACACACAGTAATGTGAGGCTTTCTTCCTGGTGTGGAGAAAGCCTCTTGAGGGAGGAGGGAGCGTGCAGGAGTGTCAGGATGCCCACTACCACACAGCTCTTTTCTCTATCTGCAAAGTAGAGAGTATCCTGACCCTCCTGCTCGCCCCCTCCCCCCTCAAGAGGCCTTCTCCACACCAGGGAGAAAGCCTCACAATACTGTGTGGAGTTACAGACAGAAGGACAGAAAGTGAGGATTTCACAGAAGAAATAAGGACATTTAAAAGCAAAATCAAAGAATGAGGTAAGTGAAGGAGGACTGCACTGAGGTAAAGGAAGCTATTTAGGGGGATTTTTTTTTTTTACCTTTACAACCCCTTTAATCTATTAAGAGTAAAGCCTGGTACACACTATGGGCCAGATTCAAGTACAGCGGCGTATTTTTTGGCCGGCGTAGCGCATCTCATATGCCAGCCCTCAAAATTTCCACTCGCCTACTAGCATTTGGCGAGTGGATTTGAGCTGGGGGCGAGTGATGACAGGGCTGCATGACCAATCTCCCTCCAATCTGTGCCTACACTTAGAGTCCCGATGAGATTGGCGGCTGAAGAGGAAAGGTGCATGCTCGGGAAAAGTAGTCTGGTGAGTCGCGCACAGGCAGAGCAGTACACAGAATCTCTCCTTACAATTCTCATTAGGACATGGGACCTAACAGTATGACCTCTCTGAGCCTGCCCCCCTCCCCCGACCAATGTAGCTCACTTAAAGTTGCCCTGATATGAGAGCGGCAACCTTCCAGTTTGTGCAGTTTTCTTTTCCTTGTGCTCTATGTAAGTGTCCAACAGTTCAGCCTGAGCACTGTGAACAGACTGGGCTCAATGTGTGCTGTGCTGTGTCAGTGTGCACTGTGCTATCGTGTCAATGGCTGTTCAGTTGTGTGGATCTCAGCGCTGGATTGTACTCCCTCCCGCTGTGCTGCAGCTCCTCTCCTCACTGCCAGCCTAAATAAAAAGGGGAAGTGGGGACATGCAAGCGTGGAGCTGCACACACAGACTCCTGATGATGAGATGAATAGGAGAGGGGGAGAGAGAGAGAGAGAGAGAGGATGGATGGGAGTTGCAGAGGAGACAGCAAGAGAATGGAGAAGAGACCCAGTTCTAGTGCCCTGTCCCTCTGGTCTGCCCCCAGTGCCCTGTCCCATTTTGTTAAAGTTGTTGTTGGTAATATTTAACTTGGAGCTGCACACACAGACTCCTGATGATGAGATGAATAGGAGAGGGGGAGAGAGAGAGAGAGAGAGAGGATGGATGGGAGTTGCAGAGGAGACAGCAAGAGAATGGAGAAGAGACCCAGTTCTAGTGCCCTGTCCCTCTGGTCTGCCCCCAGTGCCCTGTCCCATTTTGTTAAAGTTGTTGTTGGTAATATTTAACTTGGTTCTGCATAAAACATTTAACAGTGTCATTCCATGAGATAATCTACAAGGGCGTGTTTACGGGTGCAATTAGGCACAGGGCAGTGTATGAATTAGGTGGGGCAACTGGTGGCGAGTAACTCTTGAGGCCTGGCTAGTAGCTCAGGACTTGAAATTTTGAGCCCTGTCATATGCGATACGCCGATGTAAAACAGGGAGCCCAGAACAGTATTCTCAAAGCAATCGCGCCGTACGTTGCGCCGGCGTAGTGTAAATAGGCCGGCGTAAGCCCGCCTGAATCAAAGTAGGCAGGTAGTGGGCGTGCTTCATTTAAATTAACCGTGACCCCATGTAAATGAGCAGCCGAGTGAACGGCGCATGCGCGTGCATGCTCAGAATCACGTCGAATAGAATACATAAGATACACGTCGAACACTGCCTACGACATGAACGTCACAGCCCCATTCATGTACGACTTACGTAAACAATGTAAAAACAACGGCTGTTCCGACGTCCATACCTTGCATGGAATGCGCCACCTTTTTGGTGGTTTATCTTTACGCCGGAAAAACGCCTTACGTAAACGTCGTAGATTACTGCGTCGGGCGTACGTACGTTCGTGAATCAGCGTATCTTGCTCATTTGCATATTTATAATGGGAACGCCGAATGCGTCCAGCTTAAATATGCACCCAAGATACGACGGCGTAGGAGACTTACGTCGGTCGTATCTTGCCAAAATTCAGGCGTATCTGATTTAAAGAATCAGCGCATAGATACGACGGCGCACATTTGGACTTACGACGGCGTATCAGTAGATACGGCGGCATAAGTCTTTGTGAATCTGGGCCTATATGTTTTTTCCGTAAAAAAAAAAAAAGACTGTCAGTAGTCCGAGCCGCTGTGCTAATGATCCGATGTTAGTAGATCGATCTCCCCCACTGAGCTGTTTTGTTCTGACTGAGGGATGCCCCACCACCACCAGAACACTGATCAGGAGCCGGTCAGCTGCTGGTTTTTCAGCATGCTCGTCCAACAGAATCTTCTGTTGGACCGACTGCCATGCACACAGGCCGAATGTCATCTGGCATTCGGCCCGTGTGTACAAGGCTTTAGTAAGGCATATAGTAGAGAGAGGAGAGATCAGAGAGGAACCAGACTTAATGCTTTGGATTGCAGTTAGTGCACACTATAGCAGGGTGTGCTTTGTTCATTTTTCATGTCTGAGGCTTATAACCACTTTAGCATATGTGTGCACAGCCTATTGCATTAGAAAATGTGGTGTATGTATTGCAATTGCTGCATTTTTACTTGCTGTAGCATTATTGCCTTGTTATAAATAAAACTGAATAACTGAAAAAAGGCTAATAATAAACGATTGACAATGATAGTAATTATATCATAATAACATCAGATATTAAGTTACAGAGGATCTGGATGGATTGTAATCCATTTGTTGGAAGACCGTGAAGAGCCGTGCGTTGCGTGTGACTGTACTGAGCTCTCTCCTTCCTGTTTGGTCTGACACTGTGGATAATGACAGGGCTTGTCCATAGTAGGTTCCTTTTAAGTGACAGATGCTTTAGAAATTATCTGCTATTAACTGCATATTTTTACCACTCTGAATATATAAGGCGCCGAAGCTTGGAAATCCTAGAACAAATATTTACTATCATTGTTAGTGCACGCACAGGTGTCCTGGAGACTGGGATGCTCTGAAATCTGATTATCAGGGTGGAGACCTACAGGCACTGTGCCTAAAGGGATTAAAGGGAAACTATTACGTATTTTCAGTAAGACTATTGTTGTAATGTTTACATTTCTACTTACTTGTGCTTGTGTTTTCATCATCCAATTTTTTTTTACATGTAGCACCATGGAGTTTAGGCAGGGATTCTCCTCACAAATTTAGTCGCCAGGAGTAGTTATCGTGGTCGATTGTTAGGCCTCGTACACACGACCGAGGAACTCGTCGTATGAGGCCCTGTACACACGAGGAGACATGTCCGATGAAAACGGTCCGCGGACCGTTTTCATCGGACATGTCTCCTGGCATATTTTGGTCTGATGTGTGTACACACCATCAGACCAAAATCCCAGCGGACAGAGAACGCGGTGACGTGACGGTGACGTGGCGACGTGCGCAAACAAGGAAGTTCTATGCTTCCACGCATGCATCGAATCAATTCGACGAATGCGCGGGATTTCGGTCCGCTGGTTAGGCGTACTAACCAGCGGACATGTCCGACGGACAGGTTTCCAGCGAACAATTTTCTAAGCATGCTTAGAAACTTTTGTCCGCTGAAAACCTGTCCACTAGGCCGTACACACGATCGGACATGTCCACGGAAACTGGTCTGCGGACCAGTTTCAGAGGACATGTCTCCTCGTGTGTACGCGGCCTAAGACACATCGTTTTCCTCAACGAGTTCCTTGTTAGGCTTGTCGAGAAACTTGACAAGCTTTCTTTGCTTACACACAGTCAAGACCAAATCTCCTCGCTCTCAAACGCGGTGACGTACAACATATACAACGGCAAGGAAGTTCGATTCCACTGGCACAACCCTTGGGGCTGCTTTTGCTAATCTAATGTTACTGCGTGTTAAGTAAAAGTTTGGTAAGAGACGATTTGCACTTTTCAGTCTGTTACAGAGTGACGAATGTGCTATCTCCATTACAAACGCTACTTTTACCGAAGGTGGGCTCCCATTTCATACTTTATTCTGAGCATGCGCGAGTTTCTAAACATACACACGAACGTGTTTCTCGTCGAAAACCAGCCCGACGAGGAACACGACGAGGAGATTAAGACTCCCGACGAGGAAAAAATGAACTTGTTCTCTTTTTTTCTCGTCGAGTTCCACGTCGGTTTTCTCGATGAAAAGCATACACACAACCGTTTTCCTTGGCAAAAAAGCTCTGCCACCAAGTTTCTTGATGGATTCTGTCGAGGAAAATGGTTGTGTTTACGAGGCCTGAGAGATCCATTTCTCCCTAAGTTTGGTCTTATTGCACTTTTCTCTTCTACCATTTCCATTTCTCCCTAAGTTTGGTCTTATTGCACTTTTCTCTTCTACCACTAGGTGGCTGGGTACTTGGTGGTACTGGATATGAGAAGGGCAACTCAAGGTCAGGTTATGGATATGTGGGGTATCTTAGCCAATGGGCAGGGGTTTTCTTGGATTCCTTGACCTGCTGGGAGAACCTATATATTCAGGAGTCATGTGATTACTGTTCTGTGCCACCTGGACGGCTGTCTGGGTGGACGTGTATAGTTTTCCCCCGGACTGCTAGGCTGGAGATTGGGCCTATCCTGGGGGCATCTGGATGCTAGGCTGTCTGAGGCCAATCCAGAAGCAAGAGAGAGCAGCGCAGGGTTGAGATTGCGGCTTGCAGTCCAACCAAAAGTGACAGTTCTGCCGGCCAGAGAACCTGTCGTGGTCAGCGGTAGAAGGGAAGCTGTCACCACTAAGGGATGATCCGCCTTATTACCTGGGACCACGGTGGGTGACTGAAGCAAGTACCGGAGCAGTATTCTCACGAAAGGGGCACAGTGGAGAATCGGAAAACTTCAGATGGTGATCAAGTTAGGGACCCAGAGCAGGTCAGAGCAGCCTTGTGTACCAAGTCAGGGTCCGGGCAGGCCAGCCGGGTGAAGCTTGAGAAGTATTGGGAGTACCAAGCTAGGGACCCAGCTACCGTAAAGATTGGAGGAGCTTAAGGGATTGAGTGGCAGAGAATCAGAGGGTCTAATGAGAGACCGGGAGCTCAGTGGGCTGAAGAACTACAAGGAGAAGTTGTATTGAAAGGGAAGGAACTGTTACATTTGGTGTTAGTAAAAGTTGCCATAAGAGACAGCATTCTTGCACATGCAGATGTGGCTCTTTGCTGAAGGCCTTTCCCTACACAGCTGTCCTCCTATTGAAGTCTCAGTGTCTGGAAATTGAACTTGCAAATACTCAAGGGTCTCCTGGCCCTAACCCTCTTTTCAGGGATCCTCTAAAAGCTAATAGAGAAGGAGATAGAAGGACAGATTGGGGTAAGGAGTTCCATAGGCCTGGAGAGGCTCTGGAAAAGTTCTGGAGACGAGCATGGGAGGAGGTGACGAGAGAGCTAGAGAGCAGGAGGTCTTGAGAAGAACGAAGAGAACGATTAGGTTGGTATTTAGAGACTAGGTCATTGATGTAGCTGGGGGCAGAGTTGTGGATGGCTTTGTAGGTAGTTGTTAGTATTTTGAATTTAATTTGTTGGGTGAGCGGAAGCCAGTGGAGGGATTGACAGAGAGGAGCAGCAGAGACAGAGCGGTTGATAAAGTGGATGAGTCTGGCAGCAGCATTTATGATGGACTGAAGGGGGTTAGAGTATGCAGAGGTAAGCCAATGAGGAGGGAGTTACAGTAATCAAGGAGAGAGATGACCAGGGAGTGAATTAAGAGCTTGTGTCATTGGTTAGAAAGGGGAATATTTTGGAATGTTGCGAAGGTTGAGGCGGCAAGATTTAGACAGTGATTGGACATGGGGCTTGAAGGAGAGTTCAGAGTCCAGGACTACTCCTAGGACCTTGGCATGTGGGGATGGGCTTATAGTTGTGCCATCAATTTTGACAGAGAGATCCGCGGAAGAGGCACGTGGGGGAGGAAAAATGATAAGTCCTGTTTTGGATAGATTGAATTTGAGGAAGTGATATCACATCCAAACTAATATATCTGATAGTAAATTAGTGATACGTGAGGAGAATGAAGGGGCAAGTTGAGGGGCAGAGAAATAGATTTGAGTGTCGTCAGCGTAAAGATGGTATTTGAAGCCGTGGGAGGCTATAAGCTGACCCAGGGAGGAGGTGTAGATTGAAAATAGGAGGGGTCCAAGAACAGAACCTTGGGGGACCCCAACAGAGAAAGGAAGAGGAGAGGAGGAAGTAGAATTGTAAGTAATGCTAAAGGTGCGGTTGGATAAGTAGGTAGAGAACCAGCGAAGAGTACAGTCAAGGAGACCCAATGTGTGGAGTTTTTTGAGGAGGAGGGGGTGATCAACTGTATCAACGGCAGCAGAGAGGTCCAGGAGTATGTGTACAGAATAGTGTCCCTTAGTTTTGGCTGTTAGTATATCGTTTGTTAGTTTTAGGAGAGCAGATTCTGTGGAATGTTGAGGAAGAAATCCAGACTGAAGGGGATGAAGAAGGTTAAAATCGGCAAGGTGGACGCTCAGTCGGTTGTAGACTAGACGTTCAAGGAATTTGTATAAAAAGGGGAGCAAGGATATGGGGCGTAGGTTGTGAAGATTGGATGGGTCCAGTGAGGGCTTTTTAAGTGTTGGGCTGACAAGTGTTTCAAAGAGTTAGGGAAGATGCCAGAAGAGAGGGAGAGATTGAAGATGCGGTTAGAGTGTAGAATAGAGCCAGAGGGTGAACGTAGCATTTGCGAGAGAACAGGATTTTGCATTCAAGAAGTGTCTGGCACCCAATAACTTCCACCTTGCACCCAATATGCATCACAACCCACCACATACTGAAGGGTGATAAAAAAGGGAGAGTATAGCCTCAATTAGACTTGCGTGAGTGGTGTGTAATGTGCCATCATCCAAAATACGTATTGAAAAAATTGGGACCAAAAGAGGAGGAGGGAAAGGCTGCTTGAGACATATCACCCTTCAATCCTCAGTGGTCAAGCAGTGGTGTTGACTAGGATTTTAGAGGCACTGATAACAAAACCATAAGATCGTATAAAAAGATATACATTTCTTAACATAAAACATATTACACATTTAAAAACAAAAAGAGGGGAAATAGGCCCCACAGATCAAGAAGGCACTGTACTTAAACAAAACTAGGGTTATCCCGATACCACATTTTTAGGACCAAGTACAAGTACCGATACTTTTTTTCAAGTACTCGCCGATACCGATTACCGATACTTTTTTTCAAGTACTCGCCGATATCGAATACCAATACTTTTTTTAAATGTGTCCCCAAATGCAGCCATGTCCCCCCACATATGCAGCCATGTCCCCCCACATATGCAGCCATGTCCCCCCACATATGCAGCCATGTCCCCCCACATATGCAGCCATGTCCCCCACATATGCAGCAATGTCCCCCCACATATGCAGCCATGTCCCCCCACATATGCAGCAATGTCCCCCCACATATGCAACAATGTCCCCCCACATATGCAGCCATGTCCCCCACATATGCAGCAATGTCCCCCACATATGCAGTAATGTCCCCCCACATATGCAGCCATGTCCCCCACATATGCAGCCATGTCCCCCATATATCCATAGTATCGGATGAGGCATCGGGGGCATTTGCGGGAGTACCGCTTCTTCAGGAGGGTCTATAAAATATATAGAAAAATAGGAAAGATACAATAAAGACAAGCAAATTAGATACTTATTGTGGTGGTGTGGAGTGTGAATGTGAAAGTGAGGGAAAGGTGTAGGTGGTGGGAGAGGAAGGGAGTGAGGGGGGGGGGGGGGGAGGAGAAAGAGGTGGTGTGTGGGGGTGTTTCTTTTTGTTTTCTGTTCAATATTCATCCCCCTTTTCTGCATCCTCCCACTCCTTCCCCTCCCTTCTCCCCTCTGTCTTCCCTGCCTCTTCTTTTCTTGTTCATTTGTTTCTTTCTTCTTCCTTTTTTCTTCCCCATTCTTGTCCCTATCCCCCCCCTCTCCCCCCCCCCCCCCACACGTATCCCCAAAAAAAATGGATGTTCTCATTAGAGTGAAGGAGGCCAGAGACCTTGCTACATACAGATTTGTATGTGCTGCCTTTTGTTGCCATATTCATGACAGATAGTGCAATCAGCATCCTTACCTAATGTCCGCTGCAAAAAAGGAATAGAGTAGACAAATTCATATCAAAATTGCTCGCTGAGGTCTTTCTCCGTGGCCACCAAGTCCTCCATTGCTTTGATCTCTGTTACTTTTTGTACCCAGACACTGCTTGTTTTTAAAAATACAACTTACACAGTGTGCTATGCCAGCCTCTAATAGAGGGGCTGGCATAGACTTATAATAATGCATTAACAACCACTTTAAAGTGTTACTAAAGCCACAACAGTAAAAATCAGTCTGTATATACAGTAAATCATGCTTGTTATACTCACTGTGGAATGTAATGCCCTGTACACAGGATTGGACCTTTGTCAAACCGAATTCACATCGGAATTTACGACGGAATTACATCAGAGGAAAAGAGAACATGTTCTCTATGGGCCAGATTCAGGTAGAGTTAGGCTGGCGGATCAATGGATCCGCCAGCCTAACTGTCACTTTAAGCCGGCGTTTTTGTTTTCTGTAACCAGAAAACAAGAAACGCCGGGTTGGAGTTCCGATGCGATCGGCGCAATTGAATTTCGCCATCGCATCGTTACTTCAACTTAAAATGGCGCCGGGGGCGTTCCCGCCGATTTACGCTCAAAAAATATGTTAATGAGCGGGAATGGGCAATTCACGATCTTTTTCGGGCGCGACGCAGTGACTTTACGACGTTTTCGGAAGCAATACGCGGCGTATAGATAAAGCAGCCCCCTAGTGGAGTATCCTATGTTAAGTATAGGCGTCGTCATCGCGTCGGAAAAAAAACAAATCGCGTCGCTTGCGTAAAACATTCATGAATGGGGATGTGACGTCATTGACGTTCACTGACAGAATTTGGAGCATGCGCACTGGGATGTATTGACACTCGACGCATGCGCAGTACGTTCGCCGCGGGATCGCGCTTAGTTTGAATACTACACGCCCCGTACCCGCCCAATTTGAATTCCGCCGGCTCATTTGCGATGCGCTGCCGCAACTTTAGGAGCAAGTGCTTCATGAATAACAGCACTTGCTCCTAACATTTCGGCAGAGTAACGTAAATGAGAAGCGTTAATCCAGAGCAAAGATTCTCTGATCTACCTGAATCTGGCCCTATGTAATCTCTGATGGAATTCATCGAAATTTCCGATGGAATTACTCAGATGGGGCATACACACGGTCGGAAATTTCCAATGGAAAAAGTCTGTCTGACTTTTTACATCGGAAATTCTGATCATGTGTACGAGACATAAGGGGTTCATTCTCTGCATTGTGTAAAACAGTTGGTTGATCCTGCATGCACAGATCTTCCCCTTCTTGCACTGACTCCAATAAATCTTCAGATAAGTCAATTACTGGAGTCAGGCTGCACATGCTCAGTTTGGTGTGTAATGCTAGAGAGTTTTTTTATTTTCTTGGGAGAGTGCATGCAATCAGCACATGGCCAACCAGCTCTGTCCAGACAGAGGGCTAGGGATATAGCCAATGCAGTATGAAAACTCCTCCTAAAAGCTTTAACCAGACACTAATAGAAATCACAGACTGCTATATACTGCTGATAAAAATAAAAGGTATTTAGCAGTTTATATTTACTAAAATAATTGCATTTCCATGTTCTGTGTAGTGTGGGAGACCAGGTATAGTGAATGCAGGATTCTGGGTTTAGTAACACTTTAATACAATAAAAATATGAAAGAACAGACCTGCAAAAATGTTTACGTGCAATAAAAAATGACTTTACGGTAAACACAGAAGTAACTTACAATAAGTGTATACTGAGAATACACTCTACCTTCCTCTTCAGTGTAGAAAAGGGTTACAGATAACTGCACCGTTTTCAGTATATAAATCCAGACTAAACAAAGGCTTATAGAATGGCCCCAAGTTCATCTTCAACAGACAATAAAAATAACCTATCTCTGTGATTGTGCAAATAGTTATTCTTTGCTTGCCTAAGCTTTACATTTATCCCCAGACAAGAGATTTTTTTACTGTTACTTTACTTTAGACTTTGAGGGATTTTCGCAGGCTCAGCCGGTAAATATTTTGGCAGGTACACATACGTTTCTTGCACTGGGGAGCAGTTGCAGGGAAAAGTAGAAAGAATTTGTATTATTTTGGTTGTAACAGTCGGAGAGAAAGTACAGCAGGGTCAGGTAACAGGTAAAGCACCGTGACAGTAGATTGCTGGAGGGATTGCTGGGAGACACCAGGACAAAGCAGGCAGACAGCTTTTTACTGACACTAAAGGAAGGCTGCTGGGGTCATTGGGTAATATGATCCACTTCCCTAGAGAGGTGAGCTTTTCTTGAAATATTAACTCTGTACAAACCAAAAATATGGTTTCCATACACCCAGGGCTTTTTTTCAGCAGGAACGCGGGGGAATGCAGTTCTGGCACCTCCAGCTCTGAATGTATGTAATGGCGCTCTGAGGTGGGTAGGGAGTGAAACCAAGGAATAGTTACTTGGAGGTGGGTAGGGAGTGGAACAAAAGAACGGTGCTCGGAGGTGGGTAGGGAGTGGAACCATGGAATGGTGCGCGGAGGTGGGTAGGGGATGGAACCAAAAAATGGTGCTCAGAGGTGGGTAGGGGGTGGAACCAATAAATCGTGCTTGGAGGTGAGTAGGGGGTGGAACCAAGGAATATTGCTTGGTTGTGAGTAGGAAGCAGAACCAAGGAATGGTACTTGGAGGTGGGTAAGGGGTGGAGAAAATGAATGGTGCCCGGAGGTGAAACCAAGGAATGGTGCTCAGAGGTGGGTAGGGGGTGAAACCAATCAATGGTGCTTGGCGGTGGGTAGGGGTGGACACAAGATGTGACTCAGAAGGAGGGAGTTTCTGCACCTGTTCTCTGAGAAAAAAAGCCCTGCATACACCTAAGGGCCAACTTGGACAAGTGTACTGATTTTCAACGCAAAAGATGGCAGCAAGATCCTGAGTTTCAATGTATATGTCAGTGTTTCTCAATTCCAGTCCTCACGCCCCCCCCCAACAGGTCATGTTTTCAGGATTTCCCTCAGATGAAAAGGCTGTGGGAATTACTAAGGCAGTGAAACTGATCAAATCACCTGTGCAAAATAATGGAAATCCTGAAAACCTAAACCTGGTGGGGGGGTGTGAGGACTGGAATTGAGAAACACTGGTATATGTAAACCCTCACGTTGTAAAACAACCCATTCATTTTAAAGAGGTTGACATCCCCCCTCCCCCCCAAAAAAACAAAACAAAAAAAATCCTGTAAGACAAAGGCATTATGAAATACTTACCTTAGAATGAAGCCATCTCCACAACGCCTGCACACTGCTGTGACGGTTGACATCTTCTGTGGTGTTTCTTGCGGGTTCAGCGCTGTGATTGGCCAGAGCCGCAAGGACGTCACTCCCACACATGGCACAGGGCCCTGAAGAGACCCTGAAGGCACAGGGCCCCCGAAGAGACGTAATGAGAATATATAAGGTCTGCAGTCACCAGTGATACACCTCCATCCCTATATACATATACACAAAAGAGGGTCGCCCTGGGTCTTTAAATGAGGTGGTCACAATTAGCCACTAAGTAACAAGAGTTGTAGCAGTATAAATATTTATTAAAAATAAATATACATACATATTGTAACATAATAGCTCAGCCAATGGATGAGCACATAAAGAAGAAGATAAAATAAAATAAATCAAAATGATACAGACGTAATACATGAAGTATATACATATGCAGGCATCAGAATAACCCAACGCACGTTTCGCGAGATCAATGCTCGCTCATCAGGGGTGGATGCGACTGAGATGTATCTGAATAAACAAAAAGATATATCACAGTGGTGAATGTATAAACAATTGTAGAAGGAGCCAAACAAGACGGCCCGATACTTACCAATGAATAAAACCACAGTGTCCATCGCTGAACCCCCAGTGTACGGTAGCAGCAAGAGTCAGGCATGGGAGCTGAAGGGGAGAAGATGAACAAGGGTGCCCCCAGGGGAAGCGCCAGGCATGGCATGTGTGAGGTGTGTGGTCCTAATTGTCTCAGTATTTAACTATCAGGGGTCTCAAAGTACCGGCCCGCGGGCCATCTACGGCCCGCGGACCGGTAATAAATGGCCCGCAGGCAGGGCGCCCCCCCCCCCCCACGATTAACGCGATTCGCTGTAAATCCCCGCGATTCGCGATAAATCCCCGCGATTCGCGGTAAATCCCCGCGAGTCGCGGTAAATCCCCGCGAGTCGCGGTAAATCTCCGCTCAACAACTCCGAGCCGTGGAACCCCCCCGCTCAACAACTTTGATCTGCGGACCCCCCCCCCTCAACAACTCCAAGCCGTGGACCCCCCCCCTCAACAACTTTGATCTGCGAACCCCCCGCTCAACAACTCCGATCCACGGAACCTCCCCCACTCAACAACTCAGATCCGCAGACCCCCCCGCTCATCAACTATGATCTGTGGACCCCCCTCGGCTCAACAACTTAGTTGGAAGGTATGCCTGATGTGCTCTGATTGTGCCCTGATGTACCCCATGTACCCTGATATGCCATGTGCCCCAGGTACCCTGATGTGCCATGCGCCCCATGTACCCTGATGTGCCTCATGTACCCTGATGTGTCCCTGATGTGCTGGGCTCTGTACATCAGGGTTCCCTGTGCCCTGTACCCTGATGTGCCATGTGCCCTGTACTGATGTGCTGTGTCTGATGTGCTCTCATGTGCCCTAATATGCCCCATGTGCCCTGATGTGTGCAATGTACACTGATTTGCTGGGCTTTGTACCCTGATGTGCTGTTTCATGTGCCCTGTACCCTGATGTGCCATGTCCTGTACCCTGATGTGCCATGTGCCTTGTCCTGATATGTCCTGTCCTGATGTGCTGTGCCCTGTACCCTGTTGTGCTCTGATGTGCTGTCCCTGTACCCTGATGTGCTGTGCCCTGTACCCTGATGTGCTGTGCCCTGTACCCTGATGTGTGCTGTGCCCTGATGTGCGCTGTGCCCTGATGTGCCCTGATGTGCGCTGTGCCCTGATGTGCGCTGTGCCCTCATGTGCGCTGTGCGCTGTGCCCGGTGCCCTGATGTGCTGTGCCATGTGCCCTTATTTGCTGGGCTCTGTGCCTTGATGTGCTGTACCCTGATGTGCTGTGCCCTGTACCCTGATGTGCTGTGCCCTGATGTGCTGTGCCCTGATGTGCTGTGCCCTAATTTGCTGGGCTGTGAGCCTTGATGTGCTGTGCCATGATGGTGAGTGGTCAGTGTGTAGTGTAGTGGTCTGTCGGCAGTGTAGTGGTCTGTCGGCAGTGTAGTGGTCTGTCAGCAGTGTAGTGGTCTGTCGGCAGTGTGCAGTGTAGTGGTCAGTGTGCAGTGCAGTGGTCCGTGTGCAGTGCAGTGGTCCGTGTGCAGTGGTCCGTGTGCAGTGGTCCGTGTGCAGTGGTCCATGTGCAGTGCAGTGGTCAGGGTTAATAATACGTTTGCTGACACCAATACTAGGGTTTAATAATGTGTCCGCTGACACCAGTGCTGGGGGTTAATAATGTGTCCGCTGACACCAGTGCTGTGGGTTAATAATGTGTCCGCTGACACCAGTGCTGGGGGTTAATAATGTGTCTGCTGACACCAGTGCTGTGGGTTAATAATGTGTCCGCTGACACCAGTGCTGGGGGTTAATAATGTGTCTGCTGACACCAGTGCTGTGGGTTAATAATGTGTCCGCTGACACCAGTGCTGGGGGTTAATAATGCGTCCGCTGACACAGAGCTGGGGGTTAATAATACGTTCGCTGACACCAGTACTGTTTTTGAAGTTTGAAAGTTTGCATGCGGCCCCCCATGGGATATGAAAACTTGTCTTGTGGCCCTCAGGTAATTTGAGTTTGAGACCCCTGATATACATAAATGTATACAGTCAGGTCCATAAATATTGGGACATTGACACAATTCTAATTGTTTTGGCACTCACTATACACCACCGCAATGGATTTGAAATGAAACAAACAAGATGGGTTTTAACTGCAAGCTTTCAGCCTTAATCTGGATGTTATTTGGTTATCCAATTAGCCGTTCATCTGTTCATCTATGTAGTACACTATATGGGTAATCGGCGTCATGCAAATTTTTGAGTTTAACCTTTTTGACAGAATATGCGATGTTGGTTATTATAAGGAGAGTATATGATTATCCCCATGTGGTTAATGTACACGTGGGATATATATGCTTTCTCTCCCCTTTTTCTCTCGCATTAAAGGGGTTGTAAAGACAAAAATATTTTCCTCTTAAATTGAAGTCTGACAGTAGCTGATAAAGTAAAAAGTAATGTTTTGCATTATAACTAGTTTGATACCTGTTAAAATCGAGCTGTTTTATTCACCTCCGTCACTCCTGAATTGTTGTTCTCACTGACTTCCTGGTTTGCAGTGCGCGTTCATTCTTGCTGCATCACAGCCTAATGGGAACTACAGTTCCTATTAGGCCCCATACACATGAGCAAATAGATTTGTTCAAATCGGTCGGACGGACCGATTTGAACAAATCTGTCTGCTGGCCATTTTGGTTTGATTGCTGTACACACGATCAAATCAAAATCCCCGCCAGCAGACAGCGCGGTGACGTGGCGGTGACGTTGACACCGCAACGTCACCGCACCAGGAAGTAAATTACTTCCGCGCATTCGTCGAATCCATTCGACGCATGTGCGAGAAGATATGTCTGCTGGTTAGCGTACTAACCAGCAGACATATCGGGTGGACGGATTACCAGCCGACAGATTTTAAAGCATGCTTTAAAATCTGTCGGCTGGCCAAAACCGTCTGCTCGCCCGTACACATGATCGAATCTGTCTGCTGGGACGGTCGGGCCGACCGTTTCCAGCAGATAGATTTGATCGTGTGTATGCAGCCTTAGGCTTAGCCTCCATGCCTGTGATGGATAAGAGAGCATCTTCACGCAGGGCTGTAGTCATAGGGAGGGGTGAGAAGATTCTGCTTTCCACCATGCCAAACAGCTCATGTGCTGGTGGAAAGCAAGAAGAGGAGAGACAGGAAATGGCAGTTTCAAACCTGGATTACTGTATTTTGAAGGTCAAAAGGAAAAACGAGGTAAGTGATATTTAAATGCTCTAGCTTACAGCAATCAATTGATCTAATAAAAAACAAACCTTTAGTGTTCCTTTAAGTTGGAGATACTAAATGATAGTTCCTATATGTTATTTGGTTATCCAATTAGCCGTTCATCTATGTAATGGATGAATGATCGGCATTATGCGATTTGTTTAGTTTAACCTTTTTGATAGAATATTCGTTGTTGGTTATTAAAGGGCAGGGATCTCCAAACTACGGGCCCTCCAGCTGGTGCAGAACTACACTTCCCATGATGCATTCATTGTAATACTCTGACATTCACAGACATGACTCAGCATGATGGGAATTGTAGTTTCTGAACAACTGGAGGGCCGTAGTTTGGAGACCCCTGTTATAGGGAGTATATATGATTATCTCCATGTGTTCATTGCACACATGATATGTATATGAGTATATGCTTTCTTTCCATTTTTCCCCAACCCGCATATGATTTTAGCGATTTTATATTTGCATCTTAGGTGATGTAATTTTATTATTTGGAGGGTATATTGTTATACTAATGCACTTCATCTGATATGCAGGCTGGGCTGTAAAAGTTTTAGAGCATTCAAAAGTATTATGTATTAGTAGGTATGCAATGCTCATGGTTCCTATGATACCTGTTGTTTTATGGTCGTGGGGACACGGAGTATGTATAGACGCATTACGTTGTACGTCCGGGTTCATGAACACATTCAGTGTGGTCGTGGGAACACGGAACACGCACAGATGCATTGCGATACACGTCCGGGTTAACGCACGGACGGGGTATTTGGGGCGAGGATTAGACTGTGAAACCGATCCCATTGAAGAAGTCCTGAAGGACGAAACTGGTCTAGGAACGGTTACACAGCCTTTCATTATGTTCGGACCACCGACCATCAAGTGTGCAGTGTTTTTGAAGTGAAGAGGAGAACGATCGGAGCGGGGGGTGAGACCTATGGTTAAACACTGTGTCCGCCGAGACCATAATACATCAAGGTTTTCCCGCACATTTGTCTCTGGTTTTGGAGTTCACTGCTGAGTTTACTGTTGAAGTGCCTCTGTTTGTTTTAATAGATGTGAGTGCAATGTGTGAAGGCCTCTTGGGCTGTTTTTAAATAAATAGTTTTGATATACTTCACTATTGGAGCCATTTTTATTTTTACATGTGTAATAACATTGAGGTGCTGGAGCACTGGTGGAGTCGTTTGATGCTTTTGGAGATTCTGCAATATTGCCAAACATGCGAATGTTAGGCATGTCCTATGGGTAAGTGCAATTCCTTAGGGTGTGGAGTCACTGAGCACTTATGGTGTGGTGGAAGGTTTTAACCACTTAAGCCCCGGACCAAAATGCAGCTAAAGGACCAGGCCCCTTTTTGCAAATTGGCACTGCGTCGCTTTAACTGACAATTGCGCGGTCGTGCGACGTGGCTCCCAAACAAAATTTGGTGTCCTTTTTTCCCCACAAATTGAGCTTTCTTTTGGTGGTATTTGATCACCTCTGCGGTTTTTATTTTTTGCGCTATAAACAAAAATAGAGCGACAATTTTGAAAAAAATGCAATGTTTTTTACTTTTTTTATATAATAAATATCCCCCAAAAATATATATAAAAAATTATTTTTTCCTCAGTTTAGGCTGATGCGTATTCTTCTACCTATTTTTGGTAAAACAAATCGCAATAAGCGTTTATCGGTTGGTTTGCGCAAAATTTATACTAATCAGCGATTTTTTTTGTGACTGCGACATTATGGCAGACACTTCGGACAATTTTGACACATTTTCACGGCAAAAAATGCATTTAAATTGCATTGTTTATTGTGGAAATGACAGTTGCAGTTTGGGAGTTAACCAGTGTATAGAGCCAAAAAGATTAGAATTGTGTTGATGTCCCAATATGTATGCACCTGACTGTATGTCTCAATGGTTTGCCAAAGATAGTAAGATTAACAACAAGTAGTATAATGTATTTATATATGAGAGCATACTCTGACATAAGTATGTGTATCAGGTGTTCATAAATAAGAAAAGTAGACAAAGATTATTATAAAGTTATTAGTATGGAACATTGTATAGACTGACCTTATCCAATGTTGGAACAGACAAAGAGACCATGGGGCTGATTTACCAAGCCAGCAGGAGTATCAGTCGTTTTGACATTTACTAAAGAAATACGCCGGCAGTGCAGTGTATTTCTTTATTTACTAAAATGCCTAGTGCACCCAGGAGAGGGCGCATGGAGCGCCTGTATAGACCTGGCGTAGGGCATTTAGAAATGTAAATAGAGGGGAGTTTATTGGGGGGGGGGGGGGTGGGGTGATGTGGGGAAGTGTAGTGACATGTGTTTGTTTGTTGTGGGCCGAATTGAAAGGGAAATTGATTTTAGGGAACCGATCCCCGTACGCTTGCACAGTACGCCTGAACATCGGGAGGTTCATTTGCATACTGAGCATGCGTACATGGCAATTTCGGGGATTCACTTGCGCCTTGTCAGTACGCCAGGAAAATCTTGGTAAATACCAAGCGGCGTACCCGTAATTGCGCTGCGTGCCGCGACGCACATGCCCCCTACCCCAAAGCACTCTTGTCCCCATGTCGATAGGGACAAGAGCCTCTTCCCGACAACCTTGGCCGTTGGTTGTTGGGGTATGCGGGCGAGGGCTAATCGGAATCTGGGAGCCCCCTTTAATAAGGTGGCCCCCAGATTCCGGCCCCCCACCCTATGTGAATGAGTATGGGGTACATCGTACCCCTACCCATTCACCTGGGGGAAAAGTGTAAAGTAAAAAAACACACCACACACATTTTTAAAATAATTTATTAGTGAGCTCCGGGGGTCTTCTGCCGGGGCCCCCCCTTTCTTCTTTAAGCTCTTTTACAAGGGGGTTGTAGACCCGGTCTTCTCTCGGTCTTCTCTGGAGCCTTCCACCAGGGCCCCCCACCCCATTAAGCTCAATTACTTTCGGGGGGGCCCCGGGCTTCGACATTTTCTGCCGGGTGCCTTCCGCCAGGGGCCCCGGGCTTCTCCCGATGCCTTCTCTGTTGCCTCTTCTGCCTGGCACCTCCGCGGGGGCCAGGGCTTCTCTCCGCTATCTTCTTCCTTCTTCTCTTCCAGCGATGTTGACACGACAAGCTCTTCCGCTGTAATGCCGTCTTCCTGGGGCATGATGGGAATGTGATGTCACAAGGGTTGAGGTCACATGGTGGCATCATCCGGTGACCACGCCCTATGCCTATATAAGTCGATGCCCATCGCCCAGACGGCATTACAACGGAGGAGCTTGTCGTGTCAACATCGCTGAAAGAGAAGAAGGAAGAAGATAGCGGAGAGAAGCCCTGGCCCCCGCGGAGGTGCCAGGCAGAAATGGAAAGCACCGGAGAAGCCTGGAGGCGGAAGACAGCGGAAAAGACCGGGGGGGCCGGAGCACCCCCCGGCAGAAAATGTTGAGGCCCGCGGCCCCCCCGATTGTAACAGAGCTTAATGGTGTGGGGGGCCCCCCGGCAGAAGGCAGAAGTGGGTGAAAATCACTTGGATGTCTCTGAGTATGCTCATTGGGCTAGTAATTTAAGGACATCCTTACCAGGTGTAACCAGTTACAAGCTCACCCAAACTAGAGACTGAACTTTGTTCATGTGTTTCCAATTGCTTCATTAGCACACATGTTATAAAAAGCATGTTTAGAGCACTTGTCAGCTGCCCTGAGTAGGGATGAGCTTCGAGTTCGAGTAGAACTCATGTTCGACTTGAACATTGCCTGTTCGCCGAACAGCGAACTATTTGGGGTATTCGCAGCAAGTTCGTGTGAACTTTAGAACCCTGTTAAAGTCTATGGGACTCGAACGTTTGAAATCTAAAGTGCTAATTTTAAAGGCTAATATGCAAGTTTTTGTAATAAAAAGAGTTTGGGGACCCGGGTTTTGCCCCAGGGGGCATGTATCAATGCAAAAAAAAGTTTTAAAAACTGCAGTTTTTTTGGCAGCAGTGACTTTAATAATTCCTTTAAGTGAAACAATAAAAGTGAAATATTCCTTTAAATTTTGTACCGGGGTGGTGTATAGTATGCCTGAAAAGTAGCACTTGTTTCCCATGCTTAGAACTGTCCCTGCACAATGTGTCATTTCTGAGGGGAAAAAAGTAATTTAAAATCACTCGCGGCTATAATGAATTGTCGGGTCCCGGCAATACAGAGAAAAGTCATTCATAAAAAAAAATGTGTGGGGGTCTGGAATGGATATTTGGGGGGGGCCCCAAATATTATTTTTTTTATTTGACGCAGGGTTCCCCTTAATATCCATACCAGACCCGAAGGGCCTGGTAATTGAATTTGGGGGGACCCCCACGCATTCTTTTTTTATTAATGACTTTTCTCTGTATTGTTGGTATCCGACAATTCATTATAGCCACGAGTGATTTTAAATGACTTTTTTCCTTCAGAAATTACATTTTGTGCAGGGACAGTTTTAAGCACAGGAAACAAGCGCTACTTTACAGGCATACTATACACCCCCCCCTAGGTACGAAATTTAAAGGAATATTTCAATGTTATTGTTTTACTTTAAGCATTATTAAAATCACTGCTTGTGAAAAAACTGCCGTTGGGGCAGGACCTGGGTCCCCAAACACTTTTTAGGACAATAACTTGCATATTAGCCTTTAAAATTAGTACTTTAAATTTCAAACGTTCGAGTCCCATAGACTTTAACAGGGTTCTAAAGTTCACACAAACTTTTGGTCTGTTCGCAGGTTCTGGTGCGAACCGAACCCAGGGGTGTTCGGCTCATTCTTAGCCCTGAGAGGGGGCAGGCTGGCTGCCAAGAATGTCGTTGCTAAACAGAGATGTTTTTTAACCACTTGCCCACCGCGTCATGTCTAAAAGACGTCATGACTTTAAAGATGGATATCTCGGTAATGGCAGCAGCTGCTGCCACAACCGAGATATCCATCTTTACCGTGGGCAGTCCTGTACACGATAATGGCGGTCTCCGCAGCGGATTCGCCGCGAGATCGCCGTTATCGGTGGCGGGAGAGGCCCCCCCCCCTCCCGCCGCTCTCCGCCGCTTACCGGAGCCGTCGGTAGCGGCGGAGGGGATCGGGTCCTGTCGGCAGCTGTGTTGGGATACGAGTGAGGGAAAAATCGCCCCCACCCATTACCCATAGCTCTGCTGGGCGGAAGTGACGTCAAAACGTCAGTCCCGCCCAGCATCTTAAAGAAAGATTTTTTTTTCTAAAATTTGAAAAATTACATTTTTTTCTTTTTTTCTTTTTTTGCATTTAAGCCTAAATATGAGATCTGAGGTCTTTTTGACCCCAGATCTCATATTTAAGAGGACCTGTCATGCTTTTTTCTATTACAAGGGATGTTTACATTCCTTGTAATAGGAAAAAAAGTGATAATTTATTTAT
This sequence comes from Rana kukunoris, assembly GCA_029574335.1. Taxonomy (NCBI): domain Eukaryota; kingdom Metazoa; phylum Chordata; class Amphibia; order Anura; family Ranidae; genus Rana; species Rana kukunoris. The sequence continues at coordinate 672,789,584 of CM056049.1, read as the reverse complement.
TTTTATTTATTTCGGTGTATAAAATTATAAACAAATTTAAAATAAATAAGAAAACAAAAAAAAAAAAATGTAAAAACGCCCCGTCCCGACGAGCTCGCGCACAGAAGCGAACGCATACGCGAGTAGCGCCCGCATATGAAAACGGTGTTTAAACCACACAAGTGAGGTATCGCCGCGATCGTTAGAGCGAGAGCAATAATTCTAGCCCTAGACCTCCTCTGTATCTCAAAAAATGCAACCTATAGAATTTTTTAAACGTCGCCTATCGAGATTTTTAAGGGTAAAAGTTTGACGCCATGCCACGAGCGGGCGCAATTTTTAAGCGTGACATGTTGGGTATCATTTTACTCGGCGTAACATTATCTTTCACAATATATAAAAAAATTGGGCCAAATTTATTGTTGTCTTATTTTTTTATTCAAAAAAGTGATTTTTTTTCTAAAAAAGTGCGCTTGTAAGACCGCTGCGCAAATACGGTGTGACAAAAAGTATTGCAATGACTGCCATTTTATTCTCTAGGGTGTTAGAAAAAAAAAATATATAATGTTTGGGGGGTTTAAGTAATTTTCTATAAAAAAAAAAAGTGTTTTATGCTCGTAAACACCGAATCTGAAAAACAGGCCCGGTAGGCAAGTGGTTAAGCAAGGTTTTTTTTTTTGGCAATGTGTTTTATTTAATGATGTCCACTTTGATGTAATTCCTTTGCTGCATCATTTTGCTAACTATTTCTGAAGATGTGACTTTTTTAATCCTGTCTGTGGGTCTATCCTGTTATTTACAAAGCATAAACCATATTCCGTTTACTGTCTGAAATGAACCTATGTATATTTTTATTTTTTACATTTATTTTTGTTTTTGTGTGTGTTTTTTTTCCTTTCCCTGTTTTGTTGACCAATAAAATTACTTTCAAATTTTGAAGTTTGTTTTTTGTTACTTTATCATGCTACAGGTTTTGACAGCTGCAGCTGAAATAGTTTTGGCCTAAACAATCAGGTCATTTTTGTCTAAGCTTCTTTCCTGGTGTGTATGCATGAAATGTTTGCTGCCATGTTTTACCACCAGGAAAGGAAAGACAGAGTGGTAAGTATTGTTTCCTTATTACTGCAGTGGTCCTCAGTCCTCAAATACCCCCGACAGGACATGTTTTGTGGATTTATCTTATCAAGAATTGCTGTGCAGACTGTCTTTTAAAGCACATGTGCAAGATGAAGGAAAACCTGCAAACATGGCCTGTTGTGGGGGGGGGGGGGGTGTGTATTGGTGGACAGACTTGAAGTGCTGATTTACAGCACTGTGCTTAAAGGAACACTAAAGGTTCTTTTTTTATTAGATCAATTAATTGCTGTAAGCTAGAGCATTTAAATATCACTTAGCTTGTTTTTCCTTTTGACCTCCAAAATAAAGTAATCCAGGTTTGAAAGTGCCCTTTCCTGTCTCTCTTCTTCTTGCTTTCCACCACCATCTTAGCTGTTTTGCATGGTGGAAAGCAGAATGCGCTCACCCCCTCCCTATGACTACAGCCCTGCGTGAAGGTGCTCTCTTATCCCTCACAGGCATGGAGGCTAAGCCTAATGGGAACTGTACTTCCCATTAGGCCGTGATGTAGCAAGAATGAATGCGCACCGCAAACCAGGAAGTCAGTAAGAATAACAATTCAGGAGTGCTGGAGGTGAATAAAACAGCTCGATTTCAACAGGTATCAAACTAGTTATAATGCAAAACATTACTTTTTACTTTATCAGCTACTGTCAGACTTTAATTTAAGAGGAAAATATTTTTGTCTTTACAACCCCTTTAACCTGGCCGGCCGCAGAAAAGAGGGGGGGGACAGAGTGCAGCCCCCCCCTTCTCCTGAACCGCACCAGGCCACATACCCTCAACATGGATAGGCCAGGATACAGCGTTGCGAATATGTATGACCCCCACAAACATCACCCAATGTTAAATAAACAATTTTCTTGATTTGCAAATAAGTATCATCTGATCATTTTTTGGGGATGTCTGCACCCCTGATAGGGTGAAGATACCTCACAAATGTTGTCACTTTCTACTTCAAATTCATTCACTTCCTGTCACATAGCCAAACAGGAAGTGAGGGTAAAACCTTACTAATGTCTTTTGTTGGGGACACACAGATCAATCTAAATAGTTTCCCATTATGGAAATTGCATTTTGCTGCGTACACTCCAAAATATTAGGGATCTTGGACTTTGGGGTCCATTTACTAAAGGCAAATCCACTTTGCACTACAAGTGGACAAGCAAGGAAGAAAAAAAAAACTTGGCTTCTACAGGATTGGATGTTAAAACCATAAGTGCTTCCCTCTGATTTTCAGCAACTACGCTTGTACTGCAGAGTGGCTTTGCCTTTACTAAACCCCAAGCTAACTAATCATTTGGGGTGTACACAGCAGTGCAATTTTCTTAATGGGGACACTATTTAGATTGACCTGTGTCCCCAAGGAAAGACATTGGTAGGGTTTTAACCTCACTTCCTGTTCAGCTGTGTGACAGGAAGTGAAGCCAATTTTAAGAAAAAGGGACACAAAGCCCAACCCAAAAATCACCAGCAGGGGTTCTAACACTCACTTGGCTTCCCTCAAAAACACCCACAATTAGAATAGGATTGCCTTGCGCTAGATTTAACGTGCTCAGATAAGGGTCTGGTGTGGATTTTTGGGGGGACTCCACGCCATTTTTTTTTATTTGGGGTGGAGTTTGCCTTAAAATTCACACCAGACCTGAAGGGCCTGGTATGGATATTTGGGGGGAACCCCACGTGATTTTTTTTTTACGGCGGGGTTCCCCTTAATATCCATACCAGACCTGAAGGGCCTTGTAATGGAATTTGGGGGGACCCCCACGCTTTATTTTTATTTTTTTATGAATGAATTCTCTCAGAGTTGCCGGAGCCGACAATTCATTATAGCCGCGAGTCAGTTTTAAATGGCTTTTTTTTCCTTCAGAATGTCATTTTGTGCAGGGACAGTTCTATGTACGGGAAACATGCGCTTTTCCACATGCTGACTTTACACCCCCCCCTAGGTACGAAATTTAAAATAATATTACACTTTTATTGTTTCACTTTTAGCATTATTAAATTCACTGCTCCCGAAAAAACGTCTGTTTTTAAAAATAAAAAAAGCATTGATACATGTCCCCTGGGGCAGGACTCAGGTCCCCAAACACTTTCTAGGACAAAACTTGCATATTACCCTTTAAAATCAACACTTTTGATTTCCCCCATAGACTTCTACAGGGAGTTTGGCGCAGCTTTACTTATTAATTGCATTGCGCCGCTGCTGCGCCCGGTTCATGCGCCTAATTAAGGATTCATCCAGCACACTAATTAATCCATGAACCAGCGCAGTGAATAGGTGGATATGTGAATCCTGAAACAGTGTATTTTATCTAGGAAATCAACCCCTATAATAAGACAAGGAAAAGGGTTGTATAAAAAACGTTGTGAATAAAGCAATGGAGTGTGGGATAAACAATTGAAGCACTGGGTGAGTGCTAAAGTGGGGAAGGTGTATTTACCTTGATATAAATCAGAAGAGACGTAATTGGCGCAGTATACAGTAAATATCTCCTAATTGGTGCAGGTTTAGGAGATATTTACAGTACCTATAGGTATGCCTTTTTTAAAGGATTACCTATAGGTACAAACAAACAAGGAGAGTTTAAAGAGGAAGTAAACCCTGGTGTTTACTTCCTCTTTATTTCCCTTCCAAGGCTAATCGCATAGTAGCCCATTATGTGTCACTTACCTGAAACCAAAGCCTGTGATGTCACCACTGTCCCCACTGGCAGCGAGCGTTCATCTTCACCCCTCTTCCTTCTGGGGCTGCAAACTCCCGCTCTGTGATTGTCCGGAGTCATGTGATATCACTCCTGCGCATGTGTGTGGGAGCCGCCAATCACGGCATGACCCCTTTAGAAACGGCACGATCTGCCCTTTCTAAAGTGGGCATGCGTCGTAGACATCGGTTAATGATTCTTACTCTTACTGATCTAAGGTTATCAGTGGTGTACCCCAAGGTACAGTGTTGGGACCCTTACTTTTTAATATCTTTATAAATGATATTGGGTCTGGGATCAAAAGTAACATTTCTGTCTTTGCAGATGACACCAAGCTATGCAGTGGAATAACGTCTTTACAAGATGTCTACAATTTAATTGGGCGACTAAGTGGCAGATGAGGTTTAATGTTGATAAATGTAAAGTTATTCACTTGGGAGCTAAGAATATGCATGCATCATATATACTAGGGGGAGTACAACTGGGGGGATCTGTAGTGGAGAAGGATCTGGGGTTTTTAGTTGATCATAAGCTCAATAATGGCATGCAATGCCAAGCTGCGGTTTCCAAAGCGAGCAAAGTCCTTTCTTGTATTGTGAAAGGTATGGACTCCAGAGATAGAGATATAATTTTGCCCATGTACAAATCATTAGTAAGACCTCATCTGGAATATGCAGTTCAGTTTTGAACAACAGTTCTCAAAAAGGATATCTGGGAACTGGAGAAAGTGCAGAGAAGAGCAACCAAACTGATAAGAGGCATGGAGGAGCTCAGCTATGAGGAAAGATTAGAAAAACTGAACTTATTCACTCTTGAGAAGAGGAGAATAAGGGGGGATATGATAAACATGTACAAATATATAAGGGGTCCATATAGTGAACTTGGTGTTGAGTTATTCACTTTACAGTCAACACAAAGACAAGGGGCACCCTTTACATCTAGAGGAAAAGAGATTTCATCTCCAAATACGGAAAGGTTTCTTCACAGTAAGAGCTGTGAAAATGTGGAATAGATTCCCTGCAGAGGTGGTTCTGGCCATTTCAGTAGATTGCTTTAAACAAGGTCTGGATACTTTCCTAAATGTACATAATATAACTGGGTACTGACATTTATAAATAAAGTTGACCCGGAGAAAATCCGATTGCCTCTAGGGGGATCAGGAAGGAATTTTTTCCCCTGCTGTAGCAAATTGGATCATGCTTTGCTGGGGTTTTTCACCTTCATCTGGATCAACTGTGCGTGTAGGATTGGGTATATGGGATTGTATGATATTTTTTTATGGTTGAACTGGATGGACTTGTGTCTTTTTTCAACCTGACTAACTATGTAACTATGTAACTATGAAGAATATAAAATGTTGGGTTTACATACTCTTTAAGTTGTCTGTATGTTGTACTCATGAAAAGTTTGTGTATCATTTACATGTGTAAAAGCTTAAAGTAAACCGCTGGTGGTCACAAAAAAAAAGAGGGGGGGAGTAGAAAGGACACAAGGGGCCAGATTCACAAAGCACTTACTCCGGAGTATCACGAGTTAGGCACGCGTAAGTCTAAAAATGCACACGCTTATCTATGCACCGTATTCCCAAAACGATATACGCCTGAAATCCACATTTTTTAGACCGACGTAATTTGGATAGACCGGCGCAGCGTGCGTGCAAAACTACACTAGACACACCATTGATTTGCTATGCAAATATGCAAATGAGGGAGATACGCCGATCCACAAAAGTAAGTTTATGCGGTGCAGTCTACATGATGTCCTTATCAGCTGCACGGCCGGTCTAAAATTAGACCATATAAAAGCTTGCTTAAAATTAGACAATCCGTCTACATGTCAGCAAAAGCAACACCATTAGGGCCGAGCTGAGCAGCCACACTTGCAGGACATTAATCTGTATGCCAACATGCCAGGGGCATCCTTGCTCATAGCTATACTACTGACTTTAGATGAGCGCAGAAGGAGGAGGGCACGGGAGAGGATCTTTGTCAGGTATATCCGTGGGGTGAGCCCAATGGTAATAGGCCCCCCTTTTGGCTGGAATTAGGGTGCAATTGGAGAGATACCCTGTGTTAATAGGAGGGTAAATGTTGGTTCCTCAGCTTCCACTAATTTCAGTGAAATTGAGTAAAGGTGGATTAATTAGGTCAGGAGCCTGTGCAGGCCAGCAGGCCCAAAGATTGCTAAAGTAAAATGATCCTATGCTGCTATAAGGATGCCAGTTGTGACCGATGCACCCTAAACCATATAAAACAAAGAAAAAATGTGTCTCTAGAGTCTAATAGGTAGGAATCCCTACTAGTGTGGTTATTAGTGTAATATAATATAATAATTGTTATAATAATTAATATAATAAATATATATATATATTTTTTTAACTAATATAAATTTACTAATTGTAATATTATTATAATTATCTTATTTAATATTATATATATAGATATATATCTATATATATCTATATATATAGATATATATACACACCGACATGACACAAACCTCCAAACAGCAACAGACAACGGAATAAAAGCACCTTGCTTCAGAAAGGGAAAAAAATTGGATGTACTTTTGCAATGGAAGGGCATTTCTCTCGGTCTATTTAAGCACTGTGCATAGCTCTAGTTCCTATCTAACTGATTGCGCCGTGCCGAGTTCTGAGCATGCTCAGAGAGGTGCTGACCATAGTCTGCTTCATGTGCACATGCCCAGTCTGGCCGGCCCTTCATTTGCATGGGGTCATGGCTCATTTCAATGGAACACGCCCACGTCCTTCCCACTTTGAATTACACCGCCTTACGCCTCGGAATTTAAATTGCACCGGTGCAAATTTGGCCGAAAATACTACGAGGATAAGGTACTTGCGCCTCGAAATTAAGCCGGTCTAACTTAAAGGAGTTGCACTACGCCGGTCCAAAAATGCGCCGATGTACGTGAATCTGGCCCATGGTTTGCATGTCTGCAAAGTGCAGGGCTCCAGAATATCAAAAAAATCAGAAAAAAATGGCTTTTTCTTTTTCCCCGAATTCTGCCGTTCCCAGATTGTGTTCTGGAGATTGGAGATTTCTTCTCCCTCAAAACACTTTAAAAACTCCAAACTCTAGAATCCAATCTCAGAATACTAAAATCTGGAGAACACCAAAAACCCAGTTTTCTCCACTCACAGTTGATATTCTGGAGCCCCACATTCTGCATATGGGCGAACCTTGTGTCCTTTCTACTTCCCTTTTCACAGTGGCAGGGCCTTACACTGTTACATAGTTAATAGTTAATCTGGTTGAAAAAAGACACAAGTCCATCCAGTTTAACCAACACAAGTCACAGTTGATGAATGTTTGCACAAACATTTACAAGCATTCTGTGTAAAATACAGACCAAAATATGCCCCTGGACATGGTTCTGTTCCATTTTTTATGCTGCTGAATATACTGCCAGGTTCAGCTTTTTGAATGGGCACATACATTATGTAGCGCCTGGCTACTACAGAACCAGTGCTAGTGTAAATTTAGAGGGGATCAGAGAGTTAAGTAACTCTGACCATGTTAATCTGTTCGAATTTTTGAGTCTGTCTCAGCTTTGGCTGTGCTGTGGGTTCATTCTGTCGTTTCTGGGATGCTGATCACACCTCAGGCCAACAGGTGGCAGCAGTGGAGTCAAGGATTTGAGTACTTTTTCCCAGCAGCCTATCAGGAGGAGTTTCCCTCGCTGTGCATGCTGGGAAGGGGTATTTATGAGGTAGACGCCATCTGCCTGGGTTCTTCTTCCTGTGTGGTGCCCACCTTCAGGGTAGCCATACCAGGGCACCCCGGCGAAATGGCCTTCCGGGCCGGGGTGTGCGTGCCACGCAGTGTTCCTGGTTCCGGGACCATGTTGGTCCGGAACATCTGAGATGCGGCTGGGGCCCAGTGATCGACTGGGTCCATAATCGAAAGAGGTCCCAAGTGTTAGTCCTGTAAGAGGAAGCTGTTCGGTGGAAAGTCTGCCTGAGGAGTGCCAAGAGAGGCTGCCGTTTCAAGAGGGTTTCGACCATCCACCGGGGATCAAGGTAACCGGGTGCTAAGAGGTTGGATGTCAGTCGCCTATCAGTCGGTAATCTAGCTACAATTACCTGAAGGAGATCCAGGTGACAAGTCTGCTAAGGGGGATTATCTCCACTGTTACAATCATAGGGAGGGTCTGTGGCAGAGACTTTCCCCCAAGTTCCGAGTGATATTCTGGCTGCCAGGCTGGTGAGAGAGGCCTGTCCAGGTGCCCTATACCCACTCTGGCTGGAGTGATGAAAAAGAAAGTGTCGTTGGAAACAGGACTGTTTCCCTATTGCTTACACCTGAGTCTCTTCACCAGGTTCTACTGGTTTTCCCCGCCTGGGTAATAAAGACACCTGTTGTGCGGACAATCCATTACTGCAACTTTCACCAAATACCCCTAGACGGCGGAGGAACGCAAGGTAACATGCCACCCAAAACAAACCAGCAGCTCCTTCGGGAGTAGTGCTACAATTATATATTGGGACACAGCTTTTACAAAGGAGTCTCCCCCACCAAAGCTGGCCATACACAAAATCGAAATTCATCTGTTAGCCCTGGTTCACACTGGTGCAATTTGACGTGTCAAAATGCATGTCAAAATGGCGGGATTTGCCGGCAATTGGCACCATCCTAATTGGTGCGACGCCGCATCTGCCGCACCGATTTCAAAAAGTAGTTTCTGTACTACTTTTTGAGATTACGGCCTTCGATTTACATTGACATATGTGCAGAAACCTGGGCTTTGGCAGGGTTCATCCAAATTTCAGTCAGTGTATGACTGTCTCCGTTCAACAGAATTCAACTATTTGATCAACTTCTGTTGGCAGATTTTTCTTGGTCGTTGGCTGCAGCTCGGATCAGTGTATTACGCAGCTGTCTCTGCTCTAAGTATATGCAAGTTTTTTTTTGTCATAAAATAGGTGCAGGAACTCAATCACAATCCCCCAAAACTCCCTTTTCCCTACCGACACATATACCCTCCAAACTACATGGTCAATTTCATGAAAAGGGCAAAGGTCTTAAAGGGGCATTAAATACCAGGAATGCATAGTACAGTACATAGTCAGTACAGACTGCAGGGTTCAGGAGGGATTACACATAAAGTGCACAGTTGCAGTACATGTAGAGTTTAGGGGTGCACTATGTGCAGAGTTCGGGAGTGTGCTACATACATAGTGCAGAATTTTCCACTGCTGCTTACCTCTGCATCCTCCATCCACATCTCACTTTCACCCCTCTTGTTCTCTAGTGCATCCTCTCACACTATAGGTGGCTCCGCCTTTCTCACTTGCAGGTAGATCATCCAATTAGGGTGTCAGTATCCACACTGCACCCTGAGCACCTGCATCTCCCTTGTCTCCATCCTGCACTCAGTGGGAGCTGCTCAGGAGATCAGATCTGTGGGACCTGTTGGGAGACTAGAGGTTACTTGTAAACACAGAAGCTGGCCTTCTGTGTTTACAAGTGATAGTGGTGAACAGGGCTGCTGTTAGAAATCATGGGGCCCCATTCAGCCTACCTGCATGGGCCCCCCTCAAATATATCAAAACAACATTTTCACAATAAATATACTAAAATCATTCTTAACGGACAAACAGGTAACAGAGAAGCTGTGTGAATTAGCCCCTTTTTCAATCGTTTTTAACATTTTTGAACAAAAACATTTTATAATTTTTTTTAAAAAGTTGAAATGTTTTAAAATTATTTTATTTTACAGTTTTTACAAATTATTATTTTTTAAAAAAAATATTTTTTCTTTTTTTGTAAAAAAAAAAAAAAACAAATTGAAAGAAAAATTATTTGTAATTTCAACTTTTTAAAAAAATTATAAAATGTTTTTGTTCAAAAATGTTAAAAACTACAATTACAATTTTTTTTTAATGGGACAGAGAATCTGGCAGCTGTGTCTGTGTCTCTCCCTGCAACCGCTGAAAGTCGTCAGGAGGGTTTTCAGCTGCTGCAGAGAGCCGCACAGGGCATCCTGTAATTGCCCCTCCTTTCCTCTGGTGTTTGGGCCCCCCTGTGTTACTGGGCCCCCTACAGGAGGACTGGTGGTCCCCTCCTATCAGCAGCCCTGGTGGTGAACAAGCAGCAGAGGGCCTGAGCCAGAGGTAGTTGAACTGAGTTCCTCCAAGTTCCAGATGAAAAAAACCATTATACGTACAACCGACCTGTTGTACATCCTATCTGTTGTCTTTGTGCCACTTGGCTAAAGTCTTTCTCTGCCAAGAATATAGAGGTCACTAAAAATTAGCTGGTAAGTCTCCGGAGTAACTTTTGCAATGCAATGTGCCTGGTTTGCTTTATTTGATAAATAAATACCTCCGGGGACTTTCCTTTTACTATATTTTTTTACATTTTTGGTAACAATAGTGTTTGGTCCAAAGAAGCAATAAAAGTCCAACTCACTGTGGTATGTTAAATTGGGGAGATAAAAGATGTTCTCCACAATGATTTTAGAAGAGAATCATAGAAGTAATAACTGGACCATGAGATCCAGGGATGTCCAGTGACCATGGAATTCTGGGACATTCCCACAGTCCAGGTTCTGTGCTGGTATTAATTGGCCAATTCATTCTGTAGGAGGACTTGTGGCTTAACCACTTGCCACCCGCCGGTGGTCAAGTAATGGCAAGGCGGTGTGGCTCTTGTTTTGGCCAGGCATCATATGATGTTCGCGGCTTCTTTGCCTCCAGGGGGCTCACGCTGCGATGTCCACCGGGCACCTGCCATTACACAAATCCATGTCCTGTCAGAGGAGAGGAGACCGATGTGTTTTCCCAGTACAGAGGAACACCGTTCAGTCTCCTCCCCTTGTGAGTCCCCTCCCCCTACAGTTATAATCACTCCCTAGGACACACAGTTAACCCCTTGATCGCCCCCTAGTGTTAACCCCTTCCCTGCCAGTCACATTTACACACAGTAATCAATGCATTTTTATAGCACTGATCGTTGTATAAATGTGAATGGTCCCAAAATATTGTCATAAAAAAATCGCAGATCTCTGCCATTACTAGTGTTGAGCGGAATACGCCATATTCGATTTCGCGATATTGCGCGAATATATAGAAGAATATTCGCGAATATTCGCTAATATCGAATATTCGTGATATTTTATCCCAAAATGTTTTTGCGAAATTTCGCTAATGCGAAAATGATTGCGAAATTCTCATAAACGGAGATCATTTCCTGTATTACTAAACTAATATGCACTAAACACTAACTCTACACTAACTCTACTTAAAAGAAAGGAGAATAAGGGGGCAAAAGAAGGGCGGAGAAGATAATCGCGCAATATTCCTATTGCGCGATTATCTTCTCCGCCCTTCTTTTGCATCAGAGCCAATCAGAATAACTCGAATATTCGGCAAAAGGAATATCGCGCAATATTCCTTTTGCCGAATATTCGAGTTATTCTGATTGGCTCTGATGCAAAAGAAGGGTGGAGAAGATAATAGCGCAATATTCCGTTTGCCGAATATTCGAGTTATTCTGATTGGCTCTGATGCAAAAGAAGGGCGGAGAAGATAATCACGCAATATTCCTTTTGCCGAATATTCGAGTTATTCTGATTGGCTCTGATGCAAAAGAAGGGCCGAGTAGCTGATGCGATTCTTTTATGTTGCGAAAATTCGCAATGCGAATTTTCGGCAACATAAAAGAATCACATCAGCTACTCGGCCCAGGGTCTCTAATCATACCAGCAATGCTTTTAGACGTCGATGGAGATCACTAGGATGTGATCTGTTTTAAAAATAAATTTGAAAAAATACGAATATTCGCCATAGCGAATATTCGCCGCAATATTCGAGTTATTCGCGAATACTCGAATATGCAATATTCGTAGCGAATATTCGCAATGCGAATATTCGTGAGCAACACTAGCCATTACTAGTAAATAAAAAATATATATATTTTGCCATAATTCTATCACCCTATTTTGTAGACGCTGTGGGCCAGATTCACGTACATCGGCGCATTTTTGGACCGGCGTAGTGCAACTCCTTTAAGTTAGACCGGCTTAATTTCAAGGCGCAAGTACCGTATTTTCGTAGTATTTTCGGCCAAATTTGCACCAGTGCAATGTAAATTCCGAGGAGTAAGGCGGTGTAATTCAAAGTGGGAAGGACGTGGGCGTGTTCCATTGAAATGAGCCGTGACCCCATGCAAATGAAGGGCCGGCCAGACTGGGCATGTGCACATGAAGCAGACTATGGTCAGCACCTCTCTGAGCATGCTCAGAACTCGGCAAGGCGCAATCAGTTAGATAGGAACTAGGCCTGTCAGACTTAGTGAGCTATGCACAGTGCTTAAATAGACCGAGAGAAATTCCCTTCCATTGCAAAAGTACATCCAATTTTTTTCCCTTCCTACAGCAAGGTGCTTTTGTTCTGTTGTTTGTTAGTGTTTGTTGGTTTGTGACGTGTCTTTGAGATTTTTGGTGAGTGTTTTTTGCTGAGTTTTTATTTATTTTTTGCTGTGTTTTTTTTTTTTTTGCTGGACATTTTTTTTTTGCTGGGCATTTTTTTTTTATTATTATTATTTTTCTGTTTGTAAATGCTTTTTGAATATGGGGGTGACATTCCTGCCATCACTCCACTTGTACGCTGAAAAGAGCCACTGGCAAGGAAATGGAGTGTTGCCAGGACCTGACCAGTGGCTGCACTGCATGTGAGCGGTGTGTTGGGCTGGTGATGTCCTCCTGCAGGGTTTTGGTTAATTTCAGGATGGCATGAGGGGTGAATCTGAAGATGCGATACACCTCAGAATCACTCATGCCAAAGATGTCTATGCGTGTGCGGTATATCCTCTCCCGTGCCCTCCTCCATGCCCTCCTCCTTCTGTGCTCATCTAAAGTCAGTAGCACAGCTATGAGCAAGGATGCCCCTGGCATGTTGGCAGGGCTGCCATCAGGAATTATGGGGCCCCTTACACAGCTTCAGGCATGGGCCCCCTGGAGCAGAGAACTGGGGGGGTGGTGCTGCCGTCTGAATTTTTTTTTTTTTTAAGGGGTTCCCATCCGGGCCCCTGGGGACCTCCGGGCCCCTTACAGGTGTAATGCCTGTACCCCCCTGATGGCAGCCCTGCATGTTGGCATATAGATTGTTGTCCTGCAAGTGTGGGTGCTCAGCTCGTCCCTAACGGTGTTGCTTTAGCTGACATGTAGATGGATTGTCTAATTTTATTCCACCTTTTATATGGTCTAATTTTAGACTTTCTGTGCAGCTGATAAGCACATCGTGTAGACTGCACCGCACAAACTTACTTTTGTGGATCGGCGTATCTCCCTCATTTGCATATTTGCATAGCAAATCAATGGTGTGGACGGAGTAAATGTGCACCTAGGATGTGCAGGCGTAGGCAAGTTAGGCCGGTCAGGATTAGCCTATTTTGGTGCATATCTAGTTTTGTGGGTACGGTGCAAAAAATATTCCGGAGCAAATTTAGACTAAGGGCCAGATTCTCATATATTTTCGGCGGCGTAGCGTAAGCCATTTACACTACGCCGCCGCTGCGTACTAGAGCAAGTGCTTTATTCTCAAAGCACTTGCTCCGTAGTTTTCGCTGGCGTCTCGTAAATCACCAAGCGTAAACCCGCGCAATTCAAATGGGGCGGCTTGTATTTAAATTAAGCGCGCCCCCGCGTCGAACGAACTGCGCATGCGCCGGCCAGGGAAAAAGCCCAGTGCGCATGCTCCAGCTCACGTCGGGAAGCGTCGTTGAAACCGACGTCAAAACGACGTGAGCGTCATTTATGCAACTCCCTATTCGCGAACGAGTTAGTAAAACGACGTAAGCGACGGAAAAAGCCGACGCTGACCCGACGCCATACTTAACATAGCGTCCGACGGCACCCGACGGCATCCGACGGAACTTCGTAAGGTTACTCCACATAGAAGCTGGGGTAACCTTACGAGTCTGTAAACGACGTACGCGACGACGGGGCGGCGTAAAAGCGTTCGGGAATCGCCGTACTAGCCTCATTTGCATATGCAAATGAAAAAACAACGTGAAGGCCACCTAGTGGCCGGAGTTGTCATTACACCTACGATCCGAAAGTGTAATGCTTTTACACTTGTCGGATGTAGAAGCGTATCTATGCAAAAGTGATGCTAAGCATCACTCGCATAGATACGAGGACAAAAAAAAGGCGATACGACGGGGTATCTGAGATACTCCGTCGTAATGCCTCTGAGAATCTGGCCCTTAGACGGCACATCTCGAGATACTCCGGCGTAAGTGCTTTGTGAATCTGACCCAAACCAATCAATATACGCTTATTGTGTTTTTTTTTAACTAAAAATATGTAGAAGAACACATATCAGCCTGAACTGAGGAAAAAAAATAAAAACATTTTTTAAATGGGATATTTATTATAGCAAAAATTAAACAATATTGTGGGGTTTTTTTTCTTCAAACTTGTCACTCTTCTTTTGTTTAGAGCACACGAAATAAAAAATGCAGAGGTGATCAAATACCACCAAAAGAAACCTCTATTTGTGGGGAAAAAAACATAAAAATTGTATTTGGGAACAGTGTTGCCTGACCGTGCAATTATCATTCAAAGTACGACAGTGCCGAAAGCTGAAAAATGACTTGGGCAGGAAGGGGGATTAAGTGCTCTGTATTAAGGTGGTTAAAAAGAAAACAATGCAACCAAAATTATTGAATGAACAGACTAACTAACAATTGTTCTGTGGGAAATTGATCAATGGAATCTGCCAGAAACCCACAGTCCAGTAATTACTTATTACTACTTCTCATTTCCTCTTTCCCTCTCACTTTTTCTCATTCTCTCTCACTTTTTTTTCTGTGTCTCTGTTCCTTCCCCATCCTTTCTTTCTTCCTCTCTCAACTTCAAACTCTTTTTTTTCTTTTCTCTTGCCAACCACCTCTGTCACTCTCTTCATCCTTTTTTTTCTCATTCTAGTATGAGCTGAAACTGCTATCAGTTCTTTATGCACTACTGTGACCCATTTTTAGCCAACAGCGGGCTAAAGCCTCGGCTGACGTCACTCAGCCAGTTCAGGCTCGGAAAAAATCTCAGCCAAATGGTTGGGAACCCCCCAGATTCCTGTACCAGAATCTGGCTCAGGCTGTTAACACAGTGGTGTTTGATCGCTCTGTTATCTTAGCAGAGCCGCCGGGGGACAGGGGCAGCATTGGACCAACGCTGCATCCACCTAGGCGAGTTGAATTATTTGTTTTTTTAAATCCTGAACTTATCTTTAAGCACTGGTTCGCACCAGTGCAGCTTTGAACTAGCACTACTTCAGCATAATTTCAAATTAGTAGATTTTGCAATTTGGATCTCCGATTTCATTGCGGCTCGCCACCTAAATTCACAGCGCAAGTCGCAATGAGATCACAGAAAATTAGTCCTAGAACCTTTTTCAACTTGAGCCCATTGCCAAAAATAGGTTACAACTTATCATGCAATTTTGAACTGTCAAATCACATGAAAAATCGCATTAGTGTGAATGGGGGCTTAATCTTTTTTTTATAAAAAGCTTGTATTATTTCTATACTGATGTGCAGCTATATATTATGGTCAGTGTTATATGCTGGTTGCAGAAGTTCCTCTTTACCAATTAGATTCCTGGTTAATTTCCCAGGAAGGGAATCCCCTCTATTCACAGAGGCCCTGACTTGGGTGGAGGCACTGACAACTTTATTATCAAACCCACTTAGCGAAGGTTCTGGTTCTCTTATTGACCTACAGGTTTAACAAACTATCCTGGGGAGGATAATTTCTTATAACCCCTCCTCAAGAGGGCTACAATAGTATGTTTGATTCCCTGTTGATCACAAATGGTTGATATTACCTGAAAGTATGGGCAGCTTTTCCGTCTGCGCTATCCCTTATCTCTCTCCCTGTATGCCTTCTCTCCTCTCTCTTTCTCCTTGCCTCTCGTTTTCTCCATTGCTCTCCTCTCTCTCTCTCTTTTTCTAATTACTGACATCTCTTACTATAGTTACGGTAGAGATGTTTTTGGATACATGGACCCACCCAGCTTATTTATACATGATTATAAGCATGACTGTATGGTACATTTTTAATTAACACAGGAAACAAAAATAGCGTAGAAGCATCTGTTTCCAATATACGTGGTCGATCTAATTTACTCATTCTCCTCTGATTGTGGCTGTTTACCTGTATCATATAAGGTACAGCAGAGACTGTTTTGGACAGGAGCAATGTAGCACAGAAGAGAGCTAAAGAGATGTGTTTTGAGTAATTTTAATTTATTTTAACAAAAGCTCAACTTTCCCCGGAGGACCAGTGACCGTCAATATTGAATTACAGCTGAATTATAGCCAAAACTTATATTTTTGTTTTCTGTAGGGTGGAAAATGATTATGCCCTGTACACACGATCGGTTCGTCTGATGAAAACGGTCCATCGGACCGTTTTCATCGGACGAACCGATCGTGTGTGGGCCCCATCGTTTTTTTTCCCATCGGTGAAAAAAAATAGAACCTGTTTTAAAATGTTGTGATGGTTAAAAAAAACAGTAGAAAAAAAAGATCGTCTGTGGGGAAATCCATCGGTCAAAAATCCACGCATGCTCAGAATCAAGTTGACGCATGTCGGAAGCATTGAACTTAATTTTTCTCTGCACGTCGTTGTGTTTTACGTCACCGATTTGGACACGATCGGATTTTTAACCGATGGTGTGTAGGCAAGACTGATGAAAGCCAGCTTCATCGATTATCTGATGAAAAAATCCATCGGTCCGTTTTCATCGGTTGAAACGATCGTGTGTACGTGGCATAAGGGAGATTTCTTCTCTCTTGTTCCCATATCACAGTAGCGAAAGGTTAGAATCTCGATCCGATTTTTTATTTATTTTTCTGATTTTCGTTATAGAAATGTTATATATGTTTTCCAAATTCTATATTCTATTTTCAGACAGATCCAAAATCATTGTGAATATTAGCTGGTTGTTAAGGAGTGGGCAGCCGCAGCATCCTTAACAACCGTGACTCATCTGCTGTGATTAGGATTCCTCACTGACAGAATGTAAACAAAAGAAGTGCTGGTTGAAGATGTAAAAAAACAACAACGTGGGGTTCCCAATTCATATAAGGCCCTTTGGGTCTGGTATGGTTTTTGAGGGGAACCCCACTCTAAAATTAAAAAATAAAATAGCGTGCCCCCCCCCCCCCCAATCCATACCATACCCTTAAGTCTGGAATGAATTTGAAGGGTAACCCCAAGCCAAAATCGTTTTTAAAAAATGGCATGGGGTCCCTCTCAAAATCCATACCAGAAACTTTTCCAAATATGAAGCCTGGCAGGCCAGGAAAGGGGAGTGGATTCCCTCAACATGACTACATGCCCTGACCATATGCTCCCTCCAAAGCACCTTGTCCTTATATTGATGAGGGCAAGGGACTTTAACAAGGGGGCCACCACATCCTAACCCCCCCCCCCTATTTGAGTAACAAGTTCTTTATTAACAAAAGTAAAAACATATCACCTGCTGTAAATCCAGTGATGAACGTCAGCCTGCACAAAAAAAAAAACAGGGTCACTTGTATATGTACCAAATTCTTTAACCTCTTCCAGCCTAATGAAGACCTTTAAGGCCAAGGACAGCTGACATCCTTCAATATGTAGTGGGCTGTGAGGCATAGTGGGTGCAAAGATGGTAAAAGTAATTGGGCGCCAGACAATTCTTGGATGAAAACAAGGTTTTATTTCTTTTAACAGTTCTTTTATATTTTGAAGGGAAAGGGGGTTGCAATTTCAATTAGCAGACTCAGAGACTTCAATAGGAGGACAGCCGTACAGGACAAGGCCCCAGGAAGGTGGCACTTCTACATGTGCAGGAATGCTATCTCCTATGGCAACAGTACTTAACAGTTCCTAACACAAAGTTCAACAGTTCACTCAGCTTCACTACAACTTCTACTTGTAGTTATTCAGCCCCTTGAGCTCATGGTCTCTCACTGGACTCTCTGATTCACTGACTCTAAATACTCAAGGCTTTTGCAGTGGTATCTCCCTCAAGCGTATCTCTCCCAGGCTAGGGACTCCAGATACTTTTCAAGTTTCACCCCTGCCAACCAGCTCAGTCCCTGGCTTCACCTCCGCTGGTTGGGTCCCTGACCTGGTAACCACCTGAAGCTTCCAGATTCTCCACCATGCCCATTCGGTGAGAATGTGGTTCCGGTACTTGTTTCAGGTACTCAATGTGGTCCCTGGTAAAAGTCCCTGGAACTAGCTATGAATAAGCAGTGAAGCTACTGTGCGAAACGTTAGCTTTTGTTCCAATTTTTTTTGCTGTGGCATGTTTATTTTTGTGATCGATTTTAATTAAAAGAACATTTTTGGAGTGCGGCTGTCCAACTTTTCTTTGTATTTTTGCATCACCACTGCATTGCCAACACCCATGGTTTGGTTTCAGTGACGAGGTTCTTTGAAGACTACTGAGCGGTAATTTTTTTCCCTGGTAAAAGTGGTTGGTCCCTTAGTGGCGACAGCTCCCCTTTTACCTCTGACTACAACAGGTTCTTCGGTGGGCAGAACCGTCACTTTTGGTTGTATTGCAAGCCCCAATCCCAACCCTACGCTGCCCTGTCACTCTTAAATAGGCCCTCACACAGCCTAGCAGCCAGATGCCCAAGGGATAGGCCCAATCTCTGGCCTAGCAGCCCAGTGTGTATGACACACGTTCACCCAGACAGCGGTCTGGGTGGCACAGAACATAGATCACCTGACCTCACCTGAATATATAGGTTCTCGCAGCAGGCCAAGAGATTCAAGAAAACCCCTGCTCATTGGCTGATATACCCCATGTACCCATAACCTGACCTTGGGTTGCAATTCTCATAGCTAGTACCACCAAGTTCCCGGCCACCTAGTGGTAAAAGAGAAAAGTGCAACAAGGCCAAACTTAGGGAGAAATCAATAGATCTCTATCAATTAATTGCAGGAGCTACTCTTGACAAGGAACTTGATGAGGAGCTCCCTGACTAAACCACGGGGCGCTACATAAAAAACAGTGTTTGTGTTTTAATTTGCTTTTGACATTTTTTGGGTGAATGAGAAGGGGCAATGTACCCCATATTCATCCACATAGGAGGGCCATGATCTGCCCCCCCCCTTGTTAAAGGGGGCTTATAGATTCACACCATTCCCCATGTTAGGGGTATGTGGTCTGGTATGACTGGGGGGGGGGGGTTCTTGCTTGTACCCCCTCTTTCTTGGTCTACCCCATATTGCATGCTCAAATAAGGGTCTGGTATGGGTTTTGGGGGGGGGGGGGGGGCTAATGGCATTTAAAAAAAAAAAGTTGGCGTGGGCCTGAAAAAACATGGGTCTGAAAAAATGAATCAAAAGAAAATGAATTGCACATGTCTGAGGTTGTACTTGCCACTGTGTGAGTATAGGCAAAAGGCACCCAGGATTCTTTAAATTTATAGTTTGAGGGGGTCCAGGATATTGTTAATGAGTGTAAAAGACTGGCTTGTCAGTGTTCTCTGAGTTTGGAAATCCCGGATAAGAGTTTGCAGTCTGAAGGAGTCTTGGGTGGCATTAAGCATTCAATCCCGTGGCCAGGTCTTACAGGAGACCTGCCGGCTGCATGTGTGTGCAGGTGTGCATAAACATTAGAAAGGCTGGTACACACTGATTTTTTTTTCGTTCAACCCAGTGAGTTAAATAAAAAAGAACTGTCAGCTCTGGTCGGAGCTGCTGTATTAACTATGCAAAGTTAGTACAGCGATCTCCCTTGCTGAAATGTTGTGTTCTGACAGGGGACAGCCCCCCACAGAACACTCCGATCAGCACTCTCTGCCATTGGCTGAGAGCGCTGATTGGGAGCAGGTCGGCTGCTGGTTTTCAGGCATGCTTGTTTGACAAAAGTTGGCCAAACAGCTGGCTGTTGTCAGACAGGGTGCTATACACACGGGCTGAATGTCGGATCATTATTGAACTGGCCAATGTCTCTCGACTGTTCATCCCATGTGTACAGGGCTTAGGCTAGACCCTTTCAGTAGTTCAAGGCTCCAGCCAGGAGACAGATGAGCTCCACCTGGGAGACAGGAGGTCTCAGTACAACAGTCAGGTGGGCTCCTATCGAGAGGTCAGGGTGTGGGCCTGTGCAGCTTAAAACTATAGGTAAAAGAGCCAAGGAAGTGATGGAGAGGTGCAGAGCCTGAGTTCCATGAGATGGGGTGGCTCAAGGCAGAAGCCTGTACATTTTAGTGGGCATTTTTGTTTGCTTGAAAGCCAAAGGAGACTGCATGATGAGCCTGGGCAGAGACCAACTCAGAGACAATAAAGTGATAGCTAGGAGGCTCAATATTTTTTGTTGAACTGATGCAGCACTGACAATCCCCCTGTGAGGGCAACTATGTTTGTTTAAACTGTCTTTTGTTTTTAATAAAAGTGGGTCAACAAGCCCTTAAATATAGTTCCTGTCTGGCCTGTGTAACAGCTGTACATTGAGTGACTTTCCAAAGAATATCACATAGTTTACAAAAGGCAAATGTTCAATAAATGAAGTAGAGTGCAATAAAGACAGCACTGTGTGGTCATTTATATACAGTTGAGTATTGCAGACACAATATGCAAACAGCATTGTAGTCTAAGCAAAAGAGCATATAAGATTGGAGAATGTGTTATCAACACTTGTCCCAATTAAAGGAGAAGTACAGCCAAAGTTTAGGAGACAGGGAAGGGATAAGAATGGGGCATAAAGTAGGAGTTTCCCAGCTATCACACAGACGCTTGATACAGTGAATAGGCTCTGTATATGGAGAGATATATGACAATATGTGATCCATGGGTCCCAGATCTTGAGAAAATGTGGGCTCTGAATAGGTCTGGTATGGATATTAAGGGGAAGTCCACGCCAAAATGTTAAAAAAAAATAAAAAAAAATGGTGTGGGTGTCCCTCCCAAAATTCATACCAGACCCAAAGGGCCTGGTATAGAACGGGGAACACATGCCATTTTTTTCTTAATTCTGTCATAGGGCTCCCCTTAACAACTTCAATACACTTTATTATATATTGTACACTGCAGTATATACCCTGCACTGTATTATATGTAGCGCCCATGTACTTCCAAGTACGGGTGCTAGTAAATTTAAGGGAATGATCAGAGTGTAAGTGACTCTGATCTCAATTCTGATTAATGTAAGGCTCTTTTTTTCAGCTTGGCTGTGCTGTGGGCTCATTCTGGCGTGCCTGGGGTGTTGTTCCACCCCGGGGCGGCAGGTGGCAGCATTGGAAGCTGTGGTTCGGGTGTTCTCTCCAAGCGACAAATCAGGAGGCTGGGCATGTTGGGAGAGGGTACTTATGATGCAGAAACCATTTTAGGTGGTTCTTCTCCGGCGGGGCACCCACCTTTAGGGTGACCTTGTATCACGGCCACGCAGTGTGTTTGGTTCTGGGACCATGTTGGCCCAGAGCATCTTAAGTTATTACAAGGCCCCGATAGTCGACTGGGTCCCCAGCTCTGAAGCAAGATCCCAAGCGAGATAGCTGTTCGGTGGGGAGTCAGCCTGAGGAGAGCCAAGAGAGGCAGGCAATCCAACAGGGCCTCGACAACCCATCGGGGATCAAGGTAACCCGGACACTGAGCAAGTGAATGTCAGCCATTTGTCAGTCGGTGACCAATTGAAAACTACCTGGAGGAGATTCAGGCACAAATACTGCTAAGGAGGACTTCTCCATGATATACGTTCTGGGAAGGGTCGGTGGCAGAGACTTATTCCTCTCAAGGTTCTGAGTGATATTCTGGCTGCCAGGTCGGTGTTAGAGGCCTGTCCAGGTACACTGTACCCACTTCGGCTGAAGTGGCGATGAAAGCAAAGTGTCGTTAGAAGCTGGATTGCTTCCGTACTGTTAGGCCTGAATCTGCTACTCATCTCTCCTCATCTATCTTTACTGTCTCCCTTAAGTTTTTGCTGTTTGCTGTGTTGGGCAAAAATTAAAAGCACAAGAAAAAAAACACACCTGCTGTTTGGACATTCCATCATTGTCTCTCATTACCTGCCCTGGACGTCGGAGCTATAGAGGTAACAGGCCATCCCAAATTCTATCCAGCGGCTCATGCGGGGGTAGAGCTACATATATATACTACACTAACTGCACTATATACTCTGAACTGCAGTATATATTCTATAAGAACTGCACTATATACTATGAACTGCACTATACGGACTGCACTATTGTCATGGATCCGCAGTAATGTTTGTCTGTCAGCTTACCTCTTCATGTGTTCAGCTTGAGAGACCAGCCGCCCTTTACCGGGCTGCTTCAGTAATCTCTCCTCAAAGCATGGCTCCACCCCAGCCCCTATCAGGGAACACTATAATAAACTGTGGACTGCAAGCCAGCCCTACTGATCAATATTGTGTGTTTGGCTTCTGTGTGCTCCTTACAGTGTATTCTACGTCTGATTCTAGTTACTGTTATTGGCTTGCTCTTGACTGTCCTTGTCTACTTCATATCCCGACCTTGGCATGTTCCTTGACTATCCTTACCTGCTGGTCCCCCTGACATTTGGCTATCTCCTGACTATCCTTTGTTGTCAAAGTCTGCTGCTTCCTCTCTACCTTCCTATAGTTTACCGTGAGCTTGAGCTCGGAGGCCCTGGGGGTTGTGACCTGGAGCCAGACTGCAGCTAAATTCATCCTCACCACTAGGGGCCTCTGGTGAACACGTGCTGGCTCATAAATTCTGCGCCCTGGGAAATCTCATGCTCTAGCTCCCAGTGTGATCCGTGTTGGTGTTCAAGAATACCTGCTCTCCTGAATCACCTAGAGCTCTATCCGCAGCAGTCAGCCATAGGGTCCACTACCTAGCGTTGCACTACTGACCCCAACGGGGTGCATTTGTCACCTGGACTCAGGTGACCTGACAACTATATACTCTGCTGAAAAATATGCCGCGTACACACAATCGGATTTTCCGTTGGAAAAACCTTGTGTAGCGCCCCTTTACTTTCAGAAGGGACGCTATTGTAAATTTAGTGGGGTGAGAGACTTATTTACTTGATTTGTGGTAAATTTGGGCTGCTGTCAGCCCTGAATTGTCCCGTGGGTCATTCTGTGCTCCAGAGATGCAGTCTCATCTCTGGGCAGCAGGTGGCGCCAGAGGGGTTCAGGCAGAGACACTTTTCCCCAGCAGCCAATTAGAGGAGTGTTTCCCTCGCGGGGCATGCTGGGGAGGGGTATATCTGTGGCAGATGCTATTTTCGGAGGTTCTTCACGGGTTCCTGGTTCCAGGTGCGGCACCCACCTTCAGGGTGTGTGCACATCACGGGCCCCACCACTATGGCCTACCTGGCCGGGGCGCACGTTCTACACGGAGTTCCTGACTCTGGGCCCCTTATGGCTCAGAGCAACTGAAACTACAATGGGGCCCCAGTGACTTACTGGGGTTCCACACCGAAAAGATCCCAAGCTGGATGTGCTGTTAGGTGGGGAGTTGGTCTGAGGTGAGCCCGGAGGCAGGTGAACCAAGAGGGCTTAGACGAATCATCGAGGATCTGGGTACCGAACACTGACAGGTTGTCTGCTGCAAACTGTCAGTCGGTGGCCCCAAAATTACTGACTGAGACGATTCGCTCTACGTTCATGTTCTAGAGTACTGTTCCTTCTCAGCAATCCTTAGTGACTTTCTGGCTGCCAGGCCTGTGAGAGGGACCTGTCCAGGGGCGCTATACCCACTCCGGCTGGAGTGGCGACGAGACAAACACATTCGTTGGAGGCAGGACTGCTTCTATTATCCACAGCCTGTATCTGCAAGGTTACTCTTTTTCACCAATGTACTCTATCTACCTCGAGTTGACTGTTGGTCGTGTTGGACCAGAAATAAAGCATTGAAAACGTCAACCAACGGTCTGGACATTCTATTACTGCTCTCATCACTATCATTACCCCTAGACACCATCACAGAGGTAACTTAAATATGCCGATCCCAAGTCTAACCAGCGGCTCCTGCGGGGGTAAGTGCTACACTTGGATGATTTTTCCAACGGAATTCCGCTCAAGCTTGGCTTGCATACACACGGTCACACAAAAATTCTCTGAACTTTCACCTGTCAAGAACCTGGTGACGACAACACCACATGAGCTGAGAAAATGAAGTTCAATGCTTCCGATCATGCATCAAATTGTTTTCGAGCATGTGTCGGAGTTTTGCTCGTCAGAATTGCTACAGATGATCGGATTTTCCGAAATAAATGTTTTCCGTCTGAAAAATTGAGAACCAGCTCTCAATCTTTTCCCGGGGGGAAATTCCAACAGCAAAAGTCTGATAGAGCGTACACACGGTCGTAATTTCTGCTCAAAACCTCACATCAGACTTTTGCTGTCAGAATTTCTGATCGTGTGTATGGGGTATTGGGTGTTAGTGGTGGCAGAATATGGTAACTCCTCACAGTTACTCTTGTTGGGGGGCGCAGGAATGGTCCCTGCTGTTAACTATTATTTAAAAAATATTTAATTACATGCCCTTGTTAAACAGGGGCAGAAAAATTGGGCCTTGGGTGGTGGTGGTGCCCTAAACCAAAAATATTGTTGGAAGCTAGCATCATCAAGATTAAGGAGGAATAGGCAGCAAAGGCAGTCTTCAAGGGATCCTAGATCCATAGAAAATTCAATGTTACATCAGCATCAGGTGCTTGATAGCTGCTGATCCAGGACTGATTAATTTTAATAAATGTGAGCCTATCAATGGAGTCTGTGGACAGGCGCACTCTTTGATCCATTACAAACCCTCCAGCAGCACTGAACATGCATTCAAAAAGCACGCTGGATACAAGACAGGCCAGTAGCTTAGTTGCATGTTGAGCAAGTTCTGGCCAGTGGTCCAATCTCAAGACCCAGTAACTAACTCAGTTGAGCCTTGGTGCTGAGGACTAAAAAATTGTTTAAAGGCATCGGTCAGCCGGCCACCTTCTCCGCCACTCTTTCTCTGACCGAGCGAAGCCTCAGAAACACTTTGGTCAGCACCAGGAAATGGTAACCTCCCAGTATCTGGAAATGCGTTACACACACTTTTCTTTAAGGCCTCCTGAAGATGTTTCATCCTCTGCTCCCTCTGCAAAGGCAGGATAGGTTCTGCAACCTTACCCATGTAACAAGGATCAAGAAGGGTTGCCAGCCAGTAATTAGCCATCTCCTTAATACCACATGTAGCGCCCCCCTTACTTTCAGTACGGGCACTACGCTAAAGTTAGTGGGCAAATGGGAGAGCTATTTTGCTCCCATTCGTAATTTGTCAAAATTGCAGGTTGCTACTGTTTCAGTAACTGTCCTATAGGTGTAACACCATCGGCGTTACTTTGTACAGAACGAGCGCAGCTGTACCATCCTTAGACAGCTGCGCTCCATTCAGCACCCTGTCATCGACACTTTCGACACGCCGTCGAATCCTGCGCTCCGTCCAGCACCCTGTCCTCGTCACTTCCGACGTGCCGTCGAATCCTGCGCACCACGCTGGAACGCGGAAGCGCGCCCAGAGTGTGTCCCGCGACAGGCTGGCTATTTAAACCCCCTCTGATGGCGGCTGGGTGTCTGGTTATTGAAGTTGATGCTCGCCGCCATCTGAGACCCGAGACCCCCTCCAGAGACCCTCAGATCCTCACCCTGTGAGGAGATCACCAGGATCACAGGATCAGGTTCTACTCCAAGGACCGTGCTACTGTCTATGACTTTCACCTGGACCACAGAGCTGGCAATCTACAGAACCATAGAGGCATCTTGCACCTGCTTTTAGTCTCTCTCCAGGAAGGAACTCCTAACCACATCACATCTAAACCGCAAGTACCCACAACTAACCATACCAAGCCTGTATACTGGAATACTGTTCATGCTGGATTGGATACTGTGATATGTTCTAGATTGCCTGATATCATATGTTTGTAGAGACTGTAACGCCTTACCAGAAATCTCCAATAATCTATGGTAGATACACCACACCATCAATAGGAGATAGTTCACAGGAGGTTGTGATGAATTAACCCCAATAAGCTCTGTATAACTTCTTAGAGCAACCAGGTGGTTTAATCTGAGTATCCTCCAGAACAAGTGACTACCCTTCATCTCCTATTCATGGTGACGGCGTAGTCATTACAGAATAACCAGACCAAATATATATATATATAGATGGATCCCGCTGATTTAGCGAATCATCTACTGGGACTCACTCAAAGGGTAGATACCCTAACTAACTCTTTAAATGAATTACGCCTTGAGAATGAAGCTCTCCGCCAGCAGAACCTTGCTCAGGTTAGAGAGAGACCAGAACCAAAAGTCTGTTCTCCAGAACCTTTCTCTGGGGATAGGAAACTATTCCGGCAATTCATCAGCTCTTGTCGCTTGATGTTTGAGCTACGTCCCCGTACTTATTATTCTGATAGGATTAGAATTCTCACCCTCATCTCCTACCTCAGGGGAGAACCTAGAGTTTGGGCCGATGCCTATCTGGAAGAAAACGGAGATCTCCTTGGAGCTTTGGACACTTTCCTCGCAGAAATGTCCCTCCTCTATGAGGATCCCAATAAACAGTTGACTGCTAAAAATTCCATCAGAAACCTCAAACAGGGGAAAAGACCAGTGGAGGACTACATTTCTGAATTCAAATGTTGGTGCCGAGAGACCCAGTGGTCAGATATCGCACTCAGGAACCAATTCCGGCTTGGCCTGACGGAAACTTTGAAAGACGAAATCGCACGTGTAGAACTTCCACCATCCCTAGAGGATTTAATGCAACTGTCCATCACCATTGATCGACGTATTCGTGAGAGAAGAGCTGAACGGGCCAATGCGTATTCTCCTTCACCTTTCAGGAGAGCCAGATCTCCCCCCAAGGAGCTTCCGATGGAACTTGGTGCGATTAAAGGACCATTAAGCACAGCGGAGAAACAACGCCGCAGAGACCAAAACCTCTGTATGTACTGTTCAGCTCCTGACCACGTTGTATCCACCTGTCCCCTTCTTAAGAGGAATTCGGAAGGTAAAGATCACCACAGAAACAAACTTAATTTCACTGGGACTATTTCTAACCGTTACATTTTTATTGTTCTTACATTACAGTGGGATCAAGAAAGGTTCTCCATTGAAGCAATGGTCGACACTGGAGCCTGTGGAAACTTTATTGACTCAAAGATTGTAGAATCTAATAAAATACCTTGTGTGTTCAAGCAAACCCCTGTGTCACTCACTTTCATTGATGGTTCCAGTTCTCCCACAGATCCAATTACATTCCAAACCTCACCCCTTTGGGTGACTTGCGGTTCAGGTCATACTGAGAGCCTCATTTTTTACGTCATCCCATCACCTCTATTTCCAATAATTCTCGGATTACCTTGGTTACGTCTTCATCAGCCTACCTTCCAATGGTCTACTAGTTCCTTAACCTTACAATCCTCTTACTGTAAAGAGAGTTGTTATCCTAATTGTTCTATCTCTTTTACAGAATTCTACCCTCCTGATCTTCCACCTTATCTACATGATTTCGCCGATGTTTTTAGCAAAACCAAGGCAAACTTGCTCCCCCCACACAGGATCTATGATTGCCCCATAGATCTCATAGCTGATGCACCGATTCCGACTGCTCGGATTTATCCATTATCTCAACCTGAACTTGTACACCTCAAGGATTATATCGACGAAAACCTCAAAAAAGGTTTTATCAGACCTTCAACCTCTCCAGCGAGTGCAGCAATGTTCTTCGTAAAAAATAAAGACGGCTCACTCCGACCAATTATCGACTACCGTGCACTCAATAACATCACCATAAAAAACAGATATCCACTACCATTAATTCCAGAACTCATCGAACGACTCCAGACCTCGAAAAACTTCACTAAATTAGATCTGAGGGGTGCCTACAACCTCATAAGAATTCGATCTGGTGATGAGTGGAAAACGGCTTTTAAAACACGCTATGGCCTCTACGAGTACACCGTAATGCCCTTTGGGTTATGCAACGCACCTGCTACTTTCCAATACTTTATCAACGACATTTTCCGAGATTTGCTCGACGTTTGCGTTGTGATTTATTTGGATGATATTTTAATCTATTCAGATTCTCCCGAAGAACACATCAAACATGTACGCTGGGTTTTGGCCAGATTGAGAACACACTCTTTATATGTCAAACTTGAAAAGTGTGTTTTCAGTCAGCGCAACATTTCTTTCCTGGGATATCTAATTACCCCAAACGGAATACAGATGGAATCATCGAAGGTACAGTGCATATTATCCTGGCCAGTTCCCCATTCCAGGAAGGCTCTGCAACGTTTCCTCGGATTCTCAAACGACTACAGAAAATTCATTAAGGACTTCTCTACGATCGTGAAACCACTGAACAATCTCACTAGTAGTAAGACGCCTTTTTCCTGGTCTGATCAGGCACAGAAATCTTTTGACCTTCTGAAGCTTAGTTTCACCTCCGCACCAATCTTACAACTTCCTAACCCACTTTACCACTTCACATTAGAGGTAGATGCCTCACACTTTGCTTTGGGAGCTGTACTCTCTCAACAAGCTTCATCATCTGAACCTCTACATCCGGTAGCCTTCTACTCTAGGACACTATTACCTGCCGAAAAGAATTACCCCATTGGGGAAAAAGAACTCCTTGCTATAAAGGATGCCCTGAGCAATTGGAGACATCTCTTGGAAGGTTCCAAACACCCCATTACCATCCTCACTGATCATCGCAATTTGCAACATTTGAGGGCCTGTAAAACCCTTTCCGCCCGCCAAGTCAGGTGGAGTTTATTTTTCGATAGGTTCGACTTCAACATCTCCTATCGTCCTGGTACAGAAAATGTCAAGGCTGATTCGTTGTCACGTATGCATGACAACCAGACAATTGAGACACCTCCCCTTTCTATTATTCCACCCGATCGATTCATTGGAGCATCTATTCCTTTCCTGGACCTACTGATCCAATCTCTCCCTAGCGAGGTTCCCCTAATGCCCCAGGGTCTCAAGAAAGAACCTAACGGGCTATTTACCTACAACAATAAGATTTACGTCCCCGCCACCTTACAACCTCTACTTCTCAAACAACTTCATGATGCTCCTCTGGCAGGTCATCCAGGAATAAGTAAAATCATTCATCTAATTAAAAGAAATTACTGGTGGCCCAAGCTTTCACAGACAGTCAGTGATTATGTCAATTCCTGCGTGATATGTGCTACCAACAAACATTCCAGGAAGCCGCCCTATGGTCTCCTTACTTCGATTCCAATACCTGAAAGACCCTGGGATGTGATCTCTATGGATTTTATAGTCGATCTCCCCAGGTCTCAAGGTGCCAACACAATTCTAGTTACAGTAGATTTATTAACAAAGATGGCTCACTTCATCCCATTGAAAAATTTACCAACTGCTCTAGAGACTGCACAAGCCTTCCTTCAGAATGTCCTTAAGTTACATGGGTTGCCCTCCCAGATTATCTCTGACAGAGGCACTCAATTCATTTCCAGATTCTGGAGAGCCCTTTGCCAGGCCTTGCAAATTGATCATCGAATGTCCACTGCTTATCATCCTCAAACGAACGGACAGACAGAACGAGTAAACCAAACACTGGAGCAGTATTTACGCTGTTATTGCACCCATCTACAGGACGACTAGCTTCAATTTCTTCCTCACGCCGAATTTGCGTATAATAACGCTTCCAGTTCTTCCTCCGGATTTTCTCCTTTCTATGCAAACTATGGGTTCCATCCCAAATCTGCTCCAGTCTCCGTTCTCCCTAACAATGTTCCCGCTGTAGAACATTACCTCTCCACCTTAAAGAGGACCTTAGGAATACTCCATTCTAATCTTTCTGCAGCCCAACAAAGACAAAAGAAGTATTATGATTCCCATAGAACTCCACCGCCTAAATACAAAGTTGGAGATTTAGTTTGGCTCTCCACTCGAAATCTACGCCTTAATATCCCTTCAAGAAAACTCGGCCGCCAATTCACTGGTCCCTTCTCCATTTCACATCTCATCAACAATAACACCGTTAAGCTACTTCTACCTCCGGATTGGAAGATACATCCTTCTTTCCATGTCTCACTTATTAAGCCTTTCACTCCTAATCCGTTCCCTAACAGAGACCCTCAACCCCCTTCTCCTGTTGAGGTTCTCGGTGAGACTGAATATGAGGTACAGAAAATTCTGGATTCCAGGAGACAAGGATCTTCCCTGCAATACTTAATCCGTTGGAAGGGTTACAGCCATCTTGATGACTCCTGGGTAGATTCCTCCCACATTCATGCTCCCCGGCTCATCAAACAATTTCACCGCAGATACCCTGATCGACCATCACCTTCTGGGTGTATATTTGGGACCCCCTTGAGGAGGGGAGTATGTAACACCATCGGCGTTACTTTGTACAGAACGAGCGCAGCTGTACCATCCTTAGACAGCTGCGCTCCATTCAGCACCCTGTCATCGACACTTTCGACGCGCCGTCGAATCCTGCGCTCCGTCCAGCACCCTGTCCTCGTCACTTCCGACGTGCCGTCGAATCCTGCGCACCACGCTGGAACGCGGAAGCGCGCCCAGCGTGTGTCCCGCGACAGGCTGGCTATATAAACCCCCTCTGATGGCGGCTGGGTGTCTGGTTATTGAAGTTGACGCTCGCCGCCATCTGAGACCCGAGACCCCCTCCAGAGACCCTCAGATCCTCACCCTGTGAGGAGATCACCAAGATCACAGGATCAGGTTCTACTCCAAGGACCGTGCTACTGTCTATGACTTTCACCTGGACCACAGGGCTGGCAATCTACAGAACCATAGAGGCATCTTGCACCTGCTTTTAGTCTCTCTCCAGAAAGGAACTCCTAAACACATCACATCTAAACCGCAAGTACCCACAACTAACCATACCAAGCATGTATACTGCAATACTGTTCATGCTGGATTGGATACTGTGATATGTTCTAGATTGCCTGATATCATATGTTTGTAGAGACTATAACGCCTTACCAGAAATCTCCAATAATCTATGGTAGATACACCACACCATCAATAGGAGATAGTTCACAGGAGGTTGTGATGAATTAACCCCAATAAGCTCTGTATAACATCTTAGAGCAACCAGGTGGTTTAATCTGAGTATCCTCCAGAACAAGTGACTACCCTTCATCTCCTATTCATGGTGACGGCGTAGTCATTACAATAGGTCAGTCTGCGACCCAGGGGTGCAATTCCACCCCTGGGTGACAGTTGGCGCTAGAGGGGTTCTGACGGAGCCGCTTTTCACCCGATCGTGTGTGGGCCCCATTGGTCAGTTATCCTTCGATCAAAAAAAAGAGAACTTGATTTAAAATTTGACCTATGGACGCCTGACCGATGGGTCAAAACCGATCGTTAGTATGCAAAAGCATCGGTTAAAAGGCCACGCATGCTCAGAATCAAGTTGACGCATGCTTGGAAGCATTGAACTTCGTTTTATTCAGCATGTCGTTGTGTTAAAACACGTAAACGTCACCGCGTTCTAACACAATTGTTTTTTTAACCGATGGTGTGTAGACACATCAGACCATCAGTCAGCTTCATCGGTTAACCGATGAAAACGGTCCATCGGACCGTTCTCATCAGATGGACTGATCATGTGTACGCGGCCTAATCCTAGACATCCATGCTGACACAATCCTCCTCCTCCTCCTCGTTTTCTTCCTGTGTGTTCGGCGGACCCGAAGGAATGCTATCTGGATAAAGGGAGATTTGAGAGGAAAGGAAGTAAGGAAGTCTTCGGCCGCGTACACACATCGTTCCGCCCGTCGAGGTTCTCTGCCGGCCGTCGAAATCGGCGACCCGCCCGTCGGGAATGGCAACCAGCCATTCATCCAGGCGGGCCATCGAGCAAAAAGAGAGCGTGCTCTCTTTTCGCTCGACGGGATTCCCGACGGGCGGGGCGAGCCAAAAGCGTACACATGGCCGAGGTCCTCGCTGGAATGCGGCTTCCAGCGAGGTTCTCGCTGGTTTCCAGCGAGAACCTCGGCCGTGTGTACGCTGCCATCCTCTTCCTCCAGTTGTTTTTCCTCAAGTGACAATTTTTTTTTACATTTGGCATGGAGTTCTCCTTAAAATCCATGCCAGACCCAAAGGGCCTGGTATGGATCTCCTGGTCGAAAATCCCATACATATACAGCGTCACCCAAGAGAGCCACCAGAGGCGCGCGCGCACCCCTGCACGGCAGAGAACCCAATGCGCATGGCCGGCAGGCGCGATCACATGCACAAGCAGGAGCAAGGGGGTTTGTGTGTGTAAACACACAAATCCCATGCTGTCTGAGGAGAAAAGGACAGATCATGTCTTTCTACAAAGTAGAAAACACGATCTGTTATTTCCTATTGTCAGTCCCAATCCCCCCACAGTTAGAACACACAATAGGGAACACAGTTAATCCCTTGATTGCCCCCTAGTGTTAACACATTCCCTGCCAGTGACATTTACATAGTAATCAGTGCATATTTATAGCACTGATCACTCTGTGAATGTCAATGGTCCCAAAAATGTGCCAAAAGTGTCCGACCTGTCCGCCGCCATGTCGCAATACCGCAAAAAAAATGCAGATCACTAGTAAAAGAAAAAACGCCATATAAATGCCATAAATCTTTCCCATAGTTTGAAGAAGCTATGGCCCGGATTCACGTAGCACTTACGCCTTCGTATCTACAGATACGCCGCGTAAGTACAAATGTGCCCCATTGGTCAGTTATGCTTCGATCAAAAAAAAGAGAACTTGATTTAAAATTTTACCTATGGACGCCTGACCGATGGGTCAAAACCGATCGTTAGTATGTAAAAGCATTGGTTAAAAGGCCACGCATGCTCAGAATCAAGTTGACGCATGCTTGGAAGCATTGAACTTCGTTTTATTCAGCACGTCGTTGTGTTAAAACACGTAAACGTCACCGCGTTCTAACACAATTGTTTTTTTAACCGATGGTGTGTAGACACATCAGACCATCAGTCAGCTTCATCAGTTAACCGATGAAAACGGTCCATCGGACCGTTCTCATCGGATGGACTGATCATGTGTACGCGGCCTAATCCTAGACATCCATGCTGACACAATCCTCCTCCTCCTCCTCGTTTTCTTCCTGTGTGTTTGGCGGACCCGAAGGAATGCTATCTGGATAAAGGGAGATTTGAGAGGA
The DNA here is from genome assembly GCA_029574335.1 of Rana kukunoris. Lineage (NCBI taxonomy): Eukaryota > Metazoa > Chordata > Amphibia > Anura > Ranidae > Rana > Rana kukunoris. Next base: position 672,756,614 of record CM056049.1, on the reverse strand, counting down.
AAGGAAGTCTTCCTCTTCCTCCAGTTGTTTTTCCTCAAGTGACAATTTTTTTTTACATTTGGCATGGAGTTCTCCTTAAAATCCATGCCAGACCCAAAGGGCCTGGTATGGATCTCCTGGTCGAAAATCCCTTACATATACAGCGTCATCCAAGAGAGCCACCGGAGGCGCGCACGCACCCCTGCACGGCAGAGAACCCAATGCGCATGGCCGGCAGGCGCGATCACATGCACAAGCAGGAGCAAGGGGGTTTGTGTGTGTAAACACACAAATCCCATGCTGTCTGAGGAGAGAAGGACAGATCATGTCTTTCTACAAAGTAGAAAACACGATCTGTTATTTCCTATTGTCAGTCCCAATCCCCCCACAGTTAGAACACACAATAGGGAACACAGTTAACCCCTTGATTGCCCCCTAGTGTTAACACCTTCCCTGCCAGTGACATTTACATAGTAATCAGTGCATATTTATAGCACTGATCACTCTGTGAATGTCAATGGTCCCAAAAATATGCCAAAAGTGTCCGACCTGTGCGCCGCCATGTCGCAATACCGCAAAAAAATGCAGATCACTAGTAAAAGAAAAAACGCCATATAAATGCCAAAAATCTTTCCCATAGTTTCAAGAAGCTATGGCCCGGATTCACGTAGCACTTACGACCTCGTATCTACAGATAGTAAGTACAAATGTGCGCCTTCGTATCTATGCGCCCGGACCCACAAACTAAGTTACGTCGAAAAATAGGCTTCTTCTGACCGATGTAACTACGCCGGCGTATCGTGGGCGCATATTTACGCTGGATGCATATGGAAGTTTCGATTCAGATATGCAAATGAGGGAGATAACCCAATTCACGTATGTAGATGTGCCCGGCGCATGTTTTAAGCGATTTGCGTAAGGGTTACGTCCGGCGTAAAGTTATTCCTTATATAGGAGACGCAACCCATGCAAAGGTATGGACCAGGGAACGGATTTTACGTTGTGTATGCCGTTTACGTAGTACGTGAATAGGGCTGGGCGTAGGTTACGTTCACGTCGTAGGCAGTGTTTAGTCGTATATTAGGCAGTTATTTTGACGTGACTGTGAGCATGCGCACTGGGATGCGTCCAAGAGACGACGCATGCGCTGTTCGTTTTTTGAAGCTCAGCCCATCATTTGCATGGGGTCACGCTTCATTTTAATATATCACGCCCATTTCCAGCCTACTTCCACCTACTTTGACTTATGAGAGAAAGGAGTCACCGCTCCAGGTGGGATCACTAAATGGTTACAGGTGGTGCAGGATACCGAGGGTGCTGGCGGTGCACTAGGCAAAATGAAGACAAAGAAAAATGGATAGCCGCACTCCAAAACCTGATGGGTGGTCTTTTATTCAATAGACAGCATGTACAAAAATAGGGTCACAGCAGTGGAAACAAGGAACAGCCGACGCGTTTCGCATTTTCTTTGTGAATACCATGCTTGCCTCTCAACGTTGCGCATGCGTAGCATAAAGAAGATACGCTACGCCCGCACAAAGATGCGCCGAGGTACGTGAATCTACCCCTATAACTTTTGCGCAAATCAATCAATATACGCTTATTGCGATTTTTTTTTACAGACAATATGTAGAATACATATCGGCCTAAACTGAGGAAATTTGTTTTTTTAAATTGTATATTTACTATAGCAAAAAAATAAAAGATATTGGGGGTTATTTACGAAAGGCAAATCCACTTTGTACTACAAATGCAAACTACAAGTGCAAAGTGCATTTGAAATTGCACTGAAAGTGCACTTGGAAGTTCAGTCACTGTAGATCCGAGGGGGACATGCCAGGAAAATAAAAAACAGCATTTTAGCTTGCACATGATTGGATGTTAAAATCAGCAGAGCTTCCCCTCATTTCAGATCTACCCCTCAGAATTACATTACAAATTGTCACTCTTTTTTTGTTTATTTTTTCATTTTTTTTTTTATTATTGCATTTCAAACAATATAGGTTACATCATGCCACCCAATGTGGATAGCAACTGGCCAAAAGGGTGCCGGCAAATACAGAAGAGAGAAAAAAAAAAGAAGAGAAACACATAATAGGTACAACAGAAATGACCTCACAAAAACCTGTGAGACATCCCCCCCAATGCTTGCCCAGATAGGTACGGAAACATGCCCATCTCCATGCGGAGGCGGGCAAACCTAAAGCATGTGTACAGTCCCACCGCTCCCCATGCCCCCTCATCGGATATTATAGTTAGAAATTAACCCCCCCAGGACCCCCCCCCCCCCCAACAGAAAACTAGTTCAATAAACCGGAAAACCTTCAGACTTTTAACAAGGATTTTTACAAGGAGACTCTGCATGCTCTCACTCAATCAGACGCTGTATGCATGGAAGCCAACCACCCCCCCAAACTTTATCAAATTTAGTCAGGGCCCCCCTATTCAAGTACGTAGCCTTATAGAAGGGAACAGCCCTATTGACCAGAACTTTCCAAGACTCCAAAGTAAGCGCTACATTACTTTTCCAGGATAAAATAATACGTTTTTTAACATAGAATAGCAACAAAGTAAGGAGGGTCCATGTAGCTCTGGTAGTGACCAAGGGCTCTACTATATGCAAAAGACATACTTTGATGGACATGGGAATAGAGATGGAAGTGACCTCCCTGATACAGGAGGCAATTGCTTGCCAGTAGGATTGTATTAATGGGCATTCCCAGAAGATGTGTATAAAGCCAGCCATGGGTGCCGCACATCTCCAACACTGCGAGTGACTCGTCCCAAACATTCGAGCCAACCTGGTAGGGGTGAGATAAATTATATGCAGAAATTTGTACTGTATCAATCTATCCCTGCTAGACACTAGATACTGAAACGCGGTCCCCCACAGGTCGTCCCAGTCATCCCTGTCCAGTCCCGGGGGCCACCTCCTCCCATGCTCTCCTGCAAGGTCCCAAAAAGGGTTAGTTTCACAAAATAAGTCCCTATACAGGCAAGAAACCGTTTTTTTTTTTATATATAATCTTTATTTGTGAACGGCATAGCGGTACATCACAAAACATGTTGTCAGAAGCATCGTACAGCAAACAATAAGCCATCCATTTTTGTTTTTTCAGCATAACATAAAAACAAGGTAGACTTTGAAAACAAAGAAGCATATAAACACATTGGGGCCTAGTACTCATAATGGCATCACAAAGACCCAAAGGCCGGGTAGCGAGCTGAAAGTGGAGATCACCCCAACATACAAAACACAAAAACTGGAACATAAAGTATAGGGGCGACACCTCCCTAGCTTCTCATCAAGTAATAAAATTGGAACTCGCTGAAGGAGGGGTAAGGACCGGAGGCCAAAACAGCCAATCTACTGAACAAGTTAAGCAGTATACATAATGCAAAATAAAAGGTAAGCCGGCCGTAGACCTCCATCTTACTTCCCCACCCGCAGCAACTCCAACCAACCCCCAAAGTAGTCGACGTATCCGTCCCGGGGTGGCAAAACAAGTGCCCAACCACAGAAGGGGCCGGGCTGCCCCCTGGTAGCGGGTCATCGAGTCCGTTCGACCAGCCAGGGCAAGAAACCGGTTTTAACAGTGAGTCACTACAAGTTAGCAATTCCAAGTCACTGGGCTCAATGTTCAGGGGCTCCCTCCCAAATTGTGCGTAGAAAGCATGCCTTAATTGGATGTATCAAAAAAAATGTGTATTAGGCAAATCAAACTTTACCTTGAGGTCATCAAACGACATCAAAGCCCCATTCGAAAATGTGGAACAAAGTTTTGATACCATATTTAGTCCACACTGCCGGGTCAGGGTAATCGAAAAAATGCGATAAATTGGAATTCCTCCACAAAGGCATGTTAGGCGAGAGTCGGGTCGCACCAGACAAGCCCAATCCCTGGACCACAACCCATGCCCTCATCACTGAGCGCATGGAGGATGTCAGAGGATAAGGAGCTCTCCGACCCCTGTACACCAGATGGGTCAGCGCTTCGTAGGATCCAACACAGGCCGCCTCCAGGGAGACGGAAGCGTCATCCTGGGGGACAGTCAGCCAGCGATGGGCCACTGTCATCTGCCCGGCCAGAAAATATTTGTAAAAGTTTGGAACCGCCAGACCCCCCTCCCCCCATGGCTGCTGCAAAATTGCCAATTTAAGGCGGGGAACACCTCCCTGCCACAAAAAGGAGGAGACCACGGCATCCAGCAATCTGCAAATTGATCAAGGAATCCAGACCGGGGAGTTCCTAAGAACATACAGTAACGAGGGCAGGATTTTCATTTTAATCAAGTTCACCCTCCCTATGAGGGACAGAGGGAGGTTTCTCCAGGCCTGGAGCCGCCTAGATACCATGGCGAGCAGAGGGTCAATATTAAGTCTAATAAAGTCAGTGACCGAGTTGGTAGTCTGGACTCTGGAGCCCCAAATATTTAATCTGAGAGACCCATTGCAGGGGAATATCGGGATCCGTCTGGTCAGGTACTGGGTGAGAACACAAAGGGAGCATCTTGGATTTAGACCAATTGACCTTGAGCCCAGAGACCCGTGTGAACCTATCCATAAGCTCCAATGCAGCCCGCAAAGATGGCCCAGAGTCACTCACAAAAAGAACCAGGTCGTCTGCATCAAGCTACGTGGTCTCAGTAAGGGTACCTACTTTAATGCCCTGAATCAGAGGGGAGGAGTGCAGTGCAATCGCCAGGGGCTTCATTACAAGCGCAAAAAGGCCAGGAGAAAGGGGGCACCCTTGCCTGGTGCCCCTAGACACTGGAAAAGGCCCCGAGCCCCCCCCCCCCTGTTAACACCGGGCGATCATTCAGCAGCTACACCCACTTAACCACTTAACCCCTGGACCATATTGCTGCCCAATGACCAGAGCACTTTAAGCGACGCAGTGCCGAATCACAAAAAGTGCTCTGGTCTTTGGGCAGCAATATGGTCCAGGGGTTAAGTGGTTAAGTAAAGTTTTGGTCTCATCTGACCAGTGCACCTTTTTCCACATGTTTGCTGTGTCCCCCACATGGCTTCTCGCAAACGGGACTTCTTATGGCTTTCTTTTTACAATGGCTTTCTTCTTGCCACTCTTCCATAAAGGCCAGGTTTGTGGAGTGCACAACTAATCATTGTCCTGTGAACAAATTCTCCCACCTGAGCTGTGGATCTCTGCAGCTCCTCCAGAGCTGCTTCTCTGATTAATGCTCTCCTTGCCCGGCCAGTCAGTTTAGGTGGAGGGCCATGTCTTGCTAGGTTTGCAGTTGTGCCATACTTCTTTTATTTTTTGATGGATTGAACAGTACTCTGTGAGATTTTTGTAGCGCTACCCCCGAAGGAGCTGCTGATTGATTGTTGGGATCGGCACATTAAGTTACCCTTGCGTTGTCTAGGGGTGTGATGCAGGAACAAAATAGTGAGCGGAGGTCCAGACAGTCAATAAAGGTTTTTCCAATGCTTTATTTCCAGGCCAACACAGCCAACATCAACTTCAGTTAGGAAGGAAAAGAATGTTTGATGAAAGAAGAGGAGAACTTGCGGTGTCAGGCCTGCATATGAACGGGCAAGCCTGCCCTCAGTAGTACCAATTTGTAAACTCGTCGCTACTCCTGCCTGAGTGGGTAAAGTACCCACGGACAGGTCTCTCAAACAAGCCCGGCAGCCGAGGCGTCACTTTGGATTTCTGGGAGGAACAGATCTCACACACACAGACCTGGCTCTACAGCAGTTGTTCTCAACCTTTCTAGTGCTGTGACCCCTTGATAAAATTTCCCAAGTTGTGGGGACCTCTTAACAATAAAATTATTTTCATAGCATAGGTTGTCAGCACCCAAGGCAAGACAAGTAATTTGCATTCCCCGAGTCCCTTCCACTCATACAGTATTGAACCCACTTATGGTACATTTTAGGATGTACCACTCTCTCTTTGTTCTCCTTTCTTTCCCCTTTATCTCTCTCTATCCTAATTTCTCTCCCCCCCCCCTCATCCGTCTCTCTTGTTCTTATTATTTCTCCCCCTTTTTCTTAGTTTCTCCCCCTTTTTCCTCTCCCTTCTATGTATTCTCTATTTTTATTCCTTCTCTTACTCCTTGGTGGGGGAAATGGGATGAGTGTCACTGTTGATGGGGATTAGGGATCAGTAGAAATGCTGGGGGGAGTTCTGGTCAGCCAACTTAGGTCATCTGCTGATCTGAGAACTGTAGTGGGGACTTTTAATGGCAACTATAATCACAGGTAGTGTTACTCACTGTGTCTCTGACTTTATGGTGTCTTGTAGCAAAGACACCTATGTGGAAATCGTGAGACAGGGTCTCCTTCAGCCCCTCCCACTTCACATTCCTCACCAGTCAGCTGACCTCTGGCCTCCGCCCCCCAGCTTTGCCATGAACTGAATGGGGACTGCGAAGAGGATGAGTGGGCAGCCGCAGGCTCCAGGGACAGCCCTGCTGGGCGGCCGCAAAAATGCTGGGAGAGCCAGGAACAGCCCAGGATTTGGTGACCCCTGGCAAATTATCATTTCACCCCCGAGGGGGTCCCGACCCCAGGTTGAGATCCACTGCTCTAGAGCCTCTGCCACAGGCCAATTACTTTAGATGAGATTAGGTGGATGAACATTTTCAAAGCTTGGGATATTTTTCTATACCCTAACCCTGCTTTACACTTCTCCACAACTTTATTCCTGATCTGTCTGGTGTGCTCCTTGGCCTTCATGATGCTGTTTGTTCACTAAGGTTCTCAAAAAAAAACACAGAACATATGTATATATACTGAGATTAAATTACACACAGGTGGACTCTATTTACTAATTAAGTGACTTCTGAAGGCAATTGGTTCCATTAGATATCCATTTAGTTATTAGGGTTTTTAGAGTAAAGGTTGCTGAATACATATGCACGCCACACTTTTCCGGTATTTATGTGCCACTTTGTGTTGGTCTATCATATAAATACCCAAATAAAAACCATTTACGTATTTTTTTTTTTTATCATAAAGATTATTTAGGTTTCACAAAGCAGTCATAAACAAGAGGGGTACAAATACATACAGACAGAGATCGAATAGTTATCATACATATCAGTGCAAGTATAAATGAGAATTATTAAATGTAACAATCAGTTGGTCTATTGCTTGTGACAGATACAACAAAGTCCACGTGAATGTCACCGTAAAGAGAATCCCCTTCAAATTGGAACCCATATCCTATATGATAGAACAAATTGCAAAGAAGGCCTAATGCCGCGTACACACGGTCGTTTTTTGCGATGAAAAAAAAAACAACGTTTTTTAAAACGTCATTTAAATTGATCGTGTGTGGGCAAAACGTCGTTTTTTGTCTTCAAAAAAACGACCAAAAAAAATTCCAACATGTTTGAATTTTTTGTGTCGTTTTTCAAAACGTCGTTTTTTGTTTCACAAAAAGTCACCGTGTGTAGCAAAAACGTCGTTCAAAACGACGTTTTTCAACCCGCGCATGCCCAGAAGCTAGTTATGAAGCGAGCTTCAATGGAAAAGAGTGGTGAACGTAACCTCGCTTTTTGTGAAAAAACGATGGTGTGTATGCAAAATTGTCTTTGAAAAGTGACGTTTCAAAAACGTCGTTTTTTACTTCACAGAAAACGTCGTTTTTTTTCATCGCAAAAAACGACCGTGTGTACGCGGCATAAGGCTCCATTCACACCTAGGCGTTGTGTACGCCTGAAGCCCGACGCCGCAGCAGCCCCTAATACGCTGGAGGGGTGATTTTACATTGCCCTTTATGGAGATGGTTCACATCTCCACGCCAAACGCGAAACGCCGTACGCCTGAAGCTCAAAACAAGTCCCGGACCCTTTTTTTCAGGCGGCTTCAGCATTTGGCATAGGAGATGTGGACCTGTGGGTTAAATGGGGGTTAAAAGTGCGGCGCTTTGACGCCGCAAATCGCGGTACAAAATGCCGCAATTTGTCGCTGCAATTCGCGTGACAAAACGCCGCGATTAGGTGTGAATGCAGCCTAAGGGAGGGCGTTGTGGCAGCGAATGGAGGAAGAGGCACCCGGCTCTACTCAAGGGTCAGGTGTTTCGCCTTCACCCAGGTCGCCCAAATGTTGTCAATTTTTTTAGGACAATTTCTACCCAAGTATGTCAGTTTATAAAGCGGGAGGGCTGTATTCTACATTTATGTTTTTGGTTATACCATGACAAAATGTAGAAAATTTCAAGGGGTTTGAATACTTTTTAAAGGTACTGTATTCTCCCTGTAAAAGAGGCCCTTAGGAAGGGATATGCTCTCAATATACAAACATTTAAATTGTGACTGTATCATTGGGAAAAAACTAGTTAATCTGAGTTACGGTGGTTGGTCGGCAAGAGGTTAAAGGGGTAGTTCCCCCAAAAACCTTTTTTTTAGCATTTATTCAGGCTCGTTATGTCAAGGGGAATCATTTTTTTTTTTTTTAGAAATGAAGCCGTACTTACCGTTTTACAGATGCATCGTCTCCGACGCTTCCGGGTATGGGCTCCGACTATAGGCGTGCCTATTTGATTGACAGGCTTCCGAGGTCGCATACATCGCGTCACGATTTTCCGAAAGTAGCCGAACGACGGTGCGCAGGCGCAGTATAGAGCCGCACCGTCGCTCGGCTTCTTTCGGCTACTCGTGACGCGATGTATGCGACCGTCGGAAGCCTGTCAATCAAATAGGCACGCCCAGACCAGACGATCATACCCGGAAGCGACGGAGACGATGCATCTGTAAAACGGTAAGTATTGCTTCGTTTCTAATAAAAAACTACCCGATTCCCCTTGACATAACGAGCCTCATGCAATGTTAAAAAAAGGTTTTTGGGGGAATTACCCCTTTAAACTGTGTAATGGGTTCTTTACTGTTAGAACGGTAAGGATGTGGAACTCCCCTCCAAGGTCAGCGGTGAGGCCTCGTACATACAACCGTTTATCTCGACAAAATCCATCAAGAAACTTGGTGGCAGAGCTTTTTTGCAAAACGGTCGTGTGTATGTTTTTCGTCGAGAAAACTGTTGTGGACCTCGACGAGAAAAAAAGAGAACAAGTTCTTTTTCTTCTTGTCGGGAGTCTCAATTTCCTTGCCGTGTTTCTCGTCTGGCTGGTTTACGACGAGAAACACATTCGTGTGTGTGCTTAGAAACCCGAGCATTCTCCGTGTAGCGCTACCCCCTCAGGAGCCGCTGGATAGATTTGGGACGGCGTGATACCTTTGTGATGCGTCTAGGGTATGATGAAGTTAAGGTGAGGTGAGCAATGATGGAATGTCCAAACAGTAGGGTGTCGTTTTCTGTGCTTTTATTCTCTTGCCAAACACAGCAAACGATTAACTTGAAGTAGACAGAGAAAGTTTGGTGAAAGGAGATTTACAGATTCAGGCCTTAACAATGTAGAAACAGTCCTGCTTCAACGATACCTTTGCTTCGTCGCCACTCCAGCCGAAGTGGGTATAGCGTACCTGGACAGTCTCTCCCACAGAACTGGCAGCCAGGATATCACTCAGAACCTTGAGAAGGAAATCAAGTCTCTGCCACCGACTTGGCTCAAATAGAAATAGGAGTGGAACCTCTGCCACAGGCCCTTGCTCTGAAACACAGTATTAACCACTTGCCGACCAGCCGCCGCAGTTATACGGCGGCAGGTCGGCACTCCTTCGCGAGAGCCCGTTCGTTACAGAGCGGGGAACGGGAGCTGTGCGTGTAAACACACAGCTCTCGTTCCTGTCAGCGGGGGAAACACTGATCTTCCGTTCATACAATGTATGAACGGAGGATCAGTGATTCCCCCTAGTGAGTCCACCCCCCCCACACAGTAAGAACACAAATAGGAACACACTTAACCCCTTCCCCGCCCCCTAGTGTTAACCCCTTCACTGCCAATGGCATTTTTATAGTAATCCAATGCATTTTTATAGCATTGATCGCTATAAAAATGCCAATTGTCCCAAAAATGTGTCAAAAGTGTCCGATGTTTCCGCCATAATATCGCAGTACCGAAAAAAAACGCTGATCGCCGCCATTACTAGTAAAAAAAAAATATTAATAAAAATGCCTTAAAACTACCCCCTTTTTTGTAAACGCTATAAATTTTGCGCAAACCAATCAATAAACGCTAATTGCGATTTTTTTTATGAAAAATATGTAGAAGAATACGTATCGGCCTAAACTGAGGAAAAATAATGTTTTTTTAAATCTTTTTTGGGGATATTTATTATAGCAAAATGTAAAGAATATTGCATTTTTTTCAAAATAGTCGCTCTATTTTTGTTTATAGCGCAAAAAATAAAAACCGCAGAGATGATCAAATACCACCAAAAGAAAGCTCTATTTGTGGGAAAAAAAGGACGCCAATTTTGTTTGGGAGCCACGTCGCATGACCGCGCAATTGTCAGTTAAAGCGACGTAGTGCCGAATCACAAAAAGTGCTCTGGTCTTTGGACAGCAATATGGTCCGGGGCTAAAGTGGTTAATGGAGCGATTACTTCTTAATGAAAGTAGTTGCCTGAATCTCCCTCAGGTAGTTCTTGGTTTCAGTCACCGAATGACAGGTTGCCATTAAACAAACTCCCAGTGTTTCCGGTCACCTTGATCCCTGATGGTAAGTCTAGGCCCTATTGGATTGCCTGCCTTCGGGCTTTCCTCAGACTCACTCCCCACCGAACAGCACAACTCGCTTGGGATATTCTTTTAGGATGGAGGGGACCCAATAAGTTACTGAGTCCCATTGCCGCTTCAGTTGCTCCAGGCCAACATGGTCCCAGAACCAGGAACAACGCGTGGCACGTGAAGGTGGGTGCCGCACCCGGATCCAACTTTGAACTCCCCTGCCCAACATGGCGCCTCCCTAGAAGTACCCTCGCCCAGCATGCCCCGCCAGGGAGAAACCCCTCTGATTGGCTGCTGGCAAGAAGGCGCTCCTACCTGAGCTTCACTGCCGCCACCTGATAGATATGTGCATTCCCGTTCGTACGAATGTTATTTTCGTACGAAAATGTTCATTTTCGTACCTGCGGAATAATGTGTACACACAAAAACGGTAAAGCACCAAAATACGAAAACGACGGGATAACAGATGAGCCGCATTACAAACGACCGCAAATACGAACGAACGATCCGAAGGGGAAAAACCGACAAAACGAAAACGGCAAAATAACGAAAATGAAATCTGTATCAAAAGATTTGCATTGTGTATTTTGTTTGAATCCGTTTTGTGTTCGTTTTCAGTTGTATGTTCATTGTTCAATGACATCTATAACAAAAAAATGTCATTATGTATATTGAATGAATTCCTTTTTCTGTTCGTATTGTGTATTCAAAATACTGAAGGCAAATCTTTTGTTATAGGTGTCATATCAACATACGAAAATAACAAAAGAAAACGGATTCAAATGCAGATCTTTTGTTTATCGTTTTTTTGAATGGCCAGAGAGTTAGGCTGGCCATACATGATACAATTTTCTGTGCAATTTTCTGTACAATTTTCTTTAGATTTACCTTCAACTATGTAGTGCAAGGGCCTGCCTGATTGCATACAATTGAAAGTGTTGTTTAGTTTGACCTCATATTATATGTTTTTTGGTAAATCTAAAAGAAAATTGTACAAGAAAATTGAACATGTATGGCCAGCCTCAGTGACTGAAAGCAGCTTCTCTTTTGTGCTGAGTAGTGAGTACACTAGTACAGTAAAGCCAAATAAACTTTTCTGTGGATTTTCATCTGAAGGGAGATCAGTTGGCCAGACTTTTGAACCCAAAAATGGTTTTCTGATGCAGTTTAAAATCAAAACTAATTTTCTGAGAACGATCGGAAAACGATCGTTTTTATGTTTGCTGTTAAAACAGTCTGACCAAGTGTATGGGGCTTAACAATAGTTAATATGGATGAGCCGCGTGTTGAAAGTGCCGCGAATCCCACGATATATTTAGGAAAGTACAAAATGATGAAAATCCTTTTTTCTGTTCATATTTTCAGGGAGATCTGGCCAACTGATCTCCCTTCAGATGAAAATCCACAGAAAAGTTTATTTGGCTTTACTGTACTAGTGTACTTACTACTCAGCACAAAAGAGAAGCTGCTTTCAGTCACTGAGGCTGGCCATACATGTTCAATTTTCTTGTACAATTTTCTTTTAGATTTACCAAAAAACATATATTATGAGGTCAAACTAAACAACACTTTCAATTGTATTGTATGCAATCAGGCAGGCCCTTGCACTACATAGTTGAAGGTAAATCTAAAGAAAATTGTACAGAAAATTGCACAGAAAATTGTATCATGTATGGCCAGCCTAACTCTCTGGCCATTCAAAAAAACGATAAACAAAAGATTTGCATTTGAATCTGTTTTCTTTTGTTATTTTCGTATATTGATATGACACCTATAACAAAAGATTTGCATTCAGTATTTTGAATACACAATACGAACAGTAAAAGGAATTTATTCAATATACATAATGAAATTCTTTTGTTATATATGTCATTGAACAATGAACGTACAACTGACACTAACAAAAGAAAAGCATTCAAGATACACAGAATGAAAATTCACGATAATTATTGTCTAACAAGTAACGAACATGAATTAAACAGAATAACGAACCATCCCGCATGTACGAAAATATAACGGTAACGGAAATACGAAACGATCGGTATACGGAAAAATCGCGTCGTACGACAAACGAACGGGAACGAACGGGAAAACGGGTGTCTTACGAAAAATGAACGGAAACGAACCGACGGGACCATACGAAACGGAACAAAAAAAAATAAAAAATTTCTGTGCACATGTCTACCACCTGACGCCCCGGGGTGGTAAGGCACCCCAGGAACACAGGATAGACTGACAGCACAGCCCTGCTAGAACCAAAGTTAAATTAACAGAATTCACATGAATGAGAGCTACATAACTCTCTCATCCCCCTCTAAATTTGGAATAGCACCTGGACTGAAAGTACACAGGCGCTACATCAGAATAAAGTATGAGACGGGAGCGCACCTTTGGTAAAAGTAGCGTTCGTAATGAAGATTCGTCACGCTGTAACAGACTGAAAAGCGCAAATCGTCTCTCCTCAAACTTTTACTTAACACGCAGTAACATGAGATTAGTAAAAGCAGCCCCAAGGGTGGCGCCAGTGGAATCAAAGTTCCCCTTTATAGTGCCGTCGTACGTGTTGTACGTCACCGCGTTTGAGAACAACGAGATTTTGTCTTGACAGTGTGTACGCAAAGAAAGATTGACAAGATTCTCGACAAGTCTGAGGCGGCGTACACACGACCGAGGTTCTCGCTGGAAACCAGCGAGAACCTCGCTGGAAGCTGCATTCCAGCGAGGACCTCGGCCGCATGTACACAGAGCGCTCGCCCCGCCTGTCGGGAATCCTGTCGAGCGAAAAGAGAGCACGCTCTCTTTTTGCTCGACGGCCCGCCTGGATGAATGGCTGGTTGCCATTCCCGACGGGCGGGTCGCCGATTTCGACGGCCGGCAGAGAACCTCGACGGGCGGAACGATGTGTTCTGCCCGTCGAGGTTCTCTGCCGTCTGTACACGGCCTCACAAGTAACTTGTCGAGGAAAACGATGTTTCTTTTACGACGAGTTTCTCGGTCATGTGTACGAGGTCTGAGTGTAGATACAGTAAATCCATAAAATGTAGATGTGTTTCTTAGGAAACCCAATGTACAAGGATATTGAAAATTGCAGTGATATAAACGCGCACACACACACACAGTGGCGGCCCATCCACAAATCTACATGCAGGCCACTGGACGCATTGATTTCAATGTTTGTTTGTTTTTTGAAGCACATGATTAGAGCCTGGGGCTCTGATTCACTTAAAAAAAAGGGTGTGCTCGGGGCACAGAGCACTGACCCCACCCAATTAATATTCGCTATTGTCTTCCTGATTGTATTCCCGGACAATCAGGAAGCAGGTCATGAGACCCGATTGACCAGGGAGTCTCAAGACCTACTTCCTGTTCGGCCAGGAGGAAAAGCCTCAGCTCTTTCCTTGGTATAATCTCAATCTTGCGCTGCCTGTGACCAGCAGTCAGGGAACTGGGTGAACCGAGCACCTAAGGTAAGGCCTTTGATCGCTGCACCCTTCCCGTCCATCTCCCAGGGGGGGGGGGCTTAGTGGTGGCGGCTGCGGTGCGATTGAGGGAGGCAGGTTTGTTTGAAGCCCCCCCAAAATATTGAGCACCAGCCTCCGCTGCTTTTAAATCTGGAGATTTCTACCTTTAGTACTGGGTAGGCCAGGATGATGCAACTCCTGTCCATGTTGTGATTATATATTAAGCTGAGCATGCACGGCTGTCTGTGTGCAGTTTGTAAGAAATGGTTGCAAGCAAGGGAAGAGATTATATATCAAACTAACAAGGTCATGGCCACACAAGGCACAATGGGCGAGATTTACCAAAGCCGATGAATCTGGGGCAACTGTGCATAATAACCAATCAGTTCACCAGCTTTAGTAACCCCCCCCCCCCCCCCACTGAGACAGGTAATGGTTTAGCTAAGATTTTGTGCACTGACACCATACTCTTTTAGCAGTTTGAGTCGGGTTAAGAAGATGCAGGGTGGATGAACTGTAAATTCCAGGGGTCTTGGGGAAAAAAGTGTGGGAACTCCCACCCAAGATCTGATATGAAGGCGGGGGAAGAAACAAAATGGGTAGCTGTGCTGGCAAGCGCTGCTCACTTGTACAGCATCGCGAGGAGAGGGAAGGGGAGGTGGAGAGTGAGGGGGAAAGAGCCCGCAGATGCAGTGGCGTTACTAGGGTTGGTGTCACCCCCCTCCACCAACTATAGTCGCCCCTCAGTACAGACCCCCCTCCACTAAGTATAGACCCCCCTCCATTAGTGCAGACTCCCCACTAACTATAAACCCCTCCCTCAGTACAGACCTTCCTCAGTACAGACCCCCCCTCCATTAGTACAGACCCCCCAGGACAAGCCACTCCCTCTCCATTAGCACAGACCCCCTCACAAACCTCCCCCTTCATTAGTACAGACACCCCCCTCCATTAGTACAGAACCCCCAACCCCCCCTCCATTAGTACAGACCACCCCCCACAAACCACCCCCCTCCATTAGTACAGACCAGCCCCCCTCCATTAGCACACACCACCCCCCACAAACCTCCCCCTCCATTAGTACAGACACCCCCAGGACAAACACCCCCTCCATTAGTACAGAACCCCCACATACCACCCCCCCTCCATTAGTACAGACCCCCCCACAAACCTCCCCCTCCATTAGTACAGACCACCCTGCACAAACCTCCCCCTCCATTAGTACAGACACCCCAGGACAAACAACCCCCCCTGTTAGTACAGACTACCCCCCACAAACCCCCCCTCTATTAGTACAGACCACCCCCCACAAACCACCCCCTCCATTAGTACAGACCACCCCCCTCCATTAGTACATACCACCCCCCACAAAGCTCCCCCTCCATTAGTACAGACACCCTCAGGACAAACCACCCCCCTCCATTAGTAAAAAACAATGGGCCAGATTCAGATACACTTAATTTTGCGCTGCGTAATCGAAATACTCTACGCTGCCGTATTTTACCAGGCTCTAAATCGAATTCTGGTACATTTTTGCCCGTACGCTACGGCGGCGTAGTCTATTTCTCGCCGCGTAATCGAAATACGCGATTAGGGGGCGTGAAGCATTTAAATTAGGCGCGTCCCCGTGGCGATCGAACTGCGCATGCTCCGTTCAGAAATTTCCCGCCGTGCATTGCGCGAAATCACGTCGTTACGTCATTCGTTGTTTGAGTAGCGTCGTTTACGAACATTCCTATTCCCGGACGACTTACGTAAAAAATAATAAAAGACGTCGGAAAACGTAGAAATTCGACGCGGGAACGACGGCCATACTTAACATGGGCTGTCTAATATTAGAGCAGCAAAAAGCTGGTATAGTGTTTCGCAAAAAAAAGATGACTAAAGGTGCCGTAAGAGATTGCGATAGACGTTCGTAATTTCTGGGATCGCCGGCAAAAGCTCATTAGCATACCCCGACGCGGAAAACGACAGGAAGTCCACCCAGTGGCCGCAATTTTATTGCAGCGTAGATCCGAAGGAGTACGAACACGTAATCCAGTCGAATTGAAGCCCGCAGCCGTCTATTCATGGTTTGAGGTTTCCGACTAGCTAAAAAACGCGCGTAAGTCAGACAGGAGTTACGGCTCTCTGAATCTGGCCCAATGTAGTTAAATTAGATTAAAATGTATTCAATTAATTAATTACATTTAAAAAAAACACTATTTGCCACTCTAATAAAAAATAATTATAATAAAAAAAAATCAAAATGTGTTTACAGGCTAGTATGAAATACTTGGTGGTAAATCATTCTGAGAGTCTGCATTTTACACTTTTTCAATTACTGAGAGGTTTTGCTTTCAAGAAGCAAAAAATAAAATAAAATAAAAAAATAATAATAATGATATCCTTAATGTTGCATGAAAGAATAATGGAAGGAATAACCCTGCTTGGAGCTGTTCTGCATTATTCAAAGACACATTTCTGAAGCCAGAACTACATGTGTCATAAAGGGCAGTGAAGCTCCATGATCAGAGATGAACAGGGGGTCTCAGCAGGGTCTCTAATTTACATTTTCAACACAAGAGTGAGTAATCTTTGCTTTTTTTAAAGCCCAAATAATTTTTAAATAAAAGTATGCTTGTATTTTTCAAATATATATTTTTCTAATCTTTACTCAAAGGTTAATTAAATCTATGTTAATAGTCTTGCTGAGATGGATAAATAAAAGTTAACAGAACGGCTAAAATATTTTCCTAGAAAAGAATACTGCTTCAGGCTCCCTCCGACGTCTACAGGCCAGTTATCTGGCCACATGATGCTGAAAAAGTAATTCTGAACTCTAACCCCACTTAACAAAAATCATGTGACCTAGTGCCTAGATTTTTGGTCATGTGAAGAATGGATGAAGCCTTAAGCAGCATTTTTTTCCAAGGTAAGTATGAAAACTCATTCGTTGTTCTTTATTCAAGAATTGAAGTTAACATTTACGTGAACATGTACAGAGAGAAATACAGTATGGGAGTTGTCAATGCTAACCTCCTTCTAAAAATACTGGTTGTCTGGCTGTCCCTGGATTCACTCATTAGCTAACCCATAACAAGGATATAAATAAGAATGGTGGCACTCCTAATCTGAACATTTGTTCTAGGTCTTTAGCTTTGGGAGTTTAAAAAAGGAACTTTGGCCTACACTCCATTTTGTTTCTACAATCCCTCTTACATTTTATGGTGAGTTGTTGTCAGGGAATGTCCATCAGACGTTTCCAGAAATGTGCATATAAGCATCATTGTCCGCAAAATGGTGACCAGGCACGTGCATGCGTGCAGGAATGGTCACAGGCTCGCACTTAGTGCATGTTTCTGCTAGATGGGCTATTTAACCACTTCAAGACCAAGCCTATTTCTGACACTTATTGTTTACAATTTGTATTTTTTGCCACAAAATTATCTAGAACCCCCAAACATTATATGTCATTTTTTAGCAAAGACCCCAGAGAATAACAGTTGTTTCAATATTTTATGTTGCACGGTATTTGCTCAGCGGTTCTTCAAACTACATTTTTTGGGGAAAAATACACTTGTTTGATTAAAACAATAAGAAAAGAAAAAATAAGAAAAGAGAAAAGTTAGCCAAATTTTTTAGCATATTGTGAAAGATATTGTTATGCCGAATAAATAGATACCTAACAGGTTATGCTTTAAAATTGTACGCACTTGTGGAATGGTGACCAGGGCCGGATTAACAGAGGGGCTGATGGAGCTGCAGCTCCAGGCCCCTTTCTCAAGATAGGCCCATTTACCCCAAAAAAAAAAAAAAAAAATTTTTTTTTTTTTTTTTTTTTTTTTTAGATCAACTTCGGGGGTTGTAGCTCGATGACCAGAGGTCACAGAAACCCCACATTTGGGGGGTAGTCAGTTGAAGACCTACCCCACAACCGGTCAAAATATGGGACGGCTATCATTTATGGTTCCGGAGATACGGGCCTGCTTGCACAGCCTGTCAGAAGCTACATACAGAGCGGCCATTATAAATACAAGCTGACACACTGCAGCACACTGAGAAAAAAAAAATCATCATTTGTTTTTTTGCTAGAAAATTGCTCTATGGTGGTCTTTGCAACTTTTTATGTTGCACGGTATAGAGCTGCATGATTCTGGCTAAAACGACAACTGCAATTTTTTTGCTTAGGAGATAGATCACGATTCTCTCACGATTCGTACTTCATAACATCATCTTTCACATTAAAATGGAAAAAAAAAAAAAATGGGCCAACTTTACTGTTTTGTTTTTATGGTTTTTATTATTCAATGAAGTGACATAAAATATTGCAGCAATTGCCATTTTTGTCTCTGCTAAAATATATATAATGTTTGGCGGTTCCAAGTAATTTTCTAGCAAAAAATATTGCTTTTTAAGTGGTTACATTTCTTGCATTTACACACAGAAGTTTGATCTAAAAAGGAAGTTGATTACAATGTTTCATGTTTACAAACTTGGCAGACAGTCGGATATTTTCTTTACACACAGAAGTTTATGCTTTTGATATAAGAAGAAAGCGTTAGTTACAATGTTTCCTGCTAAGAACTTGGCAGACTGTCCGGATATTTTACATGACAGCTGAAAGTCTCTCCATTTGTTATATGAAAGAATCAGCAAACTCTGCATTGGAGATGTCAGGGGGGTTGAATCAAGATCACAATTTTAACGATTAATTGTGCAGCTCTAGCACGGTACTGTATTTGCGCAGCAATTTTTCAAACATGTTTTTTTGGAAATAAACTGTTTCATACATTAAAAAAACACTAAAGTTAGCACGATTTTTTTTTTTTGGTATCCTAAGCGATGCTTTAAACATTTTTTAGGTTACATGTTTAGAGTTACAGAGGAAGTCTAGTGCTAGAATTATTGCTCTCGCTATAACGATCGCGACATATGTAACCTGTGTGTATCTGGCTCTGATACTAGCCAGTGCCTACCCACTGACTGGTATCTCTCCCTAGCCTGTCCCCACACACCCTCTCACCTGCTTACCTGTAGATGGGGGAATCACTCCTGTAGTGTTATTGTGTTCTGCCAGTGAGTACAATGATCAGTGTTGCTATCTATAGCTGGCAGCACTGATTGTTTTTGGAAAAACAGGCTGGTTGTACTCAAGTCGATTAATAGATTGATTTGTGTAAAACCAGCTAGCCCATACATAGATCGACTATGGCTGGTCTCTGCATAATTGTTGTAATTTCAATTCATGTATGACCCGCTTAACCACTACGCAGTCCCTAAACATCCTTCCACTCCTATACATTGTGCCCACTGTCATACCCTCCACACTCCTCTCCTGTACATAGTGCCCACTGTCATACCCTCCACACTCCTCTCCTGTACATAGTGACCACTGTTATACTCTCCACACTCCTCTCCTGTACATAGTGACCACTGTCATACTCTCCACACTCCTCTCCTGTACATAGTGCCTGCTGTCATAGACTCCTCTTCTGTACATACTTCCCACTGTCGCACCCTCCACACTCCTCTCCTATACATAGTGCCCACTATCATACCATCCCCATTCCTCTCTTGTACATACTGCCCACTGTCATACCCTCCACACTCCTCTCCTGTACATACTGCCCACTGTCATACCCTCCACACTTCTCTCCTGTACATACTGCCCCATTATACCCTCCACACTTCTCACTGGTACATACTACCCTCTGTCATACCCCCACACTCCTCCTGTACATACTGCCCACTGTCATACTCTTCACACTCCTCTCCTGTTCAAACTGCCCACTGTCATACCCTTCACACTCCTCTCCTGTACATAGTACCTGCTGTCATACACTTCTCTCCTGTACATACTGCCCACTGTCATACCCTCCACATTCCTCTCCTGTACATACTGCCCACTGTTATACCCTCCACACTCCTCTCCTATACATAGTGCCCACTATCATACCGTCCACACTGCTCTCCTGTACATACTGCCCACTGTCATACCCTCCACACTCCTCTCCTATACATAGTGCCCACTATCATACCATCCACACTCCTCTCCTATACATAGTGCCCACTGTCATACCCTCCACACTCCTCTCCTGTACATGGTGCCTGCTGTCATACACTTCTCTCCTGTACATACTGCCCACTGTCGTACCCTCCATGCTTCTCTCCTGTACATGATGCCCACTGTCATACCCTCCACACTTCTCTCCTGTACATTGTGCCTTTTGCGTACCCTTTGCACTCTTCTCCTGTACATAGTGCCCAATGTTAGACCCTCCACATTCCTCTCACTCACCTGCACATACTTCCCACTTATATACCATCCGCTTACCTGCAAAAACAGTTCTTTAAAATGATACTGAATACCCTCAATGTTACCAGCTCTAGAATGGATACACTTTTGTTAGTTCAACTAAAGGAAATCTCAGTTCTCATATTTGTTCTGTTCCATTATTAGAACTTATTTAATTTTGTGATTACTACTGTGATGTACAGAGGAACATAGGGGATCTCAGCTACTCTAAATATAGCACTTGTGAAAAAGTGTCCCTGAAAACAATTTTTTAAATGTTGGCAACTATGCACTTATGCACTGCCCAAGGGCCACTGGGTCAGTAGTGGGCCCCATGAGAGGTTTCTGGGATCCTGTGATATTAAAGCGGTAGTAAACTTTCCTGACATTACTACTTTTAGTAGGTTATGCCACAATGTACAAGTATGCACAGCATATTAGCACATTAGGGTACACTTAAATTTTCAGACTGGGCCCTCCAGACTGCGCTGTGATTCTCACGCATTTATTTATTATTTATAAAAGGCCCCACCAAAATCCTCAGCACCGGGCCCATGATGTTCTTAATCTGGCCCTGATGGTGACAAACTACGGTACTTAAACATCTCCATGGGGGCTGCATGACTAGGGGAGAAACAGGGTCAGGGAATGGTCAGCTAGTTCAGTGAGGGGACAGGGATGTAGACTGCTTACTTGATTGGAGGCAGAAGTAAGAAGGAGGCAAGGTCCAGTGGTGATGGTCTTGCTTTGCGATGGATTTTCATCATTCCAGGAAGATTAGGAGCAGAGCCAACTTCCCAACCTCCCGCCCTGGTGCTAGTAGTTATCACATTGCACAGTTGGGGGTATGTGTTGGGGTCTTTAGAGGTGTGTGGTTTTGTTGTTTTTTTGGTTAATTTTATTTTTAGAGATATCGCAAAAAAAAAAAGCAATTTTGCAAAAAAATAAAAAATATTTTTGTTTATATTTGTGTAGTTTTACTGATTGTTGGATATTGTTTGAATTTGTCACAGCAGTCGGCGGTTCAAGGGGTTTGGGGGGTCAGTGATGAATTACATGGTTACAGGATTAGTGGGGCCCATCTAAGGTATGGCACTTCCACTTGGTTAGCGGTGGTTCTCCCAGGATCTAGGTCCCCTGGGGGAAGGGAATATGGAAGTATGTGTGATGTCGGAGCGTCTTTGAGCCAGTTGGGGCACAGCTGGGGACATAGACAGTTCCAGTTTTAAATTGTGCATTAAAGACACCCAAAGACCTTATGTTGTTGGGCATTATTATTTTTGTTGAAAAGTTGCACTTACTGTATGTTTTACGTGATGTTTATTTATTATTTGTGTAGCGCCCCCTTACTTTCTGTAGGGGCGCTATGCTAAAGTTAGTGGGGAATGGGAGAGTTATGTGGCTCCAATTCACAATTTGTCAAATTTAGGCTGCTGTCATTCCCAGAACTGTCCTGTGAGTCGATCTGTGCTCCAGGGGTGTTTTTCCACCCCTGGGCGGCAGCTGGCACTAGAGGGGTTCTAGCGGACTCGCTTTCCTCAGCAGCCAATCAGAGGGATTGGTTCCCTCGCTAAGGCATGCTGAGGGAGGCTATATCTGGGGCAGCCACGTTTTTGCTTTCTGTGGGGTCCGAGTTCCAGGTGCGGCACCCACCTTCAGGGTGCGCGCATCCATGGACCCCGCAGCCGTGGCCTACCTGGCCGGAGTTGCGCACCATGGGGAGCTCTACTCTGACAGAGAGGGAGTAGCTGCTGGGTCCCAAACCTTTTCTAAAAGGATCCCAGACTGGGAGCTGTACGGTGGGGGATCGGCTTGAGGAGAACCCGGAGGCAGGTGATCCAATAGGGCTTGAGCGAACCATCGGGGATCCAGTGACTCTAAGGCCTTGTACACACGAGCAGACAGATTTGTTCAAATCGGTCGGACATACCGATTTGAACAAATCTGTCTGCTGGGGACGTATTGGTTTGATCGTGTACACACGATCAAACCAAAATCCCCGCCGGCAGATGGCGCGCTGATGTGGCGGGGACGTTGACGCCGCCACCTCACCGCACCAGGAAGTAAAACACTTCCGCGCATGTGTCGAAACCATTCGACGCGTGTGCGAGAAGAAACGTCTGCTGGTTATCGTACTAACCAGCAGACATGTCGGGCGGACGGGTTCCCAGCCGACAGATTTCAAAGCATGCTTTGAAATCTGTCGGCTGGCCAAATCCGTCGGCTCCCCTGTAGACACGAGCAGATAGATTTGATCGTGTGTACGCGGCCTAACTAAATCTATTGGGAGGACTCGCTCATTTCAATTTCACGCTCACTCAAGTACTAGGCCTGTGGTAGAGGCCCGAGCCAGGCCTGTGGCAGAGGCCTGGTCCTCCCAACATTTGCAAGTGACATTCCGGCTGCCAGGCCTGTGTCAGGGGTCTGTCCCACTTTACCTATTCTGACTGGAGTGGCGACGAACTGAGTTCATCATTGCTGAGAGCAAGACTGCTCCCTTCTTCTTCATATCCAAGGCCTGATACTTGCGCTCTCTCTCTCTCTGCTCATCAACCTTTCCTGTCCTGTACCATGTTGATGAAGGCCATGTTGGGCCTTGGAATAAAGCATTGAAGAAAACCCAACTAAAGACTGGACATTCGCTCTCTTCCTCAACTCACAAGTATCACCCCTAGATATCTGCCAGGTAACACAACACGCCGATCCCACTTATACTCAGCGGCTCCTGAATGGGGTAGCACTACATTTGGTTAATAAAAATGTGGCTGCTGTGGCCATATAAAACGCATGTCACGCAGTCTGTGTCTTTAATGTTATTGGTAGGGACCAAGGTTGACGAATCCTTTAGTCAAGAGTTACAGAGGAGGTCTTTCGCTAGAATTATTGCTCTTGCGATACCTCACATGTGTAATTTGAACACTGTTTACATTTGCGAGCACAATTTACATATGTGTTTTCTTTTGTGAGCAAGCATACAGAGGTGCTTTTATTTCACTTTTATTGCTGTCACAAGGAATGTAATTATCCCTTGTGACAGTAATAGGAAGTCACAGGTACTTTTTATGGATGGATCTGGGGTCCCCAAACCCCTCCTCTGCAATTCAAAGTATTCTAAATGCCAAAATTGGCATTTTTAAATACCTTAGATTTTTTTTAAATCGGCGATGTTCGCTGACGAGTAAACCCGAAGTGACGTCGCTTCCGGGTTACTACATCAGAGACCTGATCAAAGCCGATTCTGGTACAACAAGTTACCAAAGATTCCTGCGTTTTACGCATTACTCAAAATTCATAAATCTCAAGAAGTTGAGTACTAGGACTCCTGCTAGCTTCCAGAGTAGTAGTGGAGTTTCACCACTTAAGGACCGAGGGTGTTTTTCAGATTTCGTGTTTACGAGACTAAAACATTTTTTTTTGCTAGAAAATTACTTAAAACCCCCAAACATTATATATATATATATTGTACAGGACGCCAGGGTTGGGTCCTGGATGGACGCTACATAGCGCCAATTTTTGGAATCTGGTCCCTTTAAACGCTGGTTCAGGAGGTCACCCAGAGGGGGTGAGAGGTTCCGGAAAGTTAAAATAGATCCAGAGAGGACGAGCTAACGGTGCTCTCTGTTTTTCTCTTTATGTTATTTGGGGGTCCGGAATTTCGGAGGCTCTGAAGTGACAATGGGGAGGGAAGAGAGCCTCCCCTTCTGACCCCTGGCTTCAGGTACGCAAGGAGTTAACCTTATCCAGGAAGTCAGTTAAAAGGAGAGGAAGTGCTGACAGAGGGTAGAGGAGTGTAGCAGTAAAGGTGTCTGCAGAAGTTGTAAGCCTGCTGAGAAGGACTGAGAGACCCACCAAACCGTATGTGCCTGTATTTTGTTTTGTTTGCTGTGCTGAAAGGAAAAGAGACTTTTCATTTGTGCTGAAGACAAACAGGACTTTTGTGTTGATGATTTTCCCCATGCTGAAGTAAGCGTTGTTTTTGGTTTGGTTTTGCAAATAAAAACACTTTTTTTTTCATTATCACGGTTTAAGCACTTGTCTCGCTGAGCTAAAGAACCCCCAAAGTTCACAACTGGTGTCGAATGCGGGCAAAGTGCATTTGCAGGCGCAAAAACTGTTTAAAAAACTGACATTTAAAGAGACAGTGTACTTATGGCATGTCTTGGGTGAAGTCAGCCCAGACATTACAAACCGCACGCAACGACATGGAAGAGGTCATTAGGGCTTTGGCTCAAGCCACCGTGACCCAGCAGCAAGCCGCCGTGACCCAGCAGCAAGCCACCGTGACCCAGCAGCAAGCGTCAGCAGACGCCAACCGTCGCCATGAGGAAGCGATGGCTCAGCAGCAGCAGGCCCTGGCACAGGCTATAGCTGCGCAGCAGGAAAACACACGGCTGCTAGCCGCCCAGTTTACAGCCCAGCAGGAGTCCACTCAAGCACAGGTGGCTGCCTTGCAGGAAGCACTACAGAGGCTGACTCAGGGACAAGAGCAATCGGCCGTTGCCGTTAGCAACCCAGTGTCTGTTAGAGCCAGCCATTTCTTGCAAAAATTAACACCCAGCGATGACGTGGAAGCCTTTCTTACCACCTTTGAAAGGATAGCAGAGAGAGAAGCATGGCCCCGGGACCAATGGGCCGGCATTGTTTCCCCTTTTCTCACTGGTGACCCACAAAAGGCCTATTTTGACCTCCCAGCTGAGCACATCAAAGACTATGAACGTCTAAAAGCTGAGATCCTGGCCCGCCTGGGGGTGACCACAGCTGTCCGGGCTCAGAGGGTGCATCGCTGGTGGTACAAATCGGACCAACCACCCAGGTCTCAAATGCATGAACTAATTCAGTTAGTTAAAAAATGGCTGCAGCCGGAAAAGTTGACAGGACCACAAATGGTGGAACGGGTGGTGATGGACTGGTACCTACGGTCCCTACCAGATGACCTACAGCGCTGGGTAAGCCATGGAAACCCCACTAACGCTGACCAGCTGGTCGAGCTGGTCGAACGGTACACTGTGGTGGAGGACCTGCTGGGCCCGCCAAGCGTCGGGAACTCACACCAAGGACACCCAGACCAGCCACCACCCCGAGGAGAGAAGCCTTGCCAGATGTTGGCATCCGCAGATCAACACCGTCTGCCATAGGACCACGGAGATCGGTTCCTGTGCCAAAGATGGGAGACATTCAGTGTTGGCGATGTCGGTCCTGGGGGCATACCCGGGCACAGTGCCCGCTCCAGGAGGAGCCTATGGATTGTGGGGCTGCCCGAAGAAGCTCTTTCTATGCACAAAGAGTGTGTGCCACGCATCTTGACCTGGCATCCGGACAGTTCGAGTGTGAAGTGTGGGTAAACCACCTTCCGGCCAGGGCTCTACTGGACTCTGGTAGCATGGTCACGCTGGTACATGCCCGGGTACTTGGAAGGATTGGTCCAGTAACTAAGACCCTACGGGTAGTGTGTATCCATGGGGACACCAAGGAGTACCCCTTGGTCCCAGTAACTGTGTCCTATGGTCAAACCTCGGTTACCCAGGAGGTTGGGGTGGTAAAAAGCTTGATACATGATATCATAGTGGGGCGGGACTGTCCAATATTTTTGGAATTATGGAACCAGGTACAGACGGGTCTGCCAGGTGAACTAAGGACACCAAGTTCAGAAGGGACAGAGTCTGGGGGATCCGGGCCTGAAACCTCCACAACACACCCCTCTAATGTAGAGAGACTTGGTAGTGATAATGACGTTGCAGGAAATCTTAGTTCTAATAATAACAGTCCTGTGTCCGGTCTGAAAACCGAGTTGACCTCTGAGGGGGGGGAAGTCTCCCCATTACAAGTCATGCTGGGGGAGGATGACGAGGAGCTTACCCCGGTTGAGGAGGGTGAGGGGGAAACATCCCAGAGGCCAGTGCATCCAGACCTGGACGTACCCAGGGGTGCGTTTGGCACCGCCCAGTTACAGGACCCTACCCTGGTCAACGCTCGAGAGCAGGTTTCTGTCATTGATGGGGTTTCACAGATACCAGATGCAGATCAGAGGTTTCCTCATTTTGCATTGAAGGGGGACCTAGTCTATCGTGTGGTTGAGAGCCGAGGGGAACCCATAGAACAGTTGCTGGTCCCTCAACCGTATAGGCGGATGCTCCTTGATCTAGCCCACAACGATGCACTAGGAGGACACCTGGGGGCGGAGAAAACGGAGGCCAGGATAACCGACTGGTTTTACTGGCCAGGGGTGAAGGCTGAGGTAAAAAGATATTGTGAGTCTTGTCCTGTTTGCCAGTTAACTGCCCCGGTGCCTCGCTATAGAAACCCCCTAGTACCCTTGCCAATTATTGAGGTCCCGTTTGAGCGGATCGCTATGGATCTTGTAGGACCCCTGGTAAAATCGGCAAGGGGGCACCAATACATATTGGTCATCCTGGACTACGCCACTAGATACCCAGAAGCAGTCCCGTTAAGAAAAACATCCTCTAAGGCCATTGCCCGGGAGTTATTTCAAATGTTCTCACGAACCGGGTTCCCCAAGGAAATATTAACGGATCAGGGCACCCCTTTTATGTCCAAGGTGATGGCGGACTTGTGCAGGCTGTTTCAGATTAAGCAGTTGCGGACATCCGTCTATCACCCACAGACCGATGGCCTAGTTGAGAGATTTAACAAAACTCTGAAGTCTATGTTAAAAAGAGTCGTCCAGAAAGACGGGAAAGATTGGGATATGTTGCTCCCTGCCCTATTGTTCGCTATCCGGGAGGTACCACAGGCATCTACGGGTTTCTCACCATTTGAGCTAGTGTACGGACGGAGGCCCAGGGGGTTGCTTGATCTGGTAAAGGAAACATGGGAAAATGAGTCCTCCCCGCACAAAACCGTGGTGGAACATATTTCTCAAATGCGAGAAAGGGTGGCTAAGGTGATGCCGCTGGTAAGAGAGCACATGCAGAAGGCTCAGGATGCCCAAAGAAGGGTATATAATCGGTCGGCTAAAGTGAGACAGTTCCAAGTAGGTGACAGGGTAGCTGTCCTAATACCAACGGTAGAAAGCAAGTTCTTGGCCAAGTGGCAAGGTCCGTTTGAAATAGTGGAGAAAGTGGGTGAGGTAAACTATAAGGTACACCAACCAGGGAAAAGAAAACCCTACCAAATTTATCACGTACATTTGTTGAAGTTCTGGAAAGACAGAGAACCGGTGTCCGCAGTGGTGGCGGTACAGTCAGGGGACCAGGTAGGGATCGACCTGGTGCAGGTTGCGGCTACCCTAACTAGGCCCCAAACCCAGCAAGCAAAGGAGTTTCTGCAAAGGAATAGGGACATGTTTTCAGGGTTGCCAGGACTCACCAATGTCATCGAGCATGACATTGTGACCGAGCCCAAGGTGACAGTCCGGCTTAAACCCTACCGTATCCCAGAAGCTCACAGGGGGGCAGTGTCTGGAGAGGTGAAAAGGATGCTTGAACTTGGGGTCATCGAAGAGTCGCAGAGCGAGTGGTCCAGTCCGATCGTATTGGTGCCCAAACCCAATGGTACTCTCCGCTTCTGCAACGACTTTAGAAAACTCAACGAGGTCTCCAGGTTCGATGCATACCCCATGCCACGGGTAGATGAGCTGATTGAGAGGTTGGGTCCGGCCAGGTACATCACCACACTGGATCTCACAAAAGGTTACTGGCAGATTCCCCTAACCAAAGAGGCCAGAGAGAAAACAGCTTTCTCTACCCCGGAGGGTCATTTCCAATACAAGAGAATGCCGTTTGGTTTACACTCCGCCCCCGCCACATTCCAAAGGGCCATGGACAAAACTTTGCGTCCCCACCAACGGTATGCCTCCGTTTACCTGGATGACATTGTCATTTTCAGTACAGATTGTGATTCCCACCTTCCCCGAGTACAGGCAGTGGTAGACTCCTTGAGAAGGGCAGGGTTCACCATCAATCCGGAGAAGTGTGCGGTTGGGGTGGAGGAAGCCAAGTATCTAGGATACATTGTAGGTAGAGGGTTAGTGAAGCCCCAAATGAGCAAAGTAGAGGCCATACAGGGCTGGCCCCGGCCCCTAACAAAGAAACAGGTCAGAGCGTTTTTAGGCCTAGTGGGGGTACTATAGGAGGTTTGTCCCCAACTTTGCCACCATTGCGGCACCGCTGACTGACCTCACCAAAGGCCGAAAGTCCATCATGATCAAATGGAATGCCGAGGCTGAAAAGGCATTTCAAAGGCTTAAGACGGCACTATGCCAGGACCCGGTACTTGTAGCGCCGGACTTTTCTAAGGATTTTATAGTGCAGACAGATGCCTCAAGTGAAGGGCTAGGAGCAGTTCTGTCTCAAGAAATCAACGGAGAGGAGCATCCAATAGTTTTCCTTAGTAGGAAACTGACGCCAGCTGAGAAAAACTATGCGGTGGTGGAACGCGAATGTCTTGCCATCAAGTGGGCTTTGGACTCCCTACGGTATTTTCTCCTAGGCAGGAAGTTTCGCCTCATATCAGACCATGCTCCTCTTACGTGGATGAGACAGAACAAGCACACCAATGCCAGGGTAACTAGGTGGTTTCTGTCTCTGCAGGAATTTAACTTTGTGGTGGAGCACAGACCCGGGAAACAGCATCAGAATGCCGATGCCCTCTCCGAGTCCACTGTATGATGGCGAGTGGTGCCTCCAACACCTCCGCGTTGAGGCAGAGGGGGGGGATATGTACAGGACGCCAGGGTTGGGTCCTGGATGGACGCTACATAGCGCCAATTTTTGGAATCTGGTCCCTTTAAACGCTGGTTCAGGAGGTCACCCAGAGGGGGTGAGAGGTTCCGGAAAGTTAAAATAGATCCAGAGAGGACGAGCTAACGGTGCTCTCTGTTTTTCTCTTTATGTTATTTGGGGGTCCGGAATTTCGGAGGCTCTGAAGTGACAATGGGGAGGGAAGAGAGCCTCCCCTTCTGACCCCTGGCTTCAGGTACGCAAGGAGTTAACCTTATCCAGGAAGTCAGTTAAAAGGAGAGGAAGTGCTGACAGAGGGTAGAGGAGTGTAGCAGTAAAGGTGTCTGCAGAAGTTGTAAGCCTGCTGAGAAGGACTGAGAGACCCACCAAACCGTATGTGCCTGTATTTTGTTTTGTTTGCTGTGCTGAAAGGAAAAGAGACTTTTCATTTGTGCTGAAGACAAACAGGACTTTTGTGTTGATGATTTTCCCCATGCTGAAGTAAGCGTTGTTTTTGGTTTGGTTTTGCAAATAAAAACACTTTTTTTTTCATTATCACGGTTTAAGCACTTGTCTCGCTGAGCTAAAGAACCCCCAAAGTTCACAATGTATATTATATATATATATATATATATATATATATATATATATATATTTTTTTTTTCTAACACCTTAGAGAATAAAATGGCAGTCATTTCAATACTTTATGTTACACCGTATTTGCGCAGTGGTCTTACAAGCGCACTTTTTTGGGCAAAATTTTACTTTTTTGAATTAAAAAATAAGACAACAATAAATTTGGCCCAATTGTTTTACATATTGTGAAAGATAATGTTACACCGAGTAAAATGATACCCAACATGTCACGCTTAAAAATTGCGCCCGTTCATGGCATGGCGTCAACATTTTACCCTTAAAAATCTCAATAGGCGACGTATAAAAAATTCTAATTGAGATACAGAGGAGGTCTAGGGCTAAAATTATTGCTCTCACTCTAACTCTCACTCTAACGATTGCGGCGATACCTCACTTGTGTGGTTTGAACGCCGTTTTCATATGCGGGCGCTACTCGCGTATGCGTTCGCTTCTGCGCGCGATCTCGTCGGGAGGGGGCGCTTTAAAAAAAACATTTTTTTTGGTTTCGGATTTATTTTTATTGATTTTATCATTTTTAACACTGAAATAAAATAAAAAATTATCACTTTTATTCCTATTACAAGGAATGTAAACATCCCTTGTAATAGAAAAAAGCATGACAGGTCCTCTTAAATATGAGATCTGGGGTCAAAAAGACCTCAGATCTCATATTTAGGCTTAAATGAAAAAGAAAAAAAAAAAGGAAAAAAAGGTAAACAAAGAAATTGTCTCTTTAGGGCGGCGTACAGACGATCGGATATATCCGATGAAAACGGTCCGCGGACCATTTCCATCGGATATGTCCGATCGGGAGTTTGATCCGATGGCGTGTACACACCATCGGATCAAATTCCCCGCCGCCGGACGGCGCGGTGACGTAGTGGTGACGCGGCGGTGACGTGGACGCCGCCGCGTCACCGCCACGTCACCGCACCAGGAAGTAAAACACTTCCGCGCATGCGCCGAATCCATTCGGCAGCGGCGCGGCGGTGGTGGGAGCCGACATGTCTGCTGGTAAGTGTACTAACCAGCAGACATGTCGGGCGGACAGATTCCCACCGGATAGATTTCAAAGCATGCTTTGAAATCTGTCGGGTGGAGAAATCTGTCCGCTAGCCCATACACACGAGCGGAGATGTCTGCTGAAACGGTCCATCGGACCGTTTTCAGCGGACATATCCCCTCGTGTGTACGCCGCCTAGGACGCTGGGCGGGACTGACGTTTTGACGTCACTTCTGCCCAGCAGAGCTATGGGGACGGGTGAGGGACATTTTTCCCTCACTCGCATCCCCGGACAGCAGACGAGCAGACCCGATCGCATCCGCCGCTACCGACGGCAACGGTAAGCGGCGGAGGGAGCGGGAGAGCGGCGGGAGGGGGGGCCCTCTCCCGCCACCGATAACAGCGAACTTGCGGCGAATACGCCGCGGAGACCGGCATTATCGTTGACAGAACCGTCCACTGTAAAGATGGATATCTCGGTTGTGGCAGCAGCTGCTGCCGTTACCGAGATATCCATCTTTAAAAAAAGGACGTATATATATATACAGTGGGCGGTCGTTAAGTGGTTAAAACCTGGTCACAAGAAGCTACTGGAGCATACAGCTGCTTGGTGGAAAGTAGCAGATTACAAGAGGAAGCAAGTGGGAGAAGAAACCACTGGAACAGCATATCTCTTCTACTACCTTTACCTTCTAAGAAGCAACAACATGTCAATAAAGAACAGATAATGTAAACCGAGTGATGTAAATATGGAATATAACATGCAAAAATTGTATGAAAGTATTATTATATACAAAAATAAAACAATTCAAATGTATGTAGCGCCTGGTTACTTCAAAGTACCAGTGCTATCTAAATTTAGAGTGAGATCAGAGTGTTAATTGAACTCCTGGTTTCCGGGACCATGTTGGTCCGTAACATATGAGCTGTGACAGGGAGCCCAGTGGTCGACTGGGTTCCCAATCCTGAAGATCCCAAGCGAGGTAGTTGTTCGGTGGGGAGTCCATCTGAGGAGAGCCAATGATATGCTGGCGATCCAATAGGGTCTCGACAAACCACCGGGGATCAAGGTATCCGGACACTGAGAGGCTGGTCACCTGTCAGTCGGTACCTGAAAGAAACTTGAAGGAGATCCAGGCGTAATTCTATCAAGGAGGTTCATCTCCGTAACCACAATAAGGAAGACCTGTGGCAGAGATCTCTCCCTGAGTCCATTTCAGGAGGGTCTGTGGCCGAGACTTTTCCCTAAAGGTTTCAGTTCATTGCAGGAGGGTCTGTGGCAGAGACTTTTCCTTAACCTCCCTGGCGGTATGATTCTTTCAGATTTTAGGTGCTGAAAGCGGTACAATTATTTGCAAGGGAATTTGTCATTTTATACTGTAGGCTTGTAATTCTTAGGAATAACTTACTTAAAATCTGACCAAACAAGAGTCTAATAAGCATCCCAGGTATGACATTTAAAAAAACAAAAAAAATTATAAATTATAATATAATAAATAATTATAAATAATTATAACAAATAATAATATAATTGTAGTAAAAATTATTCAATGATGTAATGAAATCAAAATCACTGAAATTTGCTCAGTTGCAGAATTGTCGCTGTCATTATTTTTTTTTTTTATGACGAATTTCCCCACAAATCGCTATCGCTAAATTCTGCAAGTGATTATAATTTATTATCGCTGTTTTTTTTTTTGTTTAAAAGATTTTATTGGTATTTTGGAGTAAATAACATATTAAATATGTAAACAGATGAAAATACAATAGAGCAATATTTAGGAACAGAATCATATTATCATATATGAGAAAAGAATATTGACAATATAAATACTTATAGCATAAAACCAAAGTAAATATAAATATATGTAAAGGTGGTTTCTGAATTATTAATTTGTAAACGTTGTGAAGTAAATTTCGGAACATATAAAATAAATTAAAGTATAATTGTCATATTTAAATCATGAGAAATAGAGGGAGGGAAGAGAACGGTGGAGAGGAAAAAAAAAAAAGGGGGGGAGAGATAAATAGTGAAAGAAGCAAGAGATCATCCAATAATATTCTTTATCGTTATGACATGAAAATCATATTTCGTTTAAGCCAGTGAAGGTTGAAGCGATAAAGTTTTGAATTCAGTAGATTCCGTAAAGAGTGTCCAGCAAGCCCATTTTTCATGAAATTTTGTGGGAGAGTCTTTAGCTTGTAGAATCAGGTCTTCCATTTCGGCAATTTTATTGATCCGTTGGAACCATTCGGACAAGCTAGGAGGAGATGTGTCTTTCCAATGTGTAGGTATGCAAAGTTTGGCTGCGTTTATTAAATGTATTATTATACTATTTTTGTAGATATAATGAGGTAAAGATGTATGATGAAGCAGGTATTGAGCTGCGTTGAAATTTGGAGAATATGTCATGATAGGAGTGAAAATGCGGTGTATTTCCTTCCAGAATGTGTGTATAATGGGGCAGTAAAAATTATTCAATAATGTAATGAAATCAAAAACACTGAAATTTTCTCAGTTGCAGAATTGTCGCTGTAATTTTTTTTTTTATGACGAATTTCCCCACAAATCGCTATCGCTAAATTCTGCAAGTGATTATAGTTTATTATCGCTGTTTTTTAGCTGATCTAAAAATCATTTTTGACAAAAAGGGACACTTTTGGTTGCTATGGGCAATCTACAGTTTGCAGGCAGAAAGAACACTTTTTATTATATGAAAGGACATGTAGGGCACTGGGCAGACCACTAGGGGCAAGGGGTGTGTGTATTTTTTACATACAGTACTGTAATCTATAAGATTACATTGTACTGTATGTAATGTGTTTGTTTACTTTTTTGAATATGGCGCCTTTTCTCCGCCCCCGTGCGTCGTAACGTCGCAGGTAACAGAGATCGACGGCACACGGGGACGCTGTGTGAATCGAGCGAGCACCAGCTCGCTCACACAGAGTTTTGGCATCGCTGGATCCAGGAACAAGGTAAGTAAACCATGCCTGTGCACTCAGCGAGGCGAGCCCGAGTCTGACTCTGGGTTACCGATCGCAGCATGAAAATTTAACCCCGAGTCAGACTCGGGAATACCGCCAGGGGGGTTAAAGGTTCAAGCAATACTCTGGCTGCCAGGTCAGTGAGAGAGGCCTGTCCAGGTACGCTATTCCCACTCAAGCAGGAGTGGCACAAGAAGTGTTACACTTGGAGCAGGATTGTTTTCCCTATTGCTACGCCTAAATCATTTATTCTTCTGCTTGCAACTCTACCTTCTTCACCATAAGATTTATTGTTTTTACCCGGCTGGGTAATACAGAGCACAGAAAAAGACACCTGTCGTGGACATTCCTTTACTACTGCTATATGCACCATACACCCCTAGGAATTCGGAGAGCCACGTGGTAAATGTACCACCCAAAACAAACCAGCAGCTTCTCCGGGGGAAGTGCTACATATACATGTATTATATTCATAGATAGGTTCCCTTTTGCACCATGGGTCATTTTGTTTTTGTTGATTCCCAGTTTGAAAGTACCTTTTACAAGTTTGTATCCATTCTGATTAGTTTGTATTTATATGATGAGTCGAGATACTGCCACTTTGCAAAAATGTCTGCTCCAGGGACGTGTTTACAAATGTATGCCTGTGCAGGGCCGTGTTTAACCGCAAAAGGATGCATAGTTGTTCCATGCATCCCTGTGCAGGCATTCCCATTCATGTCTATTGTGACACAGCAGCTACATAGACACAGCAGCTGTGTACCAAGATAAACAGGGCTATAACTTTTGCACAAACCAATCAATGTACGCTTATTGCGATTTTTATTACCAAAAATATGTAGAAGAATACACATCGGCCTAAACAGAGAAAAAGTACAAAATATTGTGTTTTTTTCAAAATTGTCACTTTTTTTGTTTATAGCGCAAAAAATAAAAATCACAGAGATGATCAAATACCACCAAAAGAAAGTGCTATTTTTTTATTTTTTTTTTGAGTACAACATTACACGACTGCACAATTGTCAGTTAAAGCGACGCAGTGCCGAATCGCTAAAAATGGCCCGGTCATTGGGCAACCAATTCTTCCGGGTTGAAGTGGTTAAACAAAAATTCTGATTCGTTGCTTGGGATGCAACTTCAGTCATGTGCTTTTTTACTCTTCAGTTTTCATTAACCCGACATATAGCTTCATATGGTAATAAGTTATGGATTTATTTTCTGTTTGATATAGATAGAGAAGGGACGGTTTAGAACAGGGATTGGTCATGATCCACCCCTTGATCGTGGCTATGTTAGGAGTAGGACATGGAGGGTTTTGGAAGAGATTATTGAGCCCTGTTTTTCTAAAGCCCCGTACACACGGTCGGAATTACAGACAGAAAAAGTTTGATGGGAGTTTTGGTTGGGAATTCCGACCGTGTATATGCTCCATCTGACTTTTTCTGTCAGAATTCCCGCCAGCAGAAGATTGAGAGCAGGTTCCCAATTTTCCCAATTCCTATCAAGAAATCTGATCGTCTGTATGCTTTTCCGACGCACAAAAAAAACACGCAAGCTTGAGCAGAATTCCGTCTAAAAAAACATCCAACTTTTTTCCGACGGGAATTCCGTCTGTATGTTCAGGGCATAAGGATGAGAACCTCTGAACTCATTACAGCATGCACAGAATTTCATGTTGAATCAATCACTGTTGTTAACAACAAATCCATTTTCTTTAATGGAAATTTTGATTACTTCATATGAGAATATTGGCCAAGCTGGGGATAAAAGAAACAGCAGTTTCTGGTGACGTTGGAACAAGCATTATTTTCCTTTTCCTTTTCTTATATGTATGGTGTGCGTTGGAGCTCCTCAATATTTTATATACTTTTTCACTATATAATGAAAGGAGGAAACATAATTGTCGCCCCAGAGTAAGTGAAAGAAAGTAAAGGTTAAACTTAGAGCCCTGGAGATTCCAGGTGCCAATGTAATCATCTGGTGCTGGCAGGCAGCATGTGAAGGAGACTATCCCACTGGGAAGATTGTATCATCTCTCTTGTGCTGCTGGGTTCCCCCCGGCAACACTGCTAGACAACCACATTTCTTATGGAAAAAATACTTGTCATCCCAAAGGTCAGCAAGTGATAAAACATTGCTTTAATCTTCTGCAAGACTTCTAACATTTTATGTACAGGCAGAGCTTTCATTAATGCTGGCCTCTGATGTGAAGTCATTACAGCTTTGTCTGGAAAAAAATAATAATACTGTGCTATGTAATCTTCAATTATGAACGGCATATTTAAACTTAAATCCGGCTGTTTCTTTGTAGCTGGACCCATCACCCAAAAAAAAAAAAATGGTGTCAAAACTGACAACGCAGGTAACTAATTTTCTTAATACATAGAGCCAATGTGCTCAGATATTTGTAACCATTGTCAACCAGTCCAAATTCATTTTAATTTTTCATTGGTATGTTTTAACAACAATGGGGGCAGCACAGTGTCTTATGCCGCGTACACACGATCTTTTTTTGTGATGAAAAAAAACGAAGTTTTCAATCATGAAAAAAAACAACGTTTTTCAAACTTCATTTTCCAAAACGACGTTGCGTACACACCATCGTTTTTCTACAAAGCTCTAGCAAAGCGTGGTGACGTACACCACGTTCGACGGCACTCTTTTCCATTGAAGCTCCGTCTCATAACTTGCTTCTGAGAATGCGCAGGTTTAAAAACGTCGTTTTCAACATCGTTTTGCCCACACACCATCACTTTTTATGACACAAAAAACGAAGTTTTGAAAAACGACACAAAAAATTCAAGCATGTTGAAATTTTTTTTTGGTCATTTTTTTGAAGACAAAAAACAACGTTTTGCCCACACACGATCAATTTAAATGACGTTTATCGCAAAAAAATATCGTGTGTACGCGGCATTAGTCATACAATGGTGTCCTTGATTTGAAATCTCAGCCAGTACACTATCTGCCTGGAGTTTGATGGTTCAAATCTCACCCAGTTCAGCAAAAACCGACCGAGGTTCAAACTATGTATGGGAAGGCTGAATGTACCCAAGCAGGTCAATCGACTTGGGTACAACCCGCCTGCTGAATTTTAAATGTGATTATTGCTAGCGGCTGCTAAAGCTAAAAAATCACTGTGTTCTCCCGGCAGAGGCGGCTTCCCTCTCCTTAACTCCGGAGGAACGCAACTGCTCCGTGGGAGGGATTACCTTGACAACACTGTCTGTGTTGATGGGGGAATCAAGCAAATGTCTATAACTGTCCTACGTGGACCCTGGTGTGTTTGTGCATAAAATGGCTATAAACATGTATGAGCGCATTCTGTTGCATGCCGGTCCCAAGCCCGAGTAATTGGGGAGGAATGAGGAAAGACCTGTTAACCAATTAGTACAAATTTCAACAAGAAAATTTGAAAAAGGCTCTCAAATGTATAAGACATAGGCCCGGATTCACAGAGATGGGCGCATATTTACGCCAATGTAGCGCACAAATAGTACGCTACGCCGGCACAGCGTGGAGAGGCATGCACTGAATTCAACAAGCCATTGCTCACCAAGATGAGCCAGCGTAGTTTCAAAGGCGCAGGCCAGCGTAAGTGGAAGTGGGCGTGACCCCATGCAAATACCGTAGCGCAGTGGTTTACGTCCGGCGTATCGCAAACGGCGCATGCGCCGTGACGTGGACGTATGTCCCGCACCCCTCTGCGCATGCTCACAACTACGCCCGGCGTAACCCCTAAGATACGCCGGCCCACTGCGTACGCCGAGCACATTAGTACGCCCAGACATACGCCCGTCGAGCGCAAAAGTACGCCAGCAGCTTGTCTTCCGTGGTGCAGGTACTTTTGCATTCTGAGCGATGTCCGATACTGAGGTGGACAGGGCGAGGAGGAAGAAAAAAAATTCTGCTGAGGATAGACCTCTGCCATCTCTAAGTACGATGTGTACCTCCATGGCGCACAGAGTGCCAGGACCAGCAGGGCAATGAAGCAAGAGA
This sequence comes from Rana kukunoris, assembly GCA_029574335.1. NCBI lineage: Eukaryota > Metazoa > Chordata > Amphibia > Anura > Ranidae > Rana > Rana kukunoris. The sequence continues at coordinate 672,718,993 of CM056049.1, read as the reverse complement.
TCCTCTAGAAGGTCACCCTGGAGATCAATGCCCTTGGGCATGAGACCAGGACCTCTAAGGACGTTGTAAAGAAGATCAACGATATGCGTCGTCAGGTCAGAGATAAGCTGGCCAAGGTGAAGAGGCACCTCAGGGGCACGGGAGGCGGACCAGCCAGTACTGTCAGGCTGACTGCTGAGGAGGAGGTGATTGCCAGCTGTCTGGAGCAGGAGCAGGTGGAGGGCCTGGAGAGCTTTGACTCCAGGCCTTGAGGACAGGTAAGTGTGTTTTATCCCCCATCCGGTGTGTAGCATGTGAGGGGGTGCAAGGGTGCAAGGGAACATGTGACAAGTGTGTGGGTCCACCAATGCTTTGTGTCATCCACAGATGTGCTGGAGGGAGCGGGGCTATCCTCTGCTGCTGGACGACCCACCCCATCAGGGGAACCCCTCAAGGGCCACATGGGAGACATTTCCAGCGACCTCCAATCACAATCACCAGTGTCATGGTTGCACAGCACCAGGTGGGAGGAGTGCCTATGTCAGCACTCCTCCTACCTGGTGCCGTGCAAGCATGACGCTGGTGATTGTCAGCGTGCACCTGTGCGGGGCGTTGATATCTAGGTCCTCCTCAGACGCAGACTTGCCTGTCACTGTTTGGAGATACCACGCTAGATCAGCCACCGACTGAGTCTCCCCGGGAGTACAAGGTGAACTGGGTCACTGGGACTGTGACCGCGGAGGAGGAGGCCCCATGGCCAGAACCCTCCTCAACTACAGTAATGGCTGATCCGGAGGTTGTGATCGTCTCATCCACGCTTACCCTGTCATCGGCTGCTACCCCAACCATATCACCGGAGGTAAGCAATGTGGATGATAACGAGTGTGTGCCCAGTGTGGAAGCAGACGCCGTACCGGAGGCGACACCAACTAATGTGGTCTCTGTGTGGCACGCTATTACTAACATGGGCCCCGCACAGGCTTCCCACGGCTGTGGTGGAGGCCTACCAGTACGCACGAGTGATTCAACCAACATCCGTGTTGGGGGGCACACCTGCATGCCAGCGGAAGAGTGTGAATCATCAGATCTGGACTCTTTGTCTTACGATGGGGATGATAAATGGTTTGAACTAGGGTTGTCCCGATACCGATACCAGTATCGGTATCGGGACCGATACCGAGTATTTGCGGGAGTACTTGTACTCCCGCAAATACCCCCGATACCAGAATAGAATACCCCCCCGCTGCTGCAGCCGAACGCCGCCGCCGCATCGAAACTAGCCGCCGCATGGGTTAAACATCGTGCGGGAACATCACAGCATATATTTGAATAGCTGTAGTCTTCCCGCCGGAAATAGACACTCTCCCTTGCTCGGGATTGGATGGGTGATCGTGATCTGTCCAATCCCGAGCAAGGTGGAGTGTCTATGTGGGCGGGAACACTACAGCTATTCAAATGAATGCTGTGATGTTCCCCGGGTGGCGGTGGCTAGGTAGGGGTGACATGGCTGCATATATGGGTGACATGGCAGTATATATGGGTGAAATGGCTGCATATATGGGTGACATGGCTGCATATATGGGTGACATGGCTGCATTTGTGGGTGACATGGCTGCATATATGAGTGACATGGCTGCATTTGTGGGTGACATGGCTGCATATATGGGTGACATGGCTGCATATATGGGTGACATGGCTGCATTTGTGGGTGACATGGCTGCAAATATGGGTGACATGGCTGCATTTGTGGGAGACATGGCTGCATATATGGGTGACATGGCTGCATATATGGGTGACATGGCTGCATTTGTGGGTGACATGGCTGCATATATGGGTGACATGGCTGCATTTGTGGGGGACATTTAAAAAAAGTATCGGTGTTCGGTATCGGCGACTACTTGAAAAAAAGTATCGGTACTTGTACTCGGTCCTAAAAAAGAGGTATCGGGACAACCCTAGTTTGAACCAGAGATTCCTGAGTCCCAACATGGTAGAAGCTCTCGAGTCAACAGGTCCCATAGACGCAAGAAATGCTCCGGCCATGCCGCACCACTTGTGGGGCTTCCCCAACAAACATGGGAGGTAGGAGTGCCAAGCACCAGAGTCACTGACCCTATGCCTACTATGTTGCCTGCACTAAAAAGAGCACAAAAAAGCTTTTGTCCTGCCGGAACTTGGACAGCCCCGTAACCTGCCGAGACTGGCCCGCCTGCAACGCATCCTAATGAAAAAGGTGGCCATGGACTACGGTGGGAATATCCCTATGTGCCTTCAGCTCTCATGCCCTTAATTGAGAAGATGAGAGAGGAATGGTACAAGGACGCCATTTGGGAATACTTGGGAGTACCAAAGGCTGACCGTAATACAGAGTATGTATTCATCTGCGTGGGCCAACGGTTTGAAAGCTTCTTGAAGAACTGGAGCCCTGGTCGGTACATATATAGCGACAAAATAGTTCTCAAAAGCCCCAGAAAAGTGGATCAAGTTTTCTCCGTTACCACTACACATAAGAGGGGAGACATTGTTGCTTTGCCTGAGCCAAGGTTCTACAAGTAGGACATTTGCCTACAACTGTGTTTTTTTTTTTGTCTGCCGCTTTGAAGAAGTCCTGAGGGGGGTGATCACCTTTTCCAGTTTGTGTTTTTGTCCTTTCCAGATCCACATTTGAAACATATGTGCAGAACTTTGGGGGGATAATAGTTAGTAAGGATAGGGTCCCAACGGCTTCAGCATTAGCAAGGAGAAGATACAGTTTTTCATATCTCCGTTTTCCTGCTAATTGCTCCATTTGAGCGTGGACTGCCTTATGTTCGTAGTACCAGCGCACTGACCGCAAGGGACAGTGTTCTGCAACTTCTACCACAGCAGAGAGACAATTGTGTATTTTTATTTCTCCTTGGCCTTGCAGTTAAAAAAAAAATCTATCTCTCAGCACTTACTTTGAACGTGTTTCTTCCGGGGGGGGGGGGGGGGGGAGGTTTCACCTTTTTAAATGTGAGAAGGTGCAGCTTCAGTTCCAACTTTAGTACCTTAAAATGTATATTGATGTGTGTTTGTATATGTTTTTCCAATTTTTGTTTTGCAAGTTGTTGACTTTCTATCAAAACTGTCAGAGAATGGGGCAGGATAGATAGTTAGGAGTGTGAAATGTTATAATGTATCGCTGTAAATAATTGTACAGACTAATGTTGAATATTTCTATAATTTTCTATATTTCCTACTATTTTCTATACTGTCAGCAAATTCAGGTCAGGTATTCAGGCTTGAAAACCTTTTGTTGGGACACTGAGGACAGTGTCTATTCAAGTGGGGGGAGTGTGTAGCGCCGGTTACTTCCAAGTACCGGTGCTATCGAAATTTAGAGAATAATCAGAGTGTAGATGAATCTGATTCCAATTTCAATGTTTAATTAGGGTCTCTGTTTCAGCTTGGCTTTGCTGTGGGCTCATTCTGTTGCACTGGGGTGTTATTCCCACCCCGGTGCTGTAGGTGGCGGCAGTGGAGTTTAGGTTTGGGTGTCCTTTCTCAGTGGCCAATCAGGAGGGTTGGGCCTCGCTGGGCATGCTGGGAGAGGGTACTTATGGAACAGACACCATTGAGTGGCGTTCTTCTTGCTGTGTGGCACCCACCTTCAGGGTGTCCACATCATGGCGCCCCGGCATTATGGCCCACCTGGCCGGGGTGTGCATGCCACGTGGTATTCCTGGTTCTGGGACCATGTTGGCCCAGAGCATCTGAACAGTGTTGGGGACCCAGTGAGTGACTGGGTTCCCACCTTTGAGAATCCCAAGCTGTGCCGGTGGGGAGTCCGTCTGTGGAGCGCCATTGAGAGGCTGTCGATCCAAAAGGGCCTTGACAACCACCAGGGATCAAGGTAGCCGGACACTGAGGGATTGATCACCTGTCAGTTGGTACCTGGGTGACAAGTTGAAGGAGATCCAGGCGTAATTCATTTAAGGAGGGATATCTCCGTGATTACAATCCAGAGAGGCCCTGTGGCAGAGGTATCTCTCTGAGGTTTACTGAGGGAGGTCTGTGGCAGACACTTTATCCTACAATTGTCCGAGTGATACTCCGGCTGCCAGGTCATTAAGAGAGGCCTGTCCGGGTACACTAAACCCACTTAACCAGGGGTGGCGCAGAGAAGTGTTACGCTTGGGAGCAGGACTGTTTCCCTATCATTAAGCCTGAATCTGCAGTTCTCCCTTCTTCAACTTTACTTTCCTCACCACAAGTTTATTGTTTTTACCCGGCTGGGTATTAAAGAGCACAGCAAAGAACACTTGTTGTGGACATTCTTTTACTTCTACCAAATGCAATACACATCATTCACCCCTAGGAATTCGGGGGAGCCATGAGGTAAATGTGCCACCCGAAAAACCAGCATCTCCTCCGGGGGTAATGCTACAATTGTTATATATATTCTATGTTCTCAGTTATATTCTGACTATAAACATAGAAAAACCAAACCGCATCAAACAAACAGACTTTTTAGGTTATCCAGACAATATATAATATAAAAAAGTATAATTCTATTTATATACAAACAATTAAAAAGTGGTTCTAAAGGCAGAAGGTTATTTATCTTCATGCATTCTTTTTTTTTTTTTTTCAATTTCTTTAAGACATATATGAAGCGGTACCCCCGAAGGGGCTGCTGAGAAATGATGGCATGGCATGTTACCTCATGGCTCTGGTGAAATGTCTAGGGTTAACGATGCATGTAGCAGCAGTAAAGAATTGTCTGCAAATAGGAAGTCTCTTTATATGTGTTCTTTATTACCCAGCCGGGTAAAAACAGTTAACAGGTGACGGAAAGGATAGACGAAGGTTGGAAGGAGAACAGCACATTCAGGCCTTGAATATGGAAACAGTCCTGCTTCTGACAACAATTAGATTTCTTTCGCCACTCCAGCCTGAGTGGGTATAGTGTACCTGGACAGGCCTCTCACACCGACCTGGCATCCAGAGTATCACTCGGAAATTTGAGAAGAGGTCTCTCTCACAGACTCTTCCAGGGTGAACTTCAGGAGAGCGCCTCTGCCACAGGCCTTCTCTGATTGCAGATACAGAGGATCCCCTCCTTAGTAAAGTTTGGCCTGAACCTTCTTCTTAACGTTGCCTCAGGTACCGACAGAGAGGAGTCAATCCCTCAGTGTCCAGCCCCCCGATTCCCGATGGTTCGTCTCAATACTGTTGGACCGCCAGCCTCTCATTGGCGCTCCTCAACTGGACTCCCCACCGAACAGCCACACTTGCTTGGGATCTTCAAAAGTGAGAACCCAGTCGATCACTGGGTTCCTGTCCTGTTCGGATGTCCCGGGCCCACATGGCCCAGAAACCAGGAACACTGCGTAGCACAAAGTCCCGGCCAGGAAGGCCATAATGCTAGGGGCGCGGTGATGTGGTCACCCTAAAGGTGGATGCCACACTCGAAGAAGAACCACCCAAAATGCCTCATAAGTACCTTCTCCCAGCATGCCCAGCGAGGCCCAAGCATCCTGATTGGCTGCTGGGAAAAGCACCCAAAACCTTGACTATATTGCTGCCACCTACCGTCCCGGGGTGGAACAACACCCCAGATGCGACAGAATGAGCCCACAGCACAGCCAAGCTGAAACAGAGACCCTAACTGAACGAATCTCAATTAGAATCAGAATCAGAATCAACTTACATTCTGATTATCCCTTAAATTTACTAGCACCCGTACTTGGAAGTACATGGGCGCTAAATATAAAATTCCCAAAATCGTCACACCTTTTCAAGGTTACATCACATATTACAGAAATAATATATACATCCCTAAGTGAAAATTTCCAAATTAGGCCCAATTATACACCCCCCCCCCCCGGTGTGTGTTATGTAACTTTTTAGTGTTACATTGTCCCAGGTGTGAATAGAGAACAGGTGTGTTAAATTTGTTGTTATCGCTCTCACTCTGTCATATTGAATGAATGAATGAAGAACTTGTATAGCGCAGCACATGCGAAGTAAATCGCCTCTGGGCGCTTGTTGTTCCTGTCTCCTTTGAGATCAAAAGAGATGAGTCTTAATCTTTCTCCTGAAGACCAAGTAGTTCTCCTCCAGTCTAATGCTGGCTGGTAAGGCGTTCCATAGTCTGTGACCTTGGACAGCGAATCTCCTGTCTCCTTTGGACTTGTATCTGGCTTTCGGTATCTGAAGCCGATTTTGATTGTTGGATCGTAGTATACGATTGGGATTGTAAATTTTTAATTTTTCGCATAGATAATGGGGAGCATTCCCATGGATACATCTATGCGTTAGACAGAGTGCTTTAAAGGTGATTCTGTCTTTGACTGGTAGCCAGTGAAGGGATCTCAACGAAGGTGAGATTGATTCCCAGGGTTTTTTCCCAGTCACAAGTCTGGCGGCCGTATTTTGAACGACTTGAAGACGAGCGATTTGGTACTTGGGGAGTCCGAGGTAAAGGGCATTTGCATAGTCCAATCTGGAGTTTACAATCGCTCCCACCACGACCGCTATGTCTTTCTTGGGAATAAAAGGCGTGAGTCTGCGTAGTAGGCGCAGCAGATAGTGAGATCCGCTGACTACTGCCCCTATTTGTGCGTTCATTGTCATGTCGGAGTCAAAGATGACCCCAAGACTTTTGACTTTGGCGCTAGGGGTGATGACTTTGCCCAGAATGGGCGGGGGGATCCAGGTTGTTATCGATTGATTCCTACGCTTGGCGTGAAACAGAAGAAGTTCTGTTTTCGCTCCGTTGAGTTTGAGATAACTGTCATCCAGTCCTCTATCAAAGAGAGGCATGTCTCTAGATTGAGGTGGTGATCCTTTTTATTGCAAATGCGGAAGTACAGTTGCGTGTCGTCTGCGTAAGAGTGATATAGCAGTTTTTGGCTGCTGATGATTTCAAAAAGAGGACGCAGATAGATGTTGAATAACATCGGCGACAGGGGAGATCCCTGAGGGACCCCGCACGATAATGTGCGTTGTTCCGAAGTAAATGGTCCTAGCTTGACTATTTGCGATTGGTTTTCCAAAAAAGAGGAGAACCAAGATAGATCGCTTTCTGCGACTTTGGCTATTTTAGCCAGCCGAGTCAATAACAGCTTGTGATCAACTGTATCAAAGGCTGCGCTTAGGTCCAGCAGAACCAGAAGAGAAGATTCTCCTTCGTCTGCGGCCTCAAGAACGTCGTCCCATATCTTAAGCAATGCTGTTTCCGTCCCGTGTCCGGGACGGAATCCTGATTGCAATGGGTCGAGTAAGTTCTGGGTATCTAGATGCTGTTGCAGCTGCTGTAACACTGCTTTCTCCATTACCTTGGAGAGAACATTTAGGCCTGTTATGGGGCGCCAGTTGAGTGGATCCTTAGGATCCAGGGTGGCTTTCTTCAAGATGGGTTGAATGAAGCCCTCCTTCAGCTGGGAGGGCATTTTGCCCTCCCTGAAGGATTGGTTAATAAGCTGCATGACAGGAGGTGCCAGGATGTCGGCGCATTCCTTCAGCAGTTTGGTGGGGATAATATCATTTGGCGCAGTGCTGTTGCGCAGAGTGCCGATGATATTTTTAGTGGTCTGAATGGAGATGGGTTCCAGCGTGAACTCACCAAACTGTGGTGAATTGTTGCCGGTGCTGTGTAAATGACTACGGGGGGGACTGGGAAAGCAATTGTTCTGCTGAATGCTTTGCCGGATTGCCTCAATTTTGTTAATGAAGCAATCCGATAACTCATCGCAAAATTCTTGTGTATCCAAGTTGGGGGCTTCAAGACATCCTGGATTCATGGTCTGAGTGACCAGCTTGAAGAGTTCGCGGGGGCAATTTAGGGCACCGTTGATAGCCTCAGAAAAATAGTTTTTCTTGGCTTCGAAGATTTGCTTGTAGTATTTTCTGGTTATTGCCTTGTAAATCGCGAGGTTCTCATCTGAAGAGCTTCTTTTCCAGGCTGCTTCTGCCCTTCTACGCTCTTGCTTCAGTAACGCCAGCTGGTTTTTGAACCAGCCGGAGTTATTTTTCCTGATCTGGGTCTTTCGTTTCGGCGCTATCAAGTCAGCTGACTGCAATAGTGCTGTGTTTATGGCCTCTAGTGTTTCTTCCGCTGTTTGGTGCGGCTGAATTGTGTTTATTTTTCCCCCTAACGTGGCTTTGAAGAGTTCCGAGTGGAGCTTCTTCTGACATCTGGTCCAGTGTGTTGTCACTGGATTTGATGTTTTTGTTAAGGGGGGGAATTCGGAAATAATGAATTTAATTGCATGGTGATCTGTCCATGGCAATGGTTCATTTTCCAAGATTTTTATTTCCAGATCTTGTCTGAAAATAAGATCGAGCGTATGACCTGAAGCATGTGTGGGCCCACATACTAGTTGCTGAAGCCCTAATCCTTCCAGGTGGTCGATGCAGGCGTCGGCAATGGGGTCTTGCGGGGAGTTGGCCCAAAGGTTGAAGTCCCCGAGCAGCAAAAGGTGTTTGCTATTCAGGGTATAAGTGGAGACAAAGTCCGTCAAAGATGGGAGCAGCTGCGACTTGGGGCCAGGTGGCCTATAGCAGAGTAGAATCCGGACGGTCTCCTGGCCGTTTACTTGCAGTTGAAGAGTAAGGGTTTCCATGAATGGAAGAGGGTTTTGGAGGCTTGGTTTTGTGATCGCAAGACGCGTCTTATGGATCACCGCCAGTCCTCCTCCTCTTTGCCCTATTCTGTTTTCCGTTATAATACGGTAGTTTTCTGGCACCAATTCTCCTAGAATGGTGTTACAGTCAGCTGTGAGCCAGCTCTCTGTAATGAAGAGGCAGTCTAGGTCGTGTTGTAGAATGAAATCATGGATTTCAAGTCGGTGTTTTACTGCCGATCTTGTGTTGATCAGAGCACATGAAATGCGCTTAGGTTGGGGTAAACGGCTAAAATTTTTGACGGTCGATCGTCGATCGATCCTCAAAAGGTGCTCAATTCTTAGGGTCTTTTTGGTGATGGCTGGCAGTATCGCAGATTAGCCATGGTCGCCATTCACCGGGGAAAAAGTCGTTCCTTTTGGTGGCGATGAAGAGAGGATTCAGTGAATCCTCCCGGCTTGGTCCAGAGGAAGGCAAAAAAACCCTAACCATGCTATGCCAATTTGCATTTGGTAGGGGAAAAAATTCCTTCCTGATCCCTGAAAGGCGATCGGGCGAACCCCTAGATCAAGTGCTATTAAGTTGTGACAGGGGGGGTGGGGTGGGGGGGGGGGAAGCTAACACTGCTGACACTGCTGCTGGGTGTACCAAGATGGCCGCCGACCAGGAGCAGGGCATGGGACCCAGGCTGGTGTGTAGCCAGCTGGGTGGATTGGTGAGCCAGGGGGGGGGGGCTGGTTGTTGAGGCCAGGGGTGGATGAGTACCTACAGGGGCTGGGGGTGAGCTCCTGGGGGCTATTACCGGAGATTTGGTTGAAAATGCGGCGCGGCGCTAAGCCGCGGATGAAGCCGCGGCCTTTCCTAAGATGCGGCGGCCGCGAATCAGTGACGGCTGGCGCGGTTCAGGGGAGAAGACGGGGAATCGCGGGGAGGCTCCGAGGGGAAGGTTACATTGACAGGTGGGTGGTAATGTGGGGTAAGGAGAGGGAAGGAGACCCCAGCGTTCCGCCGATTCGGCGGCTTATCCTGATAAGGACGGCCGCCAATCGGTTCCAGGGGAGGTGATGGAAGGTAGGGCCTACCTGGGGAGGCTGAAGGAGATCCGGATCCAGATGCAGGTAGGAGATACGGTAGGAGCTGAGGCTGGATGGACTGGGGGAGACCCTGCCTGCCTGCTGCCTACGCCTGCCTGGAGCTAAAGCAGCACGCTCCTACTCCTAGGAGCGAGTGCCGATGGGGGCTCCTGCTGCTAATCCGCTGCCTGACTAACTGACTGACTGACTGATCCAGTACGAGATCCAGTCCTCAAGGGGGCAGTGTTCCAGAGAGGAATGGAAGTTCAACATGGCACCTCATGGCAAAGAACTTTCTGAGGATCTGAAAAAAATAATTGTTGCTCTAAAGATGCCTAGGCTATAAGAAGATTGCCAAGACCCTGAAACTGAGCTGCAGAACGGTGGCCAACACCATACAGCAGTTTAACAGGACAGGATTCACTGAGAACAGGCCTCGCCAGATCAACATTAAACAAACAAGAAAAATGTATTGTAAAGCCGGCCAAAGATGGATCGCTAGGGTAGGCTCCTCACTGGCAGAACACAATAGCACTGCAGAATGGATTCCCCCATCAACACTGTTGATGGGGAAAATCAAGGAATTATCTTTCCTGAAAGAAAACCGCATCATCTATGGCTTGCATACACTTTCAAGAAAATAAATTATATTGGAAATATGCCGCTATTATCAATGTATTCACAAAAAGGTAGAACTGAACTTTTTGTTCATTTTTTTACTAACCTTTTTCTAGTAAAAAAAGGAAATTCAGCAATAACAGTAACATCTTCAATTTTCTTCAATTTCCTCATTTTTACTTCTGTATAAAGCGCTGTTTATCTGTCATAAAAGTGGCATGTTACAATCAATTACTATGACAGCCACTAATGGAACCTTCACTGCGAGTGACAAGCTTCCATGCTGAGATAATAGATGCCCCACATATTGTTTGCAAACAAGAAAATGGTTAGTGATTATTTAAATATGGCAGCTTTAGCACAGACTCAATCTGCTTAGCTAAAAGATGTATATAATGCACACCATTTTACATAGGCTAATAGAGGCAACAAGAGTGCTTTGAAAGTGTTCCAAGTATTGCGGCATATAGATGACAGGATTTAAAGTGGTTGTAAACTTCTGAAATGAAAAATGAACATAGCACATCCCTCTATAGTGTATACCCGCCCCAATCCAAAGCACTTGGGTAATTTCTGTCTGCTGTCTCCTTCCTCTGCTATCTGCATGAATCTATGCTGACATCAAGCAAACCCAGGAGATGCCCCCCAGCACACTGCAAGGTAACCCCCTGGGAGAGCGCTTCTGTCAGGGTATCAATCCCACTCACCTTCCGATTCCCCAGCTGCGTGACAGCCCAGCGCCATCGCGCTCCCTTGGGCGGCGCGTGCGCGCGCCTGGTGCGTCTGCCCGCCGCGGGCACGTGCACGGGTGCGCGGCCGTTCACGGGCGCGCGCGCGTGCACGCACGGGCCCGTCCCGCTCTCGGCCAATCAGTGGCCTGAGCGGCCTATTTGAACCAGCCCCTTCCTCCTCTCTGGTTGCTGGTTTGTAAACAGCTACTGTGTGATTTGCTAAAGACTACCTGTTGGATTCCTGTGATACCTGACCCTTGGCTTTTGTTTTTTGGACTGCAGCTTTCTGGAATTACTTGACCCCGGCTTGAACCTTGATATCCGATCTGCCTCCGCCCTTGACCTCCGGCCTGAACTTGGACTATCGCTATCTCTTAATCCCCGTCCACGGCTTGTTACCCGGACCTGTTTCCAGCCCTACCCGACCTACGAATTACCTGATCCCGGTCATATACCTCTGTGCACGGACTACTGTCTGCTTCATTTGTTGCAGCCTTCCAGCCGGTGACCTGCCTGTACCTACTCCACGCACCTGCCTTGATCTGCCTGGACCCGCTTCACGCACCAGACCTTCACCTTCCCACTGGTACCGGTGCCTCCGGGTGCGTCTTTCCCTCTGTTCCCATTCCAGGGGACAGATCGCATCAGGTCGCAAAGGTGAGCCACCCTCAGCATCTCGGCCTTGGTAAGTGAACTTTCTGACAGTACAAACCAGCCAATGTCTGAGGCCGACAGGGTGCGCTCACCTTTTGAGACTCTTTGCCAGCAAGTCTCAACCTTAACGGACGCCGTTCAAAAATTACAGGAGGGATATCTTCAGATGGATGGCCGCCTTCAACAGTTGACCACCGCACCTGGACCATCAGTCCCCCCTGCAGTTCCGGGAGCGGGGGCCTCTACCTCCCAGCCCGCTCCAGCACCAGCAATGGTTGTGACTCACCCGGAGCCCCGGGTACCTACCCCCGAGCGGTTTACGGGCGACCGCAAGAAGTTTCGGGCCTTTAAAAACGCCTGTTCTCTGTACTTAGCCTTGCAACCCAGAACTTTCTGTTCCGAAGCTGTGAAGGTTGGCTTTGTGATGTCGCTCCTTACTGATGAACCACAGTCCTGGGCACACAGTCTTATGGAACAAAGAAGCCCAATTCTGGATACTATGGACTCTTTTTTTGAACACATGTCCAAAATATATGCCGATCCTTTGCTCTCATCCACGGCTGAGGCCACTCTTCATAATTTGAACCAGGGTAGGAGGCCTGTGGAGGATTACATTGCAGAGTTTAGAAAATGGTCTGCTGACACTGGGTGGAACGAGCCTGCCCTCAAATACCAATTTCGTCAAGGACTGTCCGAGTCCCTCAAGGACGAGTTGGCTAGGCTCGACCCTCCTGCTTTACTCGAGGACCTGATTCAGTCAGCCACCCAGCTTGACCGACGTCTCCGGGAACGACGGGCGGAACGCTTCCAAGCGAACTGTCCCAACTGGATTCCACCAAGGTCCTCTCCTGCTCCTCCACCTCTTCCGGTCCCACCGGTTCCTACTCTTCCAGATCCTGAACCCATGCAACTTGGCCTAGTCCGGGGACCCCTCACTCCTGAAGAGAGACAGCATAGACGTCGGTCCAACTTGTGCCTGTACTGTGGCAGAGCTGGCCACTTCCTTTGTTCCTGTCCAGTAAGACCTTGTAAGTTGAAGTCACCACCTACTTTCAGTTACCACATTGCTAATTCACAGACTCATGTTGTCCTCTTTCTTTCCTTGCAGCTCCCGGAGGAGGCAACCCGGCTGCCAGCCATAATTGACTCTGGAGCATGCAGCTGCTTTCTGGATTCTGCCCTGGCCCAGAAGCTGCACATTCCCTGCCGTCCTAAAGACTTCCATCTACAAATCCATCTGGCGGACGGTTCTCTTCCCCGTTCCGGTCTCGTCACCCAGGAAACTCAGCCTATCCTTGCCATCTCTGACACCGGACATCAAGAATTTCTTTGTTTGGACCTTATACCGTCCCCAATGGTTCCCATCATCTTGGGACTTCCTTGGCTGCAGGTTCATCAACCATGCATAGATTGGTGCAAGAAAGAGATCAAATTTTCATCCTCTTACTGCTCCCAGTACTGCCTCCTACCTCCTATGACCTCTTGTTCCATCCTGTCTACCACACCGGACAATCCCCTTCTTATTCCGTCTGCTTATATCGAGTTTAAGGGAGTTTTTGACAAGCAACAGGCTGATCGCCTTCCCCCACACAGGCCATATGATTGTCCTATTGACCTTTTGCCTGGCTCTAAGATCCCTTTTGGCCGTATCTTCCCCTTGTCTGAGACGGAGTTAGTTGCCCTCAAGGCCTATATTGATGAAAACTTGACAAAAAAATTCATTCGCCCTTCTTCTTCGCCAGCCGGAGCTGGAATTTTCTTCGTTGAGAAGAAGGACGGCTCCCTCAGGCCTTGTATCGACTACCGAGAATTAAATAAGATTACCATCAAAAATCGTTATCCGCTGCCCCTCATCTCAGAATTGTTCCAACGTTTCCGTGCGGCCCAAGTCTTCTCCAAACTAGATCTCCGCGGGGCCTACAATCTCATCAGGATCAGGGCCGGAGATGAGTGGAAAACTGCCTTCAGATCCAGGTTCGGGCATTTCGAGTACCAAGTAATGCCTTTCGGCCTCTGTAATGCTCCCGCCACGTTCCAGCATCTGGTTAACAATATTTTCCGCCAATATTTGGATGATTTTCTGGTTGTTTATTTAGACGACATCCTTATTTTTTCAGTTTCCCTCGAGCTACACCGGACCCACGTCAAGAAAGTTCTGGCCATTCTCAGAGAACACAAATTGTACCTTAAGGCCGAAAAGTGCGAGTTTGAGAAGACAACCATCCAATTTCTGGGGTTCATCATCTCAACCAACGGGATTGCTATGGATCCACAAAAAGTTAAGGCTGTCCAAGACTGGCCCGCTCCGGTTGATAAGAAAGGCATACAACGATTCATTGGCTTTGCCAATTTTTACCGGAGGTTTATTGTTGGCTTCTCCTCTATAGTAGCCCCTATTACCGAGCTGACCCGTCAGGGTTGTCGCTTTCACTGGCCCCAGGAGGCTCAAGAGGCTTTCACACAACTTAAAGCTACCTTCTCCTCCGCACCTGTTCTACGGCATCCCGACCCGGCTCTGCCTTTCATTTTGGAAGTTGATGCTTCTGAGACCGCCATTGGCGCTATTTTGTCACAAAGACAGGGGCTAAAATCTCTCCTTCATCCGGTGGCATACGCTTCCCAGAAGTTAACCCCTCCAGAAAAGAACTATGACGTTGGAGACCGGGAACTGTAGGCTATTAAATTTTCTTTAGAAGAGTGGAGATACCTTTTGGAAGGCGCCCTTCATCCCATATTAATCTTCACTGACCATCGAAATTTGGAATACCTGCATTCTGCTAAATGCCTAAAACCTAGACAAGCCCGTTGGGCCCTCTTTTTTACTCGTTTCAACTTTCACATCACTTTTAGACCAGGCTCAAAGAATGGAAAGGCTGACGCCCTCTCTAGAATGTTCTCGGACACCTCCGCCAGGCCAGAACCTAGTACCATCCTTACCGCCCAGAATTTCTTTTTGGTTTCCCAAACAGACCTGCTAAACGCTCTGAAAGAGGCCTCCAAATGTTGCTCTGACCCAATCATACTTTCTCTAGAGAGACGAGACGACCTGCTATGGTCACGGAATAAGATCTTTGTACCAGTGGAACTAAGACAACAAATTCTAAGTATGTTTCATGATCACAAATTAGCAGGCCATTTCGGAACACAAAAAACTGCCAAATTGATCAACCGTTCCTTCTGGTGGCCGAAGTGGAGACATGACTGCAAGATCTATGTCTCTTCTTGTCCTCGCTGCCAGCGCTGCAAAGGGCCAAAGACCAAGTCCTGGGGTCTGTTGAAGCCTCTTCCTGTTCCGGAACGCCCATGGACAGAGGTTTCCATGGACTTCATTGTCGATCTGCCCCCCTCTGAAGGTTTCACGACGATCTTGGTTGTAGTTGACCGTCTATCCAAAATGGCCCATTTTCTGCCTATGATCGGCACACCCTCTGCGACAGAGACGGCCACATTTTTTTCAAAGAGATAGTGAGACTGCACGATGTGCCCAAGAGCGTTGTATCCGACAGAGGGGTGCAGTTCACGTCCAAGTTCTGGAAGCAGCTCTGTAAAGCACTGGAAATCAAAGTCTGCCTATCTTCTGCCTATCATCCGCAATCCAACGGTCAGACGGAAAGAACCAACCAAACATTGGAACAATATCTCCGTTGTTTTTGCTCTGTCTCCCAGGATGATTGGTCATCCTTACTGCCGTCGGCAGAATTTTCCTATAATAATTCAATACATGCATCCACTAATCAAACTCCTTTTTGGGCCAATTTCGGCTATCACCCTTCATTCCTTCCGGATTCCATCCCTGAAACACCTGTCCCAGCGGTCCAGGAGCATTTAGTCCACATTCATGCAACACGCACAGGAAAATTTCAAGAAATACTATGACAGGAACAAAAAGGAGTGTCCGGCCTTCAGAGTTGGGGAAGAGGTTTGGCTATCTGCTCTTAACCTTAAATTACCAATTCCATCTCAGAAGCTGGGCCCCAGGTTCATCGGCCCATTCAAAATCAAACGACAAATTAACCCCGTGGCCTTTGAACTAGCATTACCTGGAAACTACAAGATTCATCCAGTTTTTCATGCCTCTTTACTTAAACCAGTCTTGTCTAGCCCGTTCCTTGGGAGAGAGGAACTTCCACCTCCACCAGTAGAGGTTGAGGGAGAAGAGGAATTTGAGGTGGAAACTATCCTAAGCTGCAGAAAGAGGGGGAGACAGCTCCAATATTTAATCAAATGGAAAGGATATCCTCCAGAAAATAACTCCTGGGAGCCTTCCAGAAATCTACACGCTCCCCGTTTGATTACGGCTTTCCATCGGGAACATCCGGAATTGATGGACAGTTTGGGCGTTCGGAGCCCGCCCCTTGGGGGGGGGCACTGTCAGGGTATCAATCCCACTCACCTTCCGATTCCCCAGCTGCGTGACAGCCCAGCGCCATCGCGCTCATTTGGGCGGCGTGTGCGCGCGCCTGGTGCGTCTGCCCGCCGCGGGCACGTGCACGGGCGCGCGGCCGTTCACGGGCGTGCGCGTGCACGCACGGGCCCGTCCCGCTCTCGGCCAATCAGTGGCCTGAGCGGCCTATTTGAACCAGCCCCTTCCTCCTCTCTGGTTGCTGGTTTGTAAACAGCTACTGTGTGATTTGCTAAAGACTACCTGTTGGATTCCTGTGATACCTGACCCTTGGCTTTTGTTTTTTGGACTGCTGCTTTCTGGAATTACTTGACCCCGGCTTGACCCTTGATATCCGATCTGCCTCCGCCCTTGACCTCCGGCCTGAACTTGGACTATCGCTATCTCTTAATCCCCGTCCACGGCTTGTTACCCGGACCTGTTTCCAGCCCTACCCGACCTACGAATTACCTGATCCCGGTCATATACCTCTGTGCACGGACTACCGTCTGCTTCATTTGCTGCAGCCTTCCAGCCGGTGACCTGCCTGTACCTACTCCACGCACCTGCCTTGATCTGCCTGGACCCGCTTCACGCACCAGACCTTCACCTTCCCACTGGTACCGGTGCCTCCGGGTGCGTCTGTCCCTCTGTTCCCATTCCAGGGGACAGATCGCATCAGGTCGCAAAGGTGAGCCACCCTCAGCATCTCGGCCTTGGTAAGTGAACTTTCTGACAGCTTCCCCTAGGGGGTTATCTGTTGTGGGGAGGAGCCACAAGAGCCACGAGGGACCCCAGAAGTCAGTGTTTGGGGCCACTCCGTGCAAAACGAGCTGCATAGTGTAGGTAAGTATGATATGTTTGTTATTTTAAAAAAAATAAACGATCCTTTACAATCACTTAAATTCCTACTCTACAGGCCTCGGCTACTACTGGGTGGGGAGTGGAGAAAGATCACTCCACCAGGGAAGGCAAGGAGATAAACAGGCAGGCGGCTGGCCGGGACTTGAGCCAAGGCAGAAGAACATGCGATTGGAGCTGAATGGGCATGCACCCGAAACTGAAGAAATATTCCCTCCACTCTGACAAGCACATGATCATCAGGCAGTGGCACAGATGATGGGGAAAAAAATACAGTAGTGGGAGCAGCGGAGCAGGGGTGTATAATTCCGATATTTTTTTTTTTTCTTATTCTGCACTGACTGTCTTTGAAATTGCCTCAGCCCCTGTTCAACTCCAATGCGGAGACAAAACCGGGGACAGGCTTGGTCTGGGGACAGTGTCCTCAATCCAGGGACTGTCCCCGGAAACCGGGATGTCTGGTCACCCTAGTCTAACAATATGCGTTAAGACCAGGGGTTTAGTCGAATCTCTTTGTATTTGTTTGTAGAGTATTCTATTCTGTTTTACTGCATTCTTATTCAGTGATGTCCTTACTAATACTCCTTGTCCTGAGATTGAGGGAGTTCCCTCATTGTGGTCACAGACACTGATGAGCTTTAATTATATTGAAAGGATGGCTTTAGAGCCCTTTCACACTGCCAGCGCCCGAAAAATGCTGGTAAAGCGTCGCTAAAACAAGCATCGCTTTACCAGTGTTTTTCGGCTAACAGGGCGCCTTTAACCCCCACTAGCGGCTGAATAAAAGGTTAAAAGTTCCCACAAAGCGCCGCTCCTAAAGGGCTGCAAAGAAGCTGCTTGCAGGACTTTTTTTGATGTTCTGCCAGCGCAGTGCCCCAGTGTGAAAGCACTCAGGCTTTCACATTGGGATTGCAGGTGAGGCTTTTTTCAGGCGCTTTACAGACGTTTTTTGCAGCTTAAAGGGGTTGTAAACCTCATTTTTTTACCTTAATGCATCCTATGTGTTCGACGGTACCCCATTCTGTTACTAGGAATGAGGTAACAGAGGTACACTGACTGTTGAGTGGACACTGGACAGTGGCTCAGCCACTTCCTCCGAATGCAACATATACATCAGAACAAGTGTGTAGAATGTGGGATAAAGAAGCCTAAGGAGGAACTCCATATCTTGGCATACATGAACACATGTAGCTCATCATGTTTTACTTTTCACATGACTGTGGCCCCTGTGCAATAGTGAGCACACCCTCACGCAATGTATAACCCTGTGCAAGGGTAAGTGACCCTGTTCAATGCCTGGTGTAGCCTAAAGAACCCACCACAAGGGGGAACTTCTCACCTGACCCTTGCTTGGCGCCCAACGAGAGTGGGAAACCAGGAGGACACAAAGGAATACCAGTCTACCTGGGCAATGATGAGCACACTCTCAGGCAAAGTATTACCCCGTGCAAGGGGTACCACGAGGGGGAACCTTTCATGTGACCCTTGCTTGACACCCAACGAGAGAAAGAAAAATGGAGGATGTGATGGGCTACCTGTTTACCCCTAGAAACATCCACTCCTCGACAGTAACATCCATCCATCAAGGCATTTTGATATTTGCATATCAAAATGCCTTCCACACTGCATGAATCAGAACTATAGTGGAATTGTAAAGTGATTGTTTTTTTTCCAGCCAGAAAATGCCCCTGCCAAAAATGCTCATAACAGCCTATGGGCCAGATTCTCAGAGGCGCTACGACAGAGTATCTCAGATACCCCGTCGTATCGCCGTTTTTTTTGTCTCGTATCTATGCGAGTGATTCTTAGCATCACTTTGGCATAGATACACTTGAACATCCGACAAGTGTAATACCATTACACTTGCGGATCGTAGTTGTAATGACAACTCCGGCCACTAGGTGGCCTTTACGTTGTTTTCTCATTTGCCTATGCAAATGAGGCTACTACGCCGATTCCCGATCGCTTTTACGCCGCACCGTCGTCGCGTACGTCGTTTTCGTTCGCGTAAGGTTACCCCTGCTTCTATGAGGAGTAACCTTACGAAGTACCGTCGGATGCCATGTTAAGTATGGCGTCGGGTCAGCGTCGGCTTTTTCCGTCGCTTACGTCGTTTTACTAACTCGTTCACGAATAGGGCATTGCGTAGTGACGATCACGTGGTTTTGACGTCGGTTTCAACAACGCTTTCCGACGTGAGCTGGAGCATGCGCACTGGGCTTTTTCCCCGGCCGGGGCATGCTCAATTCGTTCGACGCGGGGGCGTGCTTCATTTAAATAAAAGCCGCCCCCTTTGAATTACGCGGGCTTACGCTGGGCCATTTTCGCTACGCCAACGCAAACTACGGAGCAAATGCTTAGAGAATACGGCACTTGCTCTAGTACGATGCGGCGGCGTAGTGTAAATGCGTTGCGCTACGCCGGTGAATTTGTATGAAAATCTGGCTCTATATGTGCATTGGCACATAGGATAACATGCTGGCTGCAGAAAAAAAACACCTTAAGCCAAAAACAACATCTGTAAAAACGCAGTGTGCATGAGGCCTAAAGGGAATAATAAAAATAAATAAACGTGTTATATTTACCTGCCCTGTGCAATGGTTTTGCACAGAGCAGCGCAGATCCTCTTCTTTTTGGGTCATCCGTCGGCGGTTCTGGTTCTTCCCCCCTGCCAAATGACACCAATACCAAGCCGCTTGCTTTGAGGGCACTCAAGCAGGCTCGCTCCCGAGCCAATGTGTGGGCCAGTGATAAGAGAGAAACCCAGGAGTGCCACTGCTCTCATGCACATCACTGGATAGAGATGGGGCTCAGGTACATATAAAGGGTGGCTGGGGGGGGAGTTTGACCCAGAAAGAATGCAAATGCAAATAATGCATTATGGTAAAAAAAACATTGAGCCTTTAGAACCACTGTAATAGAATTGGTGAGTTGAGCAGTGGTGTAGCAGATGTAAAACCTCTAAATTAGTGGATCCAATTCCTGATTTTACAAACATGGACCCAAGGAATTTAAGTATGCGCAGAAAAATCTAGGACACTGAAGTGTCTGCCAGCTCGCTATCAGAGAAACTAGAAAAAAAGGGGGTTACCCAAGGACCTGCACAGGTGCTGAGGTCTCTATGTTCATACCTCTCTCCAGGAGATGGACATGATTAGATGTTAACATGGCTGTCTTGGCTGCCACGTCACCTGAAAACAAAGGTGAGGAATGAAGTTTCCATACATATTGGAGGTTCTATTAGGATGGTCTTCATCCTGTTTCCAAACAGTCTGGGTTAGGCGGCGTACACACGACCGAGGTTCTCGCTGGAAACCAGCGAGAAACTCGCTGGAAGCTGCATTCCAGCGAGGACCTCGGCCGTGTGTACGCTCTCGGCGAGCATCCCGTCGGGAAGCCCGTCGAGCAGAAATAGAGAGCACGCTCTCTATTTGCTCGACGGCCCGCCTGGATGAATGGCTGGTTGCCATTCCTGACGGGTGGGTCGCCGATTTCGACGGCCGGCAGGGAACCTCGACGGGCGGAACGATGTGTTCTGCCCGTCGAGGTTCTCTGCCGTGTGTACACGGCCTTAGACTTTTAAAAGAAAGATGCTTATGAAGTGAGCATGGAGCTGATAGTGTGGTGGTGCCTGTAATTGGGTACATGGTAGGAGAGCCATGTGTTTCCCACCTGCTGGTCACAGTTTGGGCCTGGTTCAGCCAAGCAGTTGGAATGTACCCAGAATAGTAAATCATTAAGAAATGCAAGTTCCTTGACTAGACATTTTGTTAATGGGATATGTATATTGCCCAATATGGCGTGGAGCGTTCTTCTACCCTAGTGGGCCTGAAATGGGGGCAGGTGTCTGGTGTATTTTCCTTTGAGTCTTTGGCAAAAACACAGAGCAAGGATAATTCCTCTGCTGTCCTGAGATGTAAGTGAAGGAGACTTTGAGTATCCATAATAATATGGGGGAACTAGCTTAACCACCAATGGACTATGAGGTTTTAACTCCGGTGGGCCATATAGCTCTGAGCAATCTGGCAGGCCTTGTGGTCAATGTTACTGCCACATATTATCACAACTGACCATTTGTTGTGCACATATAACAGCTGCTCCTTTGTAATCCAGGTGTCATCAGGAATGCCCTTTTTAGGCTCTGTATTTTGAAGTCAGTAATCTTTCTTTAGTTTAGAGGAGCATGTTCCTATCAGACCTACAGAGCTCTACATGTGCCCATATTAGACCATTGCTCCTATTGCAGCATTTCCGTTTTTGTCTCACTTTGAAAAGTTCCCAGGAATGAACATAATGACCATACATTATACCATTTTCTTGTACTATTTCCCCTTATGTAGCACCCTCTAGTTAGTGTGCTAGAGAGAGATAGCATTTTTTGCTACTGTGGGTAAATGATTAGGCTTTGCTGGCAGCCAAGCCTGTGTGTTTTTCTTCTGGGTCAGGGTTGAGTGACTCAGGCAGAGCTGGCGACTCACAGGCAGCATCCTCAACACCTCCCACTTCTTTCCAGAATGTTCTGGTGTTTTCTGGAAAGGAAGGAGTAGAGGAAAGGTGGAGCTGCCTGGGGTATTCTGAGGAGTCCTGACCAATCCCTAAGTTGGATTGGCAGGGGGGATGCTTTCTTAAATACTCAGGGTCAGCCCAGTTGGGGGGGAGGAGTTGTTTGGGCGGAAGTTGGAGATGGAGTGTTAGGCTGTCGTGGCCTTTTTAGGGAGCTCCCCAGTCTGGGGGGTGACCTTGGGCCTAGGCTCGGGTGTGTACAGAACCCTCTTACAACACACAGAGGTGTCCTGAACTCGTGGCACAGGAGCAAGGAGAGGACAGTGGGAGAGCACTGCCAGGCGAAGTCTCCAGGAGGAACTACAAGTCGCAGCCAAGAGGGCTGGTGAGTGTCACACAGTCAGGAGGTTTGGGAGGCACACCTGAGAGGACTGGAAGATTGCAATCTGGATGGGAACAGAGCCAGTGGAGTGGACTGTGGGAGCATGGGCAGTGAAGAGGGGCAGCTGTAGCCAGGAGGGCTGGCAGGGCCTGAAGATGTGGTACTGGGCTCATTAGCTACATGGACAGCCAGAATTGGGACTACCTTAATTTTTACTAGACCAACTTGGCACGTAATCCCTGCCTGCAAAGGGCAATTGCTTTGGTCCTGGAAGAGCAAGCAAGTGATGTGCTGGAGGTGTTAAGGAGAGTAAGTCTGCAAGCAAGTGTTGTGCTGGAGAGAAGAGAGGAGTTGTATATACCGGAGGTGTATATCGTACCTAACAATTTCTACAATCAACTGGGCATCTCATAATTACCCTATCCCCATCCAAGTTAGATCCTCTCAATAACAATATAAAACAAAGTGTATGGACTGTTTTCTGTCTGAGAGTGACTTAATTGTGTGCCTGGCTGGGCAGGGTGACAGATGCACTACACTTACCAGCAGTCCCAATGGGGGTACCGCTAAATTTAGATTTACCAAAACCATATAATATGAGGTCAAACCTAAACACAATTTGTATGCAGTCAGGCATGCCCTTGCACTAAATAGTTGAAGGTAAATCTAAGGAAATTGAATAATAACATTGTATAATGTATGACCAGCCTTAGTCCAGAAAGTAGATGCTGAACCTGGATGATGGTGCCTGAACAAAGATAGCTTTGCCCTTCTGGAAAGGAAACGCACTGCAGAAAGTGTGTATCTGCCCTTAAAGGGTACCAAAACTTTCCCACAAAGTATCCTTACCCATACACAATGGAAACACCCCCCCCCCCCCCCCCTTAAAGCAGCTGTAGCTCTCAGAATCACTATACTTACCTACTTACCGAGATCTCATTCTGAGGCCCATGGTATTGTTTACATTTCCCTGCTGAGTTTGTGACCTAATGTCAAGGTGTGCAGTTCAGAAAAAGTCTGCGAACATGATCGGAGAAGGCAGCACGAAATATGAACTCATTACCCCTGACCTGGGCAACCAAATAACTAACTAAACACATAGCAAGCAACCTACATTAAAAATAATACTGTGCATGTGAAGAAATGGTTCCGAAAATTGAGTGTGAAACAAAAAGCAGCCCCACAAATTAGATATATTTTTACAATATAGCAAAAGGACAAAACTAAAGTGCTGTGCTAATGTATATAAAATGCACTTTATCTACCAAAAAGTGTTTCTGTCAGGTATGTACTCACCGTGGTCGAGATGTGGAGAGCGGCTCACCCTTGCGACTTGGCGCACTCCGCCCCCTGGAGGTGAAACAGAGGGACGATGGCGTGAAGAGGCACTGGCTACCAGCAGGGAAGATGAAGCTTGCTAGAAGATCAGGTAGCGCTGAACTGTGGGAACAAGCTAGAGGGAAGTCACTGAAGACAGGCCGTGGGTCAGATACCAGAGACGGGTAGGCAGATCGGAGGTACAAGCAGGAGGTCAGGGGTCTGGGAGAGTAGCAGGTCCCAGATGCAGACCGGAGGTCAGAGGCTGGAGATAAGCAGCAAATCCGAGAGACAAGCCAGGGGTCAGGTCCAAGAGAGAGAGCAGATTCGTCAAGTCGATCCGGGTCACAACAAGTTCAGGTACAGGTACAGTCAGGTTAACCACTTGACCACTGGGCACTTAAACACCCTTAATAACCAGACCAATTTTCAGCTTTCGGTGCTCCCACAGTTTGAATGACAATAACTCAGTCATACAACACTATAACCAAATGAATTTTTTGTCCTTTTTTTCCCACAAATAGAGCTTTCTTTTGGTGGTATTTCATCACCTCTGCGGTTTTTATTTTTTTTGCTATAAATGAAAAAAGAACAAAATTTTGCAAAAAATAATAATTTTTCTTCATTTCTATTATAAAATTTTGCAAAAAAGTAATTTTTCTTCATAAATTTGGCCTAAAATGTATACTGCTACATATCTTTGGTAAAAAAAATAAAAAATGTTGGATATTATTTAGTCTGGGTGAAAGTTATGGGGTCTACAAGCTATGGTACCAAATCCTGAAAATTGATCAATTTCATCACACCTGAAGTACTGACAGCTTCTCTCATTTCTTGAGACCCTAACATGCCAGAAAAGTACAAATACCCCCCAAATGACCCCTTTTTGGAAAGAAGACATTCCAAGGTATTTAGAAAGAGACATGGTGAGTTTTTTAAAGTTGTAATTTTTTCCCACAATTCTTTGCAAAATCAAGATTTTTTTTTTTCATCAAATTTTCATATTATTAGGTTATTTTTCACACACAGCATATGCATACCACAAATTACACCCCAAAACACATTCTGCTATTCCTCCCGAGTATGGCGATACCCCATGTGTGAGACTTTTACACAGTGCAGCCACATACAGAGGCCCAACGTGCAGGGAGCACCCAGGCCAATTCTGACATTTCTCTCCTACATGTAAAAATCATCATTTATTTGCTAGAAAAATACATAGAACCCCAAAACATTATATAAAGATACCTCACGTGTGGTTTGAACACCGTTTTTATATGTGGGCGGGACTTGCGTATGCGTTCGCTTCTGCATGCGAGCTCGCAGGGACAGGGGCTGCTGTATACCCAGAGTATTGCTAAGTATGCCCAGAGTATTGCTAAGTATGCCCAGAGTATTGCCCAGAGTATTGCCAGAGTATTGCCCAGAGTATTGCCAGAGTATTGCCAGAGTATTGCCGGAGTATTGCCGGAGTATGCCCAGAGTATTGCGGAGTACGCCCAGAGTATTGCGGAGTATGCCCAGAGTATTGCCCAGAGTATTGCCGGAGTATGCCCAGAGTATTGCGGAGTATGCCCAGAGTATTGCGGAGGAGTATGCCCAGAGTATTGCGGAGTATGCCCAGAGTATTGCGGAGTATGCCCAGAGTATGCCCAGAGTATTGCAGAGTATGCCCAGAGTATGCCCAGAGTATGCCCAGAGTATTGCAGAGTATGCCCAGAGTATTGCAGAGTATGCCCAGAGTATTGCAGAGTATCCCAGAGTATTGCAGAGTATGCCCAGAGTATTGCAGAGTATTGCCAGAGTATTGCGGAGTATGCAGAGTATTGCCAGAGTATGCCCAGGGTATTGCCAGAGTATGCCCAGGGTATTGCAGAGTATGCCCAGAGTATTGCAGAGTATGCCCAGAGTATTGCAGAGTATTGCGGAGTATTGCCAGAGTATTGCCAGAGTATTGCCAGAGTATTGCCCAGAGTATTGCCCAGAGTATTGCCCAGAGTATTGCCCAGAGTATTGCCAGAGTATTGCAGAGTATGCAGAGTATTGCCAGAGTATGCCCAGGGTATTGCCAGAGTATGCCCACGGTATTGCAGAGTATGCCCAGAGTATTGCAGAGTATGCCCAGAGTATTGCAGAGTATGCCCAGAGTATTGCAGAGTATGCCCAGAGTATTGGCAGAGTATGCCCAGAGTATTGGCAGAGTATGCCCAGAGTATTGCAGAGTATGCCCAGAGTATTGCAGAGTATTGCCAGAGTATTGCCAGAGTATTGCCAGAGTATTGCCCAGAGTATTGCCCAGAGTATTGCCCAGAGTATTGCCCAGAGTATTGCCAGAGTATGCCTGAGTATTGCCTGAGTATTGCAGAGTATGCCCAGGTGAGTATTGCCCAGAGTATTGCAGAGTATATGCAGCAGGGATGGCTGAGCAGGGAGGGAGGGATGGATGGATCTGTGACTACATTTGTCACAGATCCAGCCCGCAGCACTGGCGCTGCCATCCGCTCCCTCCCCTCTCCTCTCACACTGTACCGATCGGTACAGAGAGAGGAGGGAGGAACCGGCGTCAGCACATGACGCCGCTTTGTTTACAAGTGGTCGCTCCGTCATTGGACAGAGCGATCATGTGGTAAACCGCCGCTATCAGCGGCGATTTACCGTGATCCGTGATGCGCCGGGTCCTCTGGACCCGGCGGTCACGGATGTTCCCGTGTGCGCGCCTCAGGAGGCGCGCGGGAGCGCGATTCTGACAGGCCGTTAATTAACGGCCAGTTAGAATACAGCAACCGCCCTAGAGCCGTACTTTCGGCATAGGGCGGTTGCAAAGTGGTTAAGCAGGAGTTGACAACAAACCAGCAACCCGTCATGGGGCCTGGGCTGCCTTAAATAGGCCGGTCAGGATTCTGATTGGTGTGCTCGAACGTGCGCTCGTGTGCATGCCCGTTCGCGCGTGCCGCACCACGGGACCACGAATGCCTGAGCCGCTCTACCGACCCGTGCACGCACATGTGCCGAAGTGCCGTCCCACTGCGCATGCGCGCCGGACGGCGGCTGCCAAGATTGTTTCTCTGACAGTTTCCCAGTGCTAAACCTTTCATCTGATTTCTAAATTGCTGCATTTGTAAGTTCTAGAAGCAAATATAAAGATATAGTAGTCGTAAAAAAATCACTTATGGGTTTAACCAATCTTGTTTTTATACAATTCTCCTTTAACCTCCCTGGCGGTCTTCCCGTGTGTGGCACGGGGTGAGATTTTAAAGCTACGATCGGTAACCCCGTGCCACACACGGACTTGCCTCGCTGGATGCAGAAAAAAGTTTACTTACCTTTTCTCTGCGATCCAGCGATGAATCCCCGCAGTACACGGCGGGCGGATGTCCGCCTGATGCTGTGTGTTCCGCCGATTCCCTTCCCTGAGAGCGTCGCGACGTAGGGGGGGGGAACGGCGCCAAATTTAAAAAAGTAAACAAACACTATACATACAGTACACTGTAATCTTATAGATTACAGTACTGTATGTAAAAAATACACACCCCCCATGTCCCTAGTGGTCTGCCCTGTACACTACATGTCCTTTTATATAATAAAAACTGTTCTTTCTCCCTGCAAACTGTAGATTGCCCATAGCAACCAAAAGTGTCCCTTTATGGCAAAAATTGTTTTAGAGCAGCTAAAAAACAGCGATAATAAATCAGAATCACTTGCAGAATTTAGCAATAGCGATTTGTGGGGAAATTCGTCATAAAAAAAAAAAATAATGACAGCAAAAATTCTGCAACTGAGCAAATTTCAGTGATTTTGATTTGATTACATTATTGAATAATTTTTACTATAATTATATTATTATTTGTTATAATTTTTTATAATTATTTATTATATTATAATTTTTAATAAGAAAAAAAAAAAAAAATCATACCCAGGATGCCTATTAGACTCTTGTTTGGATAGATTTCAGTTAGTTATTCCTAAGAATTACAAGCCTACAGTATAAAACGCCAAATTCCCTTGCAAATAATGGTACCGCTTTTAGCACCTAAAATCTTAAAGAATCATACCGCCAGGGAGGTTAAGGTAAGATGACCAGATTTTTAAAATGAAATCCGGGGACATATTTTTTCTTTACTAGTAATGGTAACAATCAGCGACTCTCTGCCCATCGCCACCCACCTCACAGCCTCTCAAGTCTTAGGCCTCGTACACACGAGGGAATATGTCCGCTGAAAACGGTCCGATGGACCGTTTCAGCAGACATCTCCGCTCGTGTGTATGGGCTAGCGGACAGATTTCTCCACCCGACAGATTTCAAAGCATGCTTTGAAATCCATCCGGTGGAATCTGTCCGCCCGACATGTCTGCTGGTTAGTACACTTACCAGCAGACATGTCGTCCCCCACCACCGCCGCGCCGCCACCGAATGGATTCGGCGCATGCGCGGAAGTGTTTAACTTCCTGGTGCGGTGACGTGGCGGTGACGTGGCGGCGTCAACGTCACCGCCGCGTCACCGCCACGTCACCGCGCCGTCCGGCGGCGGGGAATTTGATCCGATGATGTGTACACGCCATCGGATCAAACTCCCGATCGGACATATCCGATGGAAATGGTCCGCGGACCGTTTTCATCGGATATGTCCGATCGTGTGTACGAGGCCATAGAGTCGGTTCACACTAGGGCGACACGACTTCCAGCGCAACTTTCAGAGGCGACTCCGACACGACTTGAGCATGAATCACAGGGCGATCTGGGGCGATTTACAACACGACTTGAAGTCATCTCCAGGACAGGAGACATTCCAGTGGCCAATAAAACAACAATCAACTCTTGGGTTTGGGTGCTCGTAGCAACAACCAGCTGGATACTGGAATACGTTACAGTAGAAATATTTGCCAGCACACCAAGGAACAGCGTAAATAGCGTCCAAACAAATGTTTTATTGCATGATCACAACACAAAGAGAGTGCAACGTTTCGGAAGCCATGTAGGTCCCCTTCGTCAGGCATGTGATAAAAGTGGGGTTACAATGTGCAAAATATAAAGAACCATCAACTAATCAAAAAAAGAGAGGGAAAAAAAACAAAAACAAAAAAACCAACACTCTCTTTGTGTTGTGATCATGCAATAAAACATCTGTTTGGACGCTATTTACGCTGTTCCTTGGTGTGCTGGCAAATATTTCTACTACTAGTGTTAACCCCTTCCCTGCCAGTCACATTTACACAGTAATTAGTGCAGTTTTATATCACTAATCGCTGTATAAATGTGAATAGTCCCAAAAACGTGTCAAAAGTGTCTGATATGTCCACCGCAATGTCACAGTCACATTAAAAATCGCAGATCGCCACCATTAATAGTAAAAAAAAAAAAATGCCATAAATCTATCCCCTATTTTGTAGACGCTATTACTTTTGCGCAAACCAATCAATATACACATATTGCATTTTTTTTAATTGTGATATTTATTAACTGCTTATTAACTGCGGCAGGTCGACTCTCCTGGGCGAGAGCCCGTAGCTCTACGTCTGCTCTAAAGCGGTCACTAGGGGGCGCGTGCGCACCACCGGTGGCCGGTGTGCGTGCCCCCCCGCTCGCCCCCGAGTCCCGTGCGCGTGCCTGGCGGGCACGATCGCCGCCGGGCACAAGCGATTGCTCGGTACAGAGCGAGGACCGGGAGCTATGTGTGTAAACACACAGCTCCCGGTCCTGTCAGCGGGGGAAATGTTCCTCAGTCTGTCCACCCCCCCATACAGTTAGAACACACCCAGGAACATACTTAACCCCTTCCCTGCCCCCTAGTGTTAACCCCTTCACTGCCAATGGCATTTTTATAGTAATCCAATGCATTTTTATAGCAGTAATCGTTAAAAAAATACCAATGGTCCCAAAAAATGTGTCAAAAGTGTGCGAAGTGTCCGCCATAATGTCCCAGTACTGAAAAAAAATGCTGATCACCGCCATTACTAGTAAAAAATAAAATATTAATAAAAATGCCATAAAACTACCCCCTATTTTGTAAACGCTATAACTTTTGCGCAAACCAATCAATAAACGCTTATTGCGATTTTTTTAACGAACAATATGTAGAAGAATAAACTGAGGGAAAAAAAATGTTTAAGCTGCTCCTCAGAATACAGTAGTGAACAGTGATATTGGTATTAGAATGGTGGAATAGGGCGCTAGTTCACAGAAAACCTAGTGTACTACAACTAGGATTGGTAAGGAAACTGTCCCCAGACCAAGTCTGTCCCTGGTTTTGTCCCCAGATTGGATTTATTGGGGGCAGGGGCAATTTCAAAGACAATGGGTCAGATTCAGGTAGATTGGAGCATCTTTGCTCTGGAGTAACGTTTCTCATTTACGTTACGCTGGTGAAATTTTAAGAGCAAGTGCTGTTATTCATGAAGCACTTGCTCCTAAAGTTGCGGCAGCGTATCGCAAATGAGCCGGCGGAATTCAAATTGGGCGGGTACGGGGCGTGTATTATTTAAACTAAGCGCCATCCCGCGGCGAACGTACTGCGCATGCGTCGAGTGTCAATGCATCCCAGTGCGCATGCTCCAAATTCTGTCAGTGAACGTCAATGACGTCACATCCCCATTCATGAACGTTTTACGCGAGCGACGCAAAAAAATTTTTTCCGACGCGATGACGACGGCTATACTTAACATAGGATACTCCACTAGGGGGCTGCTTTATCTTTACGTCGCGTATCGCTTACGGAAACGTCGGAAAGTCACTGCGTCGCGCCCGAAAACGATCGTGAATTTCCGATTCCCGCTGATTAACATATTTTTTCAGCGTTAATCAGCGGAAACGCCCCCGGCGCCATTTTTAAATTAAATTTGTGATGCGATGGCGAAATTCACTTGCGCCGAACGCATCGGAACACCAACCCGGCGTTTCTTGTTTTCTGGTTACAGAAAACAGAAACGCCGGCTTAAAGTGACAGTTAGGCTGGAGTATCACAGATAATCCAGCCTAACTTTACCTGAATCTGGCCCAATCAGTGCAGAATTAAAATAAAAAAAATGTATTACACCCCCCCCCGCTCCGCCATGCCTACTAGCATAGGGGGGTTGTATTTTTCCCATTATCTGTGCCCCTTTCTGATGATCATGTGCTGGTCAGAGCGGGCACGTGCCCATTCAGCTTCGCTTGCATGCTCTTCTGCCTTGGCTCAAATCCTGGCCAGCCCCCTGCTTATCTCCTTGCCTTCCCTGGCAGAGTGATCTTCCTCCGCTCCCCATCCAGTAGTAGCCAGGGGGCCCGAAGAGTAAGACCGTGAGATGGGCGGCGGTGGCGACGGG
The DNA here is from genome assembly GCA_029574335.1 of Rana kukunoris. NCBI lineage: Eukaryota > Metazoa > Chordata > Amphibia > Anura > Ranidae > Rana > Rana kukunoris. The sequence continues at coordinate 672,688,603 of CM056049.1, read as the reverse complement.
CAGAGAGCCGCTGATTGTTGCCATTACTAGTAAAGAAAAAATATGTCCCTGGATTTCATTTTAAAAATCTGGTCACCTTAGCATAGTGAGCAGGCACTCATCCTGCCCAGCCTGTGTGACCTACTTTTCTAAAAGAGGTCCCATCATTGTGGTAAGCGCATTTGGTGTTCAAGGCACTTCGGATGAAGCTGTAATTAAGTGGTGAAGGCTTTCTACACACCTGATGATTAACTGCATGAATCCATTAACAACATTCTGGAATCACTCTTGTTACTTTGAATGCCAGTTCATATAATATTGAACCCATTTCTATATGTACTTTTAAATGGACTTTTATATTAATTATTAGATAATTGTACATATTTACCTTTGCACATTTCTGCCCACGATTGGATTTCTGATTGGATTTCTGCCCGAAGGAGCTGCTGATTCGTTTTGGGTCTACTCTCTGATGTATCCACCCCTAAAATACCCTCCCTTGGCACACCAGGCAAATGCAATTGTATTGTGAGTCCCCCTGCTTGGCTAAGACCACAATAACACATGTGAAATATACAATGACATGCAATAATGTTGTTACCTTTTTCTGAATGCAGTCCTCAGGAGCAAACACACCCCACACAATCAATATAGTAAACCAGCCCTCAAAATTTCCACTCGCCTACTAGCATTTGGCGAGTGGATTTAGGCTGGGGGCGAGTGATGACAGGGCTGCATGACCAATCTCCCTCCAATCTGTGCCTACACTTAGAGTCCCGATGGGAAAGGTGCATGCTCGGGAAAAGTAGTCTGGTGAGCCGCGCACAGGCAGAGCAGTACACAGGTACTCTCCTTACAATTCTCATTAAGCCATGGGACCTCCTCTTCACTGCCAGCCTGAATAAAAGGGGGAAGTGGGGACATGCACACGTGGAGCCGCATACACAGGCTCCTGATGATGAGATGAATAGGAGAGGGAGAGGGAGAGAGAGAGAGAGAGAGAGTTGCAGAGGAGACAGCAAGAGAATTGGGAAGAGACCCAGTTCTAGTGCCCTGTCCCTCTGGTCTGCCCCCAGTGCCCTGTCCCTCTGGTCTGCCCCCAGTGCCCTGTCCCTCTGGTCTGCCCCCAGTGCCCTGTCCTATTTTCTTAAAGCTGTTGTTGTTAATATTTAATTTTGTAACTTGATTCTGCATAAAACATTTAACAGTGTCATTCCATGAGATAATCTACGAGGACGTGTTTACGGGTGCAATTGAGGCCTGGCTAGTAGCTCAGGACTTGAAATTTTGAGCCCTGTAGTAAACCAAGGGGTAACTTTACTTGGCATGTAATAAGAAAAGATAAAAGATCAAACAACAGATTAACGGTATATATATATATATATATATATATATATATATATATATATATATATATAGCTGACTCTGCAAGGGCCCTTGCAAGAGTCAATAAGAACAAAGCTAAAATGTTATAAAGTCTGCAAGTAGCTATAAATAGTCTATGCTCGCGAGCTTCCCCTAGTGGGCAACTACAGTTGCTAGTAATCTTGATTAGGCCTGGCCCAGATAAATCCAGAATGTTCCTCAGTGATGAAGTCTATAGTAAATACGTTGGTGCACTTTAACTTGTTTGTAATCCAAAGGGTATTCCAGCTAAGTTTACAGGTATGATCAGTACAGGTGCTTGCAGAATGATCTTTAAGTTAGTATCGGTATTCAGTATGCTATTTCAATGTGTGGAGTACTAAAAGTCACAGGGCTAAGGTAGTATTGGAAGCTTGGGCCAGTGCCCTCTCACCCAAGCAGGCCAAGTCCGCCTGAGTTCCTCACGACAGATCCACTGATCCGCGACCTCTCTGCGACACACAGTTTCCGGTCTCTTGCTCTCCACTGTTACGATCGTCAGCTGGTGAGTGGCTCCGGTCTCTTGGAAGCATGAGCTGGACAAACTTAGTATTGTCTCACTCCAGATGGCTAATCTCCCGGTGAATTCAGGCCCAGGCTTCAGGCCTATCTGCCTAGCTGCAGTGCTCTTCCTCGTTCCACAGAGGGAAGAATGCAGATCCCAAGAGAGCAAATCCAGCTCCTCCCCTCCTTTAAATAACCTCCCCCATAAAGCTGTGCGGAGGTGTTATGTCTTCTGGGAAGCCAATGCATTATGGGAACCGTAGTCTATTTCTACTAATGTCAATGGAGTCCTTTTCTCCTAGTACCTCTAATCCCACAATGCATTGCCTTGGGAAAAATAAATTAACACATATAAAAACATAACTGGAACTCCCGGGGGGGGGGGGGATTTAGGTATGCAAATTTACCAAATAGTCTATGACGGTATGGCCCCGCTACACATATTTAAGGTTAAAAAAATCGAGGGGGGAAATGCAGTGGACTGCATCAAAAATTCACCAAAAACGTACTGGAACACATCAAAAACATGCATGCAGAAAGGCATCTGGAACGCATCCGGACTATGTTTCTATGGTGTGAACTGGCCCTTAATGCACTTTTCCATTGCAAACTCCTATATCTGTAGCTCTTATCAAAGATCTGGCTTTATTGCACTTCAATTTTGCAGCTCTCACATCTAGAATTATCTCCAAATATCAGGCTTTATTGCACTTTACCATTGCAAACCCCCAGATCTTTTATAATCACACACATAGATTGGACTTGATGGATTTTTTTTAACCTCACCTACTATGTAATTATGTAGAGCAGCCATCACTAAATTGTGGCCCGCGGTCCGAGTCCGGCCCGAGTGGCACTTCTGCCTGGACCGCCAAGCCGCCAGTATAATTATAAATGCCAGCGTTGTGACGCTGCGAGTGCACCGCAGGTCTCCGAGTAGACCAGCTTGCACTCACGAGTCGCGAGTAGGGGCGTGACGTCACGTGCCCCGCCCCCTGCTGCTCGCGGGTCCACTCCTGCCTCTCCTTGTGAGAGTGGGGCGTGATGTCAAGTGCGCGCCACGCCCCCTGCTACTCGCGGTCCTGGGCTCTCCATACCTCGCAGCTTCCGCCCATCTTGCTGGTAGGTGACATGTGTGTACTAGTCACTAATGGGCATATTTATTGTGTACACTGCTGGGTATTTTTTTTATTAAACGGTCACGCTGATGGGCACCTTTTTTTTTATGTTATGGGGCACTCTGATGGACAAATTTTATTTTAAGGGGCACGCTGATGGGCACATTTTATATTAAGGGGCACGCTGATGGGTATATTTTTAATGTGCACACTGATGAGCATTTTTTTGTTAAGAGGCACACTGATGGACGAATTTTATTGTGCCCATCAGAGTGCCCCTTAACATAAAATATGCCCATCAGCGTACACATTAAAAATATACCCAACAGCGTGCCCCTTAATATAAAATGTGCCCATCAGCGTGACCCTTATTTTATGTTAAGGGGCATGCTGATGGGGACATTTTGTATTAAGGAGCACTCTGATGGGCAAGTTTTATGTTAAGGGGCACATTTTGTTGTGCCCATCAGAGTGCCCCTTAACATGCTGATGGGCACATTTTACGTTAAGGGGGACTCTGATGGGGACATCTAATGTAAGGAGGCACTCATGTAAAGGGGCACTGTGATGGAGACACCTGATGTAAAGGGGCGCTGTGATGGGGACACCTGATGTAAAGGGACGCTGTGACGGGGACACCTGATGTAAAGGGACGCTGTGACGGGAACACCTGATATAAAGGGGCGCTGTGATGGGGAAAAATGGGGACTTGAGATTCGGACCTCGGCCCAAAGAAAATTTTAGTGACCGGACCTCCTTGAATTTTAATTCAAGACCCCTGATGTAGAGCTTTTGATAAAGATACAGCTTTATTACACTTTGCAATAAAGTCCAATCTATAGAAATAATTCTAGATCGGGGGCTGCAAAATCTAAGTTTAATGATCGCTTTAACAAAAGATCTATAGTAAAGTGCAATAAAGCCTGAATAGCAGAGGTAATGCTAGAACGGGGTCTGCAAAACCACTTTCCTATTGCAAAACCCCAGATCTGGATCTATTGTTGAAGGTCTGGCTTTATTGCACTTTTCTTTTGCAAACCCCGGATATAGAATTATAATGATCCGGGTTTATTGCACTTTGCTATTGCAACCCCCCCAGACCTAGATCTATCATTAAGGGTCTAGCTTCATTGCACTTTTCGTTTGCAAACCCCAGATATAGAATTATATTGACTCAGGTTTATTGCACTTTCTTATGGCAAACCCCCCCAGATTTAGATCTATCGTTAAGGATCTGCCTTTTTGCACATTTCATTTGCAAACCCCAGATATAGAATTATAATGATCCAGCTTTATTGCACTTTCTTATTGCAAACCCCCAGATCTAGATCTATCGTTAAGGGTCTGTTTTCATTGCACTTTTCTTTTGCAAACCCAAAATATAAAATTATAATGATTCAACTTTATTCCACACCCTCAGATCTAGATCTATTGTTCAAGGTCTGGCTTTATTGCACTTTTCCTTTGCAACCCCGAGATATAGAATTATAATGATCCAGCTTTAGTGCACTTTCTTCTTGCAAACCCCCCAGATCTAGATCTATTGTTAAGGGTCTGCACTTTGTTGTGCAACCCCCAGATATGGAATTATAAAGATCCAGCTTTATTGCACTTTTTTATTGTAAACCCCCCAGATCTAGATCTATTGTTGAAGGTCTGACTTTATTGCACCCTTCAGATATAAAATTATAATGACCCAACTTTATTGCACTTTATTATTGCACCCCCCCCCCCCCCCTCAGATCTAGATCTTTTGTTGAAGGTATGGCTTTATTGCACCATTTTTTTCTTTTGAAAAACCCAAATATAGAATTATAATGATCCAGCTTTTTTGCACTTTGCTAATGCAAACCCCAGATCTAGATCTACTGTACGTTTTTCTTCAGGCCCAGCTATTTGCCCACACTCCCTAACCGGCCGTGTCCCCTAGGTTTTTTTTCCCTCTCCTTTTCAACTTTTCTCTTCCTCACAGCAACGTCAAGTTCAACGTCGCCTATTGGCCGCTGTCTCAGCTAGCATCCCCACTGTCACGGGCACTTTACATAACCAATCGGCGCCAAGCGCCTACTTAACATGCATAAATCCTTCCAATCGCCCTCCGGGAGGGCGTGGCTCCGAACGCTGTTGCTAAGCTTCGGCATCTCAATCGTTACCATCCCTTCTCAGTAGTTGATTGGGATCTGTCAACATTCTCTCGGACTCCCCTCCCCCTTTTCGGCGTGCCGCCCCTCCTGGCGTCACGCTCGACTCTACTATTGGCTAAGGAGAAAGCGAAAACCACGCCTCCCCGCCGCCTTCGTTCTTCTATTGGCCCTGACGCACGCCCGTCACTCCCTGTGTCAATCGGAGCTGTGCTGCCGTTTAGATGGACTTAGAAGTCCCTAAAAAGCGTCTGAACTCCTTGTAGTTCGTCCCACTTCGTCTTGTTTTCATTTTTTTTCTTTTTTTTCCCCAGCCGGAAGAGTTTTTATTTTTATCAGTAGAGATAATCTAGTTTTACATTTATATATATTATATATACATCTATTTATATACACTCAACCATGGAGTTGAACTCTCTGTTAATTCTTCTGGAGGCAGCTGAATATTTGGAGAGAAGAGACCGAGGTATTTGATTTGTCAGTGGCTGGGGGGTGCTTGTCTTTTCTGGAGGTGTGGGGGTGGGGGGTTCTGTTTGGATGGTAGATGGATTGGGGGGGGGGGGGGGGGTCTGTGATGGTGACACTGCAAAGTCATCCTCCACTCACTTCTACTGGATGGGTGTCTGTCTTCAGGACTGTGCACTATGCATGTACTGCAAAAACTATGCACCCCCTCAGGGGCTCCCCTATACAGGACTGTGCACTATGCACCCCCCAGGGGCTCCCCTATACAGGACTGTGCACTATGCACCCCCCAGGGGCTCCCCCATACAGGACTGTGCACTATGCACCCCCCAGGGGCTCCCCCATACAGGACTGTGCACTATGCATGTACTGCAAAAACTATGCACCCCCTCAGGGGCTCCCCTATACAGGACTGTGCACTATGCACCCCCCAGGGGCTCCCCTATACAGGACTGTGCACTATGCACCCCCCAGGGGCTCCCCCATACAGGACTGTGCACTATGCACCCTCCAGGGGCTCCCCCATACAGGACTGTGCACTATGCATGTACTGCAAAAACTATGCACCCCCTCAGGGGCTCCCCTATACAGGACTGTGCACTATGCATGTACTGCAAAAACGATGCACCCCCTCAGGGGCTCCCCTATACAGGACTGTGCACTATGCACCCCCTCAGGGGCTCCCCCATACAGGACTGTGCACTATGCATGTACTGCAAAAACTATGCACCCCCTCAGGGGCTCCCCTATACAGGACTGTGCACTATGCACCCCCTCAGGGGCTCCCCTATACAGGACTGTGCACTATGCATGTACTGCAAAAACTATGCACCCCCTCAGGGGCTCGCCTATACAGGACTGTGCACTATGCATGTACTGCAAAAACTATGCACCCCCTCAGGGGCTCCCCTATACAGGACTGTGCACTATGCACCCCCCAGGGGCTCCCCCATACAGGACTGTGCACTATGCATGTACTGCAAAAACTATGCACCCCCTCAGGGGCTCCCCTATACAGGACTGTGCACTATGCATGTACTGCAAAAACTATGCACCCCCTCAGGGGCTCCCCTATACAGGACGGTGCACTATGCATGTACTGCAAAAACTATGCACCCCCTCAGGGGCTCCCCTATACAGGACTGTGCACTATGCATGTACTTCAAAAACTATGCACCCCCTCCGGGGCTCCCTTATACAGGACTGTGCACTATGCATGTACTTCAAAAACTATGCACCCCCTCAGGGGCTCCCCTATACAGGACTGTGCACTATGCATGTACTGCAAAAACTATGCACCCCCTCAGGGGCTCCCCTATACAGGACTGTGCACTATGCACCCCCTCAGGGGCTCCCCTATACAGGACTGTGCACTATGCATGTACTGCAAAAACTATGCACCCCTCCAGGGTCTCCCCTATACAGGACTGTGCACTATGCACCCCCTCAGGGGCTCCCCTATACAGGACTGTGCACTATGCATGTACTGCAAAAACTATGCACCCTCCCAGGGGCTCCCCTATACAGGACTGTGCACTATGCACCCCCTCAGGGGCTCCCCTATACAGGACTGTGCACTATGCATGTACTGCAAAAACTATGCACCCCCCCCCCCCAGGGTCTCCCCTATACAGGACTGTGCACTATGCACCCCCAGGGGCTCCCTCTATACAGGACTGTGCTCTTTGCATGTACTGCAAAAACTATGCACCCCCCAGGGGCTCCCCTATACAGGACTGTGCACTATGCATGTACTGCAAAAACTATGCACCCCCTCAGGGGCTCCCCTATACAGGACTGTGCACTATGCATGTACTGCAAAAACTATGCACCCTCCCAGGGGCTCCCCTATACAGGACTGTGCACTATGCACCCCCTCAGGGGCTCCCCTATACAGGACTGTGCACTATGCATGTACTGCAAAAACTATGCACCCCCCCCCCCAGGGTCTCCCCTATACAGGACTGTGCACTATGCACCCCCAGGGGCTCCCCCTATACAGGACTGTGCTCTATGCATGTACTGCAAAAACTATGCACCCCCAGGGGCTCCCCTATACAGGACTGTGCACTATGCACCCCCTCAGGGGTTCCCCTATACAAGGCAGTGCACTATGCACCCCCTCAGGGGCTAAGCTATACAGGACTGTGCACTATGCACTTCCCCAGGGGCCCCCCTATACAGGACTGTGCACTATGCACCCTCCATGATCTCCGCTATACAAAACTGTGCACTATGCACCCCCTCAGGGACTCCCCTATAAGGACTGTGCCCTATACACCCCCTCAGGGGCTCCCTTATACAGGACTGTGCACCCTTTCAGGGGCTCCCCTATACAAGAATGTGCACTATGCACCCCCCAGGGGCTCCCCTATACAGGACTGTGCACTATGCACTCCCCCAGGGGCTACCCTATACAGGACTGTGCACTATGCACCCCCTCAGGGGTTCCCCTATACAGGACTGTGCACTATGCACCCCCTCAGTGGCTAACCTATACAGGACTGTGCACTATGCACTTTCCCAGGCCCCCCCTATACAGGACTGTGCGCTATGCCCCCCCCCTCAGGGGCTCCCCTATACAGGACGGTGCGCTATGCCCCCCCCTCAGGGGCTCCCCTATACAGGACGGTGCACTATGCATGTACTGCAAAAACTATGCACCCCCTCAGGGGCTCCCCTATACTGACCTGGACCCATGTATCATAGATACACACACACAGCGCCTTCCCTTTCTCATTGCATGCACCTCTTTTGCCTTGTGTAACCCCCCGATCTAGAATTATCTCGGCTTTATTGCACTTTCCTTGTGCAAACCCCTAATTTAGATCTTTTAAAGACCAGGCTTTACTGCATTTTTTTTTTTGCAAACCCCAGATTGCACATTTTACGAATGCAAACCCCAGATCCAGTATAAGCCTTAATGATCTAGCTTTATTGCACTTTCCCAATGCAAACCCAATTATCCTTAAAGATCCAGGTTTATTGCACTTTCCCAATGCAAACCCAATTATCCTTAAAGATCCAGGTTTATTGCACTTTCCCAATGCAAACACTAGATCTATAATTATCCATAAAGGTCTGGCTTTATTGCACTTTTCCAATGTAATCCCTATATCTAGCATTATCTCCAAGGATCGGGCCTTATAGCACTTTAATATTGCGATAAAGATATCAATGCAAACCCCAGATCTAAAGTTATCCCTAAAGATCTGGCTTTATTGCACGTTCATAATGCAAACCCCAGATTCAGTATTAGCCTTAAAAATCCGGCGTTACTACACTTTCTCAATGCAAATCCCAGATCCAGAAATATCCTTAAAGATTCATCTTTATTGCATTTTCCCAGTGCAAACCCCCAGATTTAGATTTATGCTTCAAATCCAGATTGATTGCACTTTCTCAATGCAAAAAAAAAAAAAAAAACCCAGATCTAGAATTATCTCCAAGGATCGGCCTTTATTGCACTTTACTATTGTGAACCCCCAAATATAGAGCTTTTGTTAAATATGTAGCTTAATTATACTTTGCAATAAAGTCAGTTCTAGAGAGATAATTCTAGATATGGGGGGTGCAAAATCAACGTGTAATAAAGCCTTATCTTTAACAAAAGATCTAGATCTGGGGGGTGCAATAGTGAAGTGCAATAAAGCCTGATTAACAGAGATATTTCTAGATCGGGGGCTGCAAAATCACTTTTCTATTGCAAACCCCAGATCTGTTGTTAAAGATTCGGCTTTATTACATTTTGATTTTGCAGACTGACCTTTGAAGAGCCAGCTTTTTTACACTTTCCTATTGCAAACCCTCTTTAAAGATCCAATGTGATTGCACATTTTTACTGAACACCCCCAGATCTATAACAGTTGTTATTTCCTGCGCATTTGCAGATCCCTGATCCAGAATGATCTCTATAGACCTAGACTTTATTGCACGTTGCTTCTGAAAACCAGTTATCCTTAAGATTCAACTTTATTGCACTTACTTATTGCAAAACACAGATCTAGATCTGTCTACAACGATCTGGCTTTATTGCACTGTGTACAAAGCACATCCTAGGCTCAGTTCACAATGATGTAATGCATGATGAGGATCAATAGTTGCAGCCATGTGATCATCATTTTCAAATCCACAAATAACTGTCAATTTTAGGTTTTTGAAGATAACTTATATTACATATTATGTTACATGTTATGCTATGTTGTGTTATGTTGTGTTATGTTATGTTACATATTGTGTCATGTTGTCTTATGTTATGTTACATGTTGTGTTATGTTACATGTTATGTTGTGTTATGTTATGTTACACTTTATGCTCTGTTGTGTTATGTTATGTTGTCTTATGTTATGTTACATGTTGTGTTATGTTACATGTTATGTTACATGTTATGTTGCGTTATGTTATGTTGTGTTATGTTATGTTATGTTATGTTACATGTTATGTTATGTTGTGTTATGTTGCATGTTATGTTATGTTACATGTTATGTTGCATGTTATGTTATGTTGTGTTATGTTATGTTGCATGTTAGGTTGTGTTATGTTATGTTGCATGTTGTGCTATGTTGCGTTATGTTATGTTGTGTTATGTTATGTTACACTTTATGCTCTGTTGTGTTATGTTATGTTGTCTTATGTTATGTTACATGTTGTGTTATGTTACATGTTATGTTACATGTTATGTTGCGTTATGTTATGTTGTGTTATGTTGCGTTATGTTATGTTACATGTTATGTTATGTTGTGTTATGTTGCATGTTATGTTATGTTACATGTTATGTTGCATGTTATGTTATGTTGTGTTATGTTGTGTTGCATGTTATGTTGTGTTATGTTATGTTGCATGTTGTGCTATGTTGCGTTATGTTATGTTGTGTGATGCTATGTTGTGTTATGTTATGTTGCATGTTATGCTATGTTGCGTTATGTTGTATGTTATGTTGTGTTATGTTATGTTGCATGTTGTGCTATGTTATGTTGTGTTATGCTATGTTGTGTTATGCTATGTTGCGTTATGTTATGTTACATGTTATTTTATGTTGTGTTATGCTATGTTGCGTTATGTTATGTTACATGTTATTTTATGTTGTGTTATGTTGCATGTTATGTTGCATGTTATGTTATGTTACATGTTATGTTACATAGGAATCCTGCTGTGTGATCCTCATGTGTGTGTGAACACGTCAGAGATAACCCAGAGACATGTCATGACATTGTATGTAAACTACAGATAACCTGCATGTGTGCTGTCGGTGTATGGGCCAGGCAGATGTTTGCATTGCACATTGGTGCACATGGCACGCTGTAAATCAATACATTTGCACATTCCGAGTTCTTTCGGTAAAAAACACAGCTGATCTAGCATGAAGTATGTGCAGTAACATGTGCTTGGCCCGTGCCGCATTGTAATACAGGGATGTGCATTGTCTGGTGTATGATGACATTGTCATATTTGCACACATTGGGGGTTGATGTCACATGCCTGTGATTGTTTTACTCCGCTGTCAATCAGAAGGAGTGACATCACCCCTCTGTGTCAGTTCAGGTGGGGGGGGGGGGGTCATGTGAGATGTAAACTCATGGCTGGTGTATTTTATACTTCTCTCCTCATCATAATAAACAGACACCCTCTTCTTTCATTTTTTGTTTTGTAGAAGCAGAACATGGCTATGCATCCGTTTTACCTTTTGACAGTGATTACTCCTTGAAGAAAACCAAAGCAGCCTCACTAAATAGAAAATCGCAGAATAACAGGTAACTAGAGAACCCCCCCCCCCCCCACTACTTTTTCTCCTGCAGCCCCCCTGACAACTGAGAGATCCTGTGCAATCCATGGGGGAGGTGCTGGGGGCCGTCGCCATTTTTCCCTGCCTGGGCTTGGCTCTGTTTTGATCTCATATAAACACTGCCACGCGTACACCATGCACGCTAGTCCTACTCTCCCCTGTTGCTCGCTCTCACACATACAGGCAGAATGCATTCCTGCTCTCTATTTACACACTTGTATCCTGCACTGCGCTGGATCACACCCATACAATTCCAGCAGCCCCCCCCACCTCCTGTACTTGTTGTACACAATCTTTGCTGTCCTCTCCCAACTGATCTCACAAATAACTTGTTCCACAGTCCCCCTTACACGCCTTATGTACAGCTACCTAAAGTACAACGCTGGGCTAAGTGTATGGAAGTGTGCACGGCGTGGATTGCAACATGCAAATCGCCCTTCCTGTTTGTGTGTTTATTATTGGTCTTTGTTAACCCCTTTTTTGCTGTTCGTTTCTTTGTTGATATGTTTTTTGGATGGTGTGTTTGTTTTTGTTACTTTGCAAACGTGTAGAGTATATCAATTGGCTGTCAATTTGGGTGAAAATGTTTATGTTTGTATCCTGTACACGTTTTACATTGTTGCATTTTAACGCACGCGATATAAGGCTCCATTCACATCTAGGCGTTTTGTCGCCTTACGCCCGACGCTGAAGCAGCCCTAGATACGCTGGAGGGGCGAATTAACATTGTCGGCTATGGAGATGGTTCACATCTCCACGCCGAACGCCCAAACGCCCATACGCCTGAAGCTCAAACAAGTCCCGGACCCTTTTTTTCAGGCGTATCGGGCGTACGGGCATAGCCGGCAATGTTAATTCACCTCTTCTGCAAAAAATCAATAGGCGTTTTGTCGCCGCAAATCGCGGGGACAAAACGCCTATTGATTTGTCGCCGCAATACGCCGCTACAGCGTACGCCTAGATGTGAATGGAGCCTAAGACGGCTGTTCCACTTCAAATCCCATAATGGAAAAATGCATGTCAACATGCGCCAATAACACAAAACAATCGCATATTGATGCATGATAAAAAAACGCATGAGTTGCAACAGCCAAAAGCACATTTGTCTAACTTTCCATTATAAAAATAAAGGGGTGATGCAGTAGGGCTATTGTGACCCATGTGTGGCAGTGCGGATGTGGTCAGAAGTCTTGCTGCAAATTCATGGGAGCCATGCCACATTTACATTGTTAATACCAAATGCCTGCAACAAATACATGTTCTCATTTGCGACACTTTTGCTGCATGACACAAATTCATAGAGAAATAACGTTGTATCTGTGATAAGGAAAGTGAAGGTAAATAAGACTTCTTCCATGTTGGATTAAATTGTGCTACACTTTTAAGTATTCTGGAATATAACAAGTTGCATCATTTTTCACATCACTGTGAGACAGACTTCTGAGCGTCTCTTTGGGGTTGATTTACTAAGCCCCACATCGGTGCGATTTGACATGTCAAAACGGTGGCATTTGCCGGTAATGGCACCGTCCTAATCGGTGCAATCCCGCATCTGCAGTAGTTTCTGTACTACTTTTTGCGAAACCTGCACATGTCTCTGTAATCGCGGCCGAAATCGAAACTGCCAGCGGGAGTGAAATCGTGCGAGTTTAGCTGAACTTGCATGGCTTAACTCCCGCAGCCCAGTGTGAACCTGGGCTAAAAATGGAGAGTGCAAAATCTGGTGCAGCTGTGCATGGCAGCCATACAGCTTCTAACTTCAGCTTGTTCAATTAAGCTTTGACAAAAAAGAGCTCTTTCACACGGGACGGATCAGTAATGATCCGCCCCGTGAACCTCCGCTTGCTCAGCGGGGATCGCTCTGTTGATCCCCGCTAAGCCGGCGGATGACAGGGTGGTCCCCGCACACTGTGCAGGGACCGTCCTGTCTTTTCTCCGCTCTCCCCTATCGGGGGATCGGATGAACATGGACCTTCTGATCGGATCGGGTCGGATGTCAGCTGCATGTCACCGCTGATGTCCACGGCTCCATAGAGGAGCACGGAGCGCCCGTTCAGGTCCGCATAAAAAACTGGCAGGCGGACCTGAAAGGGGCGCCCGTGTGAAAGAGCCTAAACTTAGAAGTTGATTGGCATCTAAGCTGCACCAGATTTTGAACTCTCCAGTCTTAGTAAATCAACCCCCATTTTGTCTATTCCAATTTCAGCGACACAATTCAGAGCATTCTTTGCAGGTGTTTATGCTTCCAAAATAGACTGTTAGAAATTAACGATAGGCTGATAGGCGCAGCATCTGTATAGATCTTCAGCAAACCAGCAGACTGTTAAAAATCAATGATAGGCTGATAGATGCAATGTCTGTACAGTGGGTTGAACAAAAAAAAATCTGACACCTCTGGTCAGAGCCCATGTACTAACAATCATGTCCCCTGCTGTTCTATTGTGTTCTGACAGGGGCCGTTGGGCCGTTGGCTGAGAACCCTGATCGCGAGTCGGTCGGCTGATGGTTCTCCAGCATGCTCGTCAGACATAAGCCGGATGAATGGTCCGCTTCTGTTGGACTGGCTGCCATACACACGGGCCGAATGTCAGCTGCTTTTTATTGAACCGGCTAATGTCGTCCTGGCATACTGCCCATGTGTACTACATGACGCAGCACCTGTGCCTAATTTCTGCATCCAGCAGACCGTTAATTATCAATGACTGGCTGACAGGAGCAGCATCTGCATAGATCGTCCTGCATTCAGCAGATTGGCAAAAGTCATTGACAGGCTGACAAACGCAGTGGCTGTACAGATCTTCCTGCACATCCGAGCAGTTACATACAAGTAGGGAAGGATATATGGCCCTGTGCGCAGGAGGATGGTCCAGGACCATGTACGGATGTATGTTGCGTGGACGTGGGGAAAGAGCCGCTCCATTAATAGATTTTTACAGACTTCTGGCAGTGGCTGTACAGAACACCTGTCATTCCCGGGTGCATAAACATACAGTATGCACCCTCTGTGCCCATGTGAATGAGCCCTTACATTCATTTTGATGCGTTGCCAATGTATAATAACAAACCTTGGTTATTGGTTGTTAACTCTATACACTCAAAACACGTGTTAGTAACACATGCAGATGCACAAACGAAACGCATGTTTATGCATGACAACGCACCTACCTAACGCTACAAAAATAGGCACCTTTAAGCACCCGCATAGCTCTAAACGGGTCCTTAATAACCTACCCTCATTTGAGAAAGCGATGGACAGAATTCAGTCAATCTACCGTCACAATGTCTTTAATTAAATCCACGTCACAACTCGCTCATATTGGCCGAATAAGCCTGCAGTGTTTTTCTAAGCTGCTAAGGAATTGTGATCCCATCATATTATTACTATTTATTTTTTTCTCACATCAAGTTGCGTTGCTGCGGTCACAATCTGGTAACATTTGGTAAATCTGAATCTTAGTAAGATGTTGCTTTTCATTTTAAAAAGCCATTAGGAGCCTAACAAAGACTTACTGCAGGGAGACATATTTTTTTCTTTTATTTTTTTATTTCTCTCTTTCTTTTTTTACTCCTTACAATATAATAGATGCGGACTGCATTTCTCATATATATATATATATATATATATATATATATATATATATATATATATACACACACACACAATGTGTATATACTGTACAGTGTGTGTATATATATTTATTTATATATTATATTTTATATATATATATATATATATATATATACACAGTGTGTGTATATAGTATGTGTATATATTTAAATATATATATTATATGTATATATATAGTGTGTATATACACTGTGTATGTGTTTATATACATATATTATGTGTATATATACAGTGTGTATATATATATATATATTGTTTGTATATGCAGTGTGTGTGTGTGTGTATATATATTATATGTATATATACCATGTGTATTTACAGTATGTGTATATATAATTTGTATATTATATTTTATACATTGTATATATACAGTGTGTGTATGTGTATATATATATATATATATATATATATATATATATATATATATAAAATATCAGTTTGGCATTGGTGTTGTCTGACTGAAGACAATAGCTTTGTACTTTTCTGCTCATAATATGGCGATTCCTGATTTTAGGTGATCACAGTTCGACATTCAGTTATATGGCTTATTTTGTTTGCATCTTTACTTGTGCTGCCTTTATAATACAAAGCCTTTTTGTGGGACTAGTGCTTGTTAAGTGAGATAGAATTATAAGGGTGGTACTGTATATTGCTTTTCTATACAAGGAGGTGGAGTATACAGGTATATATTCTTTATATCAGAGGGCACATCACTTTATCTGGCGCCATGCCAATGTATGTTTATATTTGTTCAGATGCAATTGACTCTCAGAGAGGAATTTACTAAAACTAGAGAGTGCAAAATGTGGTGCAGCTCTGCATACTAGTAACCAATAAGCTTCCAGGTTTTATTTTTGAAGGATAATTGAACAAGCTGAAGTAAGGAGCTGATTGGTTACTATGCGCAGGTGCACCTGATTCTGAGTGCCCACGTTTTTGTAAATCTGGCCATCAGTGTTTTTTTTAATTGAAAGCTTTTATTCATACAATTTTCTTGGCCTCAACCTTCCCAATTGGCCGGACTTGGTACCAGTATGTAGAATGTTATACGTAGGCAGTTTATACACAGTGGTGGAGATTTAACAAAACTGGAGCACTCAGAATCTGGTGCAGCTGTGCATGGTAGCCAATCAGCGTCCTAACTTTAGTTTGTTCAATTAACCGCTTCAATACCGGGGCTATTTTGGCACTTCTCCTACATGCATAAATCATAATTTTTTTGTTAGAAAATTACTCAGAACCCCCAAACACTATATATGTTTTTTTTAGCAGACACCCTAGGGAATAAAATGCCGGCCATTGCAACTTTTTATCTCGCACATTATTTGCGCAATCATTTTACAAATTTAGAGTTCCAGAGGAGGTCTAGTGCTAGAATTGTTGCTGGTGCTCTAACGCACGCGGCGATACCTCACATGTGTGGTTTGAACGGCGTTTACACATGTGGGCAGGACTTATACGTGCGTTCGCTTCTGAGCGCGAGCTACCTGGGGGTAGGGGCGTTTAAAAAAATGTTTTTATTATTTTATTTTTTATTTTACACAATTTATTTAATTTTTTGACTTTTTTTTTTATAACTTTTTTTGACAGTTTTTTTTTTTTATCACTTTTATTCCTATTACAAGGAATGTAAACATCCCTTGTAATAGGAATGTGTGTGACAGGTCCTCTTTATGGAGAGATGCGGGGTCAATAAGACCCAACATCTCTCCTCCAGGCTGGAAAGCATTAGATCGTGAAAAAAAATTCACAAATCTAATGCATTCAGCCGCTGTTGCGGCTGTGTTTACATTCCAGGACCCGGGCGTGACGTCATAACATCGCGCCCGGGCCTCCAACGATCATAGAGATGACTGGTGACCATCTGGTCACCAGTCTACTCTATGGTTTACAGCGGACGGCGGCGGATCGTTTCTCCGGGTCTCCGATGGCAAAGGAGAGCCCGGAGAAGCACCGGATGGCGGCGGGAGGGGGGGGCGTCCCCTCCCGCCGCCTATAAGAACGATCAAGCGGCGGAACTGCCGCTATGATCGTTCTTATGGTGCAGGGATTCGCCGCCTGAGGAGATGGGTATCTGAATGCTGCCTGTGGCTGCAGGCATCATTCAGATATCCCCACTGAAAGCCAGGACGTCAATTGACGTCCTTGGTATTGAAGTGGTTAAAGAAGAACTATCGGCTAAACGTTTTATTTTGGACAGTATAGGATGTGTTATAACCCGTCAGATTTTTGTTTCGCCATCTCTGTCCCATTGCAGAGATTTCCCTTCACTTCCTGTCCCATAAGCAAACAGGAAGTCAGAGGAAATCCCTGCAAATTAAGGGAATTTCTTGGGTACCCCCAGGTCACCAGAACTAGTGTCCCCATTGGAGCATTTCCCCTCTATTACTTTTCTGGGGATGTAGGGTGGACGACAGGCTGCCGCAAACTAAGTTGTTGAGCGGAGGGGGGGCTATTTTCCATCCGGTGAACATGGACAGACGGTCCGGTGTTTATCCGGTCCCCCATAAAGGAGAGGGGAGATCTGACAGGGCGGTCCCTGCACAGTCATCCGCTGGCTCAGTGGGGATCAGAGGGGCGATCCCTGCTGAGCAAGCAGAGGTTCACAAGGTGTCCCGTGTGAAAGGGCCCTAAAGCTATAGTCCAGCATCAGTTTAAACTACATTGTGCAAGATGGAGATACAAATAAACTGCAAATAGGCAGTGGCTCAAGAAACAAGATCTCAACATGGGTAGTAGTCAGGCAGTGGGAATTATAGGGTAAGGAAGAAGAAAACTGTAAGTAAAAGAATTAGAGGAGGACCAGGGAAGAGGGAAGAAGTGGAAGGGTTGATAGTCTAGGCCAGGGGTCTCCAAACTGCGGCCCGAGGGCCAGATGTGGCCCTTGCCAGCCCTTATCCGGTCCTTGGGGAGCCTCCAGCTGACATCAACAAGGGGGCACCATTTCTTCTACTGATATCAATGATGGGATACTATTCCTCCTACTGATAGGGGCCCTACTCCTCCTTCTACTGAACACCAACCCTGAGGCCATATTTATTCTCCCTGGTGATGGAGCCGGGACATTTTCTGTCCCCGCTGGCCACAATCCGACCCTTCTAAAGTCTGAAGGACAATAAACTGTCCCTTTGTTTGAAAAGTTTGGAGTCCCCTGGTCTAGGCCACCTACAAGCCAAACAGACTACAATGCATTCCAGCTGCAAGAAAATTTTGTACCACGTGAACTACACGGCTGAATATTTTCACATTGTATCACTTGTCCTCGCCTCTACTTTATCATGTAGCATTGTTTGTATGATCCAAAATTGAGCTTCGGCTATGTAAAGAAAAAACTTGGGTTTTGTTTTCAGTTGGGTTCATTGACACAATAAAATTGCATTTGCATATAAAAGTCTGCCATATGGCTATGCCATGTTTCTCTTTCAAAAGTTTAATAAATAGATTCAAAATCCGTGATTCACTCAGAACGTTGGGCAGATCTCCTCAATGTCAGAATTTATTACTGCTGAATCAGCAGACAACCATGGGGGATTGTCCAGAATTTTCAGCCTGTTTTTTTACCCAGTGGTTACTTTTGCAGTGGTCAGGCTATTCATACAAAGGTATGTGAATTAAAAAAATTGCACTTATTAATTCCATACACTTGACCTCATCTCATCTTAGTGGATACTCATCTTACTGGATACTTTTTCGTAAATAAGGCCCAGTGTGTGAAAACAATGTTGTTTTTCTGACTTTGAACTTTCCTAAATGGAAGAGGTGGAACCGTCCAGAAGAGCGGTGTATAAAGATTAGGGGATGCAAATAATGCCAGCGGGTTTTTGGCTGAATATTATTATCTACTATTTCTGTACTAGGTGCTCAGAAGTGATAGGTGGGTATCAGTAACACTAGTGCCCCTTTTCTAATGCCTGTACACCAACCCTTAGTGCTCAGATATAAGGGAATTGTCAGGCCACTGTGTTGAAATCAGCCTACTTGGGTGACATTCTGCAGGGCAAAATGTTATTATCTTTTTTTATTATTATGATAGCCCCTACTTCAGCAAAAAGTCCACCATGTGGGCTTGGTAGACCAAGCAGCCATAAGTCCTATGACTGACACATATCCTTTACAGGCTTCAAATAATCATAGCGCTAGTAAAATATACTTGTTCTGTTCTGTCCTTCCCTGATCCTCCTTTCTATACTTGTCCTGTGAAATGTCTTCCCCTGGCCCTCCTTTCTATACTTTTTCTGTGAGATGTCCCTCCCTGGCCCTCATTTCCATACTTTTTCTGTGAGATGTCCCTCCCTGGCCCTCATTTCCATACTTTTTCTGTGAGATGTCTCTCCCTGGCCCTCCTTTCTTTACTTGTTCTGTGAGATTTCCTTCCCTGGTCCTCCTTTTCATACTTATTCTGTGAGATGTCTCTCCGTGGCCCTCCTTTCTATACTTGTTCTGTGAGATGTCTCTCCGTGGCCCTGCTTTCCATACTTGTTCTGTGAGATGTCTCTCCGTGGCCCTCCTTTCTATACTTGTTCTGTGAGATGTCTCTCCGTGGCCCTCCTTTCCATACTTGTTTTGTGAGATGTCTCTCCCTGGCCCTCCTTTCCATACTTGTTCTGTGAGATGTCTTTCCGTGGCCCTCCTTTCCATACTTGTTCTGTGAGATGTCTCTCCGTGGCCCTCCTTTCCATACTTGTTCTGTGAGATGTCTCTCCCTGGCCCTGCTTTCCATACTTGTTCTGTGAGATGTGTCTCCCTGGCCTTCCTTTCCATACTTGTTCTGTGAGATGTCTCTCCCTGGCCTTCCTTTCCATACTTGTTCTGTGAGATGTCTCTCCCTGGCCCTGCTTTCCATACTTGTTCTGTGAGATGTCTCTCCCTGGCCCTGCTTTCCATACTTGTTCTGTAAAATGTCTCTCCCTGGCCCTGCTTTCCATACTTGTTCTGTGAGATGTCTCTCCCTGGCCCTGCTTTCCATGCTTGTTCTGTGAGATGTCTCTCCCTGGCCCTGCTTTCCATACTTGTTCTGTGAGATGTGTCTCCCTGGCCTTCCTTTCCATACTTGTTCTGTGAGATGTCTCTCCCTGGCCTTCCTTTCCATACTTGTTCTGTGAGATGTCTCTCCCTGGCCCTGCTTTCCATACTTGTTCTGTGAGATGTCTCTCCCTGGCCCTGCTTTCCATACTTGTTCTGTGAGATGTCTCTCCCTGGCCCTGCTTTCCATACTTGTTCTGTAAAATGTCTCTCCCTGGCCCTGCTTTCCATACTTGTTCTGTGAGATGTCTCTCCCTGGCCCTGCTTTCCATGCTTGTTCTGTGAGATGTCTCTCCCTGGCCCTGCTTTCCATACTTGTTCTGTGAGATGTCTCTCCCTGGCCCTGCTTTCCATACTTGTTCTGTGAGATGGCTCTCCCTGGCCCTGCTTTCCATACTTGTTCTGTGAGATGTCTCTCCCTGGCCCTGCTTTCCATACTTGTTCTGTGAGATTTCCTTCCCTGGTCCTCTTTCCATACTTGTTCTGTGAGATGTCTCCCCCTGACCCTCTTTTCTATACTTGTTCTGTGTGATATCTTTCCCTGGTTCTCCTTTCTATACTTCTAAAATCTGGTTTATGTACATTGTAAATGCTGTATTACATGGTGTTCACACTCACTCAGTCACTATGGGATTTGTTTTCTGTATTTTGGAAAAAAACCTGAGTGATCCTGCTGCTCTCTATCTCCCTCTCCTGTCCAAGTCCCCAATGCAGATAGGGATTTTGCAGAACAGTGTTGGCAGTTCTGCACATGCTCAGTTTTCAGTGAGTTTCTATGCTGAGCATTCCCTCCCTATCACATTTGAGCAACCCATGTGACTATAGAGTATACACAGTGGTGAATGACTGCCCACTCCCTCCCTCCTCCTTCATGCCCACTAACCAGCTTAACACAACGGGGGTTTGATATTACATGTAGATTGACGGAGGCCTCACCTCCCTTTTATTCAAAGACACGGGTTTGAGGGGGGGTGACACACCAAGAAATCCACCCACACCATGTTATTGCCAAAACATCTCAAAAATTAGTTTTCAAATATACATTTGCATGACAATTTAAAACAGTTTATTAATATTAATTATTTATCTTTATTCAGTATTCCAAAGGCTATTTTTATTTTATTTTTTAACCATGTGACCAGCAGCAGAGGACTAGAAGCTCCTCCTGCCACTGTTTCCCTGCAGACAGACTGGTATAAGGTGACCAGACTTTTAAAATAAAAACCGGCGACACATTTATTTATTTTTACTAGTAATGTCGGCAATCAGTGACTCAATGCCTGTTGCCACCGCCGCACGCCTCACAGCCTGTCAAGTCTTACTCTTCGGGCCCCGGCTACTACTGGGTGGGGAGCGGAGGAAGATCACTCTGCCAGTGAAGGCAAGGAGATAGGCAGGCAGGCGGCTGGCCGGGACTTGAACCAAGCCAGAAGAACATGCGAGTGGAGCTGAATGGGAATGCACCCAAAACTGAAATATTCCCTCCGCTCCGACCAGCACATGATCATCAGAAAAGGCCTCAGATAATGGAGAAAAATACACCCTAGCAGGAGCGGCGGAGTGGGGTTGTGTAATCCAGATTTATTTATTTTTATTCTGCACTGACTGGGCCAGATCCACAAAGCCCAGCGTATCTCTGCGGCGGCGTAGCGTATAGTATTTTCGCTACGCCGCTGTACGCTAGGAAGGCAAGTTCCGTATCCACAAAGGATTTGCATCCTTAGTTACGGCGGCGTAGCGAAAACGGGCCGTCGTAAACCTGCACAATTCAAATAGGGAAGAGGTGGGCGTGTTTTATTTAAATCATTCGTGACCCGACGTAAATTACATTTTTTTTAACTGTGCATGCGCAGGCCGTGGACGTATCCCAGTGCGCATACTCCAAATCACGTCGCAAAACATCAATGAAAACGACGTGAACGTAACTTACGCAAATCCCAATTCGCGAACGGTTTACGTGAACGACGGAAAATTAGACGCTGGCCCGACGTCCATACTTAACATTACGTACGCCTCCATACAGCAGGGGTAACTTTACGCCAGACATACGCTTACGCAAACAACGTAAAAACACTGCGGCGGGCGTACGTACGTTCGTACGTTCGTGGATTGGCGTATCTAGCTCATTTGCATATTCGACAAGGAAAATATACGGAAGGACCCCTAGCGTCCAGCGTAAATAGGAAACTTAAATAGGACGGCGTAAGATGGCGTAACTAAGCAAAAAAACGGCGTATCTTGTTTTGTGGAGACAAAACAAAGATACGCCGGCGCAGATTTGAAAATACGGCGGCGTATCTGGAGATATGCCGCCGTATAGTTTTGTGGATCTGGCCCAAAGTCTTTAAATCCAATCCGGGGACAGACTTGGTCCGGGGACAGTGTTCTCAATCCGGGTACTGTCCCCGGAAACCGGGGATGTCTGGTCACCCTAATTTAGTATAACTTTAAGTGTCAGGTAGAGGCAACTGTACATCACAGAACAGGCAGGAGTGCAGTTGCCCTCTGCAAGTACAATTGCTGCAGAGCTTAGTAAATAAGATAAAGCTTCACTTTGCAAAGAATACCCAATCACATGCAAGGAAAAAAGCTCACAGAACACGATGTAGCTGTGTATTAGACACTGTTCTGTTTTTAGTAATGTCTACATCTTTCAAAAAAAGCAGAAGTCTTTTAGGTCAGTTTGTTTTTGGCTTTTCATGTCCTTATGTGACTCTGAGGTCACAAGGGAGGGCAGACATCTACCGCCCAGGTGGTGGTGAAAACACACACACACCACAGTCTGTCTTTGCTGTCATAAAACTGTTGCAAGAAAATTAAAACCATTTGTTCAAACCAGTGCAAAGGCAAGTGATGGTGTTCCTCCATAGAAAACATTGCTTTCATTTTCTAGAGTGCATTATAAAAAGGATTGCTAATATCAACATCAATAACTATAGAGAACATCCCTGTGTGTGCATCCTTTTTACATGGATAGCGCTGTGCTTCTAGACCAACTTCCATTCTTGGCTAGATGTTTTTTTAACAGAGATCTGTTATCTTTTTTTATTTATTTAATTTTTTTGAACATGAGTCTTTTCATGATGGGTATATAAATTGCATTTACAATGAACAAGAATTGGTACAGCTCCACGAATAAAGTCAACATAACTGTATCAAATAAGTTGTTCAGTAAAGCTGATAAGCAGTTAATAAAGTGGAAATGTTCCAGCAACACTTTCTAAGTTTATTAGTTATTAAAGGAGAAGTACAACCAAAGCTTGTTTGGCTGTACCTCTCCTGTGGACCACAGGAGTGCAGTTTGTTCTGCACTCCTGTCAACTGTTTTCAGCAGACAGTGGGCTGAAGCCCGCTGTCGGCTGACATCACAAAGCCAGCTTTCGGGAAGATGGCGATCCGCCTACATGCCTGGAATCGCAGCCTAAGGCCTCTCAGTGATGCACTGAGAGTCTGAGACGGCTGCTACTGCCCCCTCCACAGCCAAGTGCCCCGGTGAGCGTAGGGGGGTTCAGAGCAGACAGGGGTGACTGAGCGTCCCCAAGGGGGTATATGCTGTTACACCCACATGGCCCGTTAGTTACTTTACTGCTTTCCACTCTTGTAGGATTTCTATTGACAAAGGAATTTGCCTCCAGAATTTGCCTCCTGGGTCTTTACTAACCCCTAGGTGCCACAGTTGTGCTGCCAAAATAACTCCGGGATGTGGCAACCCCATACCCCCCTCCCTTGTTGGTAACGGTAAAGTTTATAATCGTATCCTGGCCTGGCCTTCTTTCTATATTAGTTCTCTATACATTTTTTTTTAACCATTTCTTATGCATCCAAACCAGGGAATTATGTTGCAGGTATAGCAATTGTGTATTCTGCTTCCTGGACTTTGTTAGAAAACAGCAATTTATGAGTAAAAAGTATGATTTGGTTCACTTCTTGTGGATTGAATGTGATGCCTAAGGCCTCTATTTATTTATGAATGTACGGAAAAGTAGTGCATTTGGCTTCCTTAATAGGGAAATAAAACATATTACAAAAAAAGTTGGCAAATGGCGAGACCATATGAGACCCTGAGTGTGTTGCTAAGCTGTGTTTATGAGAATTTGCATGAATGAAAAGTAGATATGGTTCCATGGTCAATATGAATATCAAAGCATTGAGTGGGCAACGCTGGTGAGAGCCATTTGTAATGTCAGAGGGATAGGGTTTCCTTTATCCTGAAAGAGGCAGATGGCAGGGAATATATGGCTTGTAGCCAGCGCTTTATATGTGTGCCAAGGCCTAGATGGGCTTTCTGAAGGAACTGGCAGTTGACCTTATCAAAGTCGTTTCCTGTGTTCAATGATAGTAATACTGATGGGATTCGGTAGCAGATGGCATGATGAATAATCTTACGTACTTGCAGGGTAATATCTCAGGTCTCTCTCGCATATGGACAAAACCAGTTTGGTCTAGGTGGGTGAGACTGGGAATGTGGGGAGAAGTCTAGAATAGAAGTCTGTTGGCTAGGATTTTGGTGAAGAGTTTCACATCAGTACTGAGTAGTGAGGTAGGGCAGTAGATTAAGGTGACCAGATTTTTCAAATGAAATACGGGGACATTTTTTTACTAGTAATGGCGGCAATCAGCAACTCTCTGCCCTTCGCCGCCACCGCCCGCCTCACACCCTCTCAAGTCTTACTCCCTGGGCCCCGGCTACTACTGGGTGGGGAGTGGAGGAAGACCACTCTGCCAGGGAAGGCAAGGAGATAGGCAGGCAGGAGGCTGGCCGGGACTTGAGCCAAGGCAAAAGAACATGCGAGCGGAGCTGAATGGGCATGCACCCGAAACTGAAGAAACATTACCTAAAAAGCCCCAGACCCTGTTCAGATCCAATCCTGGGACAAAACCTGGCGAAAGATTTGGTCCGGGGACTGTGCCTTAAAACCGGGGATGTCTGGTTACCCTACAGTAGATGGCACAAAAAGTCATATCTTTAGTGTCCTTCAGGACGGGGTGTCTTCTATAGCAAGGCATTGAAGGCTTCAGTGAATTTGGATCAGCGGGTAGGAAGGAAGGTTGTAGAGATTGGGTATCTTTACTGTTTCACTTATTAACTGTCTTTTTTTTATTCCTTGCTTCTCATACAAAAACCGTAAAACAGTCCATCACAATTAGTTGACCACAATGTGTGGTTTACCAAAGTCTTGTGTATTTCCCTGTGATATTTTTAATAATCATTTTGAAGAACAAGTGTTACATTGAAGTTATAGGGTAAAGCTGGCCATATACCAGTTGATTTTCAAATGAAAGGTTTTATACGATTATTCCTACAAAAATTCTCAGTGCATTGGATGCCTGGGTGAATGTTATTCAAAAGTACTTCACAATTTTGTTTGTTTCCAACATTCAATTTTAGAATAAATGGACTTTCCCGGGTGAATAACACATTCACTTTTAGAAATTCATT
The DNA here is from genome assembly GCA_029574335.1 of Rana kukunoris. Taxonomy (NCBI): domain Eukaryota; kingdom Metazoa; phylum Chordata; class Amphibia; order Anura; family Ranidae; genus Rana; species Rana kukunoris. The sequence continues at coordinate 672,663,120 of CM056049.1, read as the reverse complement.
AGCTCAAAAAGAAAGTTCCTGCTCCTTTCAACCTCACTAATGAACCTCACTAAAAAATTCACGTCATGAAAAACGACGGTCGTGTGTACGCGTACACACGACCGTCGTTTTTCATAACGTGAATTTTTTTTTTTTAAATGTCACTAAAAACGATTGTGTGTGGGCTCCAGAGCATTTTTGTCAACGTCGAAAATGGGCATTAAAAATTTAGAACATGCTAGTTTTTCACGTTGTCATTTTTCACGTCGTGAAAAATTATCGCGTGTGGGCTTTAACGACGGGGAAAAAAACACGCATGCTCAGAAGCGAGTTATGAGACGGGAGCACTCGTTCTGGTAAAACTAGCGTTTGTAATGGAGATAGCACATTCGTCATGCTGTAACAGACTGAAAAGCATGAAGATTAAAAAGCGCAAATCTTCTCTCACCAAACTTTTACTAACACGAAATCGGCAAAAGCAGCCCAAAGTGTGGCGCCATCTGAATGGAACTTCCCCTTTATAGTGCCGTCGTACGTGTTGTACGTCACCGCGCTTTGCTAGAGCATTTTTTTTTTGCGATCATGTGTAGACAAGGCAGGTTTGACAAGAATCGCGTTGAGAAAAACATTGTTTTTTCTAGGGCATAAAAAACAGTCGTGTGTACGTGGCATAATAGAACAGTGGTCTCCAAACTGCGGCCCTTTGCTTGCCTTTATCTGGCCCTTGGGGATTCCTCCCACAGACATGAAGTGCTATTCCTCCTACTGATATAAAAGATGAAACATTTATTTCACTGACAATAATTATGGGGCACTATTCTTTCCACTGATACCAATGATGGGAAACTATTCCTCCCACTGATACCAATGATGGGAAACTATTCCTCCCACTGATACCAATGATGGGGCACTATTCCTCCCACTATTACCAATGATGGGGCACTATTCCTCCCACTATTACCAATGATGGGGCACTATTCCTGCCACTGATACCAAAGATGGGAAACTATTCCTCCCACTGATACTAATGACGAGAAACTATTCCTCCCACTGATACCAATGATGGGAAACTATTCCCCCCACTGATACCAATGATGGGGCTCTATTCCTTCCACTGATACCAATGATGGGACTCTATTCCTTCCACTGATATCAATGATGGTGCATTATTCTTTCCACTGATACCAATGATGGGGCATTATTCATCCCACTGATGGCAATGATGAGGCACTATTCCTACCTCCCACTGATACCCATGATCAGGCACTCTTCCTCCCACTGGTGATAACAATGATGAGGCACTATTCCTTCCATTGACATCTATAATGGGGTACTATTCCTCCCACTGACACCAATGATGGGGCATTATTTATTCCACTGACCAACGATAGGCCATTATTCCTATCACTAATACCCATTATGATTATGATGCACAATTCCTCTTCCTACTGACCATGGGCACTATATATTTTTTTTTACTCCCACTGACCACAGTCTGGCCCACCTAAAGTCTTTGTTTTAGGCCGGATTCACACTTGTGCGGTGCGAATTTCAGCTCTCTTATCTCTGCAGAGAGATAAGAGAACTGTTCAGCAGATCAGCTCTGTTTTAGCTGTAAATTTGGAGACCTGGGAGAGGGGAGGGGGAGGGGGAAGTGTATTGAGATGAATGAGAGAAATCCAGAAGAGAAATGAACACATCTGCGAATTAGATGCGTGCCCATAGAAGATAATGGGCCTTAATTCGCACCTGAGCCGCACCGCAATGCCTAGAAAACGCACACGTTTTTTCGGCAATGCGCAGTGCGAATGCATCGCACATATGTGAACCAGCCTCATTGAAATCAATGTATTTTATAATGTTGTGCGAATTGGATGCGGTTTAAGCATAGGTGTGAACCCGGGCCTAAAAAGTTTGGAGACCCCTGGATTAGAAAAATGAAGCATTCTTAAAATGAAAAATTGCAGAAAAAATAATCTTTTAGTGTATGGCTAGCTTTAGTCTTGTGGCCTGAATTGCACAATGTCCTGTTGAGCAAAGTGCACTTTAAACATCCAATCATGTGCAAGAGAAGTTATTCTTTTTAATTCTCCTGCACAGGATTGGATATTTGAAGCAAACACGGGTATTCTTCACTTTTGAGCAATTTGAGCAAATTAGGCTTTTGGTCAAGACAGAAAAATCAAGTGTTTTTGTAAAGGAGGGGGGGCTGTTTGTGCCTTAATCCTGGGAATAGTGCCATGAATGCACTATTCTCCTAAATCTCTTTAAAGAACCACTACCCTGAAAATTTCGTATTTTGATGGCTGTATGCTGGTAATATCTTTCAATATTATTCACTATAAAAATTAAGGGTTTTCTTTCAGATTTCTTTATTTATGCTTTTCTGCACCTATACATGCGGGCCAAGCTGTCCAGCAGAAGTGGTAGGAAAGAGAAGGATTTTTTAGTAATACACTGGGAGGATAAACATTATACTGTCATTTGGTTTCTGTTCTTCTCTGGTTGTTTATTTGTTTTTTAGATACCAAAAGTGTGATTTTGAATTAATAGGAAAAATATTGAGTTTTCTTTACACTCTCCAAATAACTGAAAAGAGAAGAGAAGAGAGGAGAGCCAGCAAGATCAGGGCTAAGCTTTAGGCCCCATGCACACGAGAAGCAAATGCAAACACAACTGAACTCATGTTTTCAAAGGCAAAAACCGGCGTTTAAAACGCCAGTTTTTGCCGCGAATTTCGCGGCGTTTTGCCGCGTTTTACCGCGTTTTGCCGCGTTTGCGGCTATCAGCGTTTATAGCACAGACATTGTAGACCCTCCCAAAGCTCTGAAAGCTATATATTTTTAACTATTTCTGCCATTTTCAACAGAGAGAGCAGCAGCAGCAGCAGACTTTCATATGCAGACTTGCATACTTTCATTTGATTCTTCTTTTTTGAAATGGATCCCATATTGAATATATGTCAAGAAATTGTCCATACGTTGCTCTTGCTGAGGATTCAACGCCGTCGCAAACTACGCGAGAGATCCGTTGGCAGAGCTCATCACTATTGGACCCATCCGTTGATGGCACAGAGATTTTCAGTTGGCTATTTTACCAATATGTATGTCCAGCTGCGTACTTATCCAGGGAATTTTTTTAAATTTTCGAATTTTTCAAATTCTTAAGTACGAAAATTGAAAAATTAGTAATTTGAAAATTGAAACATTTCGAATTTCCTATTTTCGAAATTTCGAATTTTCCTATTTTCGAAATTTCGAATTTTTCAATTTTCGAAATTTAGAATTTCGAATTTTTCAATTTTCGAAATTTGGAAATTCGAAATTTTCAAATTTCGAATTTTTCAAATTTCGAATTTTTCAAAGTTCGAACTTTCAAATTTCGAATTTTTCGCATTTTCAAATTTCGAATTTTCACATTTCGAATTTTCAAATTTGGAAATTTCGAATTTTTCAATTTTCGAAATTTTGAATTTCGAATTTTTCAAATTTCGAATTTTCGAATTTTTGAAAAATTCGAAATTCTAAATTACGAAAATTGAATAATTCGAATTTCGAAAATTCGAAATTCTAAATTTTTAAATATTCGAATTTCGATTTTTTTAATTTTTGTATTTCCGAATTTGAAAAATTCGAAAATTCGAAATTTGAAAAATTCGAATTTGAAAAATTCGAATTTCGAAATTTCGAAAACTGAAAAATTCGAATTTCGAAATTTCGAAAACTGAAAAATTCGAAAATCGAAATTTCGAAAATTGAAATTTTTTTCTAATTTCAAATTTTTCAATTTTCGTATTTCAGAATTTGAACAATTCGAAATGTGAAAAATTCTAAATTTGAAAATTCGAAATGTCAAAATTTCGAAAATTTGAAAATTCGAAATTCAAATTTTGAAAATTCGAATTTTGAAAATTCGAAATTTAAAAATTCGAATTTCGAAAATTTCACAATTCGAAATTCTAAATTTGAAAATTTAAAAATTCGAAATTTGAAAATTGAAAAATTCGAAATTTGAAACTTCGAAATTTGAAAGATTTCGAAAATGTCGAAATTCGACATTTCGAAAATTCGAAATTTGAAAAATACGAAAATATGAAAAATTCGAAATTTGATTGTCCACTTGCCACGTCACCTGCCACATCACCTGTTCACATCACCTGCCACGTCGCCTGCCACAAGTTGTGGATTGTCCACTGGCCACGTCACCTGTCATGTCAACTGGCCACTTCACCTGCCACAAGTTGTGGATTGTCCACTTGCCACATCACCTGGCCACGTCACCTGCCACAAGTTGTGGATTGTCCACAATGCAATGCAAGCAATTACAGTTGTTTAGTTTTTTTTTTGTTTTTTCATCATTTGCCATCATTTTTGAGATTTCTAATGTAAAAAAATAGGTCACCTTTAAAAACGCCTATAAACGAAATCGCGGCAAAACGCCGGTACCGCGTTTTGCCGCGATTAGCGGCGTTTTGCCGCGATTTGCGGCTGAAACGCGAAAACGCGAAAACGCCAAAAGCTTCTGAACCCAAAATTTTGGGTTTGAAAAAACGGCCCTAAACCCAACTGCTTTAAAACGCCAAAAAACGTGATTGTGTGCATGGACACATAGGATAACATTAAATGGGTTCAGGGGCAGTTGAAAAAAATGCCCAAACGCCTCTGAACTCGAGTTTACCAGCGTCTCGTGTGCATGGGGCCTTACTGTCCCCGCTTAATAATTTCCATTACAAGTACCCATGGCTTATTATTACAGCTTGTCAATGTCACAGAGGACATTCCACCCAAACTGGAAACTATAGGCTGCCATTACAAATATATATATATATACAGATATATATAAAACTATATATATATATATATCTATATATGCAAACAATCGCTGCTATATAAATCATGTATAATAATAATGTATGAAAGTGATCATCATACTGCAAGTAATTTTAGCAATGTATGTTAACCCCCGGACCATATTGCTGGTCAAAGACCAGAGCACCTTTTGCCATTCGGCACTGCGTCGATTTAACTGACAATTGTGTGGTCGTGCGACGTGGAGTCCTTTTTTTCCCACAAATAGAGCTTTCTTTTGGTGGTATTTGATCACCTCTGCGGTTTTTATTTTTTGCGCTATAAACAAAAATAGTACGACAATTTTGAAAAACATGAATATTTTTCACGTTTTGCTATAATAAGTATCCACCAAAAATATATAAAAAATATATATTTTTCCTCAGTTTAGGCCGATACGTATTCTTCTACATATTTTTCGTAAAAAATAAAAAAATAATCGCAATAAACGTTTATTGATTGGTTTGCGCAAAAGTTATAGCGTTTACAAAATAGGGGGTAGTTTTATGGCATTTTTATTAATATATATATATTTTTTTGGTACTGCGACATTATGGCGGACAATTCAGACACCTTTGACACATTTTTGGTACCATTGGCATTTTTATAACGATCAGTGCTAAAAAAATGCATTGGATTACTATAAAAATGCCACTGGCCGTGAAGGGGTTAACACTAGGGGGCGGGGAAGGGGTTAAGTATGTTCCCTGGGTGTGTTCTAACTGTAGCGGGGGGTGGCCTCACTAGGGGAAATGACTGATCGCTGTTCATACATTGTGTGAACAGACGGTCAGGCATTTCTCCCCTGACAGGACCGGGAGCTGTGTGTTTACGAACATAGCTCCCAGCCTCGCTCTGTAACGAGAAATCGCGGGTGCCCGGTGGTGATCGTGCCTGCCGGGCACACGCACAGGAGTCAGGGACGAGCACACGCGCCCCTAGTGGCCGATTCGAGAGCCGACATAGAGCTACGGGCTCTCGTGCAGGGGAGAGTAGTTAAAGTTTTAAATAGTTTTTTCCATCTAGATCTGATAGTTCTATATAGACACGTATCAGTTTTATTTGCTTCCACGCAGGCTCTTCTTCTGTCTTAGTAGTGTTGCGAGGTGATTGTGCTGCTTCTGTTGGATCTGCAACTGCCATGGTCCTGAACATGTGGTCAGTGACACCAACCATTTGATGGTTTGACAGTTTAGTTGAGGACACAAGCAAATGTGACAGTTAGCAATCCCAGCATTAGAGGAATGTAACTTTTTCTAAACCGTTAAATCGATGGGTTTAGTTCTGCTATATGATTTACTGCTGTTCAGGGGCTCCAGCAAGAAGTAATAGAAGCACTGCTGGAGGCAATTTACTGGACACACTGATTTTGGTAGCATAATTATTAATGTTTCTGGCTAAAGAACATTATGCTTTATCAAGTTGTTATAGGTAAAGTTCCTCTTTAAGCAAGTTATAGATTATATAACTTTCTTTCCTTCCACCGTGGGTGGAAGGAAATAAAATTAACTGATGGGGTAATCCATTTTGCAGCGCTATTGCGTTCTGCCAGCAGGGAGCCCTCCTGAATTCCATCATCCAATCACGTGCAAGCAAAAATGCTGTTTATTTTCTTTTCTTTGCAAGGTATTCTTTGCAAGCTGAAGCTTCACCTCATTTAGTAAACTCTGGAGAAAATTATGTTGCAGAATGCACAATCTATTTACCTTTAGTAAATCAATTCCTATTTAACAAAGTGTGTAACTATTGGAAAAAAAAGTGAGTGGGTTTAAAGGGACACTAAAGGTTCCCATTTTTTATTATTTTTTTAAATAACAAACATATCATACTTACCTCCACTGTGCAGCTCGTTTTGCACAGAGTGGCCCCGATCCTGGTCTTCTGGGGTCCCTCGGTGGCTGTCTTGGCTCCTCCCCGCATCAGCTAACCCCCTTCATGGGAAGCTCTCCCCCAAGGGGGTTAGCTTGCGGGCGCGCTGCCGTCATACAGCCAGCGGCTATACCCGCCGACTTTATCACTCGGCCCCCGCCCCCGACGCGCCGCATCATTGATTTGATTGACAGCAGCGGGAGCCAATGGCTGCGCTGCTATCAATCAACCAATGAGTGACCTGAGAAGCCCGGCCAAGAAGCCAGGTAAGTAAACAGGAGGGGCTGGGGGGCCGTTAATCCTCGGATGGTTTTTCACCTTAATGCATAGAATGTATTAAGGTGAAAAAACATGTAAGTTTACAACCCCTTTAAGGCTCATACACACGATCTGAAAATCGTACGAAAAATACCGCTTTCGAAGCGATCGTATGATAATATGATCATTGGTATACAGCTTTTCGAGAGCCGATCACAACAATTCATTCGATATTATCCGATTGGACAGGGACAAAAATTATTTTCGGACGATAACAGATCGTACGATTTTCGCTTAATCAGTACAGTTGTCGTCCTGAAAAATACAATGACATCATTTCTGTTAAAAAAAAGTCTTGCAAGCAGCATCTTTGGAACGGTAAAGTATTGGTGTGTACACCGCTCCTCCATCACTCTTGCCCATCGAAGTGAATGGGCAGAAGTGAATGGGCACTGTGGCCAAACCACCAGCAAAGCACCGCTGCAGCGACACTTTGCGGGTGATTTTAACTCTTTTTCGCGCCACTAGCAGGGGTTAAAAGCGCCCCGCTAACGGCCGAATACCTCCGCAAAAATTACGGTAAAACGATGCTAGAAATTTCGCCACTTTACCGCCGATGCCCGCGTCCCAGTGTGAAAGCAGCCTTATTCTGTCGTACGAAAATTTATGGAAGTTGAGTAAACTATTCGGGCCAGATCCACAAACAATTATGGCGGCGTATCTCCAAATACGTCGCCGTAAATTCAAATCTGCGCCGGCGTATCTTTGTTTTGTATCCACAAAACAAGATACGCCCTTTTTTTCACGTAGATACATCATCTTAAGCTATCCTATTTAAGTTTAATATTTACGCTAGGGGGCGCTTCCGTATATTTTCCGTGTCGGATATGCAAATGAGGTAGATACGCCGATCCACGAATGTACGTACGGCCGGCGCAGTGTTTTTACGTCGTTTGCGTAAGCGTAGGTCCGGCGTAAAGTTACCCCTGCTGTATAGAGGCGTACGTAATGTTAAGTATGGACGTCGGGCCAGCGTCAAATTTTCCATCGTTCATTTACGCAGGGTCATGTTGATTTACATGAAATCACACCCACATCCAACTAATTTGAATTGGGCGGCCTTACGCCGCAACAATTACACTACGCCGTAAGTTACAGCGGAAATTCTTTGAGGATATGGATACGCCGCTGTAACTTACAGCAGCGTAGTGTAACTCCGTTAAGCTACGCCAGCGGGACATGTTTGTGGATCTCGCCCTTCATGTTCAATATGAGACTAGCGTGCAATTTTTTTTTTTCAACGGACAAACTGTCCTGCGATTTTCAGATTGTATGTATGGGGTTCCCACTCCACACCACTCACTGAAAAGGGAGCTACCAGTTTTGGGTGGCGTGCCCCATCAAGGGAGTCATATTGTATGATGAGCAGATGGAAAATGAGGTGAGCGTGCCATTCGATGTTCGTGTGTGTAAGGTTCTAATATTTGGAAGCTTTTTTACCTAAAATTATGCATTAGAAAATATGGATATTATGCCCAACAACTGTCATGATGGAGGCTTTTTTTTTGCTGCATGCAAAGATTGCTTTGGTTGGACAATTCCTATTCCTATTAAACATTTAAACTTCTGATTTGTATTGCATTTGTTGTATTGTATTTGTATTTGTTGTATCATGATTTTTATTGCATGTGTTGTATTGTATTTGTATTTGTTGTATCATGATTTGTATTGCATGTGTTGTATTATAGAAGGGATACAGAAAGAGTTAATGAGGAGCATGCAGCAGATTGTGTGTCGGTGATTATGGTGTTGGAGGGTTCACTGATAGTGAGTTTGATTTGTATGTAGAGCAGGATCATATGGTCTTGTACTAAGCCTGTGACCCCAGCACGCAGGCTCTGTGCAGCTCTTGGCCTGGCCCGGCTTACACTGTGTACGTGCAGAGTGCAGTTAAAGAGACATGACTTCTTGGACTCGCAAGTCACATGACTCCTTCTCAACAAGTACACGCTTACCCTGTGCAAAGGGAGCCAAGTCCGTTCCATTTTGCATGTCACAGTGATATTTATTTTCTTTATAGTTAGAAATTGTCTGTGGACTTCTAATTCAGATGAGCAGCCTTCCTCGGCCAGTGTTTTGATTAATCATATTTTATTAAGATTTTTGATATAAAAAAACAAAACAATTTACAATAAACAAAGAAATTCCCATTGTAACAAACAAATACATAAATTCATAATACGATGTAAATCTATTGAGTACCAAGAGTGTACCTTCCCAAAAAGGTACATAGCTATGTACACATTATTCACATACATTTACTTACTGGAACGTCAAAAGAGAAAAAAATAAATAAAAAAAGGCAACACAAAAAATAAATACAATTAAATAAATTAACAAATAAATAGAAAGAAAGAAAGGGAAAAAAAGCCAGTGTTTTATTAATTTGATGGTATTTTAAAAATGAAATAATAATTTTGACAAAAGAAAAGAAAAAAAAGATTCTGATAAAAGAAAACGAAGGACTGGGAAGCTGCAATATATTATGTTTTTGTTTCTTGGGTTCAGAGACGTTTTAAGTGATTTAACTCCGGCATCAGCCCAAAACCGGAATAAGCGTTTTGGTTGAACTGACTGTTTCACGTGGTCTCCCACCCATTTGGCAGGAGAATTCCAGATTCCTAGCAAGGCAGAGCCACACCAAATGAGAGATGGTAGGAGGGTCTTTGTAAAATGTCAAAAGTAATTTAGGAATTTAGGGGGAGGATTATGGAAAATTGATTTAACCAGATTTGGTGCGTCAAGTAGAATGAAGCAGATTTGTTTTAAATGTTGTATTTGTTACTGCTAGAATGTAGCTGTACAGAAGATGGAAGCTTCTACCTACTGCTGCCTTCTCTTCCGCAGTGTCTCTATGTGGCGGGGGCTTGCAACTGTAATATGGGGTGCACACTGTTCACTAAATACACTTTTGCTGCATTTTTACTGTGCTAAAAACGCAATCCCTTTAATCCCGTGGGACTCTTCACATCACTGCACTGCACATGCAATGCATTTTGAAAAGTTTTGCATGCTGCATCTTTGGTGCGATTTTCCAAACCGCACCAAAAGTGAAGCTTCCCGTTGAAATTAAAGTGGAAGTAAATTCCCATCTCTGACTTTTACCTTTAGGTAAGCTTATAATAAAGCTTACCTATAGGTACTGTAAATATCTCCTAAACGTGCACCGTTAAGGAGATATTTACTGTAAATGCAGCTGGTGACATCACCGACGCATGCGCTCTGAAGGAATGGCCACATGGCATAAGCGGAGCGGACACGGACCAGCCATCCGCCTGCTCAGCAGACAGATTCCCCACTGAGCAGGCAGACTCCAGCGGAGCCCATCCCGTGTGTAGGGTGCCTATCCGGGGCTTTGGTGGCACTGGTTAGGCTCCATTCACACCTGAGCGTTTTGTCAACTGAAGCGCAATGCTATAATACGCTAGAGGGGAAAAAATACATTATTCTCTATGGAGTTGTTCACATCTCCACGACAAAACACGTGACGCCGAACGCCTGAAGCTCAAACAATTTCCGGACCCTTTTTTGTTGCGCGAATCGGGCGGTTTGGGCGTGCTTGAGCGTTTGTATTTCGCATAGAAAGTAATGGAAAACGCTTGATTCAAACGTCTAACTCAACAACGAGCGTTTCTATGGGCGCTTTGTCGCTTGAGTCAATAGAACATTTCACCCAGGCAGAAGATAAAAAAATCTACAAACATAGCAACAAGTGATGAAAGAGATGATCATTTTTCCTATTGGCCAAAATAAAAAACGTCAAAGTTCAAAAACGTCGGACAACGCTGTATGCAAATGCTCGAATACGCCGGAAAAAAACGCCGGAAAAAACGACCGAAAACGTGACGCTCAGGTGTGAATGCAGCCTTACACCTAGTCGATATTCATATGAGCCACAGGGCCAGCCAATAAAGTCCATGTTCACTGTACACATGGAAATTTCAGCTCAAACGTTACATGCTGTACAGCGTACAGAGAGCTTTTCACCTAGGATCTTGCTGCCAGGACAATCCTTTATCCTGTGTGCTTGATCTCTAAATGCGGTAGCTCAAATATACTACTAGAATCCCCATTTATAGGAAAACCAAGCACATCCTTCCCTTTGTTTACAACTTGCATGCAGGTGTATTTTAAAATGGGAATTTCCATTTAAACCAATTAGTACTATTTCCAGCTGCATCGCACATGTTCTGGGTTTAAGTGCTTTTTTAACATTTGCATGCTTGGCTATGAGGCAAATAAAAGTATTTTTCCATGAGATGTCCTTAATGGCTGTGCCAGATGATCCCACACATGTTCCTGATCTGTGCCCTGCAGACCTTATTGAAGGGTCATTCAACCCACAACTGATTCTAATGTGTCTGGTGAAAGTATCTCTGTGCACGATGACTATACAGCGGGCTTCACATCACACATCCCCCTTTGGACATTTTCGTATTTGTAGTGTTACAACCTGGAATTCAATTATTTTTAATTGGTATTGCTCACACCAGGGGCCTTGAAAATTCTCAGTTCTTGGTCCACAATATATTTTACAAACATTTTTAGGCCAAAAAAAAAATAACAGAACAAATACAATTTCAGTGAATAAATAAATATACTGTAAAAAATAACTTCATATCTGAAGTCCCCTATCACGCTAGAGCCCCCCTTACATGTCAGAGTCCCCTACATACAACACTATAAGTCTTCCCTTACACCATGGTCCCCCATCAGTGTCTTCCCTTACATCATTGTCCCCATCATAGCCTTCTCTTACATCATGGTCCCCATCAGAGACTTCCCTTACACCATGGTCCCCATCAGTGTCTTCCCTTACATCATGGTCCCCATCAGAGACTTCCCTTACACCATGGTCCCCATCAGTGTCTTCCCTTACACCATGGTCCCCATCAGTGTCTTCCCTTACATCATGGTCCCCATCAGAGTCTTCCCTTACACCATGGCCCCCCATCAGTGTCTTCCCTTACACCATGGTCCCCATTAGAGTCTTACCTTACATCATGGTCCCCATCAGAGTCTTACCTTACATCATGGTCCCCATCAGAGTCTTCCCTTACATCATGGTTCCCATCAGAGTCTTCCCTTACATCATGGTTCCCATCAGAGTCTTCCCTTACACCATGGTCCCCATCAGAGTCATCCACTTACATCATGATCCCCCATCAGTGTCTTCCCTTACATCATGGTCCCCATCAGAGTTTTCCCTTAGATCATGGTCCCCATCAGAGTCTTCCTTTACATCATTGTCCAAAGACCAACTGATCTGGGCATAACTTTTTTTTATTAATTTATATAGATTGTTCAAATTTCTCATGTTAGTAGATTAACTGTTAGGACATGGGCTTGAACCTGGAATTGACTCTTCCCACTGAGCTATCTGGGATGCTGGACAGTTCCCTGCCTGATCTGCTGGATAAACCTGATCCATTAGACTACTCTGCTTGGTGCCTTGATTGCCTTGAACCTTGAACCCCTTGCTCCTCCCATGGACTTCCTATAAAAGCCTGGTCTCAGCACTTCCTCTTGGCCAGGTTATTGTGCGTTCCCTGCCAGTGCCTTGCTGTTGTCTTTCCTACTGCCTGATCCCAACCTGAAACCACCCGTGTTTGACCCTCGGCTTGTTCCTGGACTACTCTACTGCCTGACCCTCGGCCTGTTCTTTGACTACTTTGCTGCTTGGTCCCAACCTGCAGCCACTCCTGATTGATCCCTTGGCTTGTTTGCTGACCACGCTACTGTTTCATCCTTGTCTGTTTATCCGCCTTGCTCACACCCTGATGGGGCAAACTTGAGGACCGCGACCTGGTACTAGCATGCAGCTAAATCCATCTCCACCATCAGGAGCTTTGGGAAAAAACAGCTAGTACTTAGACTCCGCACCTCAGGGGAGCCTGTGTCATCTGCCAGAAGTGACTGCCTGTATGCCTGTCCTGCCACTGTTATTGCAATTGATCTTCAAGCCCGACGCCTGATTGTGACATTAACTCTTCCTCTATAGTAATCCTTTTCTTGTTTTTCATTGCAGGTAAATAATGGCTTTCAAACAGAAGAACAGTGCTGTCATTGAGTTCTTGACACATAAAGTTTATGGAGGTGACACCATTAACCAGCGTCACCTAGGATAAGACTATGCTCTTATCAATGGTGTCATCTTCATAAACATTATGCAACTTCCTGTGGTATCCATCAGCCTGCATCCCTCCCTTATCAGGAACTCAATGGTAGCACTTTGCTTCTGCTTGGAATACATTATTTTCCTGCTATATGAAAAAAAAAAGAAGCGTTACTATAGAAGAAGAGTTACTCTACTAATGTGAAATTTGAATAACCTTAATAATAATGTAAATTAATAAAGTTATGCACACTTTTGCATTACTTTCGTTGAAGCTCACGTATGTTATGCTAGAAGGTGTCCCTCTTACTAATCCCAGAAAGTTGGAAGATATTCTTTATATACAATATGTTGTGTATGCCAAAGGGCACCAATTCCACAAAAATTTGCTTAAATCCAAGGTTGTACCACTACAAAACATCAACGTCCAAGGGGTTGAATACTACTGAATGCAAAGTACTATTGCATGTATTTATTTAATACAACAGAAGGAATGGGAGCACCTCAATATAAAGGGAATACTCTAACCTCCTATGTGGGCGTTAGCTAGGCACTGGAGAGATCCAGGCTCTGCAATGCCCAAGGGATATATGCAGCTGAGCAAACTCTAGTTATATGTAAAATGTAACATTTGAATGCACCTCTAAACCTGTTTGCAGTGTCATCTGTCATTGCAGATGTTTTCATTATACTCATATGAGAAGTTTTGCTGTTGTCACTATTTCTGTAGCTGAGTAGGTTAAACAGTGCCTGACGGAAATGTTGTCCTTCCTTGCATCTTGAACAGTCCAATGAAGAGAGATTCGCCTGGGATTCAGTGTTATTGATTCTCCACTTTATTGCAACAGAAGGCCTGTCACTCATACCTGGACCTTCTCCCAGGATAGTCACCTTCACTTTCACTAAGCATAAAGGCCCATCAGGTTTTATCTTTCTAACGAGATAAGAAATCTGTTTGTTCTGCACAGCTCTCCCATATTTCTTTAGTTTTATTTCCCCCAGCCCCACACAATCACTATGCCATCCAAAATCATGGACCTAATTATTATTTTTAACAGAAAAACTTTTATTGAATATGTACAACAGAATATGCAAACAATATTGCATGCCTGGTACAGTACATCACGATACACATCTAAGAGAATAACATGAGAAAATATTCCATCAATATGGTAGCCCACAAAGAAGGGTAAAGTGGATGTAAACCCAAAAAAACATTTTTTTTTAATGTCACAATGTAGAGTATAAGATTTCCTATCATCTGTGCCCAGTCTTGCCACACAGAGTTAATCCAGCGCTGAGTAATCCTCTTTTAAAGTTCAGTGCAAATTAACAGAATTCCAGATAAAAACTTGCCAAATTATAAAGTCCGTTTCTCTGTTATTGCTTTCAGTGACAGGTTATTTACATATCTAGCTTGGACATGTTTATCATAACAAGAGGTGATCCAAAGTTCATTGTATATTACTAGGATGTGTTATGATGTTATATCACCTCATATTATGATAAACAAAACATAACATATAATAAACATGTCCTAGCTAGATATGTAAATAACCTCTCACTCAAAGCAAGAAGAGAGAAAACTGACTTTTTAATTTAGGCAGGGTTTTATCTGGAAGGCTGTTCATTTTCACTGAACATAAAAGAGGATTTCTCAGATCTGGATTAACTCTGTGTGGCAAGACTGGGCACAGATGATAGGAAATCTTATACTCTACATTGTGACATAAAAAAAAAAAAAATGTTTTGGGTTTACATCCACTTTAAGGCATATTCAAGATAAAATAATCAAAAGTTAATAAAAAATATTCCTGAGTAAGTAATCACAGTATGATGAAGGAGAGCTTGCGCACTCAAAGAGATATGTTTCCAGTATCGTAGTTCACAGGGTCATTCACTTCCAGATAGCAATTACCAGAAATATAGATGGGGATGGGGGGGGGGATCCATCCAGGGGATTCACTTAGCAAAGTCCAAATGAAACACCTTGAAGGTCAATAAACCACTTATTGGATAATTGACGTGAACCTTCACCCCCTTTTTTAAATGAACATTCTTCTTTTCTTTAGAAAATCGGCCTCAATACATGACCCTTTGCAAACCATAGCTCTGAAAGCCCAATCAATGTCTGATCTAAGGTCTAGGTTTATATAGAGATGAGACGAGGAGGGGCATTTTTATATCCCACATTAATTATCCTTTAATGGTTTAATGGGGATCAAGCTGTCCATAGTCAGCAGCATATTCAGAACAGTTTCACACTAAGGATACTCCAATTGCAGACAACATCCCCAGTACAAAGCACATCAGACTAGTATAACAGTATGCATATTAACCCCTGAGGCAGGACTTTCGGCGCAGCTTCCAGGGACAGGCTCCTCTTTTCAAGATTTGTCCCTGGACAATCTTTCTCTGGTTTTCTGAACCAGACAGGTTTTTTTGTGTTAAATTCAGTATTTTGTCATAACACCTCTGAGTCACACCACTTGAAATGGAACAAAAAAGCGTTTAAAGTTTAGAAAACATATAATTTAATCTTTAGTGGCTCCCGGCTCAGTAAGGGCTCTTGCACATGGAACAACACCACGTTTTTAGTCATTTTTTTTACTGACTTAAAGGGGTTGTAAAGGTAAATGTTTTTTCACCTTAATGCATCCTATGCATTAAGGTGAAAAAACATCCGATGGTACCCCCCCCCCCCCCGAACCCCCGTTTTACTTACCGCACCCCTCGAAAGTCCCCCAATGCGTCCACGTAAATTCTCTTTGGTTCCCAGCCTGGCCGTTGATTGGCTAGGCTGGACAGATCGATAGCAGCGCAGCCATTGGCTGGCGCTACTGTCAATCACATCCGATGACGCAGCGCCCTAAAAGGCCTTCCTGGGGGCGGCCGAGTGATACAGTCGGCGGCTATGCCCGCTGCTGTATCACGGAAGCGTGGCCGCAAAAGCTTTCCACCATGCGAGCTCACATGAAGGAGCCGAGAGAAAGCCGCCGAGGGACCCCAGAAGACAGGGTTCAGGGACACTCTGTGCAAAACGAGCTGCACAGTGGAGGTAGGTATAACATGTTTGTTATTTTACAAAAAAAATTTTTTTTAACTTTAGTGTTCCTTTAAGCAAGCTAAAGATTATAACATTTTCTTTCCTTCAACTAAGGGTTGAAGGAAAGAAAATAGCTTGATTCCCCCATCAACACAATTAGTGGGGGAATGCCTCCCACTGTGCTATTGTATTCTGGTGGTGGGGAGGTTTCCCTACCATCAGAATACAATGATCAGTCAGTGTTGCCAGTTGTAGCTGCCGGCAGTGATCGCATGAGAAAAATCCAAGAGGCTGGTTGTATTGAAGTCAATCGATGGATCAACTTCAGTACAACAAGCCTGCCCATAGTTGGATAGAAATTAGGCTGGTTCCTGGTAAACTGGGTAAGATTTTGCTTTGTCTATTGCCGGCCTTAAAGTAGAAGTCCATCCTAAAACTAAAATCTCTGCATCTACAGACATCGACAATCTAACACTAACCTATCTAATTCTGTAAAGAAAAAATCAGTATACATACCTTTTCTGCAGGCGATCCGACCCGATCCCAAGCTGAGCTGTCATCTGCGGCTTTGAAGGTAAGGACACATCCGACAACAGAAGCCCTATAGTAAGTTTATGGGTGACATCACTCCCTATTCATTTCACAGCCATTGTTGGCTGTGTCCTCTGCAGAGCTTCCGCCGCTGGAGATCGGCTTCAGAAAAGGTGTATATATATTGATTTTTTCTTTACAGGGCTAGAGAGGTTAGTGTTGGAATGTGCATGTCTGTAGATGCAGCGATTTTAGTTTTAGGGTGGACTTACATATTAAAGTTATAATAAAAGATTGTTTTTTTCCCCCTATAAAAATAACAAACATGTTATACTTACCTGCTCTGTTACAGTGGATTTGCACAGAGCAGCCCCAATCCTCCTCTTCTGTGATCCTGGACCCTCCCTCCTGGTGAGTGCCCCCACAGCAATCAGCTTGCTATGGGGGCACCCAAGCTGACTCACAGCTCCCTGTGTCTATTTAGACACGGAGCCCCACCCCAGCCCCACCCCCTATCTCCTGATTGGCAGCTGACTTTGATTGACAGCAGAGGCAGCCAATGGCGTCACTGCTGTGTCAGCCAATCATGATGGAGAATCTCGGACGGCTGAGACACCCATGGACATCGCTGGATAGAGAGGAACAGGGGGGCTGCTACACGCAGAAAGCTAAAAAACCTTCTGCCTTTACAACCCCTTTAAATGCATCCTATTTTTTTAAATTAGCCTGTACACACAGGTACGTATACTTGCTCTGCATAAAGATTAGTAAAAAAAATAAAATAATCTTTGTTGCTGGTCAATATTTTATGCGTAAACTTGCAAATATGTGCATATATTGATTAAATGGAAAGTTAGAAGATTTTTTACGCCTGTGTATGCTTACGTGTATATACACACGTACTGTACAGCCTACCCCAACAGGATTATCTGATGTTCATACAGCTGTAATGTGTGTAAGAACTCTTATGCCCGGTACACACGATCGGAAATTCCGACAACAGAACCGTGGATTTTTTTCCAACAGAATGTTGGCTCAAACTTATCTTGCATACACACGGTTACACAAATGTTGTCGAAAATTCCGAACGTCAAGAATGCGGTCACGTACAACCCCACGATGAGCCGAGAAAAATGAAGTTCAGTGATTCAAAGCATGCGTCGAATTGATTCCGAGCATGCGTAGGATTTTTGAGCGTCGGAATTGGTTACAGACGAGAACTTTTGTTGTTGGAAAATTTGAGAACCAGCTCTCAAATTTTTGTTGTCGGAAATTCCGACAGCAAATGTCCGATGGAGCCTACACACGGTCGTAATTTCTGACAAAAAGCTCACATCGAACATTTGTTGTCAGAATTTCTGATCGTGTGTACGCGGCATTAGGCAGCATTGAGGACATCAGACTTGTGAACAGTAGATCAGCAAAAGAGCGTCCCAGGGAAATCAGGAAATATTTGAACATGTTGGCAGCTGTGTAAGCAAGATGGAGAAAATAGAAGCAAGGAAGGTAAATGTTGCTGCTGTCGGACTTTCTCCTTTTTGATGAAGTCATTCTTCTCTCGGGTCCTGAACTGAAATGGATTTTGTAGTATATAATGACAAGGCCGTCATCTCCCTCTTGTGCAGCCCCCACTAGCGCCCAGGATTGGAGCCAGCTCCTTCTCAGTGGGATTCTTCATTATTTTTGCTATTTACAACAAGCAGTACCACTTTTCTATTCTTTTTTTTACTTTAATTAAACGTTGAAATAATTTATTTCATATTCAGTCGTCATAGAACTGTAGAGTTTTTTTAATATAAACTTGGACACATTAGTAGAATTACAGCGCTGTAATAATAGACTGCTAGGAGGTATCCTCTAGAGACTAAAAGCAATTTGAATTTTACATTAAAAAGCATTTGCAGAGTGTACCAGTTCTAAGAACCCAACGATGAATGTGTTAGGCGGCGTACAGACGATCGGATATATCCGATGAAAACGGTCCGCGGACCATTTCCATCGGATATGTCCGATCGGGAGTTTGATCCGATGGCGTGTACACACCATCGGATCAAATTCCCCGCCGCCGGACGGCGCGGTGACGTAGTGGTGACGCGGCGGTGACGTTGACGCCGCCGCGTCACCGCCACGTCACCGCACCAGGAAGTAAAACACTTCCGCGCATGCGCCGAATCCATTCGGCAGCGGCGCGGCGGTGGTGGGAGCCGACATGTCTGCTGGTAAGTGTACTAACCAGCAGACATGTCGGGCGGACAGATTCCCACCGGATAGATTTCAAAGCATGCTTTGAAATCTGTCGGGTGGAGAAATCTGTCCGCTAGCCCATACACACGAGCGGAGATGTCTGCTGAAACGGTCCATCGGACCGTTTTCAGCGGACATATCCCCTCGTGTGTACGCCGCCTTACTCTTCCAACCCTCCAAAATGGAAAAGGATCAGGCTTAGTGAAGCAAGCAGGTTTTGTCCGAAAATAAATGGGGGTGAAGGTAAGGGGGGGGGGGGGGTTGGGCTGCCTTGAGACTGAGCTTAAAGTGGTATTAAAGGTTCAGCTTTAAAAAAATAAAAAAAATAACAAACATGTCATACTTACCTGCTCTGTGCAGTGGTTTTGCACAGAGCAGCCCTGATCCTCTACTTCTTGGGTCCCCCACCGGCGCTCCTGGCTCCTCCTTTTTGACCAGTGCCCCTAATAGCAAACCACTGAAACCTACGATGGGGCACTATTTCTCCCACTGAAACTGATGATGGGTCACTATTCTTCATACTGAAACCGACAGTGGGCACTATTCCTCCCACTGAAACTGGTAATGGGGCACTATTCTTCCCACTGAAACCACCAATGGGGCACTATTTCCTTCCACTGAAAACCACAATGGGGTACTATTCCTCCTACTGAAACTGCCAATGGGGCAATATTCCCTCTACTAAAAACCACGAAGGGACACTATACCTCCTACTAATACCAATGATGGGGCACTATTCTTACCCCGACTGACCATCAAGCCTGAGGCATTGTTTACTCCCACTGACGCTAGGGCAGCCTCTACACCCACTGACCAGTCCAGCTCCAGTAGGACTGAATGATAGTAAACTGGCCCTTTGTTTAGAAAGTTTGAAGGCGCCTGGTGTAGGTTTTTTTTGAAAAGGTGAACTAATCCTTTAACATCGACCAGCAAATTAGGTAAAGCCTCAAACATCACCACCACCAAGTTTACTTAATCAACTCCATACCACTGTTTTGGAAAAACACAGTGGGGAGGTGGATGTGTATTTCTGGAGTGACATTAATAAATAGCACTTCAGGAATTCCACCAGTTTGCCCATGAATTGATGTGATCTGAACTTTTATTAGGCTGCTCACAATGTACAGAGGTAATTGGAATGGCTCTGCACCTTGTGATAACTGTGAACCAATCCAAGGAATCACAAATATAAAGCCTATTCACAACAAAGGATCAGTGTGCATTCTAAAAAAGACTGCGAGCAGGCAGGTAGGTTTATTTTATTGCAGAAGAGACAATGCATGTCTCTTTTTGCAATAAAAGGCCTGCCTGCTGGCAGTTTTTTAAATGGAGTCTTTAGTTCAACATTAAGCGGTTTAAGCCAAACTGAAGTTTCACTTAAAAGTAGATATATCAACTCAGCATGCAGTTTTAGCACCAGGAAACCAGTCTGTCCCTGGCAGCAGGATGCAATTAATGAGCACTGCACTCTGTATAAAGCAGCGGTCTATCTGCAACCGTCCAGTGCTGTTAATCAGGACTATAATTCTGCAGTCAGCAACATTAATGGTCCCAGCTCATTTCTTCCCCCCAGTCACTAGTTTTTTTTTTCTTTTATGTTTGTCTGGCTTTTGAAAAAAATAAACGCATTTGGAACTTTCATGGCAATGACTCTGTATGTACACTATTATGCAGTAGCAGCAGGAGTATCAGCAGATCTCCAGGACAGCCAAACAGATTACACTGCTTCATTCTATCACACACTTCAGAGGTTTGCTGGGCAGCGTTGCAGGTCAGTCAGCGTGACATGAACAGGGACATTCTGTTCAGCTTCTTTGTTGTAGAGACATAAAAAACGAACTGTCCCAAGTCAAGGCTTCCCAAACCAGCAGGTGCGTTGTAAACAGTTAGCAAAGCATGAGCCACAAGTATAAAAGTTTGTGCTATTATTATCAAAAAATATCAGCCCCCCAAAATATCGAGCAGTAGAGAGTTCTGAAGATATTCAGTAAAACACAAGGAAAAAACAGTCCTGGCAACATGTCCCGGAAACTAGGTATAAAGTTCCATTTGATTTAATTTTAAGCTGAATTTGATATCATGCAGTCCATTGCACTCAGATCCAGCAAGATTTTAATTTGTGCTTTTGACTAGTGCGTCGTTTCCACTGAGCGGATCGGTTCGGGTCGCTTAGAATGGAACGGGTTAGAATGGTCCGGTCTATTCTGCTGAGCATTTCCACTGCAAATTGGACCATCCGGGACCATACAAGGTTTAGAAAAAAAGCCTAGCACGTCCACCAATCAGGGAGATGTATTTGTAAGTCCGCCCTAATGGAACCGTTCCATTTTCTATGGCCTCACATCTGAAGCAGGACCCAGAATGGTCCGGTACTGTTCGCTTTTATGGCACACTTTCATAATGGAAACACCCAAAATGGCGTACCGTACCGTACCGAACCGAGTGGAAACGAGGCATAGGACAGCAATACCGTGCTGTGCAATGGTGTTCAATTGGGGTCTCCAAACTTTCAAAACAAGGGGCCAGTTAACTGTCTTTCAGACTTAAAGTGATTAAAGGTTCAAGTTATTTTTTTTTTTAAATAACAAACATATCATACTTACCTCCAGTGTGCAGTTCGTTTTGCACAGAGTGGCCCCGATCCTCCTCTTCTGGGGTCCCACAGTGGCTCTTGTGGCTCCTCCCCGCATTAGATAACCCCCTCTGGGAAGCTAGCTCCTGAGGGGGTTACCTTGCGGGCACGCTCCTGTGTCATACACGCCAAGTGTTTAGCCTCGTACACACGGTTGGGTTTCCAGACAGGAAAACCGCGAGGAGAACTTTTGGCTGGGAATCCTGACCGTGTGTATGCTCCTCGCAGTTTTTCCAAAAGCCGCCTCTTTTTTCCCGCCGATGTTCCCGGCTGACTTTTTCCCAGCAGTCTTTGGAAGTTTTCCTATAGGAAAAACTGCGATGGAGCATACACACAGTCCGGATTCCCGACCAAAGCTCTCATTGGAGTTTTCCCGACGGGAAAACCTTTCGTGTGTATGGGGGGAAAGTTACCGAGCAGGTTCTCGGTTTTCCCACCAGTGAGTTCCGACGGATCTTTTCCCATCAGAAATCCCGGTCGTGTGTACGAGGCTTATGACTCGGCCCCACCCCCCCGGTGGCTGCATCATTGGATTTGATTGACAGCAGCGGAAGCCAATGGCTGCGCTGCTATCAATCTATCCAATGAAGAGCCAAGAAGCCGTGGAGAGAGCAACGCGGGATCGCGCCCACGTGAATTCGGGGGTCAGGTAAATAAAACGGGGGGCTGGGGGTCTGCAACACTGCAAAGTGTTTTTTCACCTATCCCTATCTTTGGTGTCAGTGGCACATAATTGGTATCAGTGGAAAGAACAGTGCCCCATTGCTGGTATCAGTTGGAGGAATAGTGCCCCATTGTTGGCGTCAGTGGGAGGAATAGTCCCCTTTTGATGGTATAAGTGGGAGGAATAGTGCCCTATTGTTAGTGTCAGCAACAGGAATTAGGCCCCATTGTTGGTGTCAGTGGATAGAATAGTGCCTCAGGGGCCGAATAAAGGCAAGCAAAGTGCCGCATCTGGCCCACCGGGCCACCGTTTGGAGACCACTGCTCTACAACCTCCTTTACATGCCCCATTGGAGGAGGTTTACTAAAATTGGTGCACTCAGAATCTGGTGCAGCTGTGCATGGTAGCCAATCAGCTTCTAACTTCAGCTTCATCAATTAAACTTTGACAATAAAACCTGGAAGCTGATTGGTTTCTATGCAGAGCTGCACCAGATTTTGCACGCTCTAGTTTTAGTAAATCAACCCTTAGTGTATGGCATAGGCTCTCAAAGTAAAAACAACAAAAACAAAACAATATTAACCACTTCCAAACTGCCCGCCCACAATGTGCTTTTTTTGTCACCAATATGTAGCAGAATACATATTGGCCTAAATGTATGAAGAATTGAAAAAAAAATATTGGATATGGTTTATAGCAGAAAGTAAAAAAATAAAATAAAATTGTCCTTTTTTGTTTATAGTACAAAGAATAAAAAACACAGAGGTGATCAAATATTTCCAAAATAAATCTCTATTTGTGGGAAAAAAAGGATATAAATGTCATTGGTGTACAGCGTTGTATGACCGCGCAATTCTCAGTTAAAATAACGCAGTGCTATATCCCAAAGAATGGTCTGGTCAAGAAGGGAAATTTCCCAGCGGTCACGTGATTACTATTTAGAGGTTTGCCTGTAATTTAGCTTTAACTTAGAAAATTATAAAGGCTGATCAAATCATAGACTAACCAGCACACTGATCGTGTTGATGAAGATCTTAGGCCCCTTTCACACAGGTGCCTCTGTGAAGTGGGATTCGCCTGCTCAGTGGGGGAATTCTCCGCTGATCCCCGAAGAGCAACAGACGTCAGGTCCGTGTCTGCTCCGCTATGCAGAGCGGACACGGACAAAGCTCACTCTCCTCTATGGGGCAATCGAATGGAAATGGACCACCTGTCATTTCCATCTGATGCCATCTGATCCGACCCACCAGACGGATGGAAAATAAGTTCCCCATTCATCTGTTTTCAACAACAGAGAGGGTCGAATCGGATGGCAGCGGGTCCACCGTCATTCCATAGGAGTGAATGGAAGGTTCGATCAGGTCCACCTGGAAAACTGACCGGCGGACCTGATCGGACAGCCTGTGTAAAAAAAGGCCTAATACTTGGATGAATTAATTTTATACTAATCATGTTGAGAACAAGTAACATTATACAGTATGTAGATGAACTGTATTTTAAATGTATAATTCTATTTGAAACAATATGTGTTATATGTTGATGAACCATAAACATTGAACTTTAAAGAATTCAGATTTCTGATTTATTTTGCAGTGATTTGTATGAACTGTATTATGTTCACCACTCTTAGTTTATAGTGCTGCGGTAAGGGAGCCATATTTTATCTTATACAGTGCAGAAAATAAGTATTTGAACACCCTGCTATTTTGCAAGTTCTCCCACTTGGAAATCATGGAGGGGTCTGAAATTGTCATTGTAGGTGCATGTCCACTGTGAGAGACATAATCAAAAAAAAAAAATCCAGAAGTCACAATGTATGATTTTTTTAACTATTTATTTGTATGATACAGCTGCAAAGAAGTATTTGAACACCTGAGAAAATCAATGTTAATATTTGGTACAGTAGCCTTTGTTTGCAATTACAGAGGTCAAACGTTTCTTGTAATTTTTCACCAGGTTTGCACACACTGGAGGAGGGATTTTGGCCCACTCCTCCACACAGATCTTCTCTAGATCAGTCAGGTTTCTGGGCTGTCGCTGAGAAACACGGAGTTTGAGCTCCCTCCAAAGATTCTCTATTGGGTTTAGGTCTGGAGACTGGCTAGGCCACGCCAGAACCTTGATATGCTTCTTACAGAGGCACTCCTTGGTTATCCTGGCTGTGTGCTTCGGGTCATTGTCATGTTGGAAGACTCAGCCTCGACCCATCTTCAAAGCTCTAACTGAGGGAAGGAGGTTGTTGACCAAAATCTCGCAATACATGGCCCCGGTCATCCTCTCCTTAATACAGTGCAGTCGCCCTGTCCCATGTGCAGAAAAACACCCCCAAAGCATGATGCTACCACCCCCATGCTTCACAGTAGGGATGGTGTTCTTGGGATGTTACTCATCATTCTTCTTCCTCCAAACACGGTTAGTGGAATTATGACCAAAAAGTTCTATTTTGGTCTCATCTGACCACATGACTTTCTCCCATGACTCCTCTGGATCATCCAAATGGTCATTGGCAAACTTAAGACGGGCCTTGACATGTGCTGGTTTAAGCAGGGGAACCTTCCGTGCCATGCATGATTTCAAACCATGACGTCTTAGTGTATTACCAACAGTAACCTTGGAAACGGTGGTCCCAGCTCTTTTCAGGTCATTGACCAGCTCCTCCCGTGTAGTCCTGGGCTGATTTCTCACCTTTCTTAGGATCATTGAGACCCCACGAGGTGAGATTTTGCATGGAGCCCCAGTCCGAGGGAGATTGACAGTCATGTTTAGCTTCTTCCATTTTCTAATGATTGCTCCAACAGTGGACCTTTTTTCACCAAGCTGCTTGGCAATTTCCCCGTAGCCCTTTCCAGCCTTGTGGAGGTGTACAATTTTGTCTCTAGTGTCTTTGGACAGCTCTTTGGTCTTGGCCATGTTAGTAGTTGGATTCTTACTGATTGTATGGGGTGGACAGGTGTCTTTATGCAGCTAATGACCTCAAACAGGTGCATCTAATTTAGGATAATAAATGGAGTGGAGGTGGACATTTTAAAGGCAGACTAACAGGTCTTTGAGGGTCAGAATTCTAGCTGATAGACAGGTGTTCAAATACTTCTTTGCAGCTGTATCATACAAATAAATAGTTAAAAAAATCATACATTGTGATTTCTGGATTTTTTTTTTTGATTATGTCTCTCACAGTGGACATGCACCTACGATAACAATTTCAGACCCCTCCATGATTTCCAAGTGGGAGAACTTGCAAAATAGCAGGGTGTTCAAATACTTATTTTCTGCACTGTATATGTTTGGTCAATACTTATTTATGGTTACAATTAAAATGCTTACATTTTTCTAATTTATTATTAGGTGTTTATTCAGACTTTATAGCAAAGGGTGCATAATGGTACGTTATATTTGTAGAATGGGTTTCAGTTAAAAGGTCACTAAAAGAAAAAAAAATTAAGCTAAATAGCTTCCTTTACCTTACTGTACTGCAGTCCGGTTTTCATGTCCTCATTGCTAGTTTTTGCTATAATGGTGCTGTAATCCTTCTCTGTCTCGGACACTTCCTGGTTGTCTGTTTCCCCGTGACCACAGTACTGGGAGCTTCTTTCTGTGGTCACTAATCAAGGAGGTGTGATTACTGTGTGTCTAAAACCCCTCAGAACCAATCACTTTCGTTTTACAAACCATCACTGCCCTCTATTTGCTCTGAGTCTCTGTACATCACAGAAGCATGAAAAAGCATGCAACAACTAAACTGAAACTGCAGGTACATTATATGATTGATTTTTATCTATTTATAATCATTTGTTTAAAGGAATCAGTTGACTAGTATGTCTCTATACCCTGTAAACAGTCATTTCAGCAAAAAACAATGTTTCCTTAAAACTCCTTTAAGGCCAAGTTCCTGGCAGACACTTAAATATTTAGTTGAAATACATATTTTTATACATATATCTAAAGTAGTTAACCTGCCGGTAACACGCTTCCTGTCTTAAAGCGGTAGTAAACCGCAAAAAAAAAAATATTCTTCTCCCAGCAAGTTAATGTCATAATATGCTAGTATGCATCACATACTAGCACATTATTAAAGACTTACCTGAAAACGAAGCCCTCCAGTGGCGCACTCTTACCGGCCATGCCACTCATTGAGAGCGGATGTGCTGGTGACATCACCAGAGGGAAATTTATTGCTTAAATGCGGGTAGTGGGGGACAAATAGCCTGTCCTACAAATGTAGGTTTTAGGGGTGTCCGCCACCAACTATTGTACGCAATAAAAAAAAAAAAACTTTACAGTTAAGTAAACAGGACTTCTAAGATACCACACTATACAAAAAATATATAACATTTTAGTGCGTCATAGAAAATAAAAAAAACCTCAATACATTAATACATCCAAATTTTGATATTGTACCAATATTGGTACATAAAATAACATTAATATTAAACTTACTGCATTTACACACAGAAGTTTGCTCTAAGAAGGAAGTTATAATGTTTCATGTTGTTAAAAACTTGGCAGACTGCCTGGACTTTTTCTTTACACACAGAAGTTTATCCCTTTGATCTAAACTTGGCAGACTGTCCAGATATTTTCTTTTGACAGCTGAGAGAGCAGATCAATTCTCTACACTTGTTATATGAAAGAATTGTCAAACTCTGCATTGGAGATCGTCAGGGGGGTTGAATAGAGATCACGATTTTTTAACGATTAATTGTGCAGCTCTAACTTGTAGTGCAAAGTGGATTAGCCTTTCATAAATAACCCCCTATATGACATACAGTGGTAGACAGTTTTTAAGGTTGGCCTTGCTGGAACTTCCCTGAAATCCTTGAGTAGTCTGTGGTCCTAGCACTCACCCTCATATCCTCCCTTAGTTGTTATAGGTACGTGTGGAATTCCCCGCTATTATCTGCTATATATTGCACATACATAGTCATTAAAAAGTCCCTTGAATTTTTATTTTTTTGGAATTTAGGATTTACAACTCCCAGAAGTCCCTTCACTTTCATTTTCAGATTCAGGGCCTGAGGCTTTCAGTGATGACAAGGTAGGTATGAATTTAAAAGGAATCAGGTGAACCTGACCTGGCAGTCATATATGAATCACAAATGTGGCTGGACAGAGTCCTCAAATTAATAGACTGCTTTAATGCAGCTTATGTTAATACACAGCAAAGTGCTTGTGTAACATATGTGTGCTAATGCACCGCAAAGATGCAAATGTGCCCTGATGATGGAAGGCTCAAGCTTTTGGGGAAGGCTAAGCATCAGATTAAAGTGGAAGGCCAGGGCTAACATTTTTCCATACTAGGGCACTAGAAACTAACATACTAGTATAATTTTTACCGTATTTATCAGGGTATAAAACGCAATTTTTTTCCTCTTAAATTAAATCAGGGGGAAATCGTGGGAGCGTGTTATACTCCGATCCCTGCCATCTCTGAGGTAAGAGGAGGAGCGAGCGCCTCTAAATTACATAGAGCTGCGATTTCCTGTGTATCCAGCACTCCGTCACGCACAGCCATGCCTCCTGGCCCTGCATTGGGCTACTGTTCTGTCTATCATATGAGCAGGGCCAGGAGGCGTGGCTGTGAGTGACGGAGCGCCGGGTACACAGGAGTTCACAGCTCTATGTAATTCAGAGGCGCTCGCTCCTCCTCTTCCCTTAGAGACAGCAGTGATAATCCAACACTGGCGAGGCTGCAATGATGGCAGGCCAGTGTTTCCAAGAAACCATGCACTATATGACGACCATTGCTATAATTTTACTATTCCATGGACAGAGCAGACACAAATACTATACAAATGATACCAAAATTACTAGATGCTCCTTTATGTAGTTCTAACACCGTGGTAAGTGCTTATAAAAAGACAATAGCATATAGCTACGGACAAGCACCAGCTATTTATAAATCCAAGCATAATCTTCAATTCTCTGTCCTGCTCCCAATAGCTATGGACAGAACCAGCTATTTATAAATCCAAGCATAATCTGTCCTGCTCCCATTGCTCCCTTCCTATAGCTAGCATTGGATAATATAGGAATATTTTTTCGGAGGCTTCAAAGTTCTAAGTTCTTTATTTAAAATGTTTTTTTCCTTAAACTTCTCTCCTAAAATTGGAGTGCGTGTTATACGCCTGTGCGTGTTATGCACAGATAAATACAGTAATATAATAATTGGATATCTTTGGTTTAGTTTTTGGACTGGGTTTGCTGTTTACCAATCAATATATATCCCTGTCCTCACCAGTGGTCCTGACCTATAGATAACTAGTCTTAAAAATGCTCCCTCTCCCCTTCTAACAGCTCTGATGAAAAACCTGTGTAAAAAAGATGTATATACTTACTTATTTAAAGCCTGTTCGGTCATGTGATCCAGTTTCCCTGTGTTGGTCAGCGGTAGCTGCAGGAGAAAGGATGGAGCACTGACAACGGCTGGGACATTGAAGGTTATGAGTAATGTCACCTCTTCTATGCATTACCAGCCATTGCTAGGGCTCCCTCCTGCAGCTAACACAGGGGGTCTCACGACCAGAGCGGGTTGAAACTAGATATGTAGTATATACATCTTTTTTACACATACTAGTCAGCATCGATGGCAGGAGGTTGGAGGGGATATTTTTAAGACTAGTTAGGTTGAGGCTGGATTCACCTTAAAAAGATAAGAATGGGAATGCAAAAAATGTTACATTTATACTCATCTAGTTGATGCAACGGTCCGATGGCTGCATCTGTCACCCGCTGGCTCTAATGCCCCAGCCACCACTGAATGCTCAGATATCAGTCTTTAGAGAGCAGAAAGCAGTGAACGTCAGTCACCAGCTCTCTGCTTTGCCCCTCCAGCGCTCATTGGAGTGCCGGGCTGTGGAGGAGGTAGCATGCTAACAGGCTGAGCCAGCTGCAGTTCAGGCATCTAGGTGGATCCCAACATTAAAGTCGGACTCCCTCTGACCGGCTGGACCGGCTCAGTGAAATTAGCCAAAAGCTGGCTTTGGCCTGCTGTTGGTTGAATACGGTTCACAAGAGTTCAGATTGAAGTGCACTCCTGTGGCCCACAGGAAAAGTAGGGCCAAAAGAGCTTTGGCCCTACTTCTCCTTTAAATAATGTGGTTTCTGGTGCTTAAAGTGAAAATCAGGTTGTCCTGGTAAGAGAAATGGTGCTTTGGGAGCCAAGTGAAGTAGTATCTCTGGAACTTTGAATCAAGGGCACCAGTTGGATAGTTTGAAAGGTTATATGCAAAGTTTAATGAACAGAAACAAAAAGCGGCTCTAAGTGCAGAAGTAAAACGTTATATATATGGGTAGGAGCACATCATATTAGTAATATGGCAGGTGGTCTGGCTTTCTGGTAGTCCCAAGGAGTCTTTTCCAAGGGGGTATCTAATTCGGGGGAGGAGACGCTAAAGCCACTGAGGGATCCCAGAAGAGGATGTTCGGGGCCACTCTGTGCAAAATGAGCTGCACAGTGAAGATAAGTATGACATGTTTGTAATTTAAAAAAAAAGGAACCTTTAGTATCACTTTAACTACTTGGAGCCGGGGCCATAGACAAATGACGGGCACAAGATGGCTCTCAAATGCCGGGAGGACGTCTATTGACGTCCTCTGCTCCTCCGGACACTGGGGGGGGGTGTGCGAGCGCCGCCGGCAGCACGCGCCCGCCCGCCCCGTCACTGGGGTGCGAATGCGAGTGCCTGGCGGCCGCGATGTCCGCCATGTACCCGCGATCGCCCGTTACACAAACAAGGACGTAGATCTGTGTGTGTAAACACACAGATCCACGTCCTGTTAGGGAGAGGAGACCGATGCTGTGTTCCTTGCACATAGGTACACAGATCGGTCACCTCCCCCAGTCAGTCATCTTCCCCCACAGTTAGAATCACTAGTAGGGAACACATTTAACCCCTTCCTCGCCCCCTAGTGTTAACCCTTACCCTGCCAGTCACATTTATACAGTAATCAGTGCATATTTAATATAAATGTGCATTCGTTTTTGTTAGAATGCTTTTTCGTCCGAAAATCGGGTATTTTCGTTATCGTTTTAACGAACGAAAGCGCAGAAAACTAAAACTGAAAGATCCGACATAAAAAATGCTTTATTTTCGTTTTCGTTGCGGTAATACATGACGCTAAATGAATACAGTGAATAGGTAGGAATTGAACGACGAAAATTCGACAAAGCATCGAAAATCGTCGAATCTGATCTTATTGAAGGCTTATGTAAAGTTTCGATGTTCCATCGAATATTCTTTGACCATTTGACAGAAACCAACAACAGAAAACAAGGATTTTCGGACGAAAACTTTCCCAACAAAAACGAAATAAATCAAAACATTTTTCGGGAGTAACAAAATTGTGTTTTTTTCAAAATTGTCGCTCTTTTTTTGTTTATAGCGCAAAAAATAAAAACTGCAGAGGTGATCAAATACCACCAAAAGACAGCTCTATTTGTGGGGGGAAAAAAGGACGTCAATTTTGTTTTGGAGCCACGTCGCACAACCGCGCAATTGTCGGTTAAAGCGACGCAGTGCTGAAAGCTGAAATTTCGCCTGGGCAGGAAGGGGGTATATGTGCCCAGTAAGCAAGTGGTTAAGTTACATTGAATGGACACCCTGATTTCACCACAGGGCCATTTGTGTCCCATTGGGGAGATTTACCTTCACTTTCTGTCTCATAGCCAAAACAGGAAATGAGAGGAAATCCCTAAAAAGGTATTGAGTCCCTTAGGGACTGTCAGGATCCAAAACTAGTGCCCCCATTGGATAATTTCTCCTCTATCAATTTATCTGGGGACAACCCAAAATGTAGGATTTCTTTTACTTTCACTTCCAATGAAAATGGTAAACAGGACGAATAAAAAAATTGAATCTTTCTAATGGGGGCACAGTCAGCAATAAAAACCTAATAGGTGTTCTAATCCCTCTCCCCTATTTGAAAAAAAAAGTTTTGCCTTTTCTTATACTTTAACTTGTGTCTTGATACTGCTTTTAAAATAGTTCTATGACTAACAACAATGAATCCCGCTGGTACAAGACTTAAAATAGATTTACAGATTCACGCGTGGTGGGAAACTGGTCAAGGTAATTATTTTCTGCTTTTGGATGTTTCTATCTTTAAATATGGGCCACGTAAGAGTGTGGTTGGGCAAAGATTGTCAGTTTAAGGAAGACAGAGGCGACATTGTCTGGGTAAGAGATACATTTAGAGCAATGACTGTATCTGTGTGCTCACAGATAAAGATTGCAGGGTGAGGGTTGCGTGGTATAATCGTGTGTGGCCCAATCATCTCTTCAACAGGAGATGAGGTGATGGTGCTGCAGATGATGTCACTGTCTAGAAGACTATATGGCATGAGTCAGATCTTTTATACCTGGAACAACCTTACAGCAGATCTCCAGACAAAACCAAATATATATATATATATATCTAATATATATATATATATATATATATATATATATATATATATATATATATATATACAGAGCTTTTTTTCTCAGAAAATAGGTGCAGGAACTCAACCACGACCCGTTCAGTTTTCACAAACAGTAGAAGGGTCTTAAAGGGGCATTAAATACCAGAATTGCATTACATACAATGTGCAGAGTTCAGGGGGTTACAAAGCAGTCACTTGTAAACACAGAAACCAGACTTCTGTGTTCACAAGTGATTGTGGTGAGCGGGCACCAAAGGGTCTGAGCCAAAGGTGGTGGAACTGAGTTCCACCAAGTTCCCCCAGAAAAAAAGCCCTGTATATATATATATATATATATATATATATATATATATATAATACATACATTAAAAAGCTAATTACCTCTGTCTGTTTGTCTTTAGAGGTGCAGTTTGAAAGAAAATAAAAAAATATTGGCCCAGATTCACGTAGGACTTACGCCGACGTATCTCGAGATACGCCGTCATAAGTACAAATGTGTGCCGTCGTATCTTCGTATTCCCAAAGCTATATACGTTGAAAAATAAGGCTTCAGCCGCCCAACGTAACTTGCCTACGCCGGCGTATCGTGGGCGCATAGTTACGCAGGACGCATCTGGCGTTCCCATTTTAAATATGCAAATGAGTAAGATACGCCGATTCAAGAACGTACTTGCGCCCGGCGCATTTTTTAAGCGATTTGCGTAAGGGTTACGTCCGGCGTAAAGTTATTCCTCATATAGAGGCGCAACCCATGCAAAGGTATGGACCAGGGAACGAACGCCGTAGATTTTTACGCCGTTTACGTAGTACGTGAATAGGGCTGTGCGTAGTTTACATTCACGTCGTAGGCAGTGTTTTGACGTATCTTAGGCAGTTATTTCGACGTGACTGTGAGCATGCGCACTGGGATGCGTCCAAGATACGACGCATGAGCCTTTCATGTTTAGTACTTGTTTGAAGCTCAGCCCATCATTTGCATGGGGTCACGCTTCATTTAAATGTTACATGCCCACTTCCACCTACTTTGACTTACGTCGGCTTACGCTGACGGATATACGCTACGCCGGCACAACGTAGGGAGCATTTGCTTTGTGAATTCCATGCTTGCCTCTCAACGTTGCGCCAGTGTAGCGTAAAGAAGATACGCTACGCCCGCATATAGATGCGCCGAGGTATGTGAATCTACCCCATACTGTGTAAAGTTTTGGACCTGAAAACAAAGCCTCTCTTTGGAGCCTCTTTGTGTAATTCCTCTGGCCTTTATAGTCATAGACCCCATACACACTATTAGATTTTCTGCAGATTTTTGTCTTCAGATTTACCGAAACCATATAACATGAGGTCAAACCTAAATGCCACGTACACACGATCGGTTCATCCGATGAAAACGGACCGATGGATTTTTTCATCAGATATCCAATGAAGCTGACTTTCATCAGTCTTGCCTACACACCATCAGTTTAAAAATCCGATTGTGTCCAACACGGTGACGTAAAACACAACGACGTGCAGAGAAAAATGAAGTTCAATGCTTACGAGCATGCGTTGATTTTTGACCGATGGATTTCCCCACAGACGATCGTTTTTTTCTATCGTTTTTTTTAACCATCAGATTATTTTAAAACAGGTTTCCCACTGATGGGAAAAAAAAACCATGGGGCCCACACATGATCGGTTCGTCTGATGAAAACGGTCCATCAGACCGTTTTCATCAGACGAACCGATCGTGTGTACGCGGCATAAGTGTTGCAATTTGTATGCAATCAGGCAGGCCCTTGCACTACCTGGTTTTGGTAAATGTGAAGACAAAAATCTGCAGAATGATACTATAAAACCTCTGTTATTGCTTCCCGGGACCGCATCATACAGGTCAACATTTTTCATCAAACCCACCTCACTCCAGGTAGGTTACCAAGATGGATCTCCTGCCCTAGGCTGCCTGTTTCCGTGGCTGTGGCCAAGGGGCCGATTTCTTACTTTGCTTCTGGTCATGCCCGGTAGTCCGGGACTTCTGGGAAGAAGTGGGTGCTTTCATCTCATCGGCGCTAGGCCTCCCAAACATAATCCACCCCAAGAACTGCCCATTAGGCATTTTTGGCGAATTATACCAATCACCACATGCCAAGAGACTGCTCCGTATACTCTTCTTCTATGTTAAAAAAGCTATTTTACTGTTCTGGAAGGGCACACAGATCTCTGATATCCCTCTGGTTAAAACGTATTAATGATGCTATCCCACTGTATGAACTTACTTTTGAACTCTGGAAACGGAACAAAACCTTCCACAAAATTTGGGGCCGATGGTTGGCTAGTAGGCCAACCCTCTCCCAGCACAGATTGTACTACTCTTGCTTGACCATTGATGGGCCGTGCCTCAGGGATCTCTAATGTCTGGACCTCCGCTTTTGCTATATCCCGGTATTATACCTGATCCTTTTACCACTGTGCCTACTTTATATTTTGCACTGATGTTCATTTTTTTTTTCTATGTTTGAGTGCATTGCCTAACGTTTATGACCAGGTTGTCTGGTGGTATTGTTTTTTTGTATGTTTCTTTCAAACCTAATAAAAATATCTTTAAAAGAAAATCTAATAGTGTATATGGGGATTTAGACATGCAGTGCATTGAAAAAGTATTCATACCCCTTGAAATTTTCCACATTTTGTCATGTTACAACCAAAAACGTAAATATATTTTATTGGGATTTTATGTGATAGACCAACACAAAGTGGCTCATAAATGTGAAGTGGAAGGAAAATGATAAATGGTTTTCATTTTTTTTTTTTACAAATAAATATGTGAAAAGCGTGGTGTGCATTTCTTTTCAGCCCCCCTGTGAGTCGGTTCACACAGGGGCAGCACGACTTGCTGAGCGACTAAAGTCGCCCTGAAGTCGTCCCAAAGTCATACAGGAACCTTTTTCTAAGTCAGAGCGACTTGAGTGGCTCCTATTAGAACGTTTCATAGTACAGAACGGAGCGTGACTTGTCAGGCAGATAAGTCGCCTGACGCATCGTCCCTGTGTGAACCGGCTCTCATTCTGGGTTTGGGGATGTCTCTAACAGCTTTTCACATCTAGTGAGTGAAATTGTTGCCCATTCTCCTTTGCAAAATAGCTCAAGCTCTGTCAGATTGGATGGAGAACGTCTGTGAACAGCAATTTTCAAGTCTTGCCACAGATTCTCAATTGGATTTAGGTCTGGACTTAGACTTATGCCCTGTACACACGATCACTTTTTGCGATGAAAAAAAAAACGTTGTTTTATCTCACGAAACAAAACGATGTTTTTCAACGTTTTGCATACACACCATCATTTTATGAAAATGCTCTTGCAAAGCGCGGTTACGTACACCACGTTCGACGGCACTCTGTTCCATTGAAGCTCCGTCTCATAACTTGCTTCTGAGCATGCACGGGTTTAAAAACGTTGTTTTAAACGTTGTTTTGCCCACACACGATCATTTTTTATGACACAAAAAACGACATTCTGAAAAACGACATAAAAAATTCAAGCGTGTTCGAATTTTTTTGTTGTCATTTTTTTAAGACATAAAACAAAGTTTTGCCCACACGTGATCATTTTAAATGACTTTTTTTTTAAAACGTCGTTTTATTTCGTCACAAAAAACGACCGTGTGTACGCGGCATTAGACTGTCATTCTAAAACATGGATATGCTCTGATCTAAACCATTCCATTGTAGCTCTGGCTGTATGTTTAGGGTCCTTGTCCTATGTAAGGTGAACCTCCTCCCCAGTCTCAAGTCTTTTGCAGGCTCTAAGGCCGCGTACACCCATGTAGCTGACTGATGGTCTGATGTGCCTACACATTGGTTAAAAAAACGATCATGTTACAACGTGGTGACGTTTATGTGTTTTAACACAACCACGTGCTGAAAAAAGCGAAGTTCAATGCTTCCAAGCATGCGTCGACTTGATTCTGAGCATGCGCGGCCTTTTAACTGATGCTTTTGCATACTAACGATCGGTTTTGACCCATCGGTCAGGCGTTCATCGGTCAAATTTTAAAGCAAGTTCTATTTTTTTTGACCGAAGGATAACTGACCAATGGGGCCCACACATGATCAGTTTGGACCGATGAAACGGTCTGTATGAATGTGTGTACGTGGCCTAACAGGTTTTCTTCTAAGATTGCCCTGATTTTGGAGAAAAGCATCCCCAGAACATGAAGCAGCCACCGCCATGTTTCACGGCGAGGATGGTGTGTTCAGGGTAGAGCTGCACGATTAATCGTCAAGAATCGTTATTGCGATCTTTTTCGCCTTGCGATTGTTGATACAGGGTTTCACAATCTTTGACATGAAAATAATTTTCTCTCTGCACTTTGGTATGCAAAGAATTTTCTGTCTTCTCTCAGCCAAAAGTCAGTCTGGGCAATCTGCCAGGTCTGGGCAGCCTGCCAAGTTTTGAAAACATTCTTTATCAGTGGAAAGTTAAGTCTAAACATTGTATCACTAAAAAGAAATAAACTTCTTCTGTATGTAAATTAGGAATTTTTAACCACTTAAACACCAAACCTTTTTCTGACAGCTCTTTTCAAGTTAAAATCATTATTTTTTTTTGCTAGAAAATTACTTAGAACCCCCAAAGATTATATAACTTTTTAGTAAAGACCATAAAGAATAAAATGGCGGTTGTTGCAATATTTTATGTTGCACTGTATTTGCGCAGCAGTCTTTTTAAATGCATTTTTTTGGGAAAAAATTACTTTAATTAAAAAAAAAAAAACTAGCCAGTAAAGTTAGCCCATTTTTTATTTTTATTTTTTTGGATAAATGTAAAAGATTTTTCATTCTAAGCAAAAAAATTGTGATTCTCATTTTGGCCAGAATCGTGCAGCTCTAGTTCAGGGTGATGTGCAGTGTTAGTTTTCTGCCACTCATAGCATTTTGCGTGCAGGCCAAAAAGTTAAATTTTGGTCTCATCTGACCAGAGCACCTGCTAGGACAGTGATGGCAAACCTTGGCACCCCAGATGTTTTGGAACTACATTTCCCATTAAGCGTATGCATTGTATTTGAGCATCATGGGAAATGTAGTTCCAAAATTTTTGGGGTGCCAAGTTTCACCATCACTGTAAGCTAGGACATGTTTGCTGTGCCCCCCACATGGCTTCTCACAAACTGCAAACGGGACTTCTTATGGCTTTCTTCTTGTCACACTTCTATAAAGGCCAAATTTGTGGAGTGCACCACTAATAGTTGTCCTGTGGACAGATTCTCCCACCTGAGCTGTGGATCATTGCAGCTTCTCCAGAATTACCATGGGCCTCTTGGCTGCTTCCATAATTAATGCAGCCTGTCAGTTTAGGTGGACGGCCACGTCTTGGTAGGTTTTCAGTTGTGCCATACTCTTTCCATTTTCAGATGATGGATTGAACAGAGCTCTGTGAGATGTTTAAAGCTTGGGATATTCTTCATAACCTAACCCTGCTGTAAACTTCTCCACAACTTTATCCCTGACCTGTCTGGTGTGTTCTTTGGCCTTCCTGATGTTGTTTGTTCACTAAGGTTCCCTAACACACCTCTAAGGGCTTCACAGAACAGCAGTATTATACTGAGATTAAATTACACACAGGTGGACGCTATTTAGTAATTAGGTGACCTCTGAAGGCAATTGGTTACACTAGATTTTAGTTAGGGGTATCAGAGTAAAAGGGGCTGAATACAAATGCACGCCACACTTTTCACATATTTATTTGTAAAAAAAAATGTTAAAAATAATTTTCCTTCCACTTCACAATTATGTGCCACTTTCTGATGGTCTATCACATTAAATCCCAATATAATACATTTATGTTTTTGGTTGTGACATAAAAAGAACTAAAACCTGCTATCCTTTTCAGCCATGAAAGATGTCATCTTAGCTTCTGTTAGATCTGCAACTGCCATGGTGCTGAACGTGTGATCAGTTATAAAACTAGCTAGTTTGGGTGACAGCACAAGCCAATGTGACAGCATTCCCAGCAAAAACTGGTAAATTGTTGGGTTTAGTTCCGCCTTAAAATGACAGTTGAGTAGTCTTTGGAGTGTGAAGAATTACAGCAGAAATCTATGGGTCGCCCTTTTTTAAAATATCTATAAAATAATATTATATTAAATAACTGTCTATCACAACAAACCCATCCTTATCTTGTGCCCATTCACTATATAGCTAACATCTACAAAAGATAAGAATAGCCAATGAAGAATCATTCTCATGTTTGGTGGACCTTTATGTTATAAATATGCATTAAAGGGGAGTTCCACCCACAATTTCACTTTTTAAATATAAATACCCCTGTAATACACAAGCTTAATGTATTCTAGTAAAGTTAGTCTGTAAACTAAGGTCCGTTTTGTTAGGTTGTCACAGCATTTAGTTTAGAATCTAGAAATAGACCGTGGCCATCTTAAGTGTGGGCATCATGAAGCCAGACTGTATGACTTCCTGGATTTCAGCTTTGCATATCTCGCACATGCTCAGTGCTGCACAAGCAATGTAATAGGTTTCAGTCAGGTTTGCAAGGACTACTGGGAAACATGATGCCTATCCCAGAAACCCTTGCAAATAGCCTTGTGACTTAATAGCCCAGGCTAATAAGGAGGAGAAAGTAATGAAGGACTACAAAATAAAGGTATTTACAAGCAACAAAATAAATAAAAATTGTCCATTCTGAACACTATGAGATTAGGGCATGCAGCACAGACAAACATAAAAAAATGGGTGAAACTCCACTTTAAATGTGCAGTTATGACTTGGAACGAGCAAAGCAGGCTAGTTGGAGCAGACGAGCAGAGCAGAGCAAAGCAAAGCAAAGCAGGCTAGTTGGAGCAGGCGGGCAAAGCAAAGCAGGCTAGTTGGAGCAGGCGAGCAGAGCAAAGCAAAGCAGGCTAGTTGGAGCAGGCGAGCAAAGCAAAGCAAAGCAGGCTAGTGGCATTAGAATTCAAATCTCATGAAATAATGAAGATTTGGCCACTGTGGTGAAATTAAAGTCACATAGTAGCTGCTTGCTTATTGGTCCTTTTTACCCAATTAAAACTTTTACAAAAATTTAAGAAGCAAGTTTTTGCCTAACACAGTTGCTGGCAAATAATAAATCCATGTCTGGACCTGGATTGTTGCATAATGCTTTGATTTTTGGCACAGTTGTTTGAAAGTCTCAACCTGCATTGAACCACAAACATTTGTTGTGTTGTCCTTGGGATGCTGTCATTGGTATCGAAAGAGACTAGGTGAGGTGGAATGATATGAAGCAAGCATGGAGCGCACATGAATTGATGTGGAGCAAGCTTGAAGCACACATGTAATGATATGAAGCAAGATTGGAGCACACATGAATTGATCTGAAGCAAGCTTGGAGCACACATGAATTGATCTGAAGCAAGCTTGGAGCACACATGAATTGATCTGAAGCAAGCTTGGAGCACACATGAATTGATGTGGAGCAAGCTTAGAGCACACATGGACTGGTGTAAAGCAAGCATGGAACACACATGGACTGATGTGAAGCAAGTATGGAGCACACATGGACTAATGTGATGCATGATTGGAGCACAGGTGCATTGAATATTGGATCAGGGGTCACGATACTGGGTGTTTTTTTAAAATCCAATTTATATATTTTTTGGGAGAAAGGGTAGACATTGGAGAATTCCATGGCAGCACAGTGAGCACCAGTAGCTCTAGGTATTCAGGTCATGCTTATGAGATAGACCACATCACTTTGGTGCTGTTGTAGCCCTATTCAGTTGGGCTGTTTGTGTTTGGTCTGGCTGTTTAATAGTTTTCACATAAAGAGTTTCTTAAATAGGCTTTGAAATGGAATTCAGAGCTGGGAATGAATGAGCAACATTCACAGATCAGTTAGTGGTATTGTTTTTAGTCTGGAGCTGACTCGGTTAGTGAAGAGCTGACTGTGCAATGAAAGGGTAGTATTTTATTGGGAGGGTACAGGGGACCTCATATCTGTATTGTCCCAGAAAGGAAAAGCATGTTGTTATAAAATTGCAGTTATGACAACTTTATTATGTAAATTTAAATAAAAAACCCAAATTGCATAAATTATCTGGTTGAACTATATTTTCATAGCACGAATCCCCCCCCCCCCCAAAAAAAAGAAGAAACATGTTGTATGAAGCCCAGACATCCACGTATCTGTAAGCATTGCTGTGGGTGTAAGTCAGTGTGCTCAGTGTGAGCATATCTTCCAACTTTCTAAAATTAGTATTGCGGAAACACCCCTACCATGCCACCATTTACGTAGACGTAGACCATGAAGAATTAATATTTAAAAAACGATTGATTAAAACCACACTGGCTTTTTCATCTCTGCGTTTTACTTTATGCCAACCTTTTTCAAACATTTTACCCTAGAAAAGCCTCTGTAGTCATTGATAAGAAAGCCCCCTTAACAGTGGTGTTTAGACTGTTACCCTTACAGATAGCTAAAAAGATCATGCAGGAGACTCTGCAGGAGGTATTGATTCCGGAACTATGCAGGCGCCAAATGGAAGGTCAATTAGCCAAAACCCAAGGATTCCTAACAACCTCAGGAAGAACCCAAGGGTTCTGAGCAGTGGCGGCAGGTCCATAACAGGCATCGCCCCCCTAATCTCCATGCGGGGTGCCGGACGCATGGATTTCTACAAGATTTTTTTTTTTTTTTAAGCACATGATTAGAGCCTGAGGCTCCTCCGGGCTAATCAGTACAAGAGGTGAGTCTTAAGACCGGATTGGCCAGGAGGAGAAGCAACTGTGATCATGCCTGACGAAGGGGTCTTGCACTTTTCTTGTGTTGTGTTCATACAATAAACTACCCGTTTGGATGCCACATTGTGCTGATCCTTGGTGTGCTGGCAAATATCTACCTTGTACAGATTGCTAAACTCACAATTTTGAATTCTGCGGGTCACTAACATGAATTTTACATGCCATATACACACAATGCTCCGGCTCTCTGCCCCCTCCTCCTGGATCACACTGCTGCCTTATACACACAATGCTTTGGCTGTCATTCCCCCGCACTCTGCATTACACTGCTGCCTTATACACACAATGCTCCGGCTCCCTGCCCCCCCCCCCTCCTCCTGGATCACACTGCTGTCTCATACACACAGTGCTTTGGCTGTCTGCCCCCCGCACTCTGCATTACACTGCTGCCTTATACATACAATGCTCTGGCTCTCTGCCCCCCCTCCTCCTGGATCACACTGCTGCCTTATACACACGATCCTTTGGCTGTCTGCGCCCCGCACTCTGCATTACACTGCTGCCTTATACACACAATGCTCCGGCTCTCTGCCCCCCCCTCCTCCTGGATTACACTGCTGTCTCATACACACAGTGCTTTGGCTGTCTGCCCCCCGCACTCTGCATTACACTGCTGCCTTATACACACAATGCTCTGAGTCTCTGCCCCCCCTCCTCCTGGATCACACTGCTGCCTTATACACACGATCCTTTGGCTGTCTGCGCCCCGCACTCTGCATTACACTGCTGCCTTATACACACAATGCTCCGGCTCTCTGCCCCCCCCTCCTCCTGGATCACACTGCTGCCTTATACACACAATCCTTTGGCTGTCTTGAGCTCAGTGATCCCTCCCTTAGTCTGTGATCAGCGCTGCCATTGGGAGTCACCTCCTTCTTCGCCTCCCGAATTCTGCACTACTCCCGCTGCCCTCCCTTGAGTTCACAGGAGGCAGAACTACAAAGGAGGCATCGGGTAGCAATGCTTCATGACCGTATTGACTGTCAGCATGCAATGAGAAAACACTGGAAGCAACATTGGACTTTATACATCCACCACAATGTTGATTTGAGGCAGAACCTCTGGGGACCACCAAAATATTCTCGTGGACCATCAGTTGTTCACGGACCACTGGTTGGCAACTGCTGCTCTATATGATCAGTATATGGAATTTTTTCTGGTTATAAACAAAAACAAAAGGTATGGAAAATGCATGTCCAGTGTAAATAAAAATAAATTAAATTGTGCATAGAGAAAATTCCGACAAAATAAAATAAAGTGAACGACGCAGAGATTTCAGAGTGCTGGACCCAGTTATTAGATTTTTATTTCTGATTTTTTGAAGGCTGATTATAAGGAACCTGGCAGTTTCTATTTGGTATCTTTGCAGTACTTACTCAAATTACAGAGCTTTCAAGCAGGCTGTTAATGTTTGAGTGGAAAATTACAAGAAAAGAAAATAGAATTATATAACAGACCAGGTGAACACAGGTGTCACCATTGCTCCAGTATGAACTGGTTTTAGTTTTATACATAACGAAGTCAGACCTCGGATATCATGGACACCAGGCTTCACTGGTTTTCACTAATTATTATCATTTATACAATGCAGGGTTTGTTCTATACACAACGCGGTTCCTCCTCTAGTGGAGGTCTGAAAAGAGCTCCAGGCAAACACTATAGTCCAGCAATCTCATTCCAAGCCAGAAACTTGCATAGATTGGGGAAGGATTAGAACTCCCAATGGGTTTTCATTGCTATGTGGGACTCCATTAAACAGGAAGTAAACCCTAATGGGTGTCCTCTTTATTTCCCTGCAAAGTAAAAGCATAATGAGCTAGTATGCATCGCGTGGAAGCCACCATTCATGGCACACGCTGGGGAAGAAAGGGCACTTTTTTTCACCGCGCTTGCGCCGATGACATCATCGGCACACTACAAGGTAATTGTCTTCTAAACATCCCACGTTTTGGAGATATTTTCAGTACATATGGGTAAGCCTTATTATAGGCTTACCTATAGGTTTACAACCACTTTAAGCTGGGTATACACTAATAGAATTTCAAACTAAAATATTAGGAAAATTTGTACAAATATTCTCA
This sequence comes from Rana kukunoris, assembly GCA_029574335.1. Classification (NCBI taxonomy): domain Eukaryota; kingdom Metazoa; phylum Chordata; class Amphibia; order Anura; family Ranidae; genus Rana; species Rana kukunoris. The sequence goes on along the minus strand of CM056049.1, from coordinate 672,620,599 downwards.
GAACATTTTATGTTTTTCCAAAGTAGTTCAAGGTTTTATTTGCCTATAGCATTAAATTGTGTAATGAATCTAGTTTACCAAATGAAAACGAGATTTGCCCTCACTTCCTGGCCTGCTGACAACAATTTCACCAGACAGGAAGTGAAGGAAAACCTGCAAGAAGGACACCAGCAAACAATTCAAATCTGACGTCGATTCTAACCTTCCTCGACTCTAACAAAGAAAAGTGTTTTTATTTCCGTGTTACGTCCTCTCTGGTGGAATGTTGTCAGCAGGACAGGCTGTGATAATAAATATTTTTCTTGACGCCAATCAATGGCAGCATACATGTGGTAGTATGCAGTCATGGATTTTGGTGCCAGGAAAAGAAAATGATAGTATTCGATACAATTTGCCGTTTCCCTGGCACCAACATGGCGGAATACTACCACATGTTTGCTGGCAGGGATTGGCATTCAGAATGGAAAATTATGGTAGTATTTGATAAAATTTCACCTTTTTACTGGCACCAATTGGATTGGCGTTAGGAAAGGAAAATTATGATAAGTATTTGACTCAATGTTTGATTTTCCTGGTGCCAACATGGCAGCATACTACCTCATGTATGCTGCCAGGAAAGGAAAGTTTCGGTAAGTATTTGATAACATTTTCTGTTTTCCTGGCACTAACATGGCAGCATACTACCACATGTATGCTGCCATGGATTGGTGTCAAAAAAGGAAAAATACGGCAAGTATTTGACACAATTTTCAGTTTTCCCAGGACCACCATGACAACATACTACCACATGTATGCTGCCATCGTTTGGCATCTGGCAAGGATCCTTTTGGTGGGTATCTGACACAATTTTCCATTTTCCTGGCACCAACATGGCAGCATACTATCACATGTATGCTGCCATAGATTGGCATTGGGAAAGGAACATTTTGGTAAGTATTTGATATAATTTTATGTTCTCCTGGTGCCAACATGGCAGCATACTTACCACATGTATGCTGCCATGAATTGGTGTTAGGAACATTTTGGTAAGTATTTGATACAAATTTCTGTTTTACGAAACCCTAGATGGCAGTAGAATCTGAAAGGGCTTCTAACCCTACCCCACTATATTCAAAACTTTGAAAACTGTTTGGCTGGATGTACACTTTATATGTGGTATCAAAAATGCTGGTAAAAACATTTTAGAGAAATTAGACTAGTGCAGGCCACGTGTGCTTTTTTTTTTTTACAATTTACAGATAATTCGTAGAATTGGAGTTGGACATTTTGTAAAGATATACCGAAATATGCTGTATATAGTGATGTCTTGTGCCATTAAAATGGTGGCGTGCCTCTTTCTGTGTGTGGTTTACAATGAAGAGTTCTATACGGTGCATCACTATGGATATTGTTGCCTGACAGCCACAGGACCCGTGACTGCCTGAATTCTTGAACGGTGACTGCGCCTGACTGGCTGTAAATACTGTTTGATAAACAATTTTCTGCCCAGCTTCTTCAATTTTAAAATCAACTTTTATCAAACAGGATGTTGCCGACAGGGCAAGCCATTGCTTAAATGCTGGCTGATTTAGCAGTAAAAAAACATTGTTACTTGTGAAAAAGAAACGCACCACCAGCACATCCAGGAGAGGAGCTTTTTGGGCAGAAGAAAAATGCTGAATGTGCCTAAAGGCATAGGTGTGCGGAGCCTATTTCATTAAGGTGTGCACCCCAAAGCTCAAACACACATGCCTATCTCTGAAGCCTCAGCTGCATGGGACAGTGAATGAATGGGAAGCGCTCTGTGCTGAGCAGCTGCCTGTTCATTCACAAACTGAAGCATAGTAAACACAGTTTATGAATGAACACAGTGAGTATGTTCACTGTGTTCATTTAGAAAAGGCAGGCGTCAGTAAATGAAATTTTTACTAGTCCCCCACTCTCCATCCTGAGAAATCCCCCAAAGCAGATGGGGGGAGGAGCCAGCAAAACTAAGGGGGAAGCCCGGGCAGTAAGGGGAATCTGCACCGCATGTAGTGATTAGGGTGTGCCCAGGCACATCTCCTGCACAGGTCTATGCCTAAAACATTTAGTACTTGAGAGTTCTCTCATTCCAGTGGCCAGAATAAATACATATTCTGGCCTCTGGAACAAATGAATGCCCAAATGCATCTAAACGCATTCATAAAACATGGCGCTAGGTGCACTTTTTAAACTACCTTTACTTCCGCCTGAGGCAAACGTGTCCAGGGAGGGACAAAAAAGACCTGTGTGCATGAGGCCTTCTACTGATTAGAGGTGTTCATGCACAGGTACCAACAAAATGAGAGGTAAGGCACTATTAGCCAATCAATTTCTCTTGTATTGTGCAGCACAATGCTGTCATACAGGGTAATGGTGGCCTCCACTCCCTTCTCATGGAGTCCCCTTCTCCTGCAGTGTTTGGTATGTCAGATAACTGAAACATCCTATAGGGAGGTTCCTTTGTTCATGGCTGTGGATAACTGGAAGTACTGGGAACTCAAGAGTGAGCCAGTGGGTGAGTATCCAACTTGATTTGATTTGAGTGGACTAACCTTTAAATTTCTTCCCAGTATTTCTTGCTAATAGATCAAATACAAACAATAACTTTGTCCTGTAAATGGATCATCCCAGAGGTGATCGGATACCTGTAGTTCTCTCAAATGCAGCAAATGCGTAAAAAATGAAAACTTGTCAATTGAATCCTAGTAGGTCAGACTTGCTTTGTTTACTGAGAGTAAATGTAACGATGGCAACGATCTTGGTTTCAAACGGTGTGAATGGTACTTTAGCTTCATCAGCATGTAAATGACATCATCACCATTGAGCTAATAATATAGTATAGCTCATGGCTGAGTGTGTAATTTGCTCTTTCAGTTTCCAGCCTGACTTATTATGTAATGGGAATTTTTTTTTCTTCCCAGGTCTCGTTTTCTTGTATCATCCCTTTTTTTTTCACATCCCGAGGCCTCATTCACAGCATAGCTGTTTAACCACTTGCTTACTGGGCACATAAACCCCCTTCGTTCCCAGGCGAAATTTCAGCTTCCGGCACTGCGTCACTTTAACTGACATTTGCGCGGTCGTGCGACGTGGCTCCCAAACAAAATTGACGTCCTTTTTTCCCTACAAATAGAGCTTTATTTTGGTGGTATTTGATCACCTCTGCGTTTTTTATCTTTTGTGCTATAAACAAAAAAGGAACGACAATTTAAAAAAAAATATATATATATATTTTACTTGTTGCTATAATAAATATCCCATTTTTTTTTAAAAAAAACTATTTTTTTTTCACAGTTAAGGCCGATACATATTTTTCGACGTATTTTTGTAAAAAAAAAAAAAATCGCAATAAGCGACTGATTTGCGCAAAAGTTATAGCGCCTACAAAATGGGGAACAGAATTATGATTTTTTTTATTATTATTTTTTTTACTAGTAATGGCGACTGTGATATTGCGGAGGGCATATCGGACACTTTTGACACAAATTTGGGACCATTCACATTTATACAGTGATCAGTGCTATAAAAATGCACTAATTACTGTATAAATGTGACTGGCAGGGAAGGGGTTAACACTAGGGGATGAGGAAGGGGTTAAATGTGTATCCTGGGTGTGTTCTAACTGTGTGGGGGGAGGGGGGTGACTGGGGGAGGTGACCGATGCTGTGTCCCTATGTACAAGAGACACAGATCGGTCTCCTCTCCTCTGACAGCACGTGGAGCTCTGTGTTTACACACAGAGCTCCACGTCCCTGCTGTCGTCTGCTTGTTTTCCCGCCGATCGCATGTACCCGACGGACATCGCGGCCGCCAGGTACATGCAATCGGCTCTTCAGCGATGCAGCGGGACAGTGTTTCCCCGTGGCGCGCGCGGGTAATGCACTAGAAATCACGTCCAAAGACGTCCACTTGGCGCCTCAGGTCAGTGCTGTTGACGTATTTTGTCAATAGCACGGGTCTGAAGTGGTTAAAGCACCACATGTATTGCTATGACTGCATAGCAAGCATACAAAGACAATTCATACCTATTTATTTGCAACTCAAGTGCTTTCTTAATCAAAAATGGAACTAAATGCGTTTTAAAGTGCATTGCAATCCATACTCATTCAAAGTGGCTTATTTACATGGGAACTGTAGTCTTTTTTAATGTTCTCTTAGATATCCCTATAAAAGAGATCAGATGAATGAAAATAATCTTGTCGATGTCTGATAAAACCCTGGTAAACCTGTAACTTGGGGATGCCCATTATATCTTATTCATGTGTACATACACTATATTGTCAAAAGTGTTGGGATGTCTGCCTTTACACGCACATTACTATCATACAGGATTTATATAGCGCCAACAGTTTGCGAAGCGCTTAACAAAATTAAGGCAGACATTACAATTTGGTACAAGAGGAATCAGAGGGCCCTGTTCAATAGAGCTTACAATCTAAGAGGGAGGGTCGATTGATACCAAAGGTGATAGCTGTGGGGGGATGAGCTGATGGAGAAAGTAAACAGTGTATTAGTTAGAAGCAAGATAGGCGTCTTTAAAGAGAAGGGTTTTTAGGCATCGTCTAAAGATGGATAGATTGGGCTAGGGAGTTCCAAAGGATGGGAGAAGCTCTGGAGAAGTCCTGGCGGTGAGCATGGGAAGAGGTGACAAGGGAGCTTCAGAGGTCTTGGGAGGACTGAAGATTGCAGCTTAGTTGGTATTTTGGGACTAGGTTAGTGATGTAGCTGGGGGCCGAGTTGTGGATGGCTTTGTAAATTAATGTTAGTACTTTGAATTTTATTCGTTGAGTGACTGGATGCCAGTGGACGGATTAGCAGTGTGGAGGACACTGAATGGTTGGTAAGGTGTATGAGTCTTGCAGCAGCATTCATTATGGACTGAAGGGGGAATAGTCTATGTAAAGACCATTCAATAAGGAGGGAGTTGCAGTAGTCGAGGTGAGAGATAACTAGGAAGTGAATTAGAAGCTTGGTGGTGTCATTGATTAAAAAGGCTAAGGCGGTTACCCCTAGCACCCTGGCATGTGGAGATGTACTGGTACTGGACAGCGTTCTCCGACGTTTTTGAACTTCATCGTTTTTTATTTTAGCCAATAGGAAAAATGATCATCTCTTTCATCATTTGTTGCTATGTTTTTAGATTTTTTTTCTTCTTCCTGGGTAAATATTCTATTTTTACAGAACAGATTAAAGCGACAAAAACGCCGATAGAAACGCTCGTTGACGCGCTAGATGCTTGAATCGAGCATTTCCATTTGTTTCTATGGGAATACAAATGTTCAAAAATGCCCAATTCGGGTCCAGGGTCCAGAACTTGTTTGAGCAAAAAAAAGGGTCCAGAACTTGTTTGAGCTTCAGGCGTTTGGCGTCAGGCGTTTTGGAGTGGAGATGTGAACCATCTCCATTGAGAATAATGGATTTTCCCCCTCTAGCGTTTTGGAGCTTCATGCTTTAGGCTAGAAAACGCTCAGATGTGAATGCAGCCTTAATGTTCAGGGAGTTTGGAGGCAAAAGGGAGTAAGGAGGGGGTTAGCTTGCGTGCGCGCTCCCGTGTGATACAGTCAGCATCAATAAAACACAGAAGGCCTGACTCGCAGTCTCCACTGTAATTCAACCCAAAGGAGTTCTATCAGACATGGTGCAGGCCAGTCAAGTTCCTTCATCCCAAACTCACTCATCCATGTCTTTGTTCAAAACTAAAGCTTATTGAAGAGAAGTAGTTACAATATATCATAGATTTGAATTATACAGAGAAATAACAAAAATACAGTTATCATATTGAAAACAGTTGTACAAAATATATGTCACTAAGCTATGCCGCGTACACACGGTCGTTTTTTGCGATGAAAAAAAAAGTCGTTTTTTAAAACGTCATTTAAATTGATCGTGTGTGGGCAAAACGTTGTTTTTTGTCTTAAAAAAAATGACCAAAAAAAAATTCCAACATGCTTGAATTTTTTGTGTCGTTTTTCAAAACGTCGTTTTTTGTTTCACAAAAAGTCACCGTGTGTAGCAAAAACGTCGTTTAAAACGACGTTTTTCAACCCGCGCATGCCCAAAAGCTAGTTATGAAGCGAGCTTCAATGGAAAAGAGTGGTGAACGTAACCTCGCTTTTTGTGAAAAAACGATGGTGTGTATGCAACATCGTCTTTGAAAGTGACGTTTCAAAAACGTCGTTTTTTACTTCACAGAAAACGTCGTTTTTTTTCATCACAAAAAATGATCGTGTGTACGCGGCATAACAGTTAACCCGAGGTCATGTAAGGAGTTTTCTCATAGTAACAGTAGAATAATTGTTCTGATGTAGGCAATGTTTTATTTGTAATATAATAACAAGATATAGTTAGAACCAAGATTTTATTTTCGGCAAAATAGAATGAAGTATAATTCATTAACCACTTCAGCCCCGGAAGGATTTACCCCCTTCCTAACCAGAGCACTTTTTGTGATTCGGCACTGCGTTGGCTTTAACTGACAATTGCGCGGTCGTGCGACGTGGCTCCCAAACAAAATTGGCGTCCTTTTTTTCCCACAAATAGAGCTTTCTTTTGGTGGTATTTGATCATCTCTGCGGTTTTTATTTTTTGCGCTATAAACAAAAATAGAGCCACTATTTTGAAAAAAATGCAATATTTTTTACATTTTGCTATAATAAATATCCCCAAAAAATATATAAAAAAAACATTTTTTTTCCTCAGTTTAGGCCGATACGTATTCTTCTACATATTTTTCGTAAAAAAAATCGCAATTAGCGTTTATTGATTGGTTTACGCAAAATTTATAGTGTTTACAAAAAAGGGGGTAGTTTTATGGCATTTTTATTAATATTTTTTTTTTACTAGTAATGGCGGCGATCAGCGTTTTTTTTCAGCACCAAGACATTATGGCGGACACATCAGACAATTTTGACACATTTTTGGAACCATTGGCATTTTTATAGCGATCAATGCTATAAAAATGCATTGGATTACTATAAAAATGCCATTGGCAGTGAAGGGGTTAACACTAGGGGGCAGGGAAGGGGTTAAGTGTGTTCCTGGGTGTGTTCTAACTGTATGGGGGGGGGGTGGCCTCACTAGGGGGAATCACTGATCTTCTGTCCATACATTGTATGAACAGAAGATCAGCGTTTCCCCGCTGACAGGACCGAGAGCTTTGTGTTTACACACAAAGCTCCCGGTCCCCGCTCTGTAACGAACAAGCGTGCGTGCCCGGCGGCGATCGCGCCCGCGGGCCGCCGGCGGGGTGCCCCCTAGCGGCCGCAAAAGATAGGACGTAGAGCTACGTGCTCTCGCCTAGCAGTGCCACCATCCCGCCGTATAACTGCGGTGGGCGATCGGCAATCAGTTAATTAACACGTGTCATCATTAATAGAAAGCCGTAGAAAGTCTATGCCCACGATTCTAGGTTTTGGGATTAGACATAGTATTAGATTTTTTGCAGATTTTTGTCTTCAGATTTACCAAAACCATATAATATGAGTTCAAACCTTAATGCCATATACACACGATCAGTTTTCCCGTCGGTAAAACCTTGGATGTTTTTTCAGACGGAATTCCGCTCAAACTTGTCTTGCATACACAAGGTAACACAAAATGTCTTTGAACTTTCGAGTGTTAAGAACGCGGTGACGTACAACACTACGACGAGCCGAGAAAATTAAGTTCAGTGCTTCTTAGCATGCGTCAAATTGTTTCCGAGCATGCATGTTTTTTCCGTCAGAACTACATACACACAAATGTTTTTTTCAGGAATTGTTCCTGTATGAAAAGTAGAGAACCTGCTCTCAAACATTTGCTAGCGGGATTTCCGACAGAAAGCCCAGGTTCACACTGGGTATGATTTGATATGCAATTTCACATGTCAAATCGCATCTCAAATCGGTGGCATTTGTCGGCAATGACACCGTCCAAATCGGTGCGACGCTGCATCTGCGGCGCTGCAGCAATTTCAAAAAGTAGTTCCTGTACTACTTTTTGCGATTTCGGACCGCGATTTACATTGACATCTGTGCAGAAACCTGCACAGATGTCTCTTAAATCGCGGCCGAAATCGGGACTGCCAGCGGGAGTGAAATCGTGCGAGTTTAGCTGAAATCGCACGGCTTTACTCCCGCAGCCCAGTGTGAACCTGGGCAAAAAGTCAGATGGAGCATACACACGGTTGGAATTCCCATACAAAAGCTCACATCTGACTTTTTCCGTCGGGAAAAAACAATCGTGTGTACGCGGCATAAGAGTTTCAATTTGTATGCAATCAGTCAGGCCCCTGCACTACTGTACATGGTTTTGGTAAATCTGAAGACAGAAATCTGCAGAAAATCTAAACGTTTATGATATTCAGAATGTAAGGGGAGCTATTTGTTAGGCAGTAAATGTGGTCAGCACCTCCTGTGTGCAAATTATATTTAGACATTTGTATTGGTGGGGGAGGGGGGGTTAACAAGTACAGAGTAGGGCAAGGGGAATATAAGAGAGAGATTTAGGGAGAGGGAGAGTATGGAAAATATAGGGGGGGGGGGGAGCAAGGGTAATGCATGTATGACTGAAATTCTGATCAATAACTCAAAATGAATTAAAATAACCAACAAAAGGTGTAAGTATAGTGCTTAGTATTTCAATCAGAGTGTGCATTGAAGTAGCATAGTAATGACAAACAGGGACTTTTATCAGTAGTGCTACATAACTTATCCATATGATCGATACATATGTCTCAGGCATCTCAGACATGTTAAAACTGCCTGGAGACTGGTGAGTCTTGTGGAGGCTAATGCCACTTGTTGCTACACAATGGTCTTGTAGGGTCTGTTGGTGTGGGGGGGACCATTATGTGTATAGAAGACAAAAGCTAAATCATTTAACCAAGCTTTTTTCTTCTTCAAGAACCAGTTGATTTAATGTGAAGGCACATCTGTTCCTTTTAATATGCAAGAGTGATAGTAAATAGCTTGAGATTTTTTAATTCCAAAAATTGAATTTTTTCATCAAAAAAGTGCGCTTGTAAGACCACTGCACAAATACGGTGTGACAAAACGTATTGCAACGACCGTCATTTTATTCTCAAGGGTGTTAGAATAAGTAATTTTCTAGCACAAAAAAAAACTTTAACTTGTAAACACCAAATCTGAGAAAGAGGCTGGGTCCTTAAAGCAGTGGTTCACCCTTAAACTACTCTGTCCCATCCCATCCAGCATACTGGCGTCAGCGCCAGTATGTTGTTTTTTTTTTTTTTAATTGCTCAACTTACTGTTTAATGAATAATTTTCTTTTTTGTCCACCACGGGTGAATGGCGCAGCTATGCGCGTCACGCCTTCCGAAAATAGCCGATTTAGGGCTCGGCTATTCCCGGCGCTATACGGCGCCTGCGCACAGACCTAGGAGCTGACTGCGCAGGCGCCGTATATATCCGAGTCTTATGGCTATGGCGCGTCACGCCCTCCGAAAAAAGCTGAAATAGGACTCGGCTATATACAGCGCCTGCGCAATCAGCTCCTAGGTCTGTGCGCAGGCGCCGTATAGCGTCGGGAATAGCCGAGTCCTAAACCGGCTATTTTCGGAAGGCGTGACGCGCATAGCTGCGCCATTCACCCGCAGTGGACAAAAAGAAAATTATTCATTAAACAGTAAGTTGAGCAATTAAAAAAAAAAAAAAAAACAGCATACTGGCGCTGACGCCAGTATGCTGGATGGGATGGGACAGAGTAGTTTTAGGGTGAACCACCGCTTTAAGTGGTTAATTCAATAACAAGGCCCCCCTATGACATCACAAGTGTTCAGCATTTTATATGGAAACTTTTGAATATGTTGGAAAGAACCAAATGATTGGTCTTGTTTGGCCATAGAGAAGGGGAGCAATTCTGTCACTGTGCGTTCAAGATAAAAAGTGGAAAGTCCCTTTATAACTGGCTTTTCATTAATTTGTTTATTAGTGTATCTTGTTACTCTTTGCGCTGTTTATTTAAATAGTGACATTATGTATGTACAAAGATCAGGGTACTGATGCACCTAGTAGGTTATCTTTAATAACTTAGTCTGATTAACGATGGTTTATCTCTATGTGAAGTTTTCCCCCCTTTTCTTGCTGGCTGGCCAAAAAGGCCATGGTTTTTAGTTTCACATTTTTGAAATATCAAGAACAAGTATTTTCCCATACATATTTTATGAAAATTGCTTTTGGTTTAATCTTTTTTTTGTGGTTTACTGTTCATTAATAACTCCCACCCTGTTTTGGCGGTGCTTCAAATGCAGGTCTTTTTGGACATGATTCTGCCTTTTGTGCAGCTTAATAGAGCATAATAATGGGCGACCACAGAACAGCAGAACACTATGGGAGCTGTAGGTTAAAAGAAAAAAAAAAATAAGGAAAAAAAACTTGCTGTATTTTTTAAATACTTTCATATAATTGATAACAGTTGGGAATTTTTTAACCTAAAGAAAGATTTTTTTTTCTACACATGTGCACAGTGGCATGGCATAACATACAATTTTTTTTGCAGCAATCTGTAAATTCTACATGTATTTTTATCCTAAAAAAATTATAATATCTTTATACTGTTTCTTAAAGTTGTTCTCAATTCATTTTTATTATTCTTTTTCTCATATACAAAGAAACCATATACATTAAAACAAAATTCTATCACATTATACATCTGCTTCTGTTCAATTTACCATATCTTATTCAATGTTCATGAATCACATTACCTTTTAAAACAAGATTTCCTACAACATATATCTCAATTTACTCACTATCATACATTCTCATTAGTTCCCACATACCACAAAAAAAAAAAATTACACTTTCTCTCCTTACTTATAATCATTTTATATTTTTCCCCTTTCATAGTTATTTCTTTATTATTTATATTTATTCTTTAATTTCTTTTGAGAGCTGAAATTCATCCAATTTTTGCCATATATCTGGCATTGCACTATTTATATATTCTTCTTCTCTTATCTGTCTTTTTCATATATTGTATTTCGTTCATTTCACATATCCATTCTACTATTTTTGGACTTTTATTTTATTTCCATTTGCAAGCTATTATGGTTCTAGTTGCTGATGTCATATGATGAAAAATATACTTCTCAATGCTCTTCTTGTTTCTTAAAAGTTGAAGGGTAACTCCACTTCATTGGGAAAAAAATAACAAATATAAAAAATAATATAGTATATACAGTACAATTGCAACACAAGTCATATTGTATTAAATGTTAGTAAAAGTTACCTCTCCTTTTCAATCCGCAGCTCTGTAATTTAACACAGTATAAATGAATTGCATAAAGAGGGGTAAATCCAGCATTGCATGCCCCTGTCAGGATGGGTAATCCTGTGCAGCGGTCCATATCCAGTTATGGCTTTTCCACAAATCTTGGCATTTTTTGTTTTACCCTTTTTTCCTCTTGATTTAAATATACTTTTTTTTTTCATATTTATGTGGTTTGTTATATATTCTCAGTACCAATAAAGTCCTGAATGATTTTTTTTCTATATCTTGTCTAGTTAATATGGGATGTGGCAATGGAGTTGAAGCTGGAGATTCTAAAACCCCATATGGCCTTTTAGTGTTTATTGTATAATTACACTACTACTAATCCACTGCAAGCCACAGACACTATTATTTGCCTGGTCATAATGAAAATTCTTTTATTGGATCAATTTCTCTAAAATGCTCTCATAAATCATCATTTGCTCACAGACGACCACTGTGCAACGTCTAGGAGATGAAAAGCCACTTGTTTCAGATCGGCCTGTACCACCTACTCTTGGAGCTTTGATGTGGTTCTGAGCGGGGATGCCCCCAAACCACAGAAACACAGAAAAAATAATGGGTATACCTCAAAGGTAATGTAAAGGCCTGGAAACAGAAATACTCTAATTAAATCTCGTCTGTCCTACTGGCATGTTATTGCTTTTTTCCTACATACAGCAACACTAATAGATTTTTTAATGTTACAAAAATTTAATTACGGTATGTATGGTGTTAAAAACTAGCGGTGTAAGTGTACATCATGCGTTTCTTGCGTTTCAGTGCTGATTCCAGTTACGTTATCTTATTATAAATATACTTTTAAATAAAGGGTCAGGAATTTCTTGTTAAAAAATAAATAAATCCTACACTCTTCCCACTTTGCATCTGACCAGCCTAGGCCTCGCTAATTGAACTTCTCCACCCCCCCGACCTGGGGGTGCCCTTTTCCTACCCACTTTCCCTGTTATGCATTTCATCTTCTCCTCCGTTTTTCCTTCTCATTTTATATGTCCCTTTTTTCGCCACCTGGCCTCTTCCCCCTCTCCCTTCTTCTTTTTCCTCTTTCTCTCTCTCTCTCCTCCTTTCTTCCTCTCTTTTTCTCTTTCTTTCACATTTACTTTTCCCATTTCCCATTCGCTTTTATTTCTGTCTATCTAGTTTTGTGTATATGACCCTGATTTTAGTTTTACTTTCCACATTTTAGTGGATTACTCCACACCTTACCTTCTGAGCAATAATGCTCAGTTACGTTATGTCAGGGGTGTCCAAACTTTTTTCAAAGTGGGCCAGATTTGATGAAGAGAACATGCGTGAGGGCCGACCATTTTGCCTGACATTCTTTGAACCATTAAAAATGTGTTTGTAAGAGCACTGCTCAACAAGAATTCTCTCGCTTTTGTGGCCCCAACGAATCCCCTAGCGCCGCTCAGGACTAAGGATGAGCTTGAGCGTGTTATTGGGATATACCATATTTATTGTTGTATAACACGCACCTTCACTCTAGGAGGGAACTTTCTGGATTTTTTTTTCTTTTTTAAATAAAGGAACTGTAAATTATTTTATTTTTTTTAATTAAAAGAACTGTGAAGCAAAATAATGGTCAGTGCCCATCAATGCAGCCTCCCCATTGCCATCAGTGCAGCCTCCCCATTGCATCAGTGCAGCCTGATCCATTCCCATCTGCAGCCTCAGAGGGGACAGGAGGGTGGTGGGACGAGCGCCAACAGATTACAAACAGGAGAATCTCCTGTTTAATCGGAATCCTCTTTACTACAAAGTCCCGCCTCCTATGATAGACAGAACGTCGTCCAATGGCAGCCCAGGAGACGGGACTTCCTAGTACAGATGCCACAGAGTAAACAGGAGATCCTCCTGTATGTAATCTGACGGCGCTCGTTCGCAAAAGATATATATATCCAAATTACTAGGGGGGCCACATTAAACCGGAAAAAGGGCCGTGATCGGCCCACGGGTCGGTTTTTGGACATGCCTGCCCTATGTTGATCCCCACAATTCCCAATATCGAATATGCTTTTAATGTGCACTATTCAGTTGTGCCATGTCATGCTTATTGGTTATACCCCCTGTGAGGGATTATTGCAGTTATTCTTATTTCTCAACAAAAAAAGAAGAACATTTTTAATAAAAAAGATTGTACCAGAAAAATAAAATAAAGGGCAGGAAAATGTGTTAGTTGCAATAAGGTCTCTAAATGCAGATCGTAAGAGAAGAGTTTACCAACATTGGAGCATCTTTATAAAAACTGTAATGGCAAATTCACACATGTGCAGGTGAATTACAGTTCTCATGGTCATGTTACAGAAATATAGCCTCAACAATTAGGCCCACAAGGGACAAACCGCATCTGAGGGACCTCTCCTGTGGGTGGAGAGCATTTTTTTTCATGACACCACCACATAGGTGTCTGTGGGTGATCTGGTTTGTTTGTTGCCTGGATCTGCACTTGGGGCCCACTAGACTTGAATAGGCAAACCCCATGTGTCCAATGTGTCTGGTAAGGTAATGCTGATATGTAGGTGTGAACAAAACTTTAGGGCCGGGTTCACATATGTGCAGCTGTGGTTTGCAGTCCGGAATCTGGTGCGTTTCTGTTCACAGGCTCAGGTTTGAAGGTTTGCCTGAATTCACACCTGAACCGGACCCAAAAACACACAAGGACCCTTTTTGAAACCGCACCCTGGCTGCCCCAGACATTTATAAACTGGCTCCATTGAGCCGGTCACATTCACATGTCATGCGAATTGGATGCAGTTTAAAACACATCCATTGCATATATGTGAACCCAGCCTTAAGCTTATTTAACCACTTAAGGACCTTGCCTGTTTTTAAGAATCGGTATTTACACATTAAAAACATTTTTTTTGCTAGAAAATTACTTAGAACCCACAAACATTATACATTTTTTTCCTAACACCCTAGAGCAGGGGTGGCAAACACAAGGCCCGCGGGCCGAATCCGGCCCGCCAAGCCTTGTCATGTGGCCCGCACAGCATCACCTCTTGTTCTCACAGCAGCGCAGTAAAAACCCGATTTTCGTCCCTCCATAAACTTCTATGGGACAGGAGAAGTTGCATGTAAATGTAGGGGTGTCTGGTTGCATCTGTGTTGGCTCACTGTGGTCAATACAATGTCACAGTGCACAGTTCCCCCCTACACAAATGGGAGAGGCTGAGTCTGCTCTGCCTTCCCCCTCCCCTCTTCCTGTGTGAAGTCCGTGCCACACTGCTGATGCGGCCCTCGACGAAATTGAGTTTGACACCCCTGCCCTAGAGAATAAAATGGCCATCATTGCAATACTTTTTGTCACATCGTATTTGCATGGCGGTCTTACAAGTGAATACAAATTTTTTTTATATTGTGAAAGGACTAGAATTCTTATTACAAGGAACCTAAACATCCATTATAATAGGATAAAGCATGACAGGTCCTCTTAAATATGAGATCTGGGGTCAAAAAGACCTCAGATCTCATATTTGGGCTAAAATGCAATAATAAAAAAAAATAGTCGTTTGAAAAAAATTACAAAAATAAATTGTCTCTTCAAGACGTATGGGCGGAAGTGACGTTTTGACGCCACTTCCGCCCTGCTATGTTAAGGAGACATGACAAGCCACGGACAGGACCTGATCGCCTCCTTTTATTTTCACCTGGTAATTCTCCAAATAACACACTTCCTGCCCTGGGTGGCTACAACCACTTTTGCACTGTATCTGTGCAGGGACCTATGGTTATCACCCAGGCTGGACAGTGCCATCCGTCTCCTTGCTAGCTACGTTGATGGAGGGCTATGGAGGAAGAGGGAGTACCCTGTCCAACTTTGTAACTAGGCTCACAAAGTAGGAACATGGAACAGAGTACTACATATGCTTTGTACCATGGTTGACAGGATACTGAAAAATAAATTAAAGTGAGGATTCTTCTTTCAATTTGAATTCCAGGAAATCAGCTAATTTCTAAAAAGTGATGGCACACTGAGTTAGATCCAAGGAGCTTCATGACATCTCCCGGGCTTATCTCTATTATTTACATATAGCTCTGCCAAAAAGACACTCTGGGATCTGAGAGAAGGGTGGCACACAGAGCAGCTATGCCCGCCTTTCCCTTCTGATGCCAATTCACAGAAGCCTTTGTATTTTGTGAATGTTTTCACTTTATACCAAGGCTTCTGTGAAGCAGCAGGGGGATGGGTGGGGATAGTAGCCGCAGAAACTCTCCTGTTCAAGATGCATAACTCAGGCATCTGGAAATACAGCGATCGCTGTCTTTCGTGAGTAGTATAAATCTGTCAGTTATAAATAATTGAGCTAAGTCAAGGAGATATCAGGCTTTATTCCCAGCTGGACACAATCTAGAGCTGTCTACGTGAGTAATATGCTGCTAAATTAACCAGAGGGATTCCTACACATGCTGTGAGGCATTTTTGCTGTTTGCTGTTGTGACGGGAGCCCTTAATTCTTTTGGGTTTGCAATTCACCCGTTGGTTTAGATATTTGGACACCAGTTTTGATATACCCTCCTCAGATCTCA
This sequence comes from Rana kukunoris, assembly GCA_029574335.1. Taxonomy (NCBI): domain Eukaryota; kingdom Metazoa; phylum Chordata; class Amphibia; order Anura; family Ranidae; genus Rana; species Rana kukunoris. The sequence goes on along the minus strand of CM056049.1, from coordinate 672,604,798 downwards.
GGATTGGTGGCATCACATCAATGGTCTCTTTCTATGCCTACATTTGGATTATGATTTGATATTTCATCTCACTTCACTATGGACTATTTGCACTTGATATTCGGTTATTCATATTACTTTGGTACTTTCAGTGTATATTTTTGCTTTTTTATGCTTTATGGATTTTTCACATATATGATTACTCTGCACATGACTGATACATTGATACTTTTGATTATTTTTATTAGGATGATGATCTAAACCAGGGGTGGCCAACCAGTGGCCCGGGGGCCACATGTGGCCTGCGGAGCCCTCTGATGTGGCCCGCGACCTCCTGCTCTGAAATGGTGGGTTGGCAAGCCCAGATCGCATGTTGCTGACCCGCCATACCACAGCATCAGTGTTGTGAATGAAGCTGGTGGTAGAGGAAGAAAGTGGCTGTGGAGTAGAGCCCCAAAAGGCGATGCTTCCTCTACAGTGCTGGCTTTTACCACAGGCAGAGTCTATGGCAAAGTTCAGCTAACCCGCAGGATAGACACAGGTGCACTACGCTGAGAGCAAACCACAGAACATCAGTGTGAAAGCAGTCTTAGGCCCTTTTCACACAATCAGCCCGACCAAATGGGACCCTCAATTCACCTGTATAGAGCGACAGATGTCTGTTTACGCCCACCTACCTTCAATCCGAAAAACAGAAGGGAGTTCGTACCCTTTTGTCTGGGCGGAACGGAGGGCCATAGCGTAAATGTGACCTGTCACCTGCCCGCTCCGCTCATTGTGGCCCTTGACTGGTTGCCAAGTTAGTTAAGTGGCCCTCGCTCTTCAAAAGGTTGGGCACCCCTGATCTAAACTGTTTGGCGCTACACTTCCATATATACATGCCTTAATTTTGTACAAAGGAGCTGAATTCCTGGAATTCAGCTTTTAAAGTCGATCACTATGACGAGTGGGAACACTTTTGCTTTGGTGGTGTACTGACCAGAATATCTAAAGTCCTTGGTCCATTTAAATCTAAAGTTCTCTTAAGCCCTGTACACACGAGCGGTTTGTCTGATGAAAACTGACCGTTTTCATCGGACAAACCGATCGTGTGTGGGGCCCATCAGTTTGTTTTCCATCGGTGAAAAAAAAATAGAACATGTTTTAAAATTTTCCTATGGATAAAAAAAACGGTCAAAAATCCATGCATGCTCAGAATCAAGTCGACGCATGCTCAGAAGCATTGAACTTCATTTTTCTCGTAGTGTTTTACGTCACTGCGTTTGGACACGGTCGGATTTTTGACCAATGGCCAGTAGACAAGACAGCTTCATCGGATATCCGATGAAAAAATCCATCGGATTAGATTCAGATATCCGATCGTGTGTAGGGCTTTAGACAAATAAAGATAGCAGTGATTATTATCATTATTTAGGTACTTATATATCGCTGTCAATTTACGCAGCGCTTTACATATACATCGTACATTCACATCGGTCCCTACCCTCAAGGAGCTTACAATCTAAGGTTCCTAACTCACATTCATATACTAGGGCCAATTTTAGACAGAAGCCAATTAACCTATCAGCATGTCTTTGTCACATTCAGCCACTAACTGAACGTGACCCATTCAAGTGAATGGGGCAATGCTGCTACTGCCCTGCATTGCATGCGGTTGCATCGTGGCAGTGCAGCATTAAGGGGGTAAAAGAGATGGTGAGGAGGGAACATACTGCCTCCTCACGGCTTGGCATGGGGCACTTTTCACGGGAGAGGCAGGCTTTTCAGCTGGTGTAAACAAGGCCTTAAGCCCCATACACACTATCAGTTTTCCTAACGGTTTTCTCTTCAGGTTTACCAAAACCATGTAGTACAAGGGCCTGCCTGATTGCATACAAGTTGAAACTCATGAGGTTTGACCTCATATTAGATGGTTTTGGTAAACCTGAAGAGAAAACCGTCAGGAAAACTGATAGTGTGTACGGGGCTTTACTCTCTGGAGTGAATTTCCTGTAATCGGTTGCTCTGGGTTATTTTGTTAAATAAATCAATTTTTGCCTGTTTTTTGGCAGGATGAGTCTTCAGAAAGAATCTTTCATAACAGAATCTCCATTCTCACTCACTAAACAGAGACATTTCCCTGTTCTAATATTTGGAACGCTCCCAGCTAATGTGTTTTTGTGCCTTTAAGAGTATCGGAGTTGCACATGGTAATCATTTTGCCAGATTTGTGTAATTCATCTTCTCTCCTGATGGCTGAATAGAGGCAGAATGTGCTGTATAAGCAGAAATGCTACTCAGAGAGTAATGTAAATATTCAGCTCCTCGTGATTTACGTCCCCTGAGGTTAAAGTTGAAAGTATTGGAAGAAAGGCATTTACTGCTTGTAAAAAAATCTCCAGTATATATGGTGCGAATGTATTGTTAAATATATATCAATTCTTTGAGAGGTTTTAAAGCAAGTATATAAAGTGTTTATAGAGCATATAATGGTTTGGGAGGCATGTGTAGTCTTCAGAGTAAGTGGCATAAGACCTTTTTGTCTACCCACTGAATAAAGGGGTACCAATATGCCTGTATAAATCACATTGGTACTAATGTTCTTTTAAAGGGGAGGTTCGCCTAAAAAAATTTTTTAACATTGCATTTATGACATTAAAGATGATTAGAATCGGCTGTTTTTTTAAAAAAAAAAACGCTCCGTACATACTGTTTCCAAGGTGTATTCTCAACCCGGCTTCCGGGTATGACGGTCGGGGTTGGGCGTTCCTAATTGATGGACAGGCATCCGTCCGACGCATACAGCCCGTCACGAGATTCCGAAAGAAGCCGAACGTCGGTGCGCAGGCCCGTATAGAGCCACACCGATGTTCGGGTTTTTTCGGCATCTCGTGACGCGCTGTATGCATCGGACGGATGCCTGTCCATCAATTAGGAACGCCCGCTCCCAACGATCATACCCAGAAGCCGGGTTGAGAATACACCTTGGAAACAGTATGTACGGAGCGTATTTAAAAAAAAAAAACAGCCGATTCTAATCATCTTTAATGTCATAAATGCAATGTTAAAAATGTATTTTTAGGCGAACCTCCCCTTTAAATAGCCATTAAAATCTGTTAGACAGAAAAGATCACATAATCTTGTTCACACTAGCGGTTGAGTAGCAGTAAAACTGCACCACCTGGTCTTGTTTTTACCACCACCAACTGCTCCCCCTTTTGCTGCAGATGTGGGGAATATACGTATGCTGTGACATATACTACAGCGGAAAAACACAACCCATTCAAATAAATGGGGCCGTTCTCCATACCCCTTGCACCCATAGGGAATGCTCACGGTCACAGTGTGCTAGTACAGGGTTCAAGGGATTAAAGCAGGCAGTCTGAAGGTGATACAACACCTCCTCACCGCCTGTCAAATGCTCTCTGAAGAGCGGTCCAAATACAGATTGCTCTTCAGAGACCAAAGCAAGTGTGAACGAGCCCTTAAAGCAGAACTTAACCCTCCTATCCTTTACAGCCAATAGAGGGACCTTGATCTGCAATTGTCATGATGCTACACACGTGATCAGCTAAGACACCAGCCACTTCTTGACTTGACAGTTCTGTTCATAGGCGTACGCACAAGGTGTGGCAGGTGTGCCTGGGCACACCCTAATCATCCCATGCAGCACATATTTCCTTTACTGGCCAGGCTTCCTGGCTTTCCTTCAATGTTCAGCACCTGTGCTGTACAGTGTTATTGGTTGCTATGTTGCCTTAACAACAAGTCAATCTGTGGTGTGGCCAGGCCACCTGCGTCCTAGCAACAAATGATTCTGTGTGGCTGCCAATATCCTAGCAATTAGTGACAGCTTGTGGTCGCCAGCATCCTAGCAATTAAAGAAGCTGTGTAACCACCAGCATCCTAGCAACAAATTATATTATGCGGTTGACAACATCCTAGCAACCAATGACAGAGTACGGCCGCCAGCATCTTAGCAATCAAAGACGCTGTGTAACCACCAGCATCCTAGCAACAAATGATGTTGTGTGGATGCCAACATCCTAGCAACCAATGACAGCGTACGGCTGCCAGCATCCTAGCAATTAAAGATGCTGTCTAACCACCAGCATCCTAGCAACACATTATATTATGCGGTTGCCAACATCCTAGCAACCAATGACAGAGTACTGCCGCCAGCATCCTAGCAATCAAAGAAGCTGTGTAACCACCAGCATCCTAGCAACAAATGATGTTGTGTGGCTGCCAACATCCTAGAAACCAATGACAGCGTGCGGCTGCCAGCATCCTAGCAATCAAAGATGCTGTGTAACCACCAGCATCCTAGCAAAAAATTATGTTGTGTGGCTACCAGCGTCCTATCAACTTGCTAAAGAGGGCATCAAAATTGGTCACCTCTCACTCTGCAGTAAAAAAATGTAGCTACTATAATATTAAATAGGTATCCTACTGTGTCCTGGTGAACATTCACTCTATCATCATATTTGGTAGAATTTAGGTGGGTCTCCCTTCAAGCAGCCCTTTTGCCTGCAAGGGTCTTGACTGTCCGTCAATGTAGTGCATTTATTTTTTTCCCCCCAAATACACCGCAGACTGTGCTTTTCTGGAATAATTTAGATTACCCAGAAACATTCCAACCTGCCATTCTATACAGAGTAATTATACTGCTTCCCGTGAGCTGGTGACAGGGAGTGTTTTTAGTGTAAATATCAGTTAATTAATTCATATGTAAGAACTGCCCGCCAGAGGCTCCAGATTTATTTTCATACTAATATGAACATATGTTTCTTGTATTTTACATTTAGTGCAGCTTACCAGAAATCTGTATGACGCTGAGAAGTGTTTTCACAGTAAGGTGTCTGTACACAAGCAAAGTGTGTATCTGTTCTTAAATATTTTGTGGGAACTACAAAGCACCCAGAGCTATTACATCCTCTACTCTGAATTTATTCCGCCTTCCTAAAGTTCAACTGAACCTTCACTTTAAATCAGATAAATACATTCCAGGTGCATCCAAATGCAAGGCATTTATACGATTTGTTTTCTTTCTACAACTACTAAGGTTTGATTAGAAAATCCTTGCTGTCTGTGAGGAAGCAGCGATCTCTCTGTATAGGTCCAACACGCCACCTACTGAGTCAGGCGGCGTACACACGACCAAGGTTCTCGCTAGAAACCAGCGAGAACCTCGCTGGAAGCTGCATTCCAGCGAGAACCTCGGCCGTGTGTACGCTCTCGGCGAGCATCCCGTCGGGAATGCCATCGAGCAGAAATAGAGAGCATGTTCTCTATTTGCTCGACGGCCCGCCTGGATGAATGGCTGGTTGCCATTCCCGACGGGCGGGTCGCCGAATCTGACGGCCGGCAGAGAACCTCGACGGGCGGAACGATGTGTTCTGCCCGTCGAGGTTCTCTGCCGTGTGTACGCGGCTTTAGAGCTAAAGCTCTCCATTTAGCAGCGAGCATGGACTTTGTTAATATTTGAGCTCTAGGTCTTATGCCGCATACACACGATAGGTTAGTCTGATGAAAACGGTCTGATGGAGCGTTTTCATCAGACCAAACCGATGGTGTGTGGGTCCCATCGGTTATTTATCCATAGGTTAAAAAAATAGGAACTTGTTTTAAAATTATCTGATGGATAAAAAACCTATAGAAAAAAACGATTGTCTGTGGGTACGTCCATCGGTTAAAAATCCATGCATGCTCAGAATCAAGTCGACGCATGCTTGGAAGCATTCAACATGGTGTGTAGGCACGACTGATCATCAGTCAGCTTCATCGGATAACTCCATCAGACCGTTCTCATCAGACTAACCTATCGTGTGTACAGGGCATTACAGTTAGTTTTCTTTCTAAAGCAGCCACAGTCTGGAGAAAATGACAGCAGTTGGGACGCTTGGTCTTTGTGTGGAAGCAGTGGTCTCTCTGCAGAGGTCCAACATGCCACCTACTGAGTCAGAGTGTCACATACCTTTGTTGGAAGCCGAGTTGACGAGAGGGCTACCCTTGCAGCTCTGGTCCGAGCACCCCTAAATGTGGCGACAGAGGTACAGGGCTCTAAGAAGCAGAGGTGCTGGTAGCTTGATAGCAGGTGGCTTTCACAATTAGGGACATAGCCAAGGTGAGCTGGGGCCATATACTGTGAGACAGCAGCGCAGTCAGGACACAGGCTGGGGTCTCCAGCCAGAGCAAGGTCCAGTAGCAAGCCCAGGTCAGCACCAGAAGGTAAGGCAGAAAATAGTCGAAAGTGTCCGATATGACTGCCATAATGTCACAGTACCGATAAAAATCTCAGATCACCGCCATTACTAGTAAAAAAATTATAATAATAAAAATGTCATAAATCTATTGCCTATTTTGTAGAAAGCTCTATTTGTGGGGAAAAAAATACGTAAAATTAGGTTTGGGTCTACAAAAACTGGTATGTTGTTCTTCATACCTGATTAAACCCCAGCTGCCATCATCTCCATAAATCATTTTTTCTGTACATTCTTGTATTCTAGTTGGCTAACACAAGCCGCACTGCGCAGTCACCTCTACTGAGCATGATCTCACCTTCAGGTATAGACGATGCGCTCTTGGCTGCAGGTTTTCAGTGTTTACATGGTGGATTGGGCTAGCTGAAACCTGTCTACAGTGGAGATGTGTCTCTTCACATTTCCAAAATCTGTAGCCGTGTGGCAGCTGTTGTTATAGATTCTAGTTTTACAAAGTAAACTCGAGCAACTGTGTAACTAAATATATTGCACATTCTACCAACAAAGTATCTCTTATCAATATCATACTAATGGGTCGAATATCGTATGAAAACAGTCGTCCGAGGAGGAATCGTACGATAATCGGATCGTTAGTACAGAGCTTTCGGGAGCCGATCATGACAATTCATCCAATATTATTGGATATTATTGGATAATATTATTGGATCGAACAAGCACGAAAATTTTCTTTTGTACGATACCAGATTGTACGATTTTTGTTTAGTCAGTACAGTTGTCGCCCGAAAATACAATACAATACAAATACATTACAACACATGACATCACTTCTGATTTATTTTTTTCTGTCCTACAAGAATTTTCGTGACTAACCTATTCAATTTCTACTTGCGATTATTAAGGGGAAAAAAGTCGGACGATCTGTCGTCCAATTTTCAAGCCATAAGTGCTGAATCATACCAGTGCACACGTTAACACGGTTGCAGACCAGTGTCCATTTTGTAGGAACAGTTGCTTTCTTAGAGCCCATTCACACAGGGGCGACTCGTCAGGAGCGACAGCCACCTGACAAGTCACGTCCCGCTCTGTTCAATAGAATCGTTCTAATAGGAGTGACGCAAGTTGCTCTGACTTAGAAAAAGGTTCTTGTACGACTTCGGGGGCGACTCGGGCGACTTGCATTGACTTCTATACAGAAGTCATTTTGCAAGTCGCCTTTGAAGTCAGGACACCTTGCCGAGTCGCCCCCAAAGTCATGCCGCCCCTGTGTGAATGGGTTCTTACAGGCACTGTTTATATTTTGCTTAGCTTTATTGAAATGACACATGTACCACTGTGGAGCTGCATGCAGGGTACAACAGCATTTGCATCCTCCTTTTAAGAAAAGTGCGCCTTGTTGGCTTATTTACACTTGCAGTTGGGGGTCATTAAAACCCTGTGGTTGAGACATGTTTTTACCACCCCTCAACTACTCTCCCTGAAGCTGTATTGGCAGCGACCAGAGGTGTACACATGTCATGTCTGAAGCAGGAATTATACCCCCAATTGCACATGGTGGGCGGTACCACTGCCAAGTGCAACCCATTTAGTTTTCGGGGCCATACTGCAACCACACACACACAATGCACGTGTTTGTAGTAGTATTTAGGGGGTTTAACCTGTTCAACCCCAAAAGGTTTACCCCTCTTCATGACCAGACCATTTTTTTGCAATATGGAAATGTGTCACTTTAACTGACAACATGATCATGGGACGCTGTACCCAAATAAAATCCTTTTTTCTCCCACAAATAGAGCTTTCTTTTGGTGGTATTTGATCACCTCTGCGGTTTTCATTTTTTGCGCTATGAACAACAAAAGACTGACAATTTTGAAAAAAATATATATTTTTTTTTACTTTCTGCTTTTAAACATACCCAATGAAAAAAAATCTAATGTATTCATCAATTTAGGCCAATATGTATTCTGCTAAATATTAAAAACAAAAAACAAAAACAATAAGCATATATTGATTGATTTGTGCAAAAGTTATATTTATGGAATTTATATATATTTTTTTTTTTACTAGTAGTGGTGATGGTGGTGATCAGCGATTTTTGGTGGGACTGTGACATTGCAGTGGATACTAAGTGACACTTTCTGGGGACCAGAGACACTAATACAGTTATCAGTGCCCAAAAAAATGCACTGCCACTGTACTAATGACACTGGCAGGGAAGGGGTTAACATCAGGGGTGATCAAACGGTTAAATTTGCTACTAGGGAGTGCTTTCTAACTGTGTGGGGGGATGTGTTTTGACTGGGGAAAGACAGAGATCTGTGTTCCTGCTTAGCAGAAACACAAGATCTCCATCTTCCCCTCTCACAGAACGGCGGTCTGCCTTGTTTACATAGGCAGACCGCCGTTCTGCCTCTCCTAAGAACGATTGTGGGGTGCCGGCCAACATCGGGTCCGCCGGACCCGCTGATTGGCTCCCGCTGTGTACAATGAGAGCAGGTTGCCGGTGGCACACCCGCCCGGACCCAGTGCACGAAATTACATACAGGTACATGCAGGAGGGCCACCCTGATGCAGTATATGTGCAGGACGGGGTGCAATTCGTTTTTCACTCCTGTGACGCGTTTTCAGCAGAGATCAGTCTGAAGTCTGCTCTCTGCTGACGTCACTGCCATCAGTCGGGGCAGCATGTCATCCCAACTTCCGAAGTTTGGATCTGCCAGCTGCCTTGACTGATGGCTGTCTCAGCGAGACGCTGAGACGGCCGCTCCCCGCCCCTCCACAGCTCTGCTCGGGGAGGAGTGAGAACGAAGCCATCAGCGATGTTCGGTGGCTCGGTTCTCAGTGCAGAGACGGCAGGGGACAGCTGCAGCTTTGGTCTGATGCTGTATTCACCTAGGTAAGTATAAATCTAAAATAAATTAAAAAAACATACTTTCTATTAAGTTCTTTTTATTTTGTTGAAAATCATATCATGCTGATTGTAAGAAGGTCCAAATAAAACATATTCATAAATTTACTATTCTTTGATTTATAAATCTGATATTTTGGTCCAAAAATATTTATAAAATGTGGCCCTTGCACTGTAATGTTTGGAGGCACCTAAGCTACTAGATGATGTTGAACGTCCTCCAGCCAGAAGATAAGGTGGGCGATATCGAAACCTATAGCACCTTCTGATGTACACTGTGAGAAGCTTCAGGGCAGGCACAGTACCCTCGTGTGACTTGACCTTGTGTGACAGTGCAGTGTTTTAGCCCTGACAGATAGTATTTCCGATGCCCCTGTGTGCATGGCCTTCAGAGACAAGTCTCGGATGAACAGGGAAGTTATTGTCAGGCTGTTTATGCTCTGTCTCTCCTGTACCTAATGGAATGGAGCTCTAATACCGGTGATGTCATGTAATCATCTCATAGATGTGTCAGAACTGTAATGAGCAGCCAAGCTGTACAAATACACGGCAAGTGTTGCTGCATGTTTCCTTCACATGTAATTGCAATGGGGTGACCTCCATTGTACGATGTCCTCAGCATTCCGGAGGGGTGAGATGTTCTGGGACGGGAGCCATCTCTGGTGACACTATGACTGCAGTGTGTAATCAGCTTTGCCACCCTTATGTATGAATTCTGGGCATGGCTGAATGAAAAATGGAACCTTGGCACAAATGAAATTGCTAATTCCTCTGATTACTCTGCAGCGACAGCTAGAAAAATAAGAAATGGAAAGTTAAGGTGTTCCCCATGGCAATTAGATTACTTAATTTAAAATATAGAGCCCTGGGATGGAGAGTCAGCATTGCGCAAGTAGCTATTGGAAGAGTCCTCCCTTTTTTGGGGACCCCTCTCTTAGCATACCCTCTCAATACTGGAGGGCACATAGGCTGGTATAGACATTGCAGGGGCTGCACATGTGCCTTCTACTTGCCATGGGGATACCAGCTTGACTTGGAGGTGGGCACTCTCTTATAATATGTATTCTCATAATGTGTGCTCTTTAAATGTTTTCTGGTGGGCGCGCCATGCTATTCCTTTATCTACCCTGTTACCCAGAAAATAAGTCCTACCCTGACGAAAATAAGACCTGGCGTAAGTTTCTGGGATGGCTGCAATACAAGCCTTACCCCAAAAATAATTTTAAAACCTTGTAAAATCATGTAATCCATTCTGTAAAAAGATTATATATATATATATATATATATATATATATATATATATATAATGTGTGTGTGTTTCCTTGTGTAACTTTAATTTTGAAAATACCCTATATTTACAGCACTGCTGGGTGCTCGTGTGACCTACCGGAGCTCTTCTCTTCTCCTCCCAGCTGACATCAGTGACCCCCCCCTTTCCAGTGTCTGGAGCGAGGTTTTCGATAAAGTTAATAAAGATGCTCAAGGAGACACCCATAGCATTATATAATCTGTTTATAGAACAGAATACATGACTTTACAAGGATTTTAACAAAGGTTTATTTTTGGGATTAAAGAATTTCACAATGCTGACTCCTGAGCTGACAGGGGGAGGAAATTTGATATACATACAGTAAATAAATAAGACATTCCCTGAAAATAAGCCCTAGTGTGTCTTTTGTAGCCAAAATTAATATAAGACCGGTCTTATTTTTGGGGACACACAGTATATCTGCTCTACCATTGCCATACACGTGGTAATTAGATAGAGCAATAAGAGCCCTGTACTCCTCTGTAGTAGAAATAGGGCTCGGGTTTTTATTGCTGGTTTGTTCCCCATAGCGGCTTGCAAGGGGTTGGCAATACATTCTGGGACTTCTGCAATGGCGAGAAAATCAAAAGTTACTCATCTGTGCGATAACAATAGCCCATTATATGTTATAGCTATAATGAGCCCGTCATTGAATGTATTACCATGATGTAGATTAATGTGAGTTTATCTTGCCGGAACACAACATTAATTCTGATTATTTTCTATTCTGATAGGTCATCGCACAATGAGCTAGAAAAGCACAGGTAAGCATCACATTCTTATTTTTAACTAGAATTTGTCAGATTGTCATTTTATTTTACTTACTATTTATGTTCAGCGGAAGAAAAATGGTCTATCTTTAAAGTTAATCTTTGGGTAGATCTAAAATTCACAAAAACAATGCAGCTCTGCATTCATTATTATGTCCCTAAATGTATTTATAAAATACAAGTGTTGTAAGTACCTACATTTCACTTGGTATTTCCTTGGTAGTTCCTTTACATCAGGGTTAAAGAGGAACTTTAATCCACTTGTTTGTGGCTCGGTTTCACTTCATCGGCACCACCATTTTGGAAAGTCTGGAACATGTGCAGATGTGTCAGTGGGTTCTACCCCACCTTCGGGACCTGACAGAACCCTGCATTGTATCTGCATATGCACAGAGCGCAGATCCTGGACTTCTTTCACTGAGCCATCCTTGCAAAACCTGTGTTTCTACAGATGTGCTGATGGTCTCTTCTAGGTCACAAAGCCTTCAACACATTAGCGCATGCACAATGTCATTCTTGCCTTGGGGAGAAAGGAGGAAGTACTTCCCTGCAGTACCAAAAAATAAGAAAGCAAAGAAAAAGTATACCATATATATATAAATAAATATATATATATATATATATATATATATATATATATATATGTATATACGCTGGTATACACTATATTACCAAACATATTAGGACACCTGCCTTTACACGCACGTGACATTCATGGCATCCCAGTCTTAGTTCATAAGGTTTAATATTGAGTTGGCCCACCCTTTGCAGCTATAACAGCTTCAACTCTTCTGGGAAGGCTGTCCACGAGGTTTAAAAAGTGTGTCTATGGGAATGTTTGACCATTCTTCCAGAAGCGTAGTTGTGAGGTCAGGCACTGATGTGGACAAGAAGGCCTGGCTTGCAGTCTCTGCTTTAATTTAACCCGAGGGTGTTCTGTCAGGTTGAGGTCAGGACTCTGTGTAGGCCAGTGAAGTTTCTCCACCCCAAACTCGCTCCTTCATGTCTTTATGCACCTTGTTTTGTGCACTGGTGTACAGTCATGTTGGAACAGGAAGGAGCCATCCCCAAACTGTTCCCACAAAGTTAGGAGCATGAAATTGTCCAACATATCTTGGTAAACTAATGTCTTAAGAGTTCCCTTCACTGGAACTAAGGGGCCAAGCCCAACCCCTAAAAAACAATCCCACATCATAATCCCCCCTCCACCAAATGATTTGGTGTTATACTTACCAGCTCTGTGCAATGGTTTTCCACAGAGCAGGCTTGATTCTCTTCTTTTTGGGTCCCACGTCCCGCCAGCGGCGCTAGCTCCTCCCCCCTGTCATATGTCCCCAATTCAAGCCTCTTGCTTTGTGGCTCAGCACCACCAATTTGCTTCTGCTGTTGTGTGAGCTAGTGAGAAGAGAGAGACCTGGGAGAGCTGCTGCTCTCATGTACATCGATGGATCTCGATGGGGCTCAGGTAAGTATAAGGGGGCTGGAGAAGAAACAGCATGTAGATAAGATCAGGGCACATGGATTAGAGGGGTGGCTCCACTGTGCCCTGCATGGGTGGCCGCTACAGTTTTTTACCTTAATGAAGGGAATGCATTAAAGGAGAAGTATAGCCAAAGCTCGTTTAGCTGTACTTCTCCTGTGGATCACAAAAGTGCAATTCATTTTGCACTCCTGTGATCCGTTCTCAGCAGAAAATTCCGCTCTCTGCTGACGTTTTCAAAATCATGCCAGGCCCCGCATCATCACAACAATGGAAGTCTGGATCAGCCTGGACTGACACCCGTATCAGCCTCTCCCAGACCCTCTCCCAGCTCAGCACTCCAGTGCGCAAGGAGGAGCAGAGCGGAGAGCTGCTGGTTGACAGCTGTGAGAACCGAGCCATTGGCAAGTTTCGATCACTTAGTTCTCAGTGTAGAGGCATCGGGGGACAGATGCAGCATTGGACCGATGCTGCATCCACCTAAGTAAGTATGAAACTGAAAAAAAAATCCCATACTTCTCTTTTAAGGTAAAAAAATCTTCTGCCATTCGAATCACTTTAAAGCGGAGGTTCACCCTAAATATAGTCTTTTTCCATGTGATCCAGCATACTGGCGTCAGCACCAGTATGCTGTTTTTTTTATTCTTAAATTGGGTATTTTCGGAACCAGTGACGGGCTATACAGGCGCCATCCCCCGCTGGGGAGATAAATCAAAATTGAAGATTAGACAGTAAGTGGGGAATTAAAAAAAAAACAAAAAAAAAACAGCATACTGGCGCTGACAATAATAATAATAATAAAAAAGAAGGTGAACAAAGATGAACTTAGCCTTTAAGGGGGTAATTTACTAAAACTGGAGCATGCATCTGTTGCAGCTCTGCATAGAAACTGCATAGAAACTGCCAGTCCAGTTTCGTTCAGGCCAGCTGTCCAAATCAGTCATTCACAAAACATAGAGAGGAAGGGGAATCGTCATGTGCAGTATTTAAAAATACCATTTATTTAAACCAGGCATAACTCACACATGGGCAACAATATAAAGCATATCACAAATCAACCTCTGAACACTCTGGCGGGCATATTGACATCACCATGTTAGCTCCACTATATGCGTTTCGTCCAAAAGGATGCCTTTTAAAAGGGCTTATGGAAACATATTATGCACCCTACTTTGCCAACTGATCTTAAATAGGATCATGCATTATTATCATATTAAAGCAAAGTTCAAGTGATACAGAAACTAGTAAAGCGACAGCGGCTTGGTATAGAAGTTTCAACCAACACGTGGTTGAGCGTCCCACCCCTTATAAACCTCTATTGGCTTATAACTGTAATAATAACCTGGCAGGTGTTTTAACTCTACCCCGCTTTGTCTAAAACAAAAGTTCTGGCTATTTATACACTTTAAAAAAGTTATAAATATTAATTTAAAGTTTTAATAGGATTACTGCAAGAGCTGCTAGTAAACTTTTGGAACTGCCATATTTATCGCTTTACACCTTTTTAATGTTTTCTTGCTGCCTCTGAACTCTCCTGAGACTTTAAGTACACAAGCAAATCAAAAATGGAAATGACAGCACCTGTTATGTGATCAGGATACCGGTAATCACATGTTAGTAGTTGACTACTAAAATACATAGGGGAATTCAGGCCTTTGTAGAACTGAGTGGTCAATGCAGATTCCACTGCTAGAGTATCATTGTTCATGCATTGAGCAGAGGACTATAAATCACTGAACAGCAGGAAGTTGATGTAGAAGAATGTGAGACATCATTATTGTGCAGTCTGGTTCCAGTCCTCGCAGTGTATGTTCCTTGGGAAGGAGTCCCCATGTTATGAGACACACAACGACTCGTGCTCCAAGTGCCTTCTGCCTTCAGATCTATTTTAGGTCTAAATGCTGCCATATTTTGTGTGATTCACGTGTTCTTTACATACACATGGTAGCTTGCATTTGTCATTTTTCAGTGGATAAAGAGTTTAATTGAATGTGTTGTATGCAGACTGCAATGGTACAAATCGTCAGCTTCCTCCACAGTCACAGTAAAAACCATGGGCCGGATTCACAGCCATCGGCGCATCTTTATGCCGCTGTAGCGTATCTTCTTTACGCTACGCCGGCGCAACGTTGAGAGGCAAGTGTGTAATTCACAAAGAAAATGCGCCCAACGTTGCGCCGGCATAGTGTATATTCGTCGGCATAAGCCAACGTAAGTCAAAGTAGGTGGAAGTGGGCTGGAAGTGGACGTGATGCATGATAATGAAGCGTGACCCCATGAGCGTCATCCAAGTACTTAAAAAGAAACGGCGCATGCATCGTATCTTCGACGTATCCCCGTGCGCATGCGTACTACTACATCGAAATAACTGCCTAAGATACGTCAAATCACTGCCTACGACGTGAACGTAACCTACACCCAGCCCTATTCACGTAGTACTACGTAAACAACGTAAAATACGACGGCTGTTCCCTGGTCCATAACTTTGCATGGGTTGCGCCTCCTATATGTGGAATAATGTGAACGTAAGCCTTACGCAAACCGCATATCTTTTCCGCCGGGCGCATCTACGTTCGTGAATCTGCGTATCTCCCTCATTTGCATAATTGCAATGGGGCATCCAGCGTAACTATGCGCCCAAGATACGCCGGCGTAGGCAAGTTACGTCGGTGGACTGAAGCCGGATTTTAAGTGTATCTTAGTTAGGTGATTGCGGCGCATAGATACAACGACGCATCTTGACACTTACACGGCATAAGTGCTACGTGAATCCGGGCCCTTGTGTCTTTGGCAGGTTCACAACAAACAGATTCTATATACTCATTTCATTAGTAATAAATCCCACTTAATGAAAACCCAAAATTCTGTATCTCAAAATGTGAATATTGTGAAAAAGTTCAATATTGTAGTCTTACGGGGGTTGATTTACTAAAGACAAATTGTCTGTGCACCTTGCAAAGTGCAGTTGACCTCTGCAAGTGCAATTGCTCCAGAGCTTAGTAAATGAGATGAAGGCTCACATTGCAAAAAATACCCAATCACATGCAAGAAAGAACAAAAACAGCATTTTTACTAGCATATGATTGGATGGTGGAAGTCAGCAGAGCTTCTGCTCATTTACTAAGCTCTGGAGTAACTGCTCTTGTAGAGTGCAACTGCACTTTGCAAATTGCACAGTCTATTTGTCTTTAGTAAATCAACCCTATGGCATCACACTGTAATCAGCTAATTAACTCAAAACACCTGAAGAGATTTCTTGAGCCTTTAAATGGTCTCTAATGGCCCATACACACGATCCGAATATCGGACGAAAACGATCGTCCGATGATGGATTGTACGATTTTCGGATCGTGTGTACACTACTTTCGAGAGCCGATCACGACAGTTCATCCGATATTTTTCGATCGGACAAACGCAAAAATTTTCCTCGTACGATGTCAGATCGTACGATTTTCGTTTAGTCAGTACAGCCGTCGTCCGACAATACAATACAAATACATTACAACACGTGACATCACTTCCGATCTTTTTTTTCTGTCGTACGAGAATTTTCGTGAGTTTAATAACCTATTTTATTTTACTTGCGATTATTAAGCGAAAAAAGTCGTACGATCCATCGGCCGATATTCGGATCGTGTGTATGGGCCATTAGTCTGGTTTAGTAGGTTACACAATCACGGGGAAGACTGCTGACTTGACAGTTGTCCAGAACACAGTCATTGACAAACCCCATAGAGAATCTGTGGGGTTTTGTCAAGAGAAAGATGAGAGACACCAGACCCAACAATGCAGACCAACTGAAGTCCGCTATCATAGCAACCCGGGCTTCCATAACACCTCAGCAGTGCCACAGGCTAATTCTCTCCATTCCAAGCCATGCCACATTGATGCAGTAATTCATGCAAAAGGAGCCCTGTCAAGTATTTAGTAAATACTATACTATTAACTATTTGATGATACTTACATTTTTTAAGATGCACCTATAGTTTTGAAAGTTTTCAAGGAACGCCTCAAAGTGGACACACTAGGGGGTTTGAAGTCGCGTACACACAACCATTTTTTATGTCATGGAAAAAAAAAAATTTCTCGGCGTAATTCTTTTTTTTTTTTTTTTCTTTTTTTCTTTTTTTTTTTTTAAGTGTATTTTGTGCGTGAACTCGAGAGAGAGGAGCCGGACTGAAGGAGCTGGCAGTAGGCAGACCCTCCCCCCGGAGGCAATCGCCATCCTTCTCCATGCCCCCGGTGGCAATGGCGGGTGTGAGGGGGGGCCTCCCACTCACCCCACCCTACGTGCTCCACTTGGGAGCCCGACTGGGGCCCAATGGGACCCCAACGGGGCAGAGGGACTCCCCCTATGAGGGAGTGAGGGGGTCTAGCCCACCCAGCCAGCCCCGTAGGTCCTTCGCCTCTCATTTTTAGGAGACCGCATGGCCAATGTGCGTGCGTGGTAAACCAATTTCGTGTGCGTGCAAGTGTGGTAGTTTTTGTGGGGGGGGGGGGGCGTACTAAGCACAGGCGTACCTTGCATAGCACACCCACCGGGAGCCGGGCTGAGACCACCAAACTCAATTCACATGTAGCCGAGACCGGGATCCGATCGGCGTAATTCTTATCAAGCCTGACTTGCCTACACACGATCGTGAAAAAAAAATGCTTGAGAAAAGCGCGATAACGTACAACACATACGATGGCACTATAAAGGGGAAGTTTCATTGGCGCCACCCTTTGGGCTGATTATGAAAATTTCCCTTCTCATAACTTGCTTCTAAACATGCGCATTTTTTCCCCCATCGTTAAAGCCTATACACGACCGCTTTTCACGACGTCAAAAATGACAACGAAAAAAAATAGAGCATGTTCGGCCGCGTACACACGTCCGAGAACCTCGTCGGGCTAAACTCATCGTTCCGCCCGACGAGGTTCCCGATCAGCGGTCGGAAAGCTCGTCGAGCCAAATTTCCTCATTGAACAACGAGGAAAAAGAGAGCATGCTCTCTATTTTGGCGCGACGAGCTTCCCGACGGGACGTTTGTCGGAAGTGTACACACGACCGAGAACCTCGGCAGAATATGTCTCCCAGCGAGCTTCTCGCTGGATTCTGCCGAGAAGCTCGGTCGTGTGTACGGGGCCTTCTAAATTTTTAATGGCCATTTTTCACGTTGAGAAAAAGGCTATGGAGCATACACACAATCATTTTTAATGACCAATTTAAAAAATGTAATTTTTCTCGTCATGAAAAGCGGTCGTGTGTACGCGGCATAAGGCCTGAAAATAATTTCAATGGTTCCGACAAAGTTAAAAGGTTCAGAAAGGCTCAATAGCGATATATAATACAGCAACATCCACATGTACGACACCCAATGTTAGAGGTGATGTATTCTTCCAAAGCAAATACACTTTTGCTCACTGGTACTGACTAGTATTCCAATGTTTCTCTTCTCCCTCAATTTCTCTCCATCAGTCAGCTAATGTCACCTAAGTGCTAAGGGAGAGAGGCACACAAGGGTCAAACAAGGATGCTGTGGAGGCGCAACAGACATCCTCCTTAATAACTGATGACATCATTGATTGTTAGGATGTCAGTGTCTAGAAAGTCGTAATGGTGCATAATGTAAACCTGTGTCTTTGTGTAACTAAAAGGCAGGCTTCATCCACATACTGGCTTGTATACAATTTTTGATCAATTTTTAGACATTTTGTCAAGGCACCCCTGAAGAAACCTCAAGACACCCCTGAAGATACCTCAAGGCACACTGATGAAAAAGGCTGCATTAAACTATGGTCAATCTGAATGACTATTTTTTCTATCTGGTGCTCCTCATTTGCTTTAAAGTAGTTTTCTAAGGAAACTGCAGTTTCCGGGTATCGCCGCTCCGGCGCTGTGATTGGCCGGAGTGGCATTGCCGAATTTAGACTGGCTATTCTCATTGCGCCTGCGCGCTGTTGTCTACAGCGGTGCCTGTCCTTCAGCGAATATCTCCTAAACCGTGCAGGTTTAGGAGATATTGCTAACACCTACATGTAAGCCTTAATCTAGGCTTACCTGTAGGTGTTACTTACAAAAGTGGGTTTACACCCACTTTAACTCTTGTACGTGTTGCCTTGCCGCCATACCAAAAGTGACTTTTAAAGCAGAAACAAGCCTTGTTTATTCAAAACCTTAGTACAATTTTGAAAAAAGAAATGAATTGTTAATGACTAAATTACAGCCAAATAAGTAGAAAAATACTGTAACTAAACTGTAAAGATCAGTATGTTCTAAAAGCGATACACAACCACTAGTTCTGAAATAATATCCCTTCCACATAATATACTGTATATTATTTCATTTTAGGTTAAGTGACCCTTAAAGGGGTTGTAAAGGTAAAAGTTTTTTCACCTTAATGCATTTTATGCATTAAGGTGAAAAAATATCTACGGATTAGAGGCCCCCCAAACCTCCCCCCCTTTACTTACCTGACCCCTCGAAAGTCCTGCGCCATGAACGTGCAGGCTTCGCGGCCGTCTTCCCGGCTCATTCATTGGTTGATTGAAAGCAGCGCAGAGCACTGCTGTCAATCACATCCGATGACACGGCGCGCCGGAGGGAGGGGCCCGAGTGATACAGTCGGTGACTATGGCCGTGGGCTGTATCACGGGAGCGTGCCTGCAAGAACTCAACACCATGCAAGCTCGCTCGCATGAAGGTGTTGAGTCCTTGTGGGGGGAACCGAGACAGCCGCAGAGGAACCCCAGAAGACCAGGTTTCGGGGCCACTCTGTGCAAAATTAGCTGCACAGTGGAGATAAGTATAACATGTTTGTTATTTTTTTTTTATGTTTTAACTTTAATGATCCTTTAAAGTTCATCACCAGGCAAGCCAACACTGCCCTATCCCTCTGACACCATATGCCTATAACAAGCCTGTCAAGCTTTTAAAAAGACCTGACACCTTTTTTCAAAGTTTCCAGTGCCCACCATCAGGTGACCCTTCTAACGGCACTATAGACCTGGCCTTGGTGCTGCCCCTCGTTGTGACGTCATCATGCCATTGGAGCTTTCTTAATCCTGTGAGAACCCCATCAGTGGCCATCCAATAGGAAGTGTCCAATGTCATTAAGGACCAATGTGGGCACCCAAAAATAAGATTTATATTTCAGCCCCATGCCTCAGATGATAACAGTGTTAGTTAAGAAAATCGGGGGTCTTGATTTTGCAAAATTGAAAACAAAACCTTTTGCATTTGGTTCTAGTTTAAACAAGGGTGATGAAAGTTTTTTTTTTATTCTTTCAATTTTACTTTTTTATGCCAGAAATCAGTTTTGGCTTTTTCAATATAAAATAACAGCTACCGTACGACGAAAGTTTAACAACTTAAGGTGCGCCTTATAGCAGTTTTACTGCTACAGGGTGGAACCTAGGCGCCGGATCAGGTATATATACGTGATCTGACTCTTCTAGGTAGGGGATGCGGATGTGCGCCGCCAGGGACTCGCTTCCGCTGTGATTACACCCAGTGGAAGCCAATCGGCGAGTGCACCACACCCTATGTTTTCCAGCACCCGCTGATCTTTAGGCAGAGACAGAACTTTTCTCTGCCTATGTAAACAAGGCAGATCACCGTTCTGACAAGAGGGAAGGGTTCAAATTTGTATACCTGCAAAGCAGGGAATAAATTACATCTCTTCCCCCAGTAAAAGCACCTCACACAGTATAGTAAAACACAGGCTAGGCACACAGTTTACCCTTTGATTGCCCCTGAAGTTAATACCTTACAAGTGTCCCTAGTACAGAGACCGTGCATATTTTTTAGTAGTAAAATAAATAAACAAATAAAAATATCCCATAATTTGTAGACACTATGAGGTTGATTTACTAAAGGCAAATAGACTGTGCACTTTGAAAATTGCAGTTGTTCCAGAATTTAGTAAATGCAGAAGCTCCGCTGACTTCCATCATCCAATCATATGCAAGCAAAATGCTGTTTTTTTTTTTTTCCTTGGGTAGTTGGGTAGTTTTTGCAAAATTAAGTTTTACCTCATTCACTAAGCTCTGGAGCAACTGCACTTGCAGAGTGCAAATGCACTTTGCAAAGTGCACAGTCTATTTGCCTTCAACCCCTATAACTTTTGTGCAAACCAATCATAATACACGTATTGTTTTTTTTTTACCAAAAACGTGTAGCAGAATACATTGTGGCCTAAATTTATAAAGAAATTAGTAAAAATGTATTCGATATACATTTATACCAGAAAGGATTTTATTTTTTATTATTTACAGTAAAACCTTTGGTTTGAGAGCGTTTTGCAAGACAAGCAACATTTTTTTAATACATTTTGATTTTATATTCAAGCAATGTCTAGATATACAAGTAGTGTCATGTCACAACTGAGTATAAAAGAGCAGAGAGGCGCCTCTAAGTGTAGCAATATGGTTACATTTAATGAAGGTACAACATTTAGCAACTTATTTCTACACTTAAAGGCTCCTCTCTTCTCATTTATACTCTGTAGCTCCTGCTGCATTTTGGTTCTAATCCCCTTGTGGAGGCTTCCATTTGTGGATGGACATTTTATGGTTACACAACTTATCACATTGCTATAATCTTTTTATATGGACTATAAACTAGAAGTCGACTGATATGGGTTTTTCTCTGGCCGATGCCGTTGCCGATATTTAGAAATCTGGGCGGCCGATGGCCGATATATGATGCCGATTTTTGTGGCCGATATTTTAGGCCGATTTTTATTTTTTATTGGTGGCACTGGCTCGTGGCACTAATTGGCACTGGAAGGAAGATGGCACTAGCAGAAGGCACTTGTTGGCACTGGCAGGTTGCACTGGATGGCACTGAAAGATGGTACTAGCAGGTGGCACTGATTGGCAGATGGCACTGGCAAGTGGCACTGGTTGGCACTGGCAGGTGGCACTGGGTGGCAATAGTTAGCACTGGTTGGCATTGGCAGGTGGCACTGATGGCTTTAGTTGGCACTGATAGGTGGCACTGGATCGCACTGGCAGGTGGCACTGGATGGAATGTGGCACTTACTGGCACTGGATGGTGCCACTGGTATTGGCACTGGCAGGTGGCATTGGCGGATGGCACTGGATGGAAGGTGGCACTAATTGGCACTGGATGGTGGCACTGGTATTGGCACTGGCAGGTGCCATTGGCGGATGGCACTGGATGAAAGGTGGCACTAATTGGCACTGGATGGTGACACTGGCAAGTGGCATTGGCGGATGGCATTGGATGGAAGGTGGCACTAATTGGCACTGGATGGTGGCACTGGTATTGGCACTGGCAGGTGCCATTGGCGGATGGCACTGGATGGAATGTGGCACTAATTGGCACTGGTATTGTTACTGGCAGATGGCACTGGTATTGTTACTGGCAGATGGCACTGGTATTGTTACTGGCACTAACTGGCAGGTGGCACTGGTGCAAAAAAATGGTGTCACCCCCCCTCAGTACAGACCCCCCCCACTGCCCCCCGTAGTACAGACACCAGAGCAGTGTGTGTCCCATGAGCACGGGCCCCTCCTCCTCTGTGGGTGTAAACAGAGGAGGGACGCCACACTGGGTGTACCAAGATGGCCGTGGCTCCGGAGCTAGGCCGAAGCCGCGGTCTTTCCTGATGTTGGGACCGCGGCAGCAATCCGCGAATCCACGGGTTGCTGCCGCGGTCACAGCATCAGGAAAGGGGGAGGCTCTGGCCTAGCTCCGGAGCCGTGGAATCGCTAGCGGAAATTGTAAAATATCGGCCCGATTTGGATAAAAATCGGGCGATGACGATTTTCTCCAAAACGGCCAACTATCGGCCGATATATCGGCCTGGCGATATATCGGTCAACCTCTACTATAAACTGAAGGACCTATAAATAAATGGTTGTGGAACGAATAATTTGAGTTTCCATTATTTCTTATGGGGAAATTTTCTTTGATATACAAGTGCTTTGGATTACAAGCATGTTTCTGGAACAAATTATGCTCGCAATCCAAGGTTTTACTGTATTTTCTTTCTTGAAATAGTTTTTTTGTTTGTTTGTTAATAGCACAAAAATCGCAGAGGTGATCAAATACCACCAAGAGAAATCTCTATTTGTGGGGGAAAAAGGACATTTTATTTGGGTACATCGTTGCACCGTTTAATGCAGTGCCGTGTTGTAACAAATGGCAGGCTGTTAAGTGCTTGAAAATTGTTATCTGGAATTGGACTTTCATTTTTTTATTTTTTTTTAGTCCATCTAACATAACAAAATGTAAGATTATCCTGCGTGACAGCGCTGCTGTGCGATTTCACCATAGAACAAAAAGCGTTTTCCCTCATTACAGAAAGTGGAAAAATAATCGATCTATCAAAACGACCGAGAGAAAATAAACAATGTTACAGGGGAGAGTCAAAACATCTGTGTTAATGCTAGACATAGACTGCGGCATTAAATGTCATTTTTTATTTTGTCCAAAGTTCTTCTTTAATTTGAGCAAAGAAAAGGAACAGAATCTTGCAACTTGACACGACTCATGGGCAGAAAGGGTTTGAGCTGTATTTCTGTAGAAAGGATTTCTGCAGTCTGTCTCTGCCTCTAGGCGATATTCCCTTTTAAACAGAGACATTTCCATCTGCGTATGGAAACAGCACTATTGTACTGACTGTTAATACATATACACACACTAGAACCCACATATACAAAGTTTGTGAGCGTGGAATGTTCCTCCTACTAGTTCATTGACGGCGACGACAATGAGACATTCAGAATCACGACGTCACACAATTCTTATAAATATTGAACATGAACCAAAATGGCTGCCTCTTCAATGCAAACTAGTTAGTATTTCAATGAAAGGTCCTGCAGGATAAAAAGGGTTCTATTTTGAAATTCCAACGAAAGAATCAGAAATGTGGAAATTAAATATACAGTCCGTGGTGTGCACATTCTGAAGCTCCTAAAATATTTAGGAAAATGCCTGCTAATGGAATACAAGACCTTAAGAGTTGCTAATAAAATTCATAACCATTTATACAAAAGTTGCCATAGACACAGAGAAAACAAGATGTTTCATGAATTCCGTTATTAAATATGACCTCCGGAAGATTTAACCCCCTCCCCCCATTCACATGTGAGCACAGTAAATTTAGCTAATTTAAAGCTTTTTTCTGAGTTTTTGGACAGCTTGGCCATAAAATGGAAAAATAATGGATATACTAATAGAATCTACAGGTGATTTAAAGAATTATACTGTATAGGGTTGCACCGATACCGATGCCGATAATAAAAATTTTCGCAAGTATCGGTACTCGCGAAAATGCTCTATTACCTGAGACCGGAAGTAATGTCACCTTGGGGGTGGACAGTGGTATCGCTAGGCGGGTACAGGTCGCACCTGGGTGACACCCACCACCCGCATGTCCCAGTCAGCTGTGGTGGCTGGGCTGCTCCTCCCTGCGGCCAGCCGGCCACCCATTCAGTTCACTGCACGGCCTTTAGGGGGAGACTAGGTCATCTGACCATAAAGAGGAGACTCCATCACCATGTGTAGGGATAGGTGTCCTGGGGCATCTTTCCTGTGACATCCAGTGGCACCAGCAGCTCTCGCGACCAGGCTCACCCGGTGTTCTGGACCTACACTAAATGAGGTGCCTGTTTTAACTGTTAAATTGTGAGTAGCTCTCTATTGAGGTAATTTAAGCATTTACATGTTCTGCTGCTGCTTCTCTCCTGTTTTTGTCCTTTGTGTATTTAGAGTTTGCTACAACTCTACAAGAAGCTTGCCCTAGTGTTGGATCTGCTTGGACCTTTTATGGACTGCCATATTATACTTTCATGAACATTGTTCATAGCAGATTAGGTATAGTGACCTAACCGCCTATAGCCTTTCTCCCTTTTTACTTAGCTGCATTGGAGACCAGAGGAGAGATTAAAATCATAAAATTAAAAAATATAGTATCAGTAATTGGTATCGGCAAATACTTGAGGAAAAGTATCGGTACCCGTACTAGGTCTTAAACTGGTATCGGTGCGTCCTTAATAGTGTAGATACATTGTGATACATTGGGGTTTCTTAGCTTAATGGTAGTGCCAAAACAGTAAGTCCACGCCATATATATATATATATATATATATATATATATATATATATATATATATATATATTTCAGGGCTTTCCTGCCCTTGTTTACCGGTATTTAAAAAAAGTCAAAATTCACACAGGTATGTTTTCCCATGCAGGGGGCTCTCACCGTCATTGCATGACATTTAAGCTCCTGGCTCTCTTGTGGCAGCTTTACTGCTTTATGTACCTCTTCGGGGTCCTCCTGACCATTAGTACAATTTTGGTCCTCCTGACCATGAAACACGTCCCATTGTTTATGCACAGATGCTACACTTCAGCTCTGTGTCTTCCTTACAACTTCCTAGCTGCTTTGTCCCTCATGGACTCTCTCTCAGGTTCAGCCTGACCTGGACACCATGGTGCACACCAGCACCTATCACAACTCCCTTCACACACTGACCTCCTCGGAAAGCCAAAGATAGAGCTCAGAGCCCCATCCACCCATTTATCTGTAGAATGTACTCATTCAGTTTACATGCCGGCATAGTGCCTATGTGTCGGGATGGCTGAACTGCTGCGCAGGTATGGGAGAGATGTCATCTCACTCCAGCCAGCCACGGTGGCTGATAACTGGCACCTAGAAGATGCTAAAGAGAAGATGGTGGCGAGGGAGCTTGCAGCAGAGGTAAGCATTACAGACTTTAGTTCCAAAACCATGGACATTAATATGGAGTTGCCCACCCTTTGCCTCTATAACAGCCTCCACTTTTCTGGGGAAACTTTCTAGAAGCTTCGGGGGGGGGGGGGGGGGGCTGTGGGAATTTGGGTCTATTCAACCAAATGAACATTTGATGAGAAGAATTGGCTCACAAATTCATTCTAAAGGTCATAAATATGGTTTAGGTCAGGCCACTCGTGTTCCTCCACATCACACTCATCAAACTATGGGGGTGGATTTACTAAAACTGGAGAGTGCAAAATCTGGTGCAGCTCTGCATAGAAACCAATAAGCTTCTAGGTTGTATTGCAAAAGCTTAACTGAACAAGCTGAAGTTAGAAGATGATTGGCCACCATGCACAGCTGTACCAGATTCTGAGTGCTCCAGTTTTAGTAAACCTCCCTCTGTGTCTCTATGACTTTGTACACACGGCAGGGTACAGTCAGGCTGGAACATAAGAGGGCCTTCCACAAACTGTTATCAGAAAGTTTCAAGCACATAATTGCCTTAAATGTATTTTTTATGCTGTGGAATTAACAATAACTTTCACTGAAAACATCTAAATCTAATAATTTAAATGGGGTGACCACATACCTTTGCTCATATAACATAGATATGACCGTCAGGTGTCCACTAACTTTCGCCCATGTAATTTATATGTAGACAAAATTGCCCCCTTCATCATAAATGGGGCAATTTACATAATACATTTGGGAAGCAAACAAAATCGGTGTCATCATATGCTTACTCTGCCAACTTTTATCTGTCAAGATATTTGGGATCTATGTACCTCAACATACCCTGCTGGTGTACAGCATGCTGGGATTTTAAGCTTGTCTACAACTTGATAGTTGATCTTACATGGCTCTCATTTTTGCCGCAACAAAATGGTGGCCATCTGCACAGAGACGCCAACTTCCTATTGCAGGGGTCTCAAAACTTTCTTAACAAAGAGACCATTTTTTTGTCCTTCAGACTTTAGAGGGGCTGGACTGTGACCAGCAGGAGTGGAATTTTTTTCTGGCATCAGTGGGAGTAAACATCACATTTGGTATTAGGTGAAGTAACAATGCCTCATTGTTGGTATCATTGGGGGGGGGTGAATAGTACCCCCTTGTTGGTGTCAATGGGAGAAATGGTGCCTAATTTTGGGCATCAATGTGAGAAATGGTGCCCCATTATTGGTGTCAATGGGACAAATGGTGCCCCATTGCCACAGCCAGTTGTCAGATTAGTGTCTCGTATCAGTGGGTGGAATAGTGCCCCAAGGTCCAGATAAAGGCAAGCAAAGGGCCTAATCATAGAGTCTTAATTGTAGAGGCATCTGAAGTATTTTCTACAGATGGAGAACAGTTTAAACCATCTCTTTACCCATCTAATTGCATTTATGCAACAGGGAGTTGGTGTCTATGTGCAGATAGCCACCATTTTGTTGAAGTCTACTGAAGCCTGATAAGCTGATTCTGTATGGCTCGCACCAGTCTTTTCACATGCTGATCTGACTGACACTGACGGTTTGGAGTGGCATTCGAGCGGTACTATTTTCTTTGTTTTGGCCTCCTTATTTTTGCTTATTTTTGCTTGTCTTTATCTTCGATCTTATATTTGTCTCATCGTTATCTTTATCCTACATTCTATAGTTTATATTGTTCTGGAATCTTTACATCCTATTCTTTTTTTTTTCCAGGCGAGCAAAACTACGATTATATTTGGAGCAACTGAAGCAGCTTGTGCCCCTTGGGCCAGAAAGCAACAGACATACCACTCTAAGTCTCTTGAAAAGAGCAAAAATGCACATTAAGGTGGGTTTATACGATGTGCTCCCCCTATACTGCATTGCCTTTTACCGTGTTTTCAATTCTCCACCATATAAGCTTTAGAAACTATAGATATTATTATGCACTATTATTGTAACATGATCTGAAAGTCATTTTGGTGAGATTTTCACCAAAAATTACTAAGAATGAACTTATCTTATTTACTTCCTCCTGGTCCTTTGGTATTAAACCCAAAAACAAAAATGTATATTGTAGCTTAAAAATCCATAAATGTAGTGGCTAAACTGTTTTTTTTTCCTTACCTTTTAGAATAAATGAATAAAAACTGACTGTAAGCACCACTTGTTAGTGTTAAATTGTTTGTTTGTCTAATCCATCTAACTGCTACTTTGTTGGACAACTTGATCTGTTAAAGCAGTGGTTCTCAACCTTACTAGTGTCGTGACCCCTTGATAAAATTTCCCAAGTTGCGGGGCCCCCTAACAGTAAAATTATTTTCGTATAGTGGGTTGTCAGCACCCAAGGCAAGACAAGTAATTTGTGCCCCTGACCAATGGACATTTAGTGCTCCCTGAGTCCTTTCCACTTGTACAGTACAGTGCTGGTGGGGAGTTGGGATGAGAGGCAAAGTTGGGGGGAGTTCTGATCACCCATATAGGTGATCTTGATCAAGGTTGTCTGCTGATCTGAGAACTGTAGTGGGGACTTTTTGTGGCAACTATAATCACAGGTAGTGTTACTCACTGTGTCTCTGGCTTCACTGTGAGACACAACTTTGTGGTGTCTCGTAGTAGTGACACCTATGCCGAAATCAGGAGATAGGGTTTCCTCCAGCCCCTCCCACTTCACATTCATCACCAGTCAGCTGACCTCTAGTCTCTGCTCCCCAGCCATGCCCTGAACTAAATGGGCGGCTGCGAAGAGGTTGAGTGGGTGGTCGCGGTCTCCAGGGACAGCCCTGCTGGTCGGCCCCAAAAAGGCTGGGAGAGTGGTACGGGCTTCAGGAACAGCCCATGATTTGGTGACCCCTAGCAAATCATTATTCGACCCCCAAAGGGGTACCGACCCCCAGGTTAAGAACCACTGTGTTAAAGTAAGTTGAAAAACTTATTGGCAGGATCACCAGGTGGAAATAAAGGGGAAGAAAAACAAAGAATTAGTAGGCTACAATATAATACATTTTGGTTTTGGGGTTAATACCAATATAACTGTAGCCTTAGACAGAAAGTGGGGATTGGAAGGGCCAATTGGACCTTGAGAGAACCAACCTAGGTCGTAGGTAAACTTGGCCATTATTTTTAGCTTTAAAGTGGAACTGAAACCAGACTGCAAGCAGGCAGGCTGTTTTTGCAGAAAAAACATGCAGTGTCTCTTTGGTAATAAAATACACCTACCTACTTGCTCGCAATCTTCTGCAGTTTGTAAACTGAGCTGCGCATCTCAGCCTACATTGCCATCATGGTCCCTGTGTGACAGCATAACTGACTCCTGCACATGCAAAGGAGTTCTGTCTCTACCAGCTTTGCACATCTAGAGTGACATTTTTGCCCATTTTCCTTTGCAAAATAGCTCAAGCTCTGTCAGATTGGATTGAGAGTGAAATTTTAAAGTCTTTCCACAGATTCTTAATTGGATTTAGGTCTGGACTTTTTTTTTAAATCATTTATTTTTTATTCAATGTTTACATTTATCATACACTTTGTGCGGATATTCAAATACAAAATACAGTGCATATTATATAGATAATAAAATATGTAAAGTTCCCAGACTTACTCCCTTTTTTTGTCTATATCCCTTTTGTGCATTATTTTGTGCGTGTTTCTATTTACCACCCTCCCTTCCTCCCTTCCCTACCCACACCACCTTATCATGAACCTTTAATTTTACCTCTCATTTATTTTCTTGTTTTCGTACACTACTCCTCCCTATTCTTTATATTTATCTCCGTAGTCTATCCCTTATCGACTGTGGCGGAGAAAGTCTGTCGTCGCACAGCCATGTTTGCCAGGTCTGGACTTTGACTGAGCCATTCTAACACATGAATATTCTTTGATCTAATCCATTCCATTACAGCTCTGGCTGTATGTTTAGAGTCATTGTCTTGCTGGAAGGTAAATCTCTACCCCAGTCTCAAGTCTTTTGCAGACTCTAAGGCCGCGTACACACCATCAAATCTATCTGCTGAAAACGGTCTGACAGACCGTCTCAGCAGACAGATTCGATCGTGTGTACGGGCGGACAGACAGATTTTTCCAGCAGACAGATTTTAAAGCCTGCTTTAAAATCTGTCTGCTGGGAATCCGTCCGTCTGACATGTCTGCTGGTTAGTACGCTAACCAGCAAACATATCTGCCCTCACATGCGTCGAATGGATTCGACGCATGCGCGGAAGTGTTTTACTTCCCGGTGCGGTGACGTGGCGGCTTCAACGTCATCGCCACGTCACCGCGCTGTCAGCCGGCGGGGATTTTGGTTTGATCCTGTGTACAGCGATCAAACCAAAACAGCCCAGCAGACAAATCTGTTCAAATCGGTCTGCCAGACCGATTTGAACAGATGTATTTGGTCGTGTGTACGCGGCCTAACAGGTTTTCTTCTAAGATTGCCCTGTATTTGGCTCTATCCATCTTCCCATCAACTATGACCAGCTTACCTGACCCTGCTGAAAAAAAGCATCCCAACAACATGATGCTGCTGCCACCATGTTTCGCAGTGGGGATGGTTTGTTCTGGGTGATGTACAGTACAGTGTAAGTTTTCTGCCACACAGCGTTTTGCTTTTAAGCAAAAAAAGTAACATTTTGGTCTCATCTGTTTTCTGTGTCCCCCACATGGCTTCTTGCAAACTGCAAATTGGACTTCTTATGGTCTTTTGGCTTTCTTTTAACAATGACTTTCTTCTTGCACTCTTCCATAAAGGCCAGATTTGTGGAGTGCACGACTAATAGTTGTCCTGTGGACAGATTCTCCCACCTGAGCTGTGGATCTCTGCAGCTTCTCCAGAGTTACCATGGGCCTCTTGGCTGCTTCTCTGATTAATGCTCCTTGCCCGGCCTGTCAGTTTATGTGGACAGCAGTGTCTTGATAGGTTTGCAGTTGTGACATACTCTTTCCATTATCGGATGATGGATTCAACACTGCTTCGTAAGATGTTCAAAGCTTGTGATATTTTTTTATAACCTAACCCTGCTTTAACCTTTAAAAAACGTTATCCCTGACCTGTCTGGTGTGTTCCTTGGCCTTCATGATGCTGTTTGTTCATTAAGGTTCTCTAACAAACCTCTGAGGACTTCATAGAACAGCTGTATTTATACTGAGATTAAATTACATACAGGTGAACTATTTACTAATTAGATAAATTTCTAAATGCAATTTGTTCCACTAGATTTTAGTTGGGGTATCAGAGTAAAGGGGGCTGAATATAAATGCACGCCACACTTTTCAGATATTTATTTGTAAAAAAATGTTGAAAACCATTTATCATTTTCCTTCCACTTCACAATTATGTGCCACTTTGTGTTGGTCTATCACATAAAATCAGAAAAAAATACATTTACATTTTTGGTTGTAACATGACAAAATGCCGAAAATTTCAAGGGGTCTGAATACTTTTTCAAGGCACTGTTCCATTAAATTGACTTTTATTGAGAGATGTAAGCGAGCAGCCATTGCATACCTATTTTGGGTGAGCCATTAAATAAACCATTTGCAAGAAAAAGTACATAGACATGCAAACACATTTCTACAATTGTCTCTTCAGAAATTAGAAGAACAAGACCGAAAAGCTCTGAACATCAAGGAGCAGCTTCAGAGAGAACATCGCTACCTCAAGCGCCGTCTAGAGCAGCTCTCTGTGCACGGGATGGAGCGCATGCGCACAGATAGTTTGGGCTCTATAATATCTACTGACTCTGAACAAGGTGAGCAGTACACGCCAGGCTATGGAAAAGTCACTTACTAGTGCTTTATATAGCCATTAGCCACCTGTCTGCAGCATCTTCCCCTTGGTGGTATCCATTCCCTTCTCTGTAGAATAAAGCTGTCACTGGACATACTGTAACTAATATGTACTTAAGCACGCTAAAATTCTCAAAATGCTCCTACATCTCATGTACTTGACAGCTGGTTTGCCATAAAAGTAAACAGAGATTGTCATGTCTTTGATATGCTTAGTTACCCACGTTAATGCACACAAGCAAGGGTGAATAATAAAAAAATTGGAATCGTTCCTTCAGTTGCATCACAAACCATGACTAGAAAACCTAATGACGGCCATAGATGGTTCAAATCCCTGCTGAACCGGCTGAGATTTGAATCATTTATGGGCAGGCTAACTGTACCCAAGTTGATTGATCGATAGCCGCTAGCAATAATCACTGTTAGTTCTCCCGGCCGGGACAGCTCCCCCGCTCTTTGCAGAGAGCACAATAGTTCCGCCGGAATTCTCCCATCAACACTGACTTTGTTGATGGGGGAATCGCACCCCTTATGGCCAGCTTAAGATACAATAGGCATGAATGCTCTGCCCATTTGTGCTAAGGGGGTTACTAACATATACATAAGTTTACAGAATATGCCCTATCAGGAAATGGAGCAGGAAGTAGTTATGAATCAGTGACTGAAGATTTTGAAGGGTGTGTGAATTGTTAGAGAATTGCAGAAAGAGATTCTATAGAAGAAGCACTTGAGCTGTCCCAAAAGGTGAAAAGGTAAATGGAGGAGAGTAAGTTGTGTGTACAGCAGAAGATGGACTTTTTAGATACTCACTCACCTAGCGTATCCATGGGAGATCCTCCCCTCTTCCGGCAGCACTCTGTCCCGCACCTTTATGTCTTGCTGTGACATCACTTCCAGGTTCAGGGTTCAGCTGACATGTCTCTCTATGATGCCCTGCTAGGCCCGCCTCCTCCTCTTTAACTCAATGATAGGCTTTGCCTACTGGAATATGTGACGTTCATATCCCAGGAAGCAAAGAGTGAACAGGGTTGGGACTGTACAAAATCGTAAAAAAAAAAAAAAAAAAAGGTTGATAATCGGGCAGAGGACTGGAAGATGGGTGGAGAGAAGGGGTGAATGGTTGGGAAGGCCAGAGAAGAGAAAAAGTCAGGAGGATACACACCAACATTTTAGTTGTTTCATGTGGGAGGGGTGTAAATATGCAGGAAATGTTCCCATCCATTGAGCATGTGTTTATCAGTTCTTTGTTCTGTCTCCCCTCAGAAGTAGACATTGAAGGCATGGAATTTACCCCGGGAGAAGTAGACAGTATTGGAAGTGCCAGCGATGTGGATGACCACTACAGTCTGCAAAGCAGCTCCAGCGACAGCGGCTATACACATTCCCTGAGACTCAATTCCAGTCTCTTATAGTGGCCAAATTACTGGACCAACTCAGGACCATCAAGCTGAAGCACTTACATCTGGAAAACAAAACAAAAAAACTAAAAAAAAAAATGTAAACGAAAACTGCCACTCAGCCAGGACTGCTGACTCTAAATCCTTCAAGGAGCATTCTTGCTGAGGAGGCCCCTCCCTCCATTTCAAACACAGCACAAGAGATTCCCGACACACGGCTTTGATGGCAGTCTGTGCTGTGACTCAATGGGGTGGATGTTGACAAAGAGGCGTAAAGCTCAATGAAAGCCCATTTTTTGCAGTCATATCATTCCATTGCTAAGTATTACATGGAAACACAGAGAGAAGCAGGTCAGATATTTTTTGATTACCAGAGATCATTTAGTTTTAAAAATGAAGTAGAATTTGTACATGCCCGTCGAATTTCGTAGTTAGACATAAAAAACAAAGAATCTTGACTTCTTTGAGGAACAGGCAATAGTTTTATCAGTGTCAGTATTTCACGCACTTGGCGTTTGCAAAGCAAGAGAAGGTGTAAATTTCCCCTAATGTTTTGAGTTTCATGCCTACGTATGGTGAAAAAAGGAGTTTTTAGTCTCTTCTGCATTTTTTTTCCTTCACTGTAAAAGAAGATGTAGTTAATTTTGGTTATGGTGAAGAAAGCCAATGTTTCATGTTTAAGAAGGTGGTCTACATGGAAAATTAGCACTGCTGCATTCAGATAATGTGGAACTTCATGAGATGCAGAACATTCCCAACTCGTTTCTCCCATAAGGCAGGAAAGGCAAGGGTACAGTCATCTCCTGGTTTGCTTTCATTGGTCACGTGGTCCCAAAATTTGTGACTTGATGAAAAAAGGCATTGACAAAGGTCATGTGAGTTCTTTCCTTCAATCAATAATAAGGGCAACAAGGAAGGTTGCAATATGTTGAGCTACAGTTGAGATGACCATCTTGTCTCTACACCTTGCCTTTCATCTCACTGTACGCATACCCATGGTGCAGCTCCCATAACATGCATTGGCATCATCAGAAATGTTGAGTCATCGGCAGGAACATTTAAGGCATTTAGGCTACCCAGCTTGGCCCTATTCTGTTTTAAGCTTGGGGAAAAAAATGTACTTGTTTCTGAATCAACTAGTTAAAAGGGAAAACATGACTTCTGTCTCAAAAATGTGTGTGCTGACAGGAATTTTAGAGATGCATCCTATGGCTGTACTCAAAACTTCTCTGAGGTCACCACCTATTAGACATTTTATTATTCCCAATGAGTCGCAACCAACTCTAGGCAAGTCTTTTGACCAGCTCTGTGGGCACCACGTATGATGCAATTGGCAACCCTTTTTTCCATAGAATTATTTTTATTTATTTGTTTTTCAACCCTCCTCCTTTTGCAGCACAAGCTTTGGGATCAGCCATGGTGAAGTTTTTCCACAATTTTTACAGGGTTTGTTTTCTTTCCCAGCACTAAACCCTCCTCTTTATGCAGCACATGCTCCTCCTTTTGCACCAGTCATATCATAATCATTCACAGCCCTTATATACTTATATTCTCATATTTTGCACTTAGGGTTTTCATAGCGGCAAATGGTTTTTACTTGACTGGTTGTCCTAGCACCCAACCCTACTCTTTTCGCAGCACGGGCTTGGGACCCGCCATGGCGGAGTTAGCATTTACTTGGCAATTTTTTTTCGAGGTAGGTCGCCAGGTCTTTCCTCAATTACCCCCATTTGCATTGGCTTGAGACTAGCATGCAGAATTTAGCACACATATTAGGGCCAGAAGGCAGTTATCCTACCAGCATGTCTTTGGAATGTAAGAGAAAACCTGGGGGAAAATATGCAAACTCCATTGTGATAATATCATATTATTTCTATTATTATCTGCTGCAGCATTGAAGGGACGTGATGGCCTATGTGGGATGGTCTACTCATTGACCACCTTCTAGCATGAAACAGACTTCGGTCACATGCCACAAATTCTCTCCTCTCTTCTGAATGGTGAGTCAGGTGAAATTAAGAATAGCTTGTTTTCTGTTTAATCTTTCAGCTATCACTGCATTTTACTGAAGGTATGGCTTGCAGCTGCAGCGTGTTTCCTCAGCACACGTTTCAATGTCTAGGATGAAAAGAAAAAAAAAAAAATTGGTAAAAAAAAAAATCATGCTGTGAAACGGCACTGTTTATTTTGTATACTTTAAATATGTATCTATGAGAATTGTAGCAATACTATGAAGTCATAGTCTAGTTTTATTTGTGTAACACAGCCTCATTTCTCTTGTGAAGTCAGTCAGAGAAAGGCATGCTCGGCATAGAGAATCAAGTGACCAGATAAAGTGTTCCTGTTGTGTAAGGACAGCTAAGGTTGCCATTTTTTTTTTCAATTTAGCCTGTCATGTGACCTCGCTGATTTTCAGTGCACTGATAGGCTGTTTTTTATTTGTTTTGTTTTTTGCTGAGTAAAATAATGGCCTCCCAGCTCCAACTATGCGACAGGACTCTTTATAGCTTTTCGCTATCCATATATTCTGCGTTCTACGTGCAGAAATATATTTAGATAGAGTAAAGTTGGAGGTTGTGATAAAAAAAAAGCTATTGACACTTTTCTGACAAGTGAATATAGCAAGTGTAGTCTATATTTCCTGTAAAAGATTTTGTATTATATTTTCCTAAATGTTCTCATTATATCAGGGTTGGGGAGGGGTGGGCGGGCGGGCTAGGAACGAATCCAAACAAGAGTCTCAGGGACTCTCTTATTTTTTTTTTTTCATATTGTGCCTTGTTAATCAACTGTTGTTTTATTATTTTTTGGCAATTTCTGAGATAATATTCAGTTAAAAGCCTATTACCTGATTTTATGATGGGCCATGTCATGTTATGTCCATTTTTTTTTAAATTTAAAATTGTAAAATACCAGAACAAGAGTTCATTTACTGTGCAGGTCATCTAGGCATCTATCCAACTGGAATGAATGTGACAAAAATGGTCGTATGCTTATGGCCACTTCTGTATACTAATTCAGCACAAGCATTTAGGTGAAATATACAGATCTATAAAAAATGGGCTAAAGGTCAAACCCATTTAAACCCCATCAGATTTATTGATTTATTTTTAAACTTAAGCTAGCCATATCAGAAAATCTGATTATTCATTTATCCATGCTAAACAATGTGGATGAAGGAACCCTCACATCTAGCTTTTGTATTCCGCAGCCATGGCACCCATGGCTGCCTGAATACCTGAACAGTGACTGCATCTGATAGAATAATAAATACATTTTGGTCAATTTTGGGTTTTAAGCTGGCCATACACTGCTTGAATATTGGCCAATTCCTAGCCTTAAGCTGACCATACACTTCTCAAATTTTTGTAAATTCTTGGCCTTAAACTGGTCATACAATGCTTGAATTTCGGCCAGTTCCTGGCCTTCAGCTTGCCATACATTGTTCACATTTTGGTTAATTTTGGCTTTAAACTGGCCATACACATGCTTGATTTTTTAGCCAGTTCTTGGCCTTAAACTGTCCATACACTGCTCAGATTTTGATACATTTTTGGCCCTAAGCTGGCCATACACTGCTCACATTTTGGTCAATTCCTGTCCTTAAGCTGACCATATACTGCTCAGATTTAGGTCAATTCCTGGCCTTAAGATGGCCTTACACTGCTTAGAATTTGGCTATTTCCTGGCCTTAACCTGGCCATGCATTGCTTAAATTTTGGCCAATTCCTGGCCCTAAGCTGCCCATTCACTGCTCAGATTTTGACCAGTCCACAGGAAATTGCAGTTGTTGGTGGCCCTGCCTACACCACCTGACTTCAACTGTGAAATCAGAAAAGCTGGACAGAAAAAAGTCAGCTGAAAAGTGACTGCATACAAGCCGCTGCAATATGTGTTCAGGTATTCTGACAGCTGCAGATGCCCGCTGACAGAGAACAATATACGGCAGCAGGAGATTAGTCTATCCACGCTGTTTAGCATGAATGGAGGAATCTTTTGATTTTTTGTACATATGACCAGTTAGAAGCTGACTGGTTGCTGTAGGCAACAATAAGTTCTCATGCACACTGGATGTTATAAGAAAAAGCCAGTAAAATTATCTGTAGAAAGCCGTAGCTGTAGATAAGATAACATGCTGGGAAATTATTGACTGCAGAAGAAAACATCTGAAGCCAAAAACATCAGCTGTAAAAATGTCCAGTGTGCACGAGGCCTTAATTGTACCTTTAACACCCCTTTTTTACCAAGTTAAAGGGGTTGTAAAGGTTTTTTTATTTTCTAAATATGTTCCTTTAAGCTAGTACATTTTTAGTTCACATACCTTTTCCTTCAATTTCCCTTCTAAATGTTTTTTTTCTTTGTCTGGATTTCTCACTTCCTGTTTTTCCTCATTAAGCTTTCCAGCATCATCCAAGCGTTGGAAAGTCATTTAGAACAGCTTAGTGAGGAGGAACACCTTTCCCGCTGTTGACTGAACACCTTACTTAGGAGGAACAGGAAGTTAGAAATTCAGACAAAGAAATCAAAGAAAAAAAAACATTTAGAAGGGAAATCGAAGGAAAAGGAAAGTGAACCTACAATGCACTAGCTTAAAGGAACCTATTTAGAAAATAAAAAACAAACCTTTACAACCCCTTTAACAAAATGCACAGTCGGGTGACCCCTACTGACCAAAACATTTTAGTTAGCAAAGCCAAGTGAAATCTAATTGGCTACCTGCACATTTTTTACATAGTGACTGCACTTTCTAATATTAGGGCCAATAATGAAAACAGTAGTGATGTGTGGTAACTCATAGCAACCAAGCGGAAATAATCGTTTACCTATATAGACTGGTATAGACTAATAAAAGGTGATGTCTGATTGGCTGTTACAGGTTCCTGCATAACACTGCTTTTTGCACTGTTTATGCTTAAACCCATGTATGTTCCAAGGAATAATTTAAAATGTATTTTTGCTCTGTGCTTGGAACAGGACTTTGATAATACGCTCTGCACAGTTTCTAAATTTGTGCGATTCATACCATTACAATTCCGTGAAAACTGTAAACACTAATTTCTTACTGAGCTACAGAAAATTTACTTCTACGTCAAAAGGTGCTCAAAGTTACTGTATGCTAAAATGTAAGCATCGTTACCCGGTAAATGAACCACACAAAGCACAGCCATGTGTGTCCAGTTCCTGGATCTCCAAAAACAGCCTTCTTACAAAACAACAAAATTGCTGTACCCATTTCCTGGGTGCTTCGGCCTGCTGAACCTCAGTGTTACCTTACAACAGTGTAAGCAGCCGTTCGCCGGCAAACTTTTCCCGCTGTTGACTGATACTCTGCGATCGGTCCCCATGCCTTACTGATATCTCTAGTTCCTCATGAACCTGCACAGTAAGGAACTGGACTTGACCCAGAAAATGGCTGATTTTTCTAAAATGTATGTGTGTACATGTCATTCTTTCATGAGTAACATCAACTGTTTTTTCTAGGGTGGGTTGAGTCACCTACTGGTTTGTTTAAGTATGACCAACGTAAAGTCCTTCTTCTCCTCTGGTGTCATTTCCCTGTTTACAGAATTAGTGAACTGCCGCACTGTTGCTACTCGTTAGCAATCAAGATTCTGTGGCGCTTTGGCGAGTGAAAGTGACCGTTGCATTTTTGTATTTCTGTCACTGGCAAGGTTATGCCAGCAGCAGAATCACAAGTTTGACAAGACTCTGAGGCTTTGTTCACATGGGTGGCTCAGCAAACTACAGGCTCTTTCTTCACGGTAGCGAAGCAGACATCTGTTGTTTACCCTAATGCCAAATGGGGCAGTACACACAAGTTTTAACTCAGCATGTTGTGTTTGACAGGTGTACCACTTGCAACACATTCTCATTGAAGTCAATAGCCATGGTTAAATGCACCCAAGGTGGCTGTGGGACAGTATTTTAATGTGAAATCCTCCTTGGGATGGTGTTTAGAAGGCAGCAGTATTGCCTCCTGAAAGCCTGTAAACTGACTGTAAACCAAGCGTGTGTTTAAACCTGTTGCCCTTGTGAACCTAACCTAAGGGTTGCTTTACACGAGCACCACACTCTACTGCCAGCGGTAGATCACTTTTTAGAAGGTGGTAGAACAGTGGCTACCAGCCATTCGGACATTTACATGAACGGGTTGAGTGTGGCAGTGGTACCGCATACCAATTTTGCCACAATATTAGCAGTGTACTAACATGGCTGATGATCATGTTAAAATACATTTTGGCAGGGGCAGGGCAGTAAAACCAGCTGCTCGTGAAAATTAGGCCTAAGGGTGTACTCTGGTGGGAGATGTCTCCTCAGAAGTTCCA
Source organism: Rana kukunoris (assembly GCA_029574335.1). Classification (NCBI taxonomy): domain Eukaryota; kingdom Metazoa; phylum Chordata; class Amphibia; order Anura; family Ranidae; genus Rana; species Rana kukunoris. The sequence continues at coordinate 672,565,942 of CM056049.1, read as the reverse complement.
AAGAGAAGTGATAAGTCATTCTTGACCTTCTCCTTACAGTGTCTACCAACAACTGAAATATCAAAATTTAGTGGAACTGCCCATTAACATCCTTCTGGAGAATCTTTTATTTTAGCTACCCGTTAACCTAAAAAGTAATTGCTTAAAAAATATTGTAATTAAACAAGTGATAGTTCATTGAACATCCAAATAGGATTACTGTAAGTTGTAGAAAGAAAGGCTAGATAATAGCATGTATTGTGCCATGTCCCTCGGTGACCAGAACCCCTTTGCTGTTAAAGATGACACAAGTTCTTGGACACCTTTGGCATCTTCTCTCCATTTGGGCTACTAATTATTACCTAGACTATATAAGTACATTTTGTGGCAGCTTAACATCATTGTTTGCACTTATTTGGCTTGGGTTTTGCCAACAAGGACATATATATATATATATATATATATATATATATAAATGCGTGTGTTTTTGTTTTTTATTCCAGTCACATGATGTCGATTCAGGTTCACTCCTTCATTACTAGATGTTGGAGGGCTGCGCAGTCACTGCATTTGGCAGCTGAATATTCTCATTAGTGGCTGCGCTGAAGGATATATTAGCCTACTAGCTTTGTTAGCTTTCCTCTTAGTAGAAATTACCTCTTAGCTGAGGGACTAAGCAGAGCTGAAACCTTGACAGCACACATCACTAGCTCCTATTACATCACAGCGTCTACATATCATGAGGTGGCCATTTTGAGAGCTCAGGTAATACACAGACAATGAGATCTGGTGAAAATGGTCGCCACCCTCATACACTCTTGGTTTCTCTCAGAATAAAAGTTATAATCAATGCCTTTGGTTTAGGTTTGCTATTGCATTGTCTCTTCTCAACTCTTTTAATCTCCTCACATTTTTCTCCACTGTTGCAGTAGCTCTGAGCTCAGCGATGCTGCGACAAAAGAGATAGTGGACCATACATGTGAGGGGGCGGGGGGCGTTAGAGCTCACTCCTGTGGTGGTGGTAGGTAGTAACAGCTGAGGGTGTCTAAACCTAGCCATACACGAGTCGAATCTCTGATGGTTCAGCAGAGACCGGCTGAGATTCAATTCATGTGTGGGCAGGCTGGTTGTACTCAAATTGATCCATTGAATGACTTCAGTACAACCTGCCTGTCAGCTTGTTGGCATGTGATTACAGCCTGTGGCTATAGCTGCTAGCAGTAATCAAGGCCAAAATACAGAACACAACAGCACTGCGAGAGGCATTCCACCATCATCCCTGACTGTGTTGATGGGGGAATCAAGCAATTTTTTTTCCTGCAACCATGAATTATCTATGGCTTGCCTTAGCAACATCCTAGGAGCAAGGCAGGGCACTCCCATCCCTGGGAGTTTTTCAGCCAGGCTTCAGGGGCTACGTAAATGGCCTATACCTATAGCAAGTCAATTATCCAACTTTAGTCAAAGTGTGGATAGAGGAATCTGTTGGACTTTTTCTTCAGTCTGCAGGCTGAACAAAAAAATTCAAGAGTGTATGGCTAGCCTAATTATGTACAACCGTGTTCCTCTATATTTCTACATAGACACCTACATGGCATGGGACAAAAAATACAATATGTTTATGTGATAGTTGGGGTCACAAAATAGCTGCCTCACTAAATTTGGGAGACAAGACCACTTTAATCATGTGTGGTAATTTATACTTATAGATATAATATTGACAGGACAGCACTATTGATTAACACGAGCTAACCAAACAAAACAAATTGTTAAGTGGCTCATTTCTGCTGTCAAAAAGCATATTTTGCATAGGACTGACTTGTAGATTCACTAGGAGATCAAATACAAATATTGCACTGACGTGAGGGACGCTGTCTGTTTCAGGGTAGAAGTTGGCTTTCCATTAGTTCTTCTGTAGCAGGCCGTTATTTTCTTCGTACATCGGTCATGTGGAACTGTTCCTGTCACACATTGCAAGGAGACATTTTGTAGACTGATGCGATTACTTTGGATGTTTTTGTTGTTCTTCATAAAATTGGTGAAAACAGTTCTCATCCTGATGTCAGAGAATTTGGACGAGTCAGGAAAAATTGTAATATCAAATGTACAAGAGGGAGGGACCTTCCTAATAGCTAACTTTAGAAGGAACCTGTTGGCAACCTGGGGCAGAAATATTTGAGCTGCCATGGCTGATTTGTTGAAGGGGCATGTTCCACAGCTGCCCTCTTGATTATTGCTTTACTACTTGTTGAGTTGTGTGTACAAATTATGTATGTACTGTATATATCCGTTCAGTGGGATCCAACCCTCTGTTATTCTGTCTTTCCTTAACCCTTCCCAATTTCTCGGCCAATTTAGACAGGAGAATTTAACATACCAGCATGTCTGTAGTGTGGGAGGATAGCAGAGTAACCGTCACACAGGAAGAACATGCAAACTCCATGCAGACAGTGCCCTGGCCAAAGTTCGAATCAAGATGCAAGGCAAGTCAGCCATGGCTCTACCCTGACAGGTTTTAAAGTGAACCCTCCACCGCAGATTCGTTTCTTAAAATTGATATTTCCCTGATAGTACGACCCTAAAAGAATCTGCGTGTATCTGTTCTTCTTTCCAAAAGTTTTTCTGAGTTCCCAGGTCAGGTTTAAGGTCAGGTAACTCCTGAATCTTATAAATCTTACGGTCATACTAACAATAAAATAGGTCCACTTAGAATTTTAGGATTGGTCTGGCCTGTCACAGCAAGCAAGGAGATGACTGCTTGATAGTAAGCAGTTGTCTCAGTTCCAAGCACTTGCCTGAGAAAAGCAGTGGTAAGAGGAATACAGAAGGATGACACGCCCCTTCTCTGCATTTCTCTTGCCACTACTTTTCTCAGGCAAGTGCTTTGAACTGAGACAAATGCTGGCTACCAAGCAGCCATCACCTTTTAGTTACATTGTCGAACAGCCACGGGTAAAGGGGCCACCCCGTCTGACCTCGTAGCTAGGCTTACAAAGCACATAAGAACATTGTAAAAAGTACTACATGTATTTGGCCATAACACCAAAAAACTGAAGTGGTAGTTTTTCTTTAAATTAATATTTATATACAGTGCTTGCACATTAAAAGAATTCCTGTAAAAACGTTTTTATGAAAACATGCAGGTATTTTGAACTATCTGCTATCAGATACTTAGATGAGGTGGTAGGCACCCTTTAAGTAAGAACTGTTTGTGTTGACCACAGGCTCTAGTCAAACTTCACGTTTCATAGGCCACCAGACAGACAGAATCTGAAAGCCTGAATTTGATTGGGCAGCACAAACTGGTTCTATCAAAGACAGAAGTCAGAACGAGGTCCGTTATCACCATGGCTCTTCCTATCCTTTGACATTCTACATGTCTGCACTGTTTAGTAACTATGCAAGTTTCCTTTTTTCTGACGCTCATTCCCCTCCTTTAATTGTAAGTGTTAGCGTTATGCCATTAATACTGTAAAATTGAGACAAGCACAGATCTGGCAGAACAGTCACAACAGTAGCTGTGTAGAACAGCTGTGAATGTGCAGAACAATCCATTAATCTGTTCTCGTTATGTGATAAAAGCCTTCCTGGTGGATTTTAGGACCAACCTATTGAATTTCCACTGTGGGAGTAACACTTCTTAAAATCACCCACAAATTTCTGGCAGCTATTCTGATTGCAGTGGAATATGGCGCCGTTTATTTCTGGGCCCTGAGCTCCTGTAGTTGGGCTCATCCACAACTAATCGTATAAAGTTTTGATTAGCCTGGCTAAAATGATATCCCTTGTGCGCATGCGCAGGAGTTCATTCATCTTGGCAAGTGCCGAAATTGTACACTGAGACTGTAGACTCTTTATTGCAGAAGAGACATGGTTGCATTCCAATAGACATTTCAAGTCCCTCATCTCCTCCGCTCCATCATCTTGGATAGTTGCATATGCTGATCTGGCTGTGCCAATCCCACATGTGCACACCCAGCCAAAGCACTGGGTTCACTGCTAATCCCACACATACATATCATGAGCTGTAGCGGGAAATCATTTGGTTTACAAGTAGCCATTGCTGCAACGTATAAACAAAATGATCCCTGCTACAGTGTTGGGTGTGCATGTGCATGATTGGCGGTGCAACCAACACTCTAATGGGATACATTTTTTTTAACATGTTGCCATAATATCGCCTTCTTAGATGTGGACTCGCCTAGACAAGAAATGAGAAAGCAGGAGGCAACCTGGAAAAGAAAAGGGATTTGTAAAAAAAAAACAATAATAATAATATTTCTAATTTGGACAATAAAAGGAGGAAAAAAGTGGATTAAGCAATGTAAAAAAAAGGGTGCGATTAAGGGTGATTTTCAGTTTTTTGACTCTCTTAAATTTATTCTGGTCATTGAAATTAATTAATGCCCAAGCACTTGACGTGCCTCGCATTAACACACGTTTACATGCATTTACACGCTTCAAGTGTTTTTTCTACAAAACGCTGCTGCTCCTGGGTGCGCTGGCAGTTTATTTCTTTCTACTTTTAAACGCCCCTTTCTCTAAACGCCTACATGTGCATTGACAGATAGGCTAACATGCAGGAACATTTAGATGCAAAAAAAAAACGCCAGATGCCCCTAACAGCAGTGCTACAAACATCCAGTATGCATGAGGCCTTAACACCAGGTAGCATTTCAGCTGCTACCTCTAGTGTTTCCTATAGGCTTATTCAATAGGGAAAAGTATAGTAACCCACAACAGCCAATCTCAATTCGTTCTTCGGAGATCTGATTGCTGGGGGTTACTGACCTTTTTCTCTTTAGTTTTTCCTCTTTGCACTAATTGAATACGCTTGTGAATATTACCGCTTTAGAGAAAGGCCACTGAAATCATTGGTGTCTATCAGAGCTTGGAACCACCAGAGCATCGGTGCATTTAACACTATTATACACAGGGTCCAATCCTTCTACTAGTTGAAAATAGAAGCTAACAGTGTCAAAATGGACAGCACTTCTCTAAGGGCCAGTTCACACCAGACGCAGTTCAGTTCAATTCCGTGTGCTTTTTTTCTGCACAAAATGCATGCACAGTGTTTTCCATGTATTCCAATGGCTCTGGTTGGCTCTAGAAACTGACTGCATGGTGTGAACTAGAGCCAACTAGAGCCATTGGAATACATGGAAAACACTGTGCATGAATTTCTAGTGCAGGAAAAATGCACACAAAACTGTACGGAACTGCGTCTGGTGTTGTGAACTGGCCCTTAGCGCTTTACACACTGTAGACATTTTTCAGGGTTTGATTGCAGTCTTATGGAGTGCACTGCAGCCAATACATTTTTCATGGGCTCAACCAGCGGCAGGGGACAGTCAGTGTTATGTCTAGTACACACAATCAGATGAAAAATACCGCTTTTGAAACGATCATACGCTAATCTGATCATTAGCTTTTGAGAGCTGATCATGAAAGTTTATGCTAAATTATCAGAAGGGACAAGCATGAAAAATGTTCTTGTACAATACCACAACAAGCTATTTTCTTGAAGTATTTGTTCGGAATGAATCGGGACCACACATACTCAGATATGAAAGAATACATTACAATACTATAAAACACATGACATCACTTCTGAAGTTGTATTCTGTCGTACAAGAATTTTTATAACTTTAGTAACCTCTTCTTTTTTGATATAAGAGTAGCATACAAAAAAAATAAAAAATCATTAGCCCTATAATCTCATTGTGTGTACCAGGCTTTAGGCTCCGTTCACACCTGGGCATTTTTACGCCTGAAGCACGACGCTACAATACGCCGGAGGGTCGAAATTGTATTGTTCTCTATGGAGACTGTTCACATCTCCTAACGCAGAACGCCGTACGTCAATAGAACGTTCCGCATAGCCTACAATACACTGTAAAAAAAACCTGGTTAAAAAACGAAGCGTTTTGTCACCGCAAATCGCGGGACAAATAGCCTATTTTTTGTCGCCGCAAATCGCGGTACTTACGCCGCAAATAGCCTACGCTAAGGTGTGAATGCAGCCTTAGTGAACTATGTAGGAACAGTAACATTACTGATACAATTAAAATAACAGGGAATTATGGGAGACAACAGAGGGAGCAGCTATGGTGATAAAGCAGCTTTATCTTCCAGCAAGATAGTCCTTGCTGTGACTTAAGCTGGCCATATACCATTAGAATTTTGTTTGAATTTTTTTTTGGGGGGGAATGTTCGTTCAATTTTTTAATTGTGATCAAGCTGACAATCGTTTTCGACCACAGTGACAGGCAACCCTCATTTCCGTATTGCAGTTTATCTAGTTTGGCTGTACCTCTCCATTACCCCCCCCCCCCCTTTTTTTCTTAGGCTTATCAATGTAACTATTCAGCTGGTGAGCAAAATTGCACTTAATTGGCACAGTTTGTGTGCTTGTCATGTATACCTGATGGCATTTGGCTCATGTCACCATCTCACTCTCCAACATTTTTTTGGACGAATATCATTGCTTTATGCCAAAACAGCACTGTATTTAGTGTGGTAGAAGGGACGTGCAGGGTGATTTTGCCTAGCGGATATCGGCCTTTGGTGTACCTACTCCAAACCTAACGTACAGTGAGTTTTTATTTAGAATAACCAATGAGACTTGTCTTCCTTGTACAGAGCGCAAACTAGCTATTTATCCAAATTGACCTTATCTTCAGGTGTATGTTTGTTATTGGTCTCATGATCGTTCATTAAGCTCAGAATGTGTCAGAGCACATAAAAAGAGCCTGGGAGCAGTCACATAGCAGGCTGTACAAGGTTATAATCTTGTCCTGCTGCAGATTTTATTTGAATGAGTGAAGTCTTTTCCTGAAACAGTTGAAGGCTGTCTCTTAAAAGTTGTATCTGTGATGTATTTGACTGAAGGTTGCCGTAGCATCCCATTAATGACTGACTTGTATGAGTTAACATATTAAGGTTGATTTTCTAAAAGATTTCAGAATGTTAACGCAATGTAATGTAAAGAACATTGCACATGACCTTAATATACATGTGCTGCTTGTAGGTAATGTGGTTGTAAAAGTGAAATCCATTCTCTTAAATTCTTACCTGAGTCAATTTTGGTCCAGTGCTGTGGGGGAGAGCAGCAGCGCTACTCTCTTTCTCCCGCCTCACTGGACTTAGACCCCTTTTACACTGGAGCTCTTTTTGGCACCTAGCGGGGAACTTTCAATCCAAAAGAAGTGGTTAAAAATTCCCGTGTTGCGGTGCTTCCGAAACGCTTTTCAGGCACTTTATAAGCACTGATTATTCATTCCCATGGGCAGGACATTTTTGCAGTGCTAAATACAGCGCTCCCAACCTGCTCAAAAGATGCTGCTTGCAGGACTTTTCGGAACATCCCGCAAGCGCATCGCCCGAGTGTGAGAAGTCACACTTGAATGAATGCAAGGTGGTTTTCAGGCGCTTTGCAGAGGCTATTTCCACTGTGAAAGGGGTTTCAGTGAAAGCAGTGGGAGCCATTGGCGCCTGCTGTTATAAATCAAATCATGTGACAAAGAAGCAGGGGGGGTAGGACCAAGTCGCATTGTGTGTCAGTAGCCTGTACAAGAAACCTCTAGCAAGCGACTTGCAGGGGGGTTACTCAAAGGCAGGAGGAACCAGGAGTGTTAGCATGGGGGACCCCAGAAGAGGAGAATCCGGGCTGCCCTGTGCAAAGTTATTGCACAGAACAGGTAAGTAAACAACTTTAAAAACAGAAGTTTGGTAAAAACCACTTTGAATATTGTAGTGAGAACAGAATAATGCAGAAAAATAAATAAATAAACATTGTTTGCTGATTAAAATCAAGAGGTAGCATGCTGGATTAGAACTTAGATTATAATTAGATTAGAACAGTTTTTTTAGCCTTGAGGGTTTAGGCTAAAAAAAACAGTTCTAATCTAATTCTAATCTAATTTAGAAAACAAAAAACGAGAACTTAGCCTTTAAAGTGACACTTTAAAGGCTAAGTTCTCGTTTTTTGTTTTCTAAATTCCATCCCCCCTATGTACCAATATACCATTTAATGTACTTCTTTTGCAAAATTAAAACAGCTTTCCATTTATTCTACCCACGCTTACTTCTGCCTTACTTCCTGGACAGACTTTAGGTCATGATACGGGAAGGAGTTGACCAGCTGAGGATAGATGATGCAGGGTGTGTGCTAATGAGATCAGCTGGTCAACTCCTTCCTGTGTCATGCCTGTCCAGGAAATTAAGGCAGAAGTAATGGAAAGTGTTTTTAAACAACCATGAGCACAGTGAGGTAAGCGCGTGTAGAATAAATGGAAAGCTGTGTTGTTTTTGCAAAAGAAGTACATGAATGCTATATTAGTGCATAGGGGAGATGGAATTTAGAAAATTAAAAAAGGTGAACTTAGCCTTTAAGGCCAGCTTTACACTTCACACCTACACAATACACATTCATGCCTGACACTTTGTGCTACAGTGCCATTTATTTAGGGCCCAATCACACTTCCTTGGTTTAATGCAGCAAACGTTGTGTTTTACTGTACAGAACAGCATGTCCAGTAAAAATCCCATTCTTTCCCATGTGGCTGGTTCACATCTATGCACTGTAGTTTAGGCTACATTCACACGGGTGATTAGGATCAAGGATTCAAAAAACTTCAGCCCTATGCACACTTTGTCTTGACAGCTGTGGCTTTTGTCATATTTGTACCATGTACAAATCAGTGGCCAGTGCTGTCGCTGTTCATATGTAACCACTCATGTTAGTAGTTACATATACAGTAGAGCCTCTGACCAGCCAGGGTTGCATTCAGGAATGACAATTCTGTCTGTATTTAATCAGCCAGTTTGGAAGTGGCCATAGGACAGAGTGCTGCTGCATCCAGAGGTGGCGTTTAGCTGCATCTGAATGCTGCATTCCAGCCACCTCTAGCCACCCATGTGAATGTTGCGCTAATGTGAAAGACCAAAGGAAATTCTGTGGGCCTATTCATACCTATACATGTGTTCTGCATGCACGCAGGACAAGAATAAACTTAAAAAAATTGGCACGTGCCAGGCTAGTAGAAAATTCCACGCTAACTCACCATGTAGGTGTGGTCTCTGCAGCCAAATCTTGACTTAGAAAAAATTAGGGAAACCAAGGAAAGTATGGCCTCAAACATACAATAGCTGCCTAAGGGAAACATGTGGAATTAGAAATCCATTTCAGCTTTGTTATCAAAAATGTTCTGTACCAAAAACACAACATATCCCTCCTCCTATACATTCACCACCCTAATCCATCATCTAGGGGTGACTAATGTTGGGTCACCAGGACCCTAACAGGAATCGCCAGAGTAGTGATGCAAATAAAGCACCTCTTAAGTTAGATTGAAACTCTCCTAAATATGTCACAGTTAGCCTAAAATGAATTGTAAAAAGTTGAGTAAATTATAGGCATTAAGTGACTAAGGAGTAAATACCGTAGATTTGTAGTTATGCCGTAGAGGGCTTAGTTTTTGGTAAAGAAAAATGTTCATACCAATAAAGCTGAAACTGAATTTTAAAGCCACATGTGTTTCCCTTAGGCAGCTACTGTATGTTTGAGGCCACACTCTCCTTAGCTTGGTTTCCCCAATTTTTTCTAATGCACACAAGACAGCAAAATCCAGCCTTAGCAAATGGTGAATTTTATCTGCGCTACGTCTGCGATATTTGTCTTTTAATTCGATTTTTTTAATGCAACCTGTACACAGAGGATTTACTGAATGCATTGTTTTAAGAAAGAAAGAACATACCATGTGTAGTGCCACAAATAGAGGACTTTTAATTATAACCTGCAGACACAACATTACTCTGTGGCTGTCTTTGAAGTAATGAGGGCTTTGCCTATAGCAAAAAGGCCTTCCATTCTCAGGAGAAATTGTCGCATGATGGATTGCTATAGATAACAAACTCACTGACCCTAAAGTGAGTTTGTCACAAAACAACAGACTTGTGCAAGAAGCTGCATGCTAGTGGCTGGGTAGTGATACAAAATCGTGATGTTACCTGCAGTTTCGCTCGCATTCAGACCTGTGAATTGGATGCGTTTAGATGCGAGAACCCCATGTCGTTCCTACCAATTAGCTGTGAGAGGCAGCCCAATTGAGAGCAATCTGAGGCTGCCAGCTTTTACGCAGTGATAACCTGCAAGTGGTCAGCCCTGGAGTCAGACAGTATACAACTAGGATGTATCCTGCAGTAGGAAACTGTCACTATCCATCTGAGGCTTCTCACATGGGTGTTGTTTGGCCCCTATTACACTGGTGGACCTAGCATTTGATCCAGTTGCTCAGCAAGGAATCTGTTTGCTGATCCCCGCTGAGCAGGCACTGACAGGTCCGTGTCTGCTCTGCTTATGCATCTGTGGGAGGTTGGATGTAAATGGACTGCCTATCTGTTTACACCCGACTGCCATCCAATCTGATCCGGCCAGACTTTTTAGCAGATCGGATTAGATGTAGGCGTGTGTAAACTGACACATACCTGTTTACACCCGCCACTCAATAGAGGAGAATGGAGGTTCTGGTGGAACTGATTGGAATGTTTGTGTGAAATGGGCCTTACTTTATGGCAGATTTTCTTCAACAGTTGCTTGTAGATTGGTTCTTATTAAACAGCTATTACATTGTATGTAAAGATAAACTCTGCATTTGAATACACTGGTCCTCATGTCTACAAGTGTCTGCTGATTTTTCTTTACTGCCCACAGAAATCAGGTTCCATCTGTGAGAATGGACGGGACAGTTTGGTTGGTTGCTATAGGCAACACAGACCAGTTTGTCAGACACTTATATACATATTATTTACATCTGTAAGTAGTTAAATTCCCAAAATGAAAATAACGTTCTGTAGTGAGTAGATTATGTTGAAAGAGTTCACGCTGTCTGTAGCTGTTGACAAACGAGTACAAAAAAACAAAAGTTGGACCACATCACAATAGATGAATGAATGTACAACCAGTGCAAGGAGCTAATAACTTCTGAGATATGAGATATTTAATGCCCCAATGTTGTCACTAAGTGATGTTGTAGAGCCTGAACATGTGCTAGAGATCTGGTGGCATTAACAGACTTGTATTGTGGCACCTGTCTGAGTTTACACAAAATTCCTGGTGGAGGTATAGGCCATGTACTGGGTGACAGATGCTAAAAACATAATTTACTTGTTGATACGGAAACCATATGTAATATGCAGAGGTTAAACCTCAAACGTATGTTAGTACTGTAGTAGAACAGAGTAAAGGGCTCAGCACACCTCAGAACTGATATCCTAGTTATGGATGGACACTAGTTTCGTGAGAACTCCAGAAGTAAGATTTTCCCTGCTGGAGTATCTGGTTATGTATCCCTTGTCCATGGAGTCCCATGCTCCTCCTTTGCACTGCTCCTGCTGCTTTCTCCATGATATAAATGAGACATCCATCAAGGGGAGTGGGCAGAGCAGGGAACACCTTGCTATGTGAGTGACCAGGTGGGCGATTCATGGGCTTCAGATGAAAAATACAATATCAGTTTTGGGTGGTCTGTCCCTTTAAAGGACCATTAAGGTTGTGTTTATGTAAGAGAATGGGGAAGAGGTCTATTTGTAGAGATACTGGCACTAATTATCTTTCCCTCTATCCGTCTCCATTCCTAAGGACAGAAACATTCAGTTGAGCCAAGCTCTCCTGTTTGTGAAAGTTCTAAGGAATTGCATTGCCAATAGGCAGTCCGATTGTGTATGCAATCCAGCCTTCCTTGGAAGCCTGTAGTGGGCCTAACATTTTGGAGGCTTTATAACACTTGTGCATTGTGGCAATGTGCACTACAACTGCTCGATTTGTGGTGTATTGTGGTGCCATTCATTATCAATGGCACCTCAACGCACTGTAGAGTAGAGCGCAATGCACCACAGCACACTACAATGCACACAATGTGTGTTGTGATGCGCTGTCTTGTTAAAAAAAAGAGTCATGTGTGTTTTTTTCTTCCGTTGTGAAGCTTTGGCAGGCTACTCATAATGAATAAACTGCCCTAACGCAATGCCTATTAACGCAACGGATTACTTAGGTGTGAATGGGCCTTTAAAGTTAGTAGAATAAATTCTACACATGACCTGCCGCTTATTGTTTTATGTAATCAGCCGTTTTAGGCTAACGATGGCTCAGCAGAGGGCGGTCTGCAGTGTTATTAGAATTACCGGACAGGTGTATATAGAAAGACGTCTCTTTAGGATCCAAGCTTTGGCTTAAATACTTTTAGTTTGACCCCGAAAATCTTTTCATAGATCAATAAATTCAAAGGTCAACATTTTTTTCTTTAAACCTAACTTGTATTTCACGTTTACAGGCCCTTTTTTTCCAAAACAATCCAATTTTTTTATTGCATTTACTACACCACAAGTTTACTGTAAACATCAAAACTCTTCCTTTACAGTTTTAAAACCAGCAATTGTACATTTCTGTTTGAAAAAGGTGATATTCAGGAATCTAAAAGTTGCCATTAATGCTTAACCGCTGTGATGGGTAAATCAGGTGAGATTTGGAGTGAGCATTGATAACCAATGAATGTATGCTAGAGGGTTAAATGGTATATGTATCAAGTAAGAATTTGTCAGACCAAGCGATTGCCCTCGAAGTGACCTGGAGCTCGCGGTGACATCGCCAATGTGGCTACTGAAAAGGTAAAGCTGCACTGGGTGGGTTCTGTGCCAGATATAATTGAAAAATATAAATATATATATATATATAAAATAAAAAAATGCTTTATAGCTTGTAAGATGTATAATATTGTAAAGTTTCATTCTGAACACACGTACATGGTGCTTGCTACAACTCGTAGCTCGCTAATGGTATTGTGCTCTGTCATACTTTCATTGTAATATACATGAATTTTTTATATCACATTGGATTCTTGTGTCTTTATTTCTGCTGATCAGAATGCCTGAGATGACAGATGTTTGTATCAGCCAATGGTGTGTGTTGGGTGTGCTGTGTGGCTGGGTATATGAGTTTTCCATGCTATGAATACTTGAGTTTTAGTGTGCATGAAATTAAAGTGTGAAGCCGCGTACACACACGGCAGAGAACCTCGACGGGCAGAACACATTGTTCCGCCCGTCGAGGTTCTCTGCCGGCCGTCGAAATCGGCGACCCGCCCGTCGGGAATGGCAGCCAGCCATTCATCCAGGCGGGCCGTCGAGCAAAAAGGGATTCCCGACGGGCGGGGCGAGCGCTCTGTGTACACACGGCCGAGGTCCTCGCTGGAATGCAGCTTCCAGCGAGGTTCTCGCTGGTTTCCAGCGAGAACCTCGGTCGTGTGTACGCCGCCTGAGTAAACTCCCATCTCTGACTTGTACCTATAGGTAAGCCTATCATAAGGTTTGTCTATAGGTACTGTAAATATCTCCTAAACGTGCATTGTTTGAAAGATATTTATTGTACATGCAGCTGGTGACGTTACTGGTGCATGCAGTTCCTACAGTCCTGTGCCGTAAACGGTGGCTCCCGCACAAAGTGACATCATCGCAGTGACTGTGACGTCATCACGGCTCTGGCCACTCACACAGCTGGAGTACGCAAACCTGGAAGGAAGACGGGTGAAGATGGAAGCGGCTTCAATGATGCGATGCATACTAGCACATTACGAAATTACCTTTCAGGTAAAAAAAAAAAACACCCAGCGGTTTACTACCGCTTGAAAGTAGAACTCTGGGATTGGCAAACAATCCCCCATTAGTACACCCCCCCCCCCCCCCAAACACACACAAAACACTAAACAGTTATTACATTTGTGAAATGCCTTATCATTGAAGAGAAAAGTCTGATTGAATTTTCAGGAAGTGCTCTCTAATTCAAAAAATGCTGCATGTATTCTGCTAAGGAGGAGCTGTTATAACAGTGATTACATCATATCCTCCCCTATCTCTCTAACTACATTTCCCATGAATCCTTAGGATTGGAGTGAATGTGGGAGGGTACACTAGGCCTGTACATGTTACATTTGAACATGCCCAATTCAACATAAATCACACCCCTCATTCTGCAGCCAGCCACACTACTCAGTAAGACCCCTTTCACACTGGGGGCGTTTTGCAGGCGCTATAGCAATAAAAATAGCACCTGCAAAACACCATAAAACAGCTGCTCCATTCACTCCAGTGTTCACACTGGAGCATTGCGCTGGCAGGGTGTCAGAAAAAGTCCTGCCAGCAGCTTCTTTGGAGAGCATTAGGAGCGGTTAAATCTCCTCTCCTAATGCGCTCCTGCCCATTGAAATCAATGGGCAGCGCCGCCGTACCGCGCGGCAAAACACCGGTGTAGCTGCGATTTGTTGGCGGTTTTAACCCTTTTTTGGCCACTAGCAGGGGTTAAAACCTCCCTGCTAGCTGCAGGAAAGCGCCACTAAAAATAGCGCGTTTTACCCCCGACAACCAGGGCGGCACAGTGTGAAAGGGGCCTTACACACAGGCAGGTTACAGACTTATAGATGCAAATCATGTCTGTGCTCTCCTCCAGACACAACAGGAGATAAACATATTGCCCTTAATTGCTTTGTGTAATCATTTTTGAACTGTAGACATCCCATAATTATATATTATACACACTGTACTCTGCTGTAATTCAGTGTTAGAAATATTCCTCCTCCTGCTGCAGCTTCGAGATCTATCTAACAGCAATCAGTGCTTGTATGGTGTATATGAGCACATCCCTATCCGCACCACAGAAAGAGCCGGGACATGATGCTTTACATCAGCATGTGGCACAAGTAAATATCAGCATGAGAAAAAAAACTAAAAAGTGCAGCACTCGCTTACTAATAACAAAAATGGTGGAACCCTGTAATATATGGAAATCTCAATAAACTTCAATATCTGTGCGGTCTCATCTGTGTCCATAAGTGTGGTCCCAGCTGGGCCCATAAGTGCAGTCCCATCTGTACCCATATGTGCGGTCTCATCAGAGCCCATAAGTGCAGTCCCATATGTGCCCATAAGTGAGGTCCCATATGTGCCCATAAGTGCAGTCCCATATGTGCCCATAAGTGCGGTCTCATCTGTGCCCATAAGTGCGGTCCCATCTGTACCCATAAGTGTGGTCTTATCTGTGCCCATAAGTGTGGTCTTATCTATACCCATAAGTGCGGTCTCATCAGAGCCCATAGGTGCGGTCTCATCTATGCCCATAGGTGCAGTCTCATCTATGCCCATAAGTGCGGTCTCATCTATGCCCATGGGTGTGGTCTCATCTATGCCCATGGGTGCAGTCTCATCTATGCCCATGGGTGCGTTCTCATCTATGGCCATAAGTGCGGTCTCATAAGTGTGGTCTCATCTGTGCCCATAAGTGTGGTCTCATCTGTGCCCATAAGTGCGGTCTCATCTGTGCCCATAAGTGCGGTCTCATCTGTGCCCATAAGTGCGGTCCTATCTATGCCCATAAGTGCAGAGCCGGTGACACGTCATATTCGGCTCCCTATCACACAATGCTCCGGAAGTGCCGTAGCGGCCAACTGCGCCTGCGCGATGCATTCCAAACGCAATTGTGATGCGTTCCAATCGATTTACGACAGTACACACCAGCGAAGCTTCGCTCGGACGGCTCGCTCGGCCTCCTGGCTCTTTTTTTAACATCCTCCAATCCACGGGGATGTTAAGGAAAGAGCCTGGATGCCAAACAAGGTTTCGCTGGTGTGCACTGCCGTAAATCCATTGGAACGCATCGCGCATGTGCAGTTGGCCGCCACAGCACTTCCGCAGCATTCTATGATGGGGAGCAGAGTATGACGGTACACCAGGATCATTACGAGACATGACCGGCTGGGTGACAGAGCGGGGATCTCGGGCCGTAACAGATCTTGTATATTAAACATTGATCCCGCATCCTGGGCTGGCATTGTGATTGACAGCACACTAGCCCAATGCCGGCCCAGGGGGCGGGGCTGTACGATGATCTATGTTTCAAATAAAGAATACAAGATGTGTCACAGCCCAAGATCCCCCGCTCTGTCACCCAGGTGATGTTTAGTAACGATCCCCGCTCTGCACTGAGAGATGACAGTTCGGTGCTGGCAGGGAGCAGAGGAGGGAGGAGGAGAGAAGAAAGCACATCCATGGGCAGTACAGATCCCTCCGCCCACTACACAGAAGTAGAAATCCCTGCTCACCATGGAGAAGTACAAGTGGGCAGTGACAAGACCGCTGGCTGGAGTACAGGAGGAATAGCAGCCAGCGGTCTTACAAACCGGATATCACAGGTCAGTAATAGTTTTTCTTCAAAATCAGCAGGCTATTGCAGAGGAACTACAGAGCTCAGAAGAACATGGACGGCACAGTCAGTGAAGGAAGGAGATCGACAACAAGGACATGGAAAAAATAAATAAACATTTCCCGGAGTTCTGCTTTATTTGGCCAAAGTTCTAAGTTTTTCCACTGCTAAATGTCTGTCCGAAGGTTTATCATGTCTATAAATGTATGAGGATCTTCACAAAGTAAGATTACAAACATCATAGAAGTAGGCTAGAATAATGGAAATACAATGTGGTAATAAATGTATGATTTTTAAAGTATGAGCACAGATATGATTTAGGATTGATATACATAAGTAACTGAACTTTGGAGGAACGAACATCGCATGGGTATAATTGCTGATTACGCTGCATAGAAATGGTTAAAAGTTTTGTTGCCTGTTTCCTTTCAATTTCTGCCACCCAGATAGCCCCTCCAACAAGCACTGAAGCCAGCCCCCAGTATGAAAACCAAGAAACTGACAATTTCAGAAGGTAGGGTCGGCAATAGAAGCATATGGACCTCAGTACAGGTTTCCTTGAAGAACCACCAACCATAAAGCTCTTTGGTTCCTGGCACAAGAGAGGATTGCAACCTGGCACTGGCCTATTAACCACTTCACCCCTGGAAGAATTGGCTACCCAATGACCTGGCCATTTTTTGCGATTTGGCACTGTTGCTTTAACTGACAATTGCGCGGTCGTGCGACGTGGCACCCAAACAAAATTTACATCCTTTTTTTCCCACAAATAGAGCTTTCTTTGGTGGTATTTGATCATCTCTGCGGTTTTTATTTGTTGCACTATAAACAAAAAATGCAACAATTTTGAAAAAAAAGCAATATTTTTTACTTTTTGTTATAATAAATATCCCCCAAAAAAATATATATATAAAAAACATTTTTTTCCTCAGTTTAGGCCGATACCTATTCTTCTACATATTTTTGGTAAAAAAATCACAATAAGTGTATATTGATTGGTTTGCGCAAAAGTTATAGGGCCAGATTCAGGATGGCGAGCGGTTCTTTATTCCGGCAAAACGTTTCTCATTTACGTTACGCCGCCGAAACTTTTTGCGTAAGTACTGTATTCACAAAGCACTTGCTCCTAAAGTTGCGACGGCGTAGCGTAAATGGGCCGGCGGAATTCTAATTGGGCGGGTAGGGGGCGTGTAGTATTTAAAATAGGCGCAATCCCACGGCGAACGTACTGCGCATGTGCCGGCCATCAATGTATCCCAGTGCGCATGCTCCAAATTATGACAGTGTTTTCGACGTGAACGTCAATGACGTCAATCCCCATTCACGGACGAGTTGCGCAAACGACGTAAAACTTTTCCAATTCGACGCGGTCACGACGTCCATACTTAACATAGGATGCGCCTGCTTTTTGTTGCTTTATCTTTACGCCGGGAAAACCCTTACGTAAACGCCGTAAAGTGACTGCGTCGGGCCTGGGAACGTGCGTGAATTGCCGTATCTCGCTGATTTACATATTCTCGACGTAAATCAGCGAGAACGCCCCCGGCGGCCATTTTAAAACTGCAGTTAAGATCCGATGGTGTAATACAATTACGCCTGTCAGATCTTTGCAGCAAACCGGCGTATCTTGTTTTCTGCATACAGAAAACAGATAAGCCGGCGCAAAGTGTGAGTTATGCCGTCATATCACTGATACGCCAGCATAACTCTACCTGAATCTGGCCCATAGCGTCTACAAAATAGGGGGTAGTTTTATGGCATTTTTATTATTATTTTTATTACTAGTAATGGTGGCGATCTGTGATTTTTATCATGACTGCGATATTGCGCCAGACACATCGGACACTTTTGACACTATTTTGGTACCATTGGCATTTATACAGCTTCAGTGCCAGTAGGGGGCGAGGAAGGGGTTAAGTGTGTCCTAGGCAGAGCTGTATCCTGGCCTAGGCCAAGAAGGCCCAGGCCTAGGGCAGCACTTTGCAGGGGGGCAGCACGAAAAGAGTCCCCGCCGGCTTGCACCACACTGTTAGGAAAATTAGTCTAGCGCCCCATAAAGCGGCCGTGCTGCTTCTAGTATGCAGGCGGCCGGCGTTCCGCAACTGTGGGGGGGGGGGGCGCTTCCAATTTTGACTGTTTTGTCATCCTGGACCACAAACCTTCCTCAGAACTAACAAACAAACAAACGTTCCTTAGAACTATAGGCAACACAGGGTGTGGCCGTGGCAGGAAGGGGTGGGTCATATTTAAATGAGGGGGTGCACAAGTTTAGTCAGACCTAGGGCAGCACAAATCCTAAATACACCTCTGGTCCTAGGAAGTAATTCTAACTGTGAGGGGGCGGGGCTACTAGTGACACGACACTGATCATTGCTCCCGATGCTCCCTGTTTACAGGCATCTCCCCGTTCTGCAGTTCCGTGACAAGATCACGCGGGACACCGGCGGACATTGAATCCGGGCACGGTCATAGAGCTCGCGGCGGGCGCCCACTAGGCAGCAGATTCAAAGCAACATACCTGTACATTGCTTTGCCTGCCCATGCCATTCTGCTGACGTATATGTACGTGAGGCAGTCGGCAAGTGGTTAACATTTACCGGCCACTTTATTAGATACACCTGTTCTATTATTATTATTATACAGGATTTATATAGCACCAACAGTTTGTGCAGCGCTTAACCAAATAAAGACAGACATTAAAATTTCGTAAGAGGAGTCAGAGGGCCCTGCTCATTAGAGATTACAATCTAAAAAGGGAGGGTCAATTGATACAAAAGATAATAGCTGTGGGAGATGAGCTGATGGGGGAAGTAAAACAATGTATTCGTTAGAAGCAAGATACAGTGCAGAAAATAAGTATTTGAACACCCTGCTATTTTGCAAGTTCTCCCACTTGGAAATCATGGAGGGGTCTGAAATTGTCATCGTAGGTGCATGTCCACTGTGAGAGACATAATCAAAAAAATTTTTTTTTTAACTATTTATTTGTATGATACAGCTGCAAAGAAGTATTTGAACACCTGAGAAAATCAATGTTAATATTTGGTACAGTAGCCTTTGTTTGCAATTACAGAGGTCAAACGTTTCTTGTAGTTTTTCACCAGGTTTGCACACACTGGAGGAGGGATTTTGGCCCACTCCTCCACACAGATCTTCTCTAGATCAGTCAGGTTTCTGGGCTGTCGCTGAGAAACACGGAGTTTGAGCTCCCTCCAAAGATTCTCTATTGGGTTTAGGTCCGGAGACTGGCTAGGCCACGCCAGAACCTTGATATGCTTCTTACAGAGGCACTCCTTGGTTATCCTGGCTGTGTGCTTCGGGTCATTGTCATGTTGGAAGACCCAGCCTCGACCCATCTTCAAAGCTCTAACTGAGGGAAGGAGGTTGTTGCCCAAAATCTCGCAATACATGGCCCCGGTCATCCTCTCCTTAATACAGTGCAGTCGCCCTGTCCCATGTGCAGAAAAACACCCCCAAAGCATGATGCTACCACCCCCATGCTTCACAGTAGGGATGGTGTTCTTGGGATGGTACTCATCATTTTTCTTCCTCCAAACACGGTTAGTGGAATTATGACCAAAAAGTTCTATTTTGGTCTCATCTGACCACATGACTTTCTCCCATGACTCCTCTGGATCATCCAATTGGTCATTGGCAAACTTAAGACGGGCCTTGACATGTGCTGGTTTAAGCAAGGGAACCTTCCGTGCCATGCATGATTTCAAACCATGACGTCTTAGTGTATTACCAACAGTAACCTTGGAAACGGTGGTCCCAGCTCTTTTCAGGTCATTGACCAGCTCCTCATGTGTAGTCCTGGGCTGATTTCTCACCTTTCTTAGGATCATTGAGACCCCACGAGGTGAGATTTTGCATGGAGCCCCAGTCCGAGGGAGATTGACAGTCATGTTTAGCTTCTTCCATGTTCTAATGATTGCTCCAACAGTGGACCTTTTTTCACCAAGCTGCTTGGCAATTTCCCCGTAGCCCTTTCCAGCCTTGTGGAGGTGTACAATTTTGTCTCTAGTGTCTTTGGACAGCTCTTTGGTCTTGGCCATGTTAGTAGTTGGATTCTTACTGATTGTATGGGGTGGACAGGTGTCTTTATGCAGCTAATGACCTCAAACAGGTGCATCTAATTTAGGATAATAAATGGAGTGGAGGTGGACATTTTAAAGGCAGACTAACAGGTCTTTGAGGGTCAGAATTCTAGCTAATAGACAGGTGTTCAAATACTTCTTTGCAGCTGTATCATACAAATAAATAGTTAAAAAAATCATACATTGTGATTTCTGGATTTTTTTTTTTGATTATGTCTCTCACAGTGGACATGCACCTACGATAACAATTTCAGACCCCTCCATGATTTCCAAGTGGGAGAACTTGCAAAATAGCAGGGTGTTCAAATACTTATTTTCCGCACTGTAGGCTTCTTTAAAGAGAAGGGTTTTCAGGGATTGTCTAAAGATGGGTAGATTAGGGGACAGTCGGACAGATTGGGGTAGGGAGTTCCAAAGGTTGGGAGAAACTCTGGAGAAATCCTGGAGGCGAGCATGGGAGGAGGTGACAAGGGAGCTAGAGAGCAGGAGGTCTTGGGAGGACCGAAGAGAGCAGCTTAGTTGGCAGGGGCGGACTGACAACTCATGGGGCCCCCGGGCAATAGAAGATTATGGGGCCTCTGGGCTTACAGGTGGCCACTACGCCAGGAGGCAGTGCAGAGGCGGGGCAGCTAAAATCTCTGGATTTTCACATCAAAAGCATGTCAGTTCCGGGCATATCAGGGACAGATGTAAAAAAAACACAGATTTTTACATACTGTCCCTGGTTTTACTGAGCCTGGCAACCCTGATGGGGCCCCCTAGTGGCATGGGGCCCTCGGGCAGTGCCCGAGTGACTCAATGGTCAGCCCGCCCCTGTTAGTTGGTATTTTGGGACTAGGTTAGTGATGTAGCTGGGGGCAGAGTTATGGATGGCTTTGTAAATTATTTTTAGTACTTTGAATTTTATTTGTTGGGTGAGTGGAAGCCAGTGGAGATTGGCAGAGAGGGACGAAGGACACTGAATGGTTGGTAAGGTGGATGAGTCTTACAGCAGCATTCATTATGGACTTTCATTACATTCCATAATTGCTTGGTAACACAACTCAATGCATTTAGGCATCTAGATGTGATAAAGACGACTTGCTGAAGTTCAAACGAAGCATCAGAATGGGGAAGAAATGGTATTTAGGTGACTTTGAACGTGGCATGGTTGATGGTGCCAGATGGGCTGAGTATTTAAAAAACTGCTGATCTACTGTAATTTTCACACACAACCATTTCTAGGGCTTACAGAGAATGGTCCGAAGAAGAGAAAATATCCAGTGAGCGGGAGTTATGTAGAGGAAAATGCCTTGTTGATGTCAGAGATGAATGGGCAGGCTGGTTTGAGATGATAGAAAGCAAACAGTAACTCAAATAACCACTCGCTACAACCAAGGTATGCAGAATACCCTCTCTGAATGCACAACATATCAAACCTTAAAACCAGGTTTACACCGCCGACAGACTGTGGCCCGCAGCAGGGGTCCGGTGCTTCCCTGTTCTCCATTTCAGGGATGAATCAGGGCTAAATTGTGCCCAGAAAAAAAAAATGTGCCTAGAATTCGGCCCTAAAACTGAGCCAAAGATGCACAGCTTTCCTGTGTAAGCCGCTCCGCAGCTGCAAAGGAAATATGTGAACCGGCTCTATAGAGAGCTGGTCACAATCTCCTGTCATGCAAATTGGATATGGCGAAACCCATATCCAATTCGCATAGGTGTGAACCCAGCCTTAAGCAGATGGGCTACAGCAGCAGAAGACCACCGAGTGCCACTCCTGTCAGCTAAGAACAGAAAACAGAAGCTACTATTCGCACAGGCTCACCAAAATTGGTCAACAGAAGATTGTAAAAAACATTGCCTGGTCTGATGAGTCTTGATTTTAGCTGCAACATTCAGATGGTAGGGTCAGAATTTGGCGTAAACAACATAAAACCGTGAATCCATCCTGCCTAGTATCAATGGTTCAGGCTGGTGGTGTAATGGTGTGGGGGATATTTTGTTGACACACTTTGGGCCCTTTAGTGCCAATTGAGCATCGTTTAACCACTTGCCAACCGCTGCACGCCGATATACGTCAGCAGAACGGCGGCAGTGGGCAAATGGGCGTACCTGTACGTCCCCTTTAATTTGCCAACTAGTGGGCGCACGCGCCGCGTACTGCGTGCCTATACCCGCGGACTCGACGGGCCAGATCCACAAAGATCGTATCTTTGTGCGGGCGTAGCGTATCTTCTTTACGCTACGCTGCCGCAACTTAGAGAGGCAAGTGCCGTATTCACAAAGCACTTGCGTCCTAAGTTACGATGGCGTAGCGTAAATGGGCCGGTGTAAGCGCGCCTAATTCAAATGTGTTTGATGTGGGCGTGTTTTATTTAAATTAAGTGTGACCCCACGTAATGGCGCTTTTTACTAACGCTGCATGTGCCGTCCGTAAACGTATCCCAGTGCGCATGCTCCAAATTACGCCACTGAGACTCATTGGTTTCGACGTGAACTTAATTTACGCCCAGCCCCATTCACAGACAAGTTACGCAAACGACGTAAAATGTGAAAAAAATCGACGCTGTCCCGACGTCAATACTTTACATTGCGTACGCCTCTATATAGCAGGGGTAACTTTACGCCGGATATACGCTTACGCAAACGACGTAAAAAAATGCGCCGGCCGCAAGTATGTTCGTGAATCGCGCATCTAGCTCATTTGCATATTCGACGCGTAAAACGACGGAAGCGCCCCCTAGTGGACAGCGTATAATTGCACACAATTATACGCCGGCGTAGGAAGCCAATTTTTTTGACGTATCTGCCTTTGAGAATCAGCGTAAAAATACGCCAGCGCAGATTTGAAATTAAATGTTTTGTTGATCTGGCCCGATGTCCGCCAGTGTCCCGCGATCGTGTCATGGAGCGGCAGAACGGGGCAATGTAAACAAGGCATTTCCCTGTTCTGTATAGCAACATGGTAGGGATCTACTGATCCCTGTCATCGGGAGAAGTGATCTTTGTCATGTTGTTGTGAGACCAACCCCCCCCACAGTTAGACTTACTCCCTAGGACACACTTGACCTCTTGATCGCCCCTAGTGTTTAACACCATCCCTGCGAGTGTAATTACACAGTAATCAGTGCATTTTTTATAGCACTGATCGCTGTATAAATGACAATGGTCCCAAAATAGTGTCAAAAGTGTTCGATGTGTCCGCCATAATGTCGCAGTCCCGATAAAAATTGCAGATCGCCGCCATTACTAATGAAAAAATACATAATATATAATAAATATGCCATAAATCTATCCCCTATTTTGTAGACGCTATAACTTTTGCGCAAACCAATCAATATACGCTTATTGTGATTTTTTTTACCAAAAATACGTAGAAGAATACATATCGGCCTAAACTAAGGAAAAAAATAGTTTTTTTTTTTAATATATTTTATAACAAAATATTTATTATAACAAAAAGTAATAAATATTGCATTTTTTTTTAATTGTCTCTCTTTTTTTGTTTATAGCGCAAAAAATTGAAAACCGCAGAGGTGATCAAATACCACCAAAAGAAAGCTCTAATTTTGCTTGGGTGCAATGTCGCACCACCGCTCAATTGTCAGTTAAAACATCGCAGTGCCAAATCGCAAAAAATGGCCCGGTCATTGGGCAGCCAAATCCTCCGGGACTGAAGTGGTTAAATAATGCGCATTTTCCAGCTTCTCTCCATTACCAGACCTTTGGGTGAAGTAATCAGCAAAGCAAAAAAAAAAAAAAAGAAGAAAAGCAAAGAAAAATCTTAATATAAATTAGCTAGATTTTGCAAGATTAGTTTAAAAACGGAAAAAAAAAAAACAAGAACTGCATTAAAATGAGGGAGCTCAGCCCTTTGTGATTGTCCCCAATGACCGAGACTCGGCCCTTCCCCATCCAGTGATACTTCAACCCTCCACTCTACTCAGACATCATTTGTTAAGTACCTCAAACCACAAAGCAGACAATCATCAGCATGAAACTGAAACCTCGGGATGAAAGAAATGTAATGAAATGTTGAGTGGGGCTGGTTTCAGAGAGGGTAAATAAGTGATGAATATTGCATTTTAATGAATATGGATGTGTTCTGTTCCTTGCTCGCGTTGCCCTTAGCTGTTTTTGCTCTCTCCTCAGCTGTACTCCAGCGAATAGTAAAATGTAGAAAATGCTGTTTTTTTGGCTGAGCTCTTCAGAATTTGGATTTGTGAGTATTTTGGGAAGGATTTGACCTCCTTTTTGGTATTATGTTCACATGAGCGACTGCTTCAGTATTATACAAAATGGAAACAACAGGAGGACCTTAGTGGACCTTTGTGAGAACAGTCTACAGTCATTATCGTTATTTATTAAAGGACCTCCAAACCTAAAACACAAGCAGGCATACGAAGTAAGGCATCCAATTACTTTTAACTATTTTTTAACTAAAATCCTGACAAACAGTTAAACATCAAATACATATATAGAGCCCTGTTTTCTTGACAAACAATTTCTATTTATTCATGTCTTTTTTTTGCAAATAAAGATAAAAGATTATTGCGCTTGGGTAATGGGTGGACAGCAGCTAGCCTATATTGTGGACAACAATCTAAAAATATATAAAAGAAAAGGCAGCACATAAATGTCTATTAAAATAAAGGTAAAAAGTCCTTCATTCCCGGCGAGCACACAGCAAAAAACAAAATTGCCCATGGGACTTTTAACCACTTCAGCCCTGGAAGATTTTACCCCCTACCTGACCAGAGCATTTTTTGCAATTCGGCACTGTGTCGCTTTAGCTGACAAAAAGGATTTTTTTCCCCACAAATAGAGCTTTATTTTGATGGTATTTGATCACCTCTGGGGTTTTTATTTTTTGCGCTATAAACAAAAAAAAAAACAATTTAACCACTTAAGACCCGGACCAAAATGCTGCTAAAGGACGTTGCCCCTTTTTGCGATTCGGCACTGCGTCGTTTTAACTGACAATTGCGCGGCCGTGCGACGTGGCTCCCAAACAAAATTGGCATCCTTTTTTCCCCACAAATAGAGCTTTCTTTTGGTGGTATTTGATCACCTCTGCAGTTTTCATTTTTTGCGCTATAAACAAAAATAGAGCGACAATTTTGAAAAAAATGCAATATTTTTTACTTTTTGCTATAATAAATATCCCCCCAAAATATATATAATTTTTTTTCCTCAGTTTAGGCCAATACGTATTCTTCTACCTATTTTTGGTAAACAAAAAAACGCAAAAAGAGTTTATCAGTTGGTTTTTGCAAAATTTATAGCGTTTACAAAATAAGAGATAGTTTTATTGCATTTTTATTAAAAATTTTTTTTTACTACTAATAGCGGCGATTCGCGATTTTTTTTGTGACTGCGACATTATGGCGGACACTTCGGACAATTTTGACACATTTTTGGGACAATTGTCATTTTCACAGCAAAAAAAGCATTTAAATTGCATTGTTTACTGTGAAAATGACAGTTGCAGTTTGGGAGTTAACCACAAGGGGGCGCTGTAGGATTTGTGTGTTGACTGTGTGTGTTTACAACTGTAGGGGGGTGTGGCTGTAGGTGTGACGTCATCAATCACGTCCCCCTATAACAGGGATGACGTGATCGATGCTGCGGCCACAGTGAAGCACGGGGAAGCCATGTGTACACACGGCTCTCCCCGTTCTTCAGCTCCGGGGACCGATCGCCGCACTCCAGCGGCGATCGGGTCCGCGAGTCCCGGTCCCAGAGCTTCGGACCGGGTCTGCAAACCAACGGCTGGGTACAAAAATCAACGTATATATACGTTGATGTGCCCAGCCGTGCCATTCTGCCAACGTAAATGTGCGGTAGGCGGTCCTTAAGTGGTTAAAAAAATGCAATATTGTTTACTTTTTGCTATAATAAATATCCCCCAAAAATATATATGCGAAAACTAATTTTTTCCTCAGTTTAGGCTGATATATGTGTAGCGCCCCCTTACTTTCAGTACGGGCACTACGCTAAAGTTAGTGGGTGAATGGGAGAGTTATTTTGCTCCCATTCATAATTTGTTAAATTACAGGTTGCTGTTATTCCAGAACTGTCCTGTGGGTCAGTCTGCATTCCAGGGGTGCAATCCCACCCCTGGGCAACAGTTGGCGCTATAGGGGTTCTGGCGGAGCCACTTTTCCTTAGCAGCCAATTAGAGGAGTTTTTCCCTCGCTGGGCATGCTGGGAGGGGTATATCTGTAACAGGCACCATGATTCTTGGGTCTTTCTCTCTGCGCGGGGTCCACATTCCAGGTGCGGCATTCACCTTCAGGTTTGCGCATCCATGGACCCCGTCTGCATGGCTCACCTGGCCGGAGCTGCATGCTCCATGGAGACCCATCTAGATGTTGGAGGGGGCCCCAGTGACTTACTGGGTCCCCACCCTTACTGAGAAGATCCCAGGCTGTATGCCGTTCGGTGGGGGATCGGCTTGAGGAGAACCTCGAGGCAGGTTATCCAAAAGGGCTTGAACGAACCATCGGGGATCTGGTCACCAGGATTCGACAGGTAGATGACAGCTGTCAGTCAGTGACCCTTCATTGCATTTACTGGGAGGATTCGCTCAAATCTAATTTGTTCTTTGAAGTACTGAAGTACTAGGCCTGTGGCAGAGGCCCGAGCCAGGCCTGTAACAGAGGCCTGTTCCTCCCAGCAACTTAAAAGTGACACTTCGGCTGCCAGGCTTGTGACAAAGGTCTGTCCAGGGGCACTTCACCCACTCTGGCTAGAGTGGCGACGAATTGTATCTACTACTACTGAGAGCAGGATTGCTCTGTTTCATATCCAGGCCTGATACCGCAAAGTTCTTTATTGCTTCATCAACCTCTCTTATCCTACCTCCTGTTGATGTTGCCTGTGTTGGGCCTTGGAATGAAGCATTTGAAAAACCCACTTGGTGACTAGACATTCGCTCACGGCTACTACTCACTGCTATTACCCCTAGACACACTACCAGGTAACTTAATACGCCGATCCCAAAACAACCAGCGGCTCCTAAATGGGGTAGCGCTACATATGCTTTTCTACATATTTGTTTACATAGGCATCTCCCCGTTCTGCTTCTCCTCGCCGCAATCGCAAACTTTTTAAATTTAAAGGGACATACAGGTAAGCCCATTTGCCTGCCCCTGCCATTGTGCCAACGTAAATCGGCATGCGGCAGTCAGCAAGTCAGCAAGTGGTTAAAGAGCACACCTCAGAAATGATTTATTTAAAACACATTTAAAAACAATATGTAATACAAAAAGAAGAAAATATATTAGACATCAAATATTAGTACATTTTACATTTATATAATAAATCTTTCCATGAGACCTGGATATGTCATAAAGATGACTGTCTGTAGTCTGGGACAGCTGCTCTAGGTCTCGACTCGTTTCGCGAGAGGAGTCTTGCTTCTCCGGGAGAAGCACAGATAGATGCAATTGATGAGAAGCCTGGTCTACTGGTGTAGTATAGATGACTCTTTCAAAAGATTGATGTATATGGGTGGGTATACCACCTTAAATTTATAAAAGAAACTTCAAAACAAAACGTCCATAAAAGGAGATAGATAAATGCATAAAAAGCCAACCATGCCACCAAACTTTCCACTGGGAGCTGTGTGAGGGCAGGGAGAAGGAAACCAGTAAGAGGCCTTAAGAAACTAGAACTTGGGCGGAGGATTTAAATCCCACCAAGAAAGTGCTCACATCCTGAGAGGGAAACTATTTTGACAACTGGTGGCCGTTAGCTTAGCAGGCTGCTACCATGCGAGTGAGACTTGTTTTGCAGGTAAGGAAAAAGTCCTCCACCAACATCACAGTAGGCCAGGCCTCTTACCCTCAGGAATAGACCATTAAATTATAGGCGGTCATTAATGCCCAAACACCAATTATCCACTCAGTCATATACAGCGCGGACTGCACCAACATGGATGCAATGGCGTGGTCCCCTCTCAGAGCATCTGTCCTCAGATTGAAAGGTGTATGATCAAATAGATGGACCGCCCCCCCCCCCCCGGCGCCTGCGTCATTGGATTTGATTGACAGCAGCAGGAGCCAATGGCTGTGCTGCTATCAATCTATCCAATCAAGAGCCAAGAACCCCAGGCAGAGTGGTACAGCGCATCTCCGCAGAGGGGTTGAAGGGGGTCAGGTAAATAAAACAGGGGGGCTGGGGGGCCGGTAACTGCCAGAAGTTACTGCCAGAAGTTTTTTCACCTTAATGCATAGGATGCATTAAGGTGAAAAAACATGAGGGTTTAAGACCACTTTAAGTATGACACAACTACAAGAAGTAATTTTTTTTAGACCTGTAAGGCCATAATGTGCTAGTGTGCATCACATACTAGCATATTATGTGAAACTTACCTGCAAACGAAGCCCTCCACCAATGGATTGTCACTGCTGGAGGCCGCATCCATCCTCCCCCGTCTTCCTTCCAGGTCCGTGAACTTCGGTTGTGGCCGTTCCTTCAGCGCGCATGCGCAGATGGCATCATTGGCTGCATATACAGCAAATATCTCCCAAGCGGTGCACGCTTAGGAGATATTTACAGTACCTATAGGTAAGCCTTATTATAGGCTTACCTATAGGTACAATTAATCTATGGGAATTTAAAACCACTTTAATGGAGTATCCCTATACATAGATCACCTATACTTATAACAGCGAACCAGATTCAGCTTAAAAAATATCTAAATATCCAACAGGTTGTTCAACCCTGATGGGACAGCCAAATCACCCAAAGCTAAGAGAATATTGTGTTGCAAATGCCTGGAGACAATTTGGTCAAAGAGAACTTCCACAAAGGAGGCTACCCTCAGCCCCAAGACTGCATTTCTGGTTCTGGACTGAAGGGTTCAAACTTAAACCTGGATAGTCTGAAGCTTTTCCTGAGGAAGAAGAACTTTGGCCTGAGCCTTGTCCAGAACCAGACCCAGATACTCCAAGTGATGAGTTGGTTTCAGCAACAATTTTTAAGGGCTCAGGATCCATCCAAATCTCCATAAAGTCCTAACAGTCAGATATGTTGTCCAACAGCACCCTTGTTGACTGTTCCCTTTAACAGGAGATCGTCCAAGTATCCTATGTTGGGGATATCTTAAAGGGGTGGTTCCCCTAAAAAGAAACTTTTAACATTGCATCTATCCTCTTAATCACATCTAGAATCGGCTGGTAGTTTTAAAAAAATCCGTCCGTACATACCATTTTCTTCATGCAGCCTCACCGCAGCTTCCGGGTATGATGGTTGGGAACAGGCATCCGATCGACGCATACAGCGCGTCACGAGATGCCGAAAGAAGCCGAACGTTGGTGCGGCTCTATACGGCGCATGCGCACCAACGTTCGGCTTCTTTCGGCATCTCGTGACGCGCTGTATGCGTCGATCGGATGCCTGTCAATCAAGTAGACACGCCCTACCCCGACCGTCAGACCCGGAAGCGGCGGTGAGACTACATGCCGAAAATGGTATGTACGGACGGATTTTTTTTTAAATACCAGCCGATTCTAGATGTAATTAAGAAGAGAAATGCAATGTTAAAAGTTTATTTTTAGGGGAACCACCCCTTTAAGATTGCATAAGGGTTAGCACTGGAGCCAGCACCTCGATGCAAAGAATAGGCAGGGCCACAAATTGCCAGTGTAGGGGTTTCTATAGAAAACTGCATAAAAAATGTTGGTGCACTGGAAAGGTGGACACATGTAAATGGACATCTTAAGAAGTCCAAAAAGTATCTCTGGTGAAGGGAGGCAACTACAGATCTGGTTGCTTCCATCTTAAATGTTTTCACCTAAAAAACATTAAAGTCTTTAGGGTCCAAGAGGCCCCCCTTTGGGTTTTGGAACACTGAACAGTGTAAAACCCTTGAAACCATTCTGTTTCAGAGACTAGGACCAAGACATCTTGTCCCAAAGGCCTGAGAGGGCTTGATGAAGATCCACCATTCTGAAAGGAGACACAGAATGGTTTCAAGGGGGGACAGGGACAGGGAGGGGAAAGGGAATCAAATTTGAGTTTGTAGCCCTGGGGTTCCAACTCTTCTATCCAAAAATCTGGAATTCAAGCTGTCAAAGCATTAGCAAAGGTCAACAGATGTCCCTGCAACAGATCCACAGTGGGAAATAACTACTTCTGAATAAAACTTGCACAAATAAAATTCAAGGCCAATAAGTGCTATGATGGAGCAAACAACCTATAAGGGCATTTCTAATCTTTGTACAGCTGAAAAGGGAGGTCCAAAGGAAAAGTCTTTGAGGCTATAGGTGCCCTATATGACCCCAGGGTAGAAACAGCACTGGCAGAAGTGATAGGCAGATCCTCAAGTTTCAGAGTAGTGTGCGCCACCTCTATTGCCAAAACACACTCCTTTAACTTGGGAGTAATAGCAATAGACTCAGGAGTAAGCTCATCCAGGACCAGGCCACATTGGATACAGTCAAAGAGGTCTCTCAAAGCAGAGGACAGCATGTCACTAGTCTGCAGAATCGGCACTATCAGTGGGTGTGCAGCAGGCAGTTTCTGACCTTTAAACTAGTAGCACCGGGAACTGCGGAACTGTCCCCTCCCCCCTTGTCTAGAATCAGACATGTTGTGGCCACAGCACAGTTAGGCAATGTACAGGCTCATGATAAGCGACAAGGCATCAAATACTTGTGAATCCCGGACAGCTTGAAGCGGGTGAGAGATAATAACCAGATGGTTGGATGGCTGCAGGTGACCAAAGTCCTTGTGGGAGGGCAGCAGGAATGTATCAGAGTGGCCATTTCCAAATGCAGAAGCAGCATAGAGATGCTTCCCCAATTAAGTATGGTGGAAAAGGGAGAACAGGGCAACACTCCACCCAGTGGATGACATCAGAGCTCAGTCCTACAGCATTAAGCACTTTCACAGCAAGGTAAGGTTGAACAAGAATGCAATCAATAGAATCAAGCGACCATTAAATGTGAGGAGCTCTAATTTCTTGGCCTGACCAGCCTACTCATTAAGTGATTCTATATCAGGGTTTGACAAATTTGCTCTAGGAGCCAGCTAAAAAAGTTAGGAGCCAGAAAATGCGCCCCATCCAGCCAAGTTTGCGTGCAGAAGCGAACACATGAGTAGCGCCCGCATATGTAAACCGTATTCAAACCACACATGTGAGGTTTTGCCGCGATTGTTAGGCCTCGTACACACTATCGGACATATCCGATGAAAACGGTCCGCGGACCATTTCCATCGGATATGTCCGATCGGGAGTTTGATCCGATGGCATGTACACACCATCGGATCAAATTCCCCGCCGCCGGACGGCGCGGTGACGTGACGGTGACGCGGCGGTGACGTTGACGCCGCCACGTCACCGTACCAGGAAGTTAAACACTTCCGCGCATGCGCCGAATCCATTCGGCGGCGGCGCGGCGGCGGTGGGGGACGACATGTCTGCTGGTAAGTGTACTAACCAGCAGACATGTCGGGCGGACAGATTCCCACCATATAGATTTCAAAGCATGCTTTGAAATCTGTCGGGTGGAGAAATCTGTCCGCTAGCCCATACACACGAGCGGAGATGTCTGCTGAAACGGTCCATCGGACCGTTTTCAGCGGACATATCCCCTCGTGTGTACGAGGCCTTAGAGCGAGAGAAATAATTCTAGCCCTAGACCTCCTCTAACTCAAAACAGGCAACTTGTAGAATTTTTTAAACGTCGGCTATGGAGATTTTAATTGTTTCCTTTTTTATTACATTTTATTTTTTCAACATTTGTGCGTTTTAGTAAGCTAACAACAATTCTTTAAAGAAAATAATTGTTTGTTTAAAAACATTAGTCATGCAAAAAAAATGTTTTCCAGTAGTTTGCTGTATTCTAGTGCTGTAGTCTGTGAACTTATACTGTATAATGCAATCCAAGTATCCTAACAGGATACAATGCATTTACAGAATAGCTAAGTGTCATCCAATACAAGCCGTCTTTTTTGTGATGCCAACGTTCACCACCAGATGGTGCCAGGTCACAGAAGCAACTTTGGGCCTTCACAAGGATGCTAAGCCGCGGCCTAAATTACTGGCCGTCGTGGGCCCGCCGCAAAACCGCGGCGGGGGAGGTGGGGGCGCACGGAGACACAGGATGCTGTGCCTTCATGCGCCCCCACCTCCCCGGCCGCGCAATCGCGGCGGCCAGTAATTGAGGCCTCGGCTTTGCGGCCTTATAGGCCGCGGCCTCAATTACCGGCAGGTGCAAGCGCCAGGTCACAATTTCTTGTCGCAATTGTGACCTGGCGCCCGGATATTGTCGACCCCTGTTCTACATAAACATCAGAAAACAGCAGAGCTGAAGAAAAGACATCCATGCTCCTAGGACACTAGCAAAAATTAGGGCATGCTGGTAGTAGGAAGGATTATACCCTGGGCTGGTCTACAGTTATTTTTTGTTTGCCAGTCTCTCACACTCCTGTAGGCTGCATTATAACCTGAAAGGTTAAGACTTCCTGTGTCCCTAAATAGACAAAAAATAAATAAAAAATAGGCATAGTTTTATTACCGATTTTGGCACAGGACAATCCAATCCTTTTGATATCTGGTAAAATAAGAACATAGATTTAGGACTGTAAGCGTTATGTTCAGTTTAGGGGTTGAGCCGTAAAGGCCAATTTTAAAGCTAGCTTTAAAACAGGCAAATCAGTACATGAGAGCTCTTTTACCTGACAAATGTTGCATTTCTGCTCACCCAGATTTACACAACTTTGCCAAAAACCACAGCTAAGTTGGTGACCTCACTTATCTGTTGCAGTAAATGAGCACATAAGGGTCCCTCAGTGCTTTAGTCTGTGACCAGACAGGAAAGGGACAGAAGCAGACTGGAGAGGTCATATGTCTGCCCTTTCCTTTTGTCACCATCTTCCTTTTGAGTACATGTAAATGCAGGATGCCTAACTAGTTCCCAATGCTGACCTTTCTTCCACTAGTTTGAAATCTACTGTGCAGAAGATCAATAGAGGGTACATTGAGCCACATTCAGGTACTTATGTTGCATTTTAATTAATTTAATACATTTTTAATAAATACATGCTCAGAATCAAGCAGAAGAGCCGCACTAGCTATTAACCTTAAATTTGCTCGGCTCGTCGTACGTGTTGTACGTCACCACGTTCTTGACGGTCGGAATTTCCGACCACATTTGTGTGACCGTGTGTATGCAACACAAGTTTGAGCCAATATTCCAGTATTCCATTGGAAAAAAATCCACGGTTTTCTTGTCAGAATTTCCGATCGTGTGTACGCAGCATTAGGCTTTGGAAATCCAGCGAACAAACGAAGAAAACTTGAAACAGTGGTAAACCTTCCCAAGAGTGTCTGCCCTGCCTAAATTACTCCAAGAACACAACAGAGACTCATCCAGAAGGTCGTAAAAGAACCCAGAACAACATCTAATGAAATGCAGGCCTCACTTGCCTCAGTTAAAAAAAACCCACAAAATCTCTTCTCACATTTGTCAAAAAACATCTTGATTATCCCCAAGACTTTTGGACAAATATTCTGTGAACTAATGAGATAAAAGATTAACTTTTTGGAAGGTGTGCATCCCGTCACATCTGGCATAAAACTAACACAGCATTGAAAGGTGCTTTGCAGCTTCTGGACCTGAACGACTAGCCATAATTGATAGAGCCATAAATTCTGCGCTCTGCCAGAAAATCCTGAAGGAGAATGTCCAGCCATCAGTTCATGACCTCAAGCTTAATCGTACTTGGGTTATGCAGCAGGACAATGATCCAAAACCTAGTAACTCCACTTCTGAATGGCTCAAAAAACAAAAACAAATTTATATTTGGAGTGGCCTAGTCAAAGTCCTAACTTAAATCATTGAGATTGAGATGGTGTGGCATGACTTAAACAGGCCGTTCATGCTTGAAAAAACCCTCCAATGTGGCTAAATTAATGCCCATGCTACAGCCGAATGATGGCTGCAGCACGGGCCTTAATTGCCGGGAGGCCATCAATAGACTTTTTTTTTCTAGCGTGAGGAAAACAGAGGGACGTCGGTTCCTCAGACAGAGAGAGCCACCACTGCTTTGTCTGTTCCCACCAGTTCCACCTGCCAGTGCCCACCAGTGCCACCTATCTTTGCCCACCAGTGCTACCTATCAATGCCTACCTGTGCTGCCAATCAATGCCCATCAGTGCCATATCATCAGTGCCACTAATCAGTGCTGCCTATCAGTGTCACCTACCAGTGCCACCTATCAGTACCCACCAGTGCCACCTAACTTTTCCCACCAGTGCTACCTATCAATGCCCACCAGTGCTGCCAATCAATGCCCACCAGTGCTGCCAATCAATGCCCATCAGTGCCATATCATCAGTGCCACCAATCAGTGGTGCCTATTAGTGTCACCTACCAGCGCCTACCAGTACTCTTCAGTCTAACCCATCAGTGCCCTTCAGTACCGCTCATCAATGCCAACCATCGGTGCCACCCATCAGTGCCACCTCTCAGTGCCCATCAGTGCTACCTTATCAGTTCAGCCTATCAGTGCAGCCCAGGGCTGGACTGGGACAAAAATTTGGCCCACTTTGATAGGTCTCTCCCATGGCGGCCGGAAAACTCCTGCACCCCCCCCCCCCCCGAACCACCCAAGCCCCCTCTCCCCCTTCACTAGCCACTAGCCATTCTACTTTATTAGAGTAGAACGGTTGGTACTGGTACTCTTATAGGCAGTACCAGTCCCCTCCCCCATGCTCCTCTGTCGTCCCCCATGCTTCTCTGTTCCCCCCGGGTGAGCGCTGCGGGGAGGGAGAGGAGGTGAGTGCTGCGGGAAGGCAGAGACAGAGGAGCGGAGGGGGCAGCGGTCCGCTGTCACTGAAGCCGGCCCACTGAGCCATCGGCCCACCGGGAAACTCCCTGTAGTCCCAATGGCCAGTCCATCCCTGGTGCAGCCTACAAGTGTCCATCAGTGAAGCCGCATCAACGCACATCAACAAAGGAGAAAAATTACCTGTTTTCCAAATTTTATAACAAGCTATGAAACTTTTTTTTTTTCAAACGTTTCTGTCTTTTATTTTAAATTTATTTAGCCAAAAATAAAAAACCTAGCAGTCATAGGCGTGCGCACAGGGTGTGCCAGGTGTGCCCAGGCACACCCTAATCACTCCCTGCAGTGCAGATTCCCCCTGCTGCCCAGTGTCCCCTCCCACAGCATGGCTGGCTTCCCTCCTCTCCCATTGGCTACTGCAGTGGGCACACATAGATGATATTTAAGGATGAGTGGGGGAAGGGGTAATGTAATTTACCGGACCCTTCCCTTTCTGAATGAACACCATGAGAGATCGGTACTGTGTTTTTGAGCTTTCAGGTGCACACCCTAATACAACAGGCTGTGCACACCTATGCTAGCAGTGATTAAATACCACCAAAAGAAATTTCTGATTGTGTTAAATTTCATTTGGGTACAGAGATGTATGACCACGCAATTGTCATTCAAAGTGCGACAGCGATAAAAGCTGAAAATTGGCCTGGGCAGGAAGGGGGCTTAAAGTGGAGCTCCAGCCGCAATTTTTTTTTTTCAAAGTCAGCAGCTACTAACAGTGTAGCTGCTGACTTTAAATAAGGACACTTACCTTGTCCTACTTGCCCGCGCTGATGGGCCCCCCGATGCCTGTCCCACGATCGCTCCGGGTCCCGCGCCGCCATTCACACCGTACGGCTTTACTGCCCATTTCCTACTGCGCCTGCGTGAGTCTCACGCTGGCTTGTGAATGGGCGCGCTGCTCTCTGAGAACACACACAGTTCCCAGAAAGCAGCGCGCCCCATTCATTAGGAGAAGGAGAAGAAGAAATTTGACCGCGGTGCAGGTGAGGCAGATTACGGAATTCCGCATAGCAACAGGTATTTCGGGTGAGTATTTTTTTTTTTTTTCAGGTTTTTTTTAGTAAATTTTTTTAAACAACATGGGAAAATGTTGTTTTCCTGGGTGGAGCTCCGCTTTAAGTACTCAATAGGCAAGTGGTTAAAACAATTATGCAAAGAAGAGTGGGACAAAATTCTTCCACAGAGATGTGAAAGACTCATTGCCAGTTATTGCAAATGCTTGATTGCAGTTGTTGCCGCCAATGGTGGCACAACTTTAGGGGCAATTACTTTTTCACATAGGGCCAGGCTGGTTTGCATAGCTTATTTCTCTTAATAAACGAAATCATCATTTCAAAACTGCATTTTGTATTTACTTGGGCTATTGTGTGTAATATTAAAATTTGTTTGATGATCTGAATCATTTAAGTGTGACAAATAGGCAAAAAAATTAGGGGGCAAATACTTTTTCACAGCACTGTATTATTGAGTAAATAAAATACAGGGCACGTACTAACAAGCACATGACATGTTATGTATAATATACAATCAGACAGTACACTTTTCACTTTTCTTTATTATATTTTGCCACTGCCAATAGAATAACACATTCAAAAGTAAACATAAATCAAGCAAATCCTGACCGCTGTATGGATTGCCAGATACCAAGGCCCCATAGTGAATATAACACCATAGGTTGCTCCATTCCAAACAGATGTTTTAGTTCCCACTGGCAAGGACTCCACACCAGCTGTAGGAGAGAGAGAAGAATCAAACAAACTAGCAGAACAATAATTGGAAGGAAGGAAAGCTACTCAGGTATCTTTCCAAAAGCTTTTTTAATTTACTACCTCTGTATATTTTCCTGTATACCCAAAGTACCCTGAACAGAACAGCCCAAAAGATTGCTTCAAAACCTTCTCCTAATAACTCTTTTAGTTATGGAGATGTGCAGGCATGGGTAAAGTTGAAATATAGTCAACCACCAGATCAAATAAACACAAAGGGGAAGGTATGTTTAAGGAAGGATGGATTCACTCCAGTATAAGGAAACAAATGTGGGCTTATGCGTGTGTCCATACCCATTGCTCTGTGCTTAGGGTACTGACAGACATTTCTAAGTAAGTAGGTGAATGCACTTAACTTAGTGTGCATGCTTGGCACGGCTATTG
Source organism: Rana kukunoris (assembly GCA_029574335.1). Classification (NCBI taxonomy): domain Eukaryota; kingdom Metazoa; phylum Chordata; class Amphibia; order Anura; family Ranidae; genus Rana; species Rana kukunoris. The sequence goes on along the minus strand of CM056049.1, from coordinate 672,528,626 downwards.
GCATCCAGTGGGCTATACTGTATAAACTGGAGAACTGCAAAAGAATGTTACTGATTAGTCTTCAGTTTGTTTCTTATTACTTGCAACCTGACCTGCTGATTCTGCCCTTCTATGTATGCCTCCTGACCTTCCTCTCAATTTTTGCCTCTTTTCTTGTGACCACGGCCTGCGTTGTGGAGCTTGTTTATGGTCTTCTGCCTTGTACTTTGTCCATTTCGTACTAACTTTGGATTTTTTCCTGGGCTCTGTTTTGGCTTCCTGATCTGACGCTCGGCTGTTGCTGACTTTGGTTTGTGCCCAGACTCTTTCTCCATCTCCTGATATGTTTCCCCATTGCCTGATCGTATCTGCCCTCGGTGAGGGCCTCAACATAGTTCCTGTAATCTCCTTCAACACCTTGATCGCCAATTCTCTGCTTCACACATCTGGGAGCAACAAAGATCTGGTACTTCCGGCACTCATACCACTCCGTGCCCTCACACTCTGTCACCATCTTTAGGAGTGTTGTGCAGGAGATGCAAGAGGAGCCTCCTAATCTACTCAGTCTTTGCCAGGTCCATGATAGCACTGCACCAACTACAACACACATCAAGAGAGTAGTTCTACTGTAGCACAACCCCCGAAGGAGCTGCTGGTTTAGATTTGGGCCTGTACTCTGCCTGTCAACCCCCAGAATTTGGTTTGATCCCCCCTTGGCACAAATGGACAGTAAGTAATGTGATTGGGGAACCCAATTAGTAATAGGGGACCTCAATGGTACCACACAATAATAAATGCAGTAAAGCGTTATTACCTTGTTGTTGTTTACCTGCCACACAGCTGCAAAAGACAGTTCCACACAAAAGGTATCTTAACCAGTGGTAAGGTGTTTACTTGATGAAAGAGTAAAACAATGGTTATACAATAAACACCCAATACATACAGTTCCCTGTATAAGTCAGTGAAACCCCACTGGTACGGAATATCTCTATAATTAGACCTGAGGGCCAGGCCTGAGTGAGAGTATGGTGGAGGAATCTCTCAGTGCAATGTCACCAACATTGGGACACCTCTTCACCAAGTCTCACGTAAAACAGTAGAGATCAAAGAAATAATGCAAACAGCAATATCCAACTGGTATTGCGTGGCAACTACTTGCAAGGATGGGAAAACAGGGGACTGTTCCTTTCAGGCCGCGTACACACGATCGGTTCAAACCGATGAGAATGGACTGAAGGCCAGTTTCATCGGTCCAAACCGACCGTGTGTACGGCCCATCGGTCTGTCATCCTTCGGACCAAAGTTTTAAAACTTGCTTTAAAATTGGACTGATGGACGCCTGACCATCGATCCAAACCGATGGTTAGTATGCAAAAGCATCGGTTCATAAACCCGCTCATGCTCAGAATCAAGCATTGGAAGCATTGAACTTAGTTTTTTCAGCACGTCGTTGTGTTTTACGTCACCACGTTCTGACACGATCAGTTTTTGAGCTGATGGTGTGTACGCACATCAGACCATCAGGCCACTTCAGCGGTGACCCGATGAAAACGGTCTGTCGGACCATTCTCATCGGATGGACCGATCGTGTGTACGCGGCCTCAGAGTCAATTACTGTTCAGCTAGCCACATTGGTGAACTTACTTATTTGTACTCCAAAGGATATGGTGAAGAAAGAACCTACTGATTGAGGCACACAGGTTGACAGTAAAATGGATATCAAGGTAGAATGCCCCCACTTGCGGCGCTGCAGACACCAGCAAGTACAGATAAGCTTGTGAGAGTTAGACTCCTGGCAGTCAGTTAACTAAGTTGATGGGCAAGTGCCCGCTCACTCGACAAGGCCTTGTTCTGCTGAATTTTCAGTTCCGAAACCCTCTTTCTATGGTCCATCTCTTAGTGACAGGAGGAGTCTGATCTTCCGCTTGGCCGTCTTCTGGGTACCGGTGAATAGTCAACTCCGGACGCTGTGGGCTGCAAACCGATCTTCTTTACAGCTGATCAGCAAGATTGTTCGCTGGGATCCCTCTCTGGCTAGGCGATCCACTTTCAGTCCTCGTAGGCCCAAGCTTCCCAGGCCTAAACGCACCTACAGCAGGCCTCAGCACAGACCTGATGTCAGCTTGAAAATGGCGTCCCGAGAGAGAGAGAGCTTGTCTTAAATAAGTCCTCCCATAAAGCCATGCGTGGTGAACTGCCCTCTGGTACCACCGTAGCCTTGTGGGCAGTGTAGTTTCTTTGTAACTGAACCAACTGAACCAAACAAGTTGTAACGAACTAGCATAAAACTAACACCAGAGGGAGCCCACTTATATTCAAAGCACAGATTGCAATCATTTAAAATACTTGCAAGGATAATACCTTGTTACACTACGTAAGAAGGTTTAAGAGATTTGCAGGAGTGGGCCACCAGTGCATTTATGGAATATCAAGTGATGCTTTTTTTTTTCTAATAGAGAGCTTGACTTATTCTCATCAACAAGCAGCCTGTAGGCAAAAGGGCAATATTTGCCCATGACTTATGTATTCCACACCAACCTTTCCACAGCCTACCTAAAATATGAATTTATATTAACTGGCTAAACAGAGAACCACAAAAACTCAGGATGAGGCTGGTCAAGGACCATGAGTACTTAGGAATATCAGCTTCTCATGATAAACCTTACCACAGAGCTGACTAAGTAGAGACAAGATGTGCCACAGATGCATAGATCATATTTACAAACTCCTGAAAATGATCGCATATAGGGTGTTTGGCGGCTAATTAATGCTGCTCTACCTCTCATGCCTCGTACACACGCTCAGACTTTTGACCAGTGTTGTAAGTAACGGAATTACAATAAACGCAGTTACCTAACTCAGCCCCTTTTGAGGATAACGAGTAATCTACTGATTACTCTTCCCCTTACGGTAACGCAGTTCCCATTACTTAGGTGGCATTACCGCAATTACATCTACCGACACTAGATGGCAGCAGAGTAATTGCTTCTGCCGGCGCTGTGAACATAAATATGGGTGGAACTCCGCTTTAGAATCATGTGACCGCTGTGATGGCCTGTCACAGCGGTCTGAAAACTCCCAATCGCAAGGAGCCCTGGATACAATGAGCCCCACCCGCCTCACACTGGCCTATCACCGGGGAACAACTCACATCGATCATACACACTGTGTGCGCAACCTGATCAATGATCCGGGGAACACATGGCCGAAACAAAATGTTCCACAGAACAATTGTTCCCTATACAACACAGTGTACACAGCGACATCTAGTGGTCAACATGGTAAGTGCAGGACACCTATACAGACCAATGATCAGCAGGTTATTTTTAGTCAGTGATTTCATCTCTTAATCAGACAACAAAGAAAAATCTGACATCCCCATTCCAGATCCCTTGCATCCAATAAAGCTTATATAAGATAAATAAAAAAATAAACAATAAACTATAGAAAATTCTAATAAAGCCTAATATAAGATTTTAAATTACAGACTCTGTAAACCTCAAGCGAATGTATATTATAAACATACATTTTAATCCAGCTTATAATTTGGATGTAATATGTAGCAGATGGATAAGGGTTTTAAGTCTTATTAGCTGCACATACATGGTGGGACGGATGCACCTAGGCTGGGATATACACGAGATCACCATTTGTTTCCAGTTTTCTTCTCTCAAGGATCTGGCATTCTTTTGTCTTGGAGTATTAACTCACTGCTCCCTGGCAAGCGCCCGTCATCTGCTTCTCAACAAAGCATTGTAGAATATTAAAAAAAAATTCAGTTACTTTGCTGAGTAACTAATTACTTTTTCAATATAGTAACTGAGTCACTAACGCAATTACTTTTTCAGAGAAGTAATTTGTAACTGTAACTAACTACTTTTTTAAAGTAAGACGAGCAACACTGCTTTTGACCGTGCAAAAGTCTGCCGTGAGTCCGTCAGAAGTCCGACGGAAAGAAAGAGAACAGGTTCTCTATCTTAAGTCAGATGGAGGCTACACAAGGCCAGACTTTCTGAGAACAAAAGGCCATCTAACTTTTTTTCTCGGAAAGTCCCACTGTGTGTACAAGGCATCAGAGAACATTCTTACCACAGAAAATAAAATAAACTCCCAAAAACGTGCATTATGCTAAACAAGGCATTAAACAGCATGTACCTCACTGCCGGATCTTACGCTAAGCCTGAGCTATTCTTTCACCAGAAAATGTCTTCAGTCTCAGCAACAGAAAACTCAAATAACATTATATAAGGAAGGTTTTTTATGGAATTTTAATGGTGCCATAAACAAAATGGAGCACTAGGAGATTGTTTTGGGTAAGAAATGACATGGCTTAAAGGGTCACTAAAGGAATTTTTTTTCTAGCTAGATAGCTTCCTTTGCTACAGTCCTGTTTTCATGTCCTCATTGTTCGTTTTTGCTTTGATGTTGCTGTAATTCCTCTCTGTTCTAGACACTTTCTGGTTGTCTGTTTCCTGATAACTAGGGATGAGCCAAACACCCCCGCATTCGGTTCGCACCAGAACCGTCGAACAGACCGACCGCTCAGAACCCCATTGAAGTCTATGGGTCATAGTGCATGTTTGGCCAATCATCAGCGCGCAATGCCGCAGTGAATTATGGGCCGTCGAACATACATTCGTATCGAACACGGAGCTCATCCCTACTGATAACCACAGTACTTGGAGCTTTCTCTCTGTGGTCACTAATCAAGGAGGTGTGATTACTGTGTGTCTAAAACCCCTCAGCACCAATCCAGTTTAGTTTTACAAACCATCACTGCCCTCTATTGGCTCGGTACATCAGAGAGACAGGAAACAGCAAAAACGAAACTAGAACTGTAGGTGCATTATATGATTGATTTTTATTTATTTTTAATCATTTTTAAAAGGAATCAGTTAACTATTATGTCTATATACCCTTTAAACAGCCATTTCAGCCAAAAAAAATATTCTTTTACAACTCCTTTAACATGGCGAACAACAATCTCTATTTATTTGTTTTTTGTCTTGTTTGATTGTGTATTTTTTATATACTATTATGGTATGTTCTAAAAAAATCCCCTGAAGAAGCCCTTAGTGGCCAAACATGTTGGGCTAGACACTCTATCTTCACCACTTTTGCAAAAGAAAAAAAAAATAACTCTCTGTGTGACACAACCTTAAAGACATGTTGCTTTTTTTTCTTCTTTTTTAATAATAATTTTAAACTTTGTATGAATAAAAATGTGTTTTTATTCATAGATTTCTGGCTTCATTGTGTTTATGGCACCATTAAAAAAAAATCTTGTGTATATTCTCTATCCAGGGATGTTGGTAACCTTTTGAGTTTGTCACTAATCCATACCACAACCCATTTTCAAATAACATTATGTTACCTAGTTAGCTAGGTTGAAAAATAAAAAGTCTTAATGCTTTTAATCATTAGCAAATATATGAAAATGACTATGGGCCGGATTCAGAAAGAATCTACGCCGGCGTATCTCCTGGACGCATTCGGCGTTCTCATTAAAAATATGTAAATGAGCTAGATACGCCGATTCACAAGCGTAGTTGCACCCGGTGTATTGATATACGTCGTTTACGTAAGGCGTATGACCGGCGTAAAGTTACCCCTGCTATATGAGGCGCAGGCAATGTTAAGTATGGACGTCGGAACATCGTTGAATTTTCCCTTGTTTGCTTAAGTCGTACGCGAATAGGGCTTAAGTTTGCGTAAGTTACGTTCACGTCGAAAGCATTGAGTATTTGCGACGTGACTCAGAGCATGCGCACTGGGATACGTCCACGGACAGCGCATGCGCCGTTCGTTCAGGCCCTCATTTGCATGGGGTCACGGCTCATTTTACTAAAACACGCCCACTGCCTGGCTACTTTGAATTATGCACGCTTACGCCGGCTCATTTACACTACGCCGCCGTAACTTACGGCGCAAATTCTTTCTGAATACAGTACCTGCCTCTGTAAGTTACGGTGGCATAGTGTATATGAGATACGCTACTCCTGCGGAAAATTAGGCAAATCTTTCTGAATCTGGCCCTATATATATATATATATATATATATATGAAAAAAGTATCTTTAACCCCTGTTTGCTAAGGCAAAAAACCCTACATCAATGATAGATGTATCTCTGCACACATCCCTGAGTGTACATTTGTGTGGGACTGATGTGTGGCTCAGAACATAAACAGGATGTGCATGAAATCAGTTGTCCACCTGTCATTGATTTGAACAGGCTGAATGCATGTGGTAAAACGGACCACTTGTGCAAGTAAACACGGCCCTCTGCATGGATAAGCAGAAAGCTTAGGGGTAAGATTGTTATCTTACATACAATATTGCATTGCGTTTTAGGAGGAAGAACTGAACACATAACTCTTCACCAGCTCATTGCATCTTCCCTTGAAGTCACATTCTGTACACATGTAATAAGCTTCATTTCTGTGACCTACAGGCCACCCTGTAGCACAGCAGGCTCCAAATTGAGACCGAGCCACGGCATGGTGAGGAACACATACAGTAAAACATATTAAGATATCAACATATTTAAAGTAACAATGCACCAGAAATAGTTAACAGATGCAAAAACATAATAATAAGCAGCAGTATACAGTAGGCACCGTCCTAAAGGTTCACATTTTAAAGCTTTATGTGATTGGGCAAGAGGAGAGGGGGAGACTTGAAGGTCCACTGGTCCAGTGTTGGAGCAACAAAACTATAGCAGTAGCTGTAGGGAATACATTTAACCCCTTCCTCACCCCCTAGTGTTAACCCCTTCAATGCCAGTCACATTTATATAGTAATTAGTGCATATTTATAGCACTGATCGCAGTATAAATGGCGCCAAAAATTTGTCAAATAAAAATCGCAGATTGCCGCCATTTCTAGTAAAAAATAAATAATAAAAAATAATAATTCTGTCCCCTATTTTGTAAGCGCTATAACTTTTGCGCAAACCAGTCGCTTATTGCGATTTTTTTTTAATTTTTTTTTAACAAAAATATGTAGAAGAATACGTATCGGCCTAGACTGAGAAAAAAAAATGAGATTTTTTTTTTAAAATTTGGATATTTATTATAGCAACAAGTAAAAAATATTGTATTTTTTTTTCAAAATTGTCGCGCTTTTTTGTTTATAGCGCACAAAATAAAAACCGCACAGGCGATCAAATACCACCAAAAGAAAGCTCTACTTGTGGGGAAAAAAGGACGTAAATTTTGTTTGGGAGCCACGTCGCACGACCGCGCAATTGTCAGTTAAAGTGATGCAGTGCCGGAAGCTGAAATTTCACCTGGGCAGGAGGGGGGTATATGTGCCCAGTAAGCAAGTGGTTAACAGAAGTGTAAATCACTGCACACTCATCCTTAATGTTCCATTATTTAATGTTCCATTATTCATAATTTGCAGCAGCAAAGGAAACCAAAAGTTCTTCCATTCTGCCCAACTACAACTTCAAATTTGTCTGAAAAAGCAGTTTCCTATTCTCAAACAGGAACTAAACTCTCTCTATTAAACCTGATTCAAACATTTCTGCTTCCTGTGTCCCGGGGGAACCGCACCTGCATCATTGGCATATGGTGGTATCCTCCTGTCTGCCAACATCTAAAAGCCTAGTAAAGAATGTGGCTGTCTTTGATGCTTTGAGGGTGGAGTGGGCAATGTGTCAAAAGAAACATTTGTCACTAAAACCACAAGGAAAATGACAGCAATCATTACTACAAACTCTGCTCAGTTCCCTGCTTGATGGGTTTCGGTAAGAAGCGCATACAGGCCAAGTTGCAGGTGGCTGGGATATGACTCTAAGATGGGTGTATGCCTGGTTGGCACTGGTAATTACATCTTCACCAGAAGGAACCCAGCAGTAATTTGCAGTGACATCACAAAGCCTGCCCGCTGTAGGTTTTATATGTGGCCAAAAGTAAAAGTCTTAATATATAATTATTTCAGAGCAGTCCTTTGGATGATCCTCGACAGCTACCGAGGTTGGAAAAGAAAACATTTTCTGCTGAAATCAATCAACTGTACTCATTCCTCCAGATCCTGGCAAACCCAAGTCCAAGGTGTGTGATGCCTAGCACTTCAAAACAAAGATGTTGTTTAACCACTTGCTTACTGGGCACATATACCCCCTTCCTGCCCAGGCAAAATTTCAGCTTTCAGCACTGCGTGACTTTAAATTAAAATTGCGCGGTTGTGCGACCACAAATAGAGCTTTCTTTTGGTGGTATTTGGTCACCTCTGCGGTTTTTATTTTTTGTGCTATAAACAAAAAAAGAGCGACAATTTTGAAAAAAAAAACACAATATTTTTTACTTTTTGCTATAATAAATATCCAATTTTTTTTTAACGATTTTTTTCTCAGTTTTGGCCGATATGCATTCTACATGTTTTCGGTAAAAAAAAATTGGTTTGCGCAAAAGTTATAGGGCCAGATTCAGGTAGATGGGCTCTTCTTTACTTTGGAGTAACGTTTCTCATTTACGTTACTCCGCCGACACTTTCGGCGCAAGTACTGTTATTCACATAGCAGTTGCGCGTAAACTTGCGCCAGAGTAACGATAATGCGCTGGCGTAACCCGACGCAAGTGGAAGTGGGTGTGATCATATGTAAATGTAAATGATGGGCGGAGCCCAGCGCAGAGGCTTACGTTCAGCGCATTATCCACGGAGCATGCGCAGTAAGTGAGGCTTCACTCGGCCCCCTTGTGCGCATGCTCACAACTTCCGTCGGCACCACTTCACGGGAAACGTCGGCGCAATGCGTTCCGTTGGGCGTTTAAATGCGCCCGTAGATGCGCCATTCCGGCACTAAAGTATATCCTGTTCCCCCTCCCCGCAGTGAAGTTACTTTTGTTCTGAGATGGCTGCTCCCGTTTCCCGCAAACACACAGGAGAAAGCTGAACTCTAAAGGCCAGGAGCTGTCAGCCGTCATCTCGGCTATGGAGACCTATGATGTCTTCCTCCATGGCTGTAAAAGTTGACAGACAAGCAGGGACAGAGGTGTTGTCCTGCAAGTGGGGGTGCTCAGCTAGCTCTTATCGTCGGTAACGCTGCTGTAGCTGCTCTCCTGCTGACCTGTGGCCGTCTGGAGTAAAGATAAAGCAGCTATTTGTAGAAATAACTTTGCGCCGGATGGACGAGATACGCGCGGCGCATGTAGCCAGCGTATGGTGCTAATCCGTTCGCGAATCGGGAAATCTCCCTCATTTGCATATTTGCAGGGGAAATCAATAGGCGCGACTGATGCGCCAAGCGAAATTATGCGCTGACGAGACTCTGGCGTCGGAAAGTTAAGCCGATCGGAAATGGCCCGTTTTCTGTCGCATCTAGTTTGGTGGGTACGGCCACATAGAAACGACGGCGCATAATCACAGTTACGCGGCGCATATCGAATTACTCCTGCGCAAGTCTTGCTGAATCTGGCCCATAGTGGCTACAAAATAGGGGATAGAGTTCTGACATTTTTTTTATCATTATTTTTTTACTAGTAATACGGCGATCTGCGAATTTTGTCAGGACTGCGATATTATGGCGGACACATCGGACACTTTTGACACATTTTTGGGACCATTCACATTAATACAGCGAACAGTGCTATAAATATGCACTGATTACTGTATAAATGTGACTGGCAGGGAAGGGGTTAACACTAGGGGGCGAGGAAGGGGTTAAATGTGTATCCTGGGAGTGATTCTTACTGTGGGGGGAGGCGACTGACTGGGGGAGGTGATCGATGCTGTGTCCCTATGTACAAGGGACACAGCATCAGTCTCCTCTCCCTGACAGGATATCACGGCATATTATATTCTATGGCCGCTATATCGATGATATAGTCATCATCTGGGATGGCCCTTTATCCATAGTAAAACAATTTGTCGAACACTGTAATTCCAATAATTTAGGCCTCTCTTTTACTTTTGTATGGAATGAAGACATATTAGCCTTTCTTGACCTTGAGCTGAGCCATGAAGAAAATATTGTAATTGCACGAAACTACACAAAACCCACTGCTGGCAATTCATACTTACACTATAACAGCTGCCATCACCCAATATGGATCAAAAACATACCCAAGGGACAATTCTGTAGACTAAGATAGAATTGCACAAAAGACAGTGGCCCAGATTCACAGAGCAATTACGCCTGTCTAACTGGTGTTAGACAGGAGTAATTTCAAATTTCGCGCGCCGTATCACTAGTTTGAATCCTCAAACCATGATACGACGGCTTCGGGCTTCGATCCGAGAGGCTTACGTCTTCGTACGCCTTCGGATCTACGCTGCGATATTTTTGCGCCCGCGGGTAGGAATTTGCGCCTTTTTTTATGCGTCGGGATATGCAAATGAGTTTTTACGGCGATCCACGAAGATACGAGCGGTCTTCGCAATCGCTTTCGCCTATTTTTTTATACGTACTGTTAGACCAGCTTTTTGCTGGTCTAACGGTGCGTAGCCCATGTTAAGTATGGCCATCGTTCCCGCGTCGAATTTAAATATTTTTTTTTTTTTTTACGTAACTCGTTCGGGAATAGGAATCTCCGTAAACGACGCTACTCAAGAAAAAATGACGTAACAACGTGATTTCGTGCAATGCACGGCGGGAAATTTGCGAACGGAGCATGCGCAGTTCGATCGCCGCGGGAACGCGCCTATTTTAAATGATTCACGCCCCCTACTCGCGCAGATGGATTGCGACGGGAGAAATACACTACGCCGCCGTCGTTTACTGGACAAAATCTACCTGGATTCCACGTAGAGCCAGGTAAAAAACGGTGGCGTAGTGTATTTCTGATACTCTACGATAGTCTAATTCTATCTGAATCTGGGCCAGTGACTATATCAATCAAAGTCTATATCTTAAACAAAAATTTCTAGAAAAAGGATACCCTGAATCCCTAATAGATCAGGCATACAACACCTTCCTGTGTAAGAGAAAAAATTCAACACAGAAAAAACCATCTAAAATACCCACTGTTCGTTTTATAACTGGATATCACCAACAACACAAAAAAATGGAAGATATACTAACCAAGCATTGGAACATCTTAAAACAAGATCCATACTTAGTTACCACCCTACGTGACAAGCCAAAAATCACCTATAGGAGGGCACCAACTCTTAAAAATAAAATAGCCCCAAGTAAATTAAAAGATCCCAAAATATCAAATTCCATCTGTTTGATCCCCCTCAAAGGGATGTACAGATGCAACAAATCTCGTTGCAAAACTTGCCAATTTGTCACCCATGGCCAAAAACATTTTACCCATAGAGAAAAAACTTACCACCTAGAAAATTTCTATAATTGTTCCACCGATCATGTGGTATATTGCCTTACATGTTCTTGTGGCCTACTATATGTGGGTCACACCATCAATCCTCTTAGACAACGTTTCGGTACCCATCGACGCCTCATTGAGGCTAGTTGTGATGAGCATAGCGTACCACGCCATTTCCTTTTACATCACAATCACTCCACTGATAGCCTGCGAGTATGGGTAATCGAATCAATACCCCACAGGCTATCTGAGGCTGAGAGGTTCTCGCGACTATGTGAGACTTTCTGGATTTTTACTTTAAATTGTCTTGCCCCACTTGGCCTTAACGAGGAATTAGATGTTAATACCATGCTCTGAGAAAACAAAAAATGTTACATACAAAAGATTAAAATAAAAATAATATTAAAACTAATATAATAGATGTCATGTTTACATTCCTCTTTCAACCGATCTTCCACTAATCTCAATTCCAACAGTATCTTTTCACTTGACAAATAACCGTTTCTTCTAATTTTTTAGATGATCTCCAAGGTTCCCTTTAACGTGGAGATTACTATTATTTATTCACTTATTCATTTGTTGCATGACCACATCATGCATTATAGGGTATATGTGAGATTTTTTAATTTTACATGTTAATTTTACATGTTAACTTGTATGTATGTCGGTACATGTGTTCATTCATGTATACATGTATATATTTTAACAATCTATGTTGTCATTTTTATTGTGCTATTTGAAACATCCACCCAGTGAAAGATATTTACTATTGTACTTTGCATTTTCATTTTTACTACAGTCCCCCTTTTTTTATATCTTAGATATGTGATATAACGTTTGTTTTCTACCTATATTGTTCTCCCCTTTTCTTTCTGTTCGTATGTACCTTTTCTTATTTATCTTTTTACACCCGCCGTCTGACATGTAAGCTGATCGTGTTTTGCGGCTTTCTATTGGTCGGCGAACCCCCCATGACTCCTACTTAATTTCTCCAATCCCATCTTTCCTCTACACTTGAGAAAGGAGCGCGCGGTTTTCCTCAACAAGCCAGCGCTAGCTCTGAAACGCGTTGTGTGCTTTTTGGCCCTGATCGGCCACCGTCCTCCTGACGTCACCATCCAACAGACTCTGCATACGAGCTACTTCCCTTTCAGCCTTACAGCTCACAGATCGTAAACATCGCTCCTTGCCAGCAATCCAGCTAAGAACATTAAAGGTTCACGGACATTCCTCATCAGCTGCTGTCCCGTTTTAAGTGTCAGCACTTCCACATTTAGCAGTGATATACTCGGCACTCTTCAAGTCTCTGATCTGATGCTCTCCACAGCCTGTACACACTTGACAGCCAGCTTTTTCATCTCCTCCCGCTGCCTTATTTTATGTAAGTGCTGGATACGTCCTATTTGCTATTAAATTTTACTAGATAACCTAGAGGCGCTTTTTTCTTTCTTTTCTTTTTTTCATGTATATTGGAGTTGACTTCACTCTTGGAGAAGCAGCCCTAGTTGTCTACAAAAATGAAACATTATAGACATTGCCGCTAAAGTATTCCCGTACTAGCCAGTTACTCTTTATATATGATTTTCTCATGTTTATTCCTATTGGTGAACACTCTGAGCGCTGTATTTCCGTGTTATTTATGTCTAATTGCTCTGAAGTCCTTTACAGCTGCTAAACTGTATCATTGATTTTACATTATTTAGTGTATTTTATTTTATTCCAATTTATTACTAATGTTTATTATTATTATTTTTAATTACTATATATATGTGTTCTATATCTTCAACTTATATATATATATAATTCCTAAACTAGTTTTTAACCATTCACTGCCTGATATCACATGTACATGTGTGTATATGTGTATACATACATATGTATGTGTGTATATATATATATATATATGTTTTCTTTCTCTTTTAAAAAAAAAAGTATAGACAAATATAAGCATTGCAATTTCTGCTTCACTCGCCACCCTATAATCAGCTAATCCCCTTCCTTTCCTTCTCCTTTTGTTACTCACTAATTATTTTATCACATAGCTAATTATATTATAATTCTTCCCCCCACACGATGGAATTGATTGATGAGATCGAATTCCATAAATATGACATACTTGATTCTTTATATACCAGCTTACCCTTTGATATGTTCTGTACCACCTCCAAGCTTACACGCCCAGATAGATATATAGGGCCAGATTCAGCAACACTTGCGCTGGAGTATTTCGATATGCGCCGCGTAACTGTGAAGATGCGCCGTCGTTTCTATGTGCCCGTACCCACCAAACTAGATGCGCCCAATAACGGGCCATTTGCGACCGGCGGAACGTTCCGACGCCAGAGTATCGTCAGCGCTTAATTTCGCTTGGCGCATCAGTCACGCCTATTGATTTCCCCTGCAAATATGCAAATGAGGGATTTTTCCCAATTCACGAACGGATTAGGACCATACGCTGGCTACATGCGCCGCGCGTATCTCGTCCGTCCGGCGCAAAGTTATTTCTACAAAAGGCTGCTTTATCTTTACTCCAGATGGCCACAGGTCAGCAGGAGAGCAGTTACAGCAGCGTTACCGACGATAAGAGATAGCTGAGCACCCCAACTTGCAGGACAACACCTCTGTCCATGCTTGTCTGTCAAATTTTACAGCCATGGAGGAAGACATCATAGGTCTCCATAGCCGAGATGACGGCTGACAGCTCCTGGTCATTAAAGTTCAGCTTTCTCCTGTGTGTTTGCGGGGAACGGGAGCAGCCATCTCAGAACAAAAGTAACATCACTGCGGGGAGGGGGAGCAGGATATACTTTAGTGCCGGAATGGCGCTTCTACGGGCGCATTTAAACGCCCAACGGAAGGCATTGCGCTGACGTTTCCCGTGAAGTGGTGCCGACGGAAGTTGTGAGCATGCGCACAAAGGGGGCGAGTGGAGCCTCACTCACTGCGCATGCTCCGTGGTTGATGCGCTGAACGTAAGCCTCTGCGCTGGGCTCCGCCCATTATTTACATATGATCACACCCACTTCCCCTTGCGTCGGGTTACGCCAGCGCATTATCGTTACTCTGGCGCAAGTTTACGCGCAACTGCTATGTGAATAACAGTACTTGCGCTGAAAGGGTCGTCAGAGTAACGTAAATGAGAAGCGTTACTCTGGAGCAAAGATGCTCTCATCTACCTGAATCTGGCCCATACTCTGTGGCAAGTTCAAAAAGCTAGAAAGACTCATCAACTCCACCAAGACGCTATGGTGGGACGAATTTTTTCTCAAAAAGTACCTACAACACAAAATTTCTCCTAGGGGCCTTAGAATATTAAAAACTTGTTCCTTCCTAGATTCATACCATAATTCAGAATGGGGGGGTATTTCAGAATTTTGTACTAACAAATTAATAGGGATCCTTATCAGCCAAAGACATATCAAATACGATGAATTAGTACACCAGACACAGATGATCTCATCGGAGATCATATCCTTTCAACAAAAACTCCCCCCCACTTGGTTAGATACTCTCAAAAAGAACACAAAATCCCACGAAAACCTCCTCATTAAAACCAAGTTGGGCAAATTCCATAGAGACATTAACGACTATCGCCAAAAAAATATATTTTCTTGGAAAAATACCAAAACCATACCAGCCTTAATGTCGCTTGATCCATATTCTAAAGTTTTACCATGCATCTTACCATTGCAGGTAGATAAACCAATGCCTAGTAATGATACCATGTATACCACAGTTTGCCCGTTACCCCAAAGGGTTAGACTTACACAGGGACCCCGAAAAAGAAAAAAAATTGCGGCCTGTCCCAGTGTATCACCATCTATTAAAAATTCAGTGAAAGATTTACATAACAAAACCATCCCTATAACCAAACCCCCCCATGTTTCAAATAATAGTGTCGATAACACCTCCATATCATGTACTAGCAAGCCTGACATTAATGTTAAATCTAATTCTCCGGATTCGAGTAACACACTTGCCAACCCTATTGATATTTCCCCAGCCCCCTTTGACATTATTGTGGGTGATCTCAACATAGACAAGATACCTTCCTTTTCAGCCTCAGTGTCTTTTTCCCCTTTTTTAGAAAAGGGCCCACATCACAAACATCGACTAAAAAGAAAGTACACCGAAGAGGATGTAGAGGAGGACGCAAAAAGCAACATCTTCAGCGCCAAACTACTGAAACGATAAAACTGTTTAACTTATCTTCCCATGTCCTCTCATCTGAAGACTCAGCTCTGTTAAGTAGAGGCCTATCTTTTTCACCTACTATACAACCCAATTCTTTCCAACTATTTAAAGACCTAAACAAATTCATTAGAAACCTCACACTCAAGAGATTCTTTTACATGCAATCCCTCAAAGAGAGCCTTTCCCCCACTGACCAGTTGCTCCCACTTCTGAGTCCTGTGGACACATGCCTTGATTTCTCTATACATGATACTACTCATAGTAGCATACTGTTCCCAGATCCAGACGAACAAGATTCTGATATAGAATTTAATCTATTGACCCAACACCTCATAACCTCTCCTCATATCCAACACACTGCACTCAAATCCAAATCATTATTTTACCCTACCAAATCAAAAGGGCCTTATTTAGAATCCTACTATAGAGTAGTTTTTGCCGAACTTCAACAACTTTGTCTTCAATCCACCACTAAAAACAAACAATACAATTCTAATTTGACCCCTGGAGAAAGTATGTCGCTTAAACGCTTTCTCAACAACCCTGATGTCATCATTAAGCCAGCTGACAAAGGTGGCGGCATAGTAATCCAAGATAGAATCACCTATGTCTCGGAAGCATTAAGACTACTGGCAGACACTAATACATATAAAAAATTAACTAACGACCCCCTTCCCTCTTATCGTAAGGAATCAGAGATGCTCATCCAAAAAGCTTTATTAGACCATGTAATAAACAAAGATGAGGTCTCCTTCTTACGAAAAGAATATTACAGCACACCTTACTTTTACCACTTACCGAAAGTACACAAAGATTCCCTGCACCCCCCAGGGAGACCCATTGTTGCCTCCATGGATAGTATTTCCAGTGGTTTTTCGTTATACATCGATTCTTTTTTACAACCCCTAGCCCAACAACTCCCTTCTTATATAAGAGATTCTATTCATTTAATGCAACTTGTATCCTCATACAATTGGCAAGAAGGATATTCGTGGTTGTCCCTTGATGTAAATTTTTTATACACATCCATCCCTCATAATGTAGGTTTGGCAGCAGTCCAAGAGTTTCTCCTATCCGACCCCCTGCTCAACACGAAGCAGATAACTTTTATCCTAGAAGCGACAGCCTTCTGTCTTGAACATAATTATTTTTATTTTGAAGGGAACTTTTACCTCCAGACTATTGGCACTGCTATGGGTGCCAATTTTGCCCCGTCATATGCTAATTTAACAATGGGTTTTTGGGAAAATCGATTTATTTGGAAGAATAACCCCTTCTCACGGCATATTATATTCTATGGCCGCTATATCGATGATATAGTCATCATCTGGGATGGCCCTTTATCCATAGTAAAACAATTTGTCGAACACTGTAATTCCAATAATTTAGGCCTCTCTTTTACTTTTGTATGGAATGAAGACATATTAGCCTTTCTTGACCTTGAGCTGAGCCATGAAGAAAATATTGTAATTGCACGAAACTACACAAAACCCACTGCTGGCAATTCATACTTACACTATAACAGCTGCCATCACCCAATATGGATCAAAAACATACCCAAGGGACAATTCTGTAGACTAAGATAGAATTGCACAAAAGACAGTGACTATATCAATCAAAGTCTATATCTTAAACAAAAATTTCTAGAAAAAGGATACTCTGAATCCCTAATAGATCAGGCATACAACACCTTCATGTGTAAGAGAAAAAATTCAACACAGAAAAAACCGTCTGAAATACCCACTGTTCGTTTTATAACTGGATATCACCAACAACACAAAAAAATGGAAGATATACTAACCAAGCATTGGAACATCTTAAAACAAGATCCATACTTAGTTACCACCCTACGTGACAAGCCAAAAATCACCTATAGGAGGGCACCAACTCTTAAAAATAAAATAGCCCCAAGTAAATTAAAAGATCCCAAAATATCAAATTCCATCTGTTTGATCCCCCTCAAAGGGATGTACAGATGCAACAAATCTCGTTGCAAAACTTGCCAATTTGTCACCCATGGCCAAAAACATTTTACCCATAGAGAAAAAACTTACCACCTAGAAAATTTCTATAATTGTTCCACCGATCATGTGGTATATTGCCTTACATGTTCTTGTGGCCTACTATATGTGGGTCACACCATCAATCCTCTTAGACAACGTTTCGGTACCCATCGACGCCTCATTGAGGCTAGTTGTGATGAGCATAGCGTACCACGCCATTTCCTTTTACATCACAATCACTCCACTGATAGCCTGCGAGTATGGGTAATCGAATCAATACCCCACAGGCTATCTGAGGCTGAGAGGTTCTCGCGACTATGTGAACGCGAGACTTTCTGGATTTTTACTTGTCTTGTCTTGCCCCACTTGGCCTTAACGAGGAATTAGATGTTAATACCATCCTCTGAGAAAACAAAAAATATAACATACAAAAAATTAAAATAAAAATAATATTAAAACTAATAGAATAGATGTCATGTTTACATTCCTCTTTCAACCGATCTTCCACTAATCTCAATTCCAACAGTATCTTTTCACTTGACAAATAACCGTTTCTTCTAATTTTTTAGGTGATCTCCAAGGTTCCCTTTAACGTGGAGATTACTATTATTTATTCACTTATTCATTTGTTGCATGACCACATCATGCATTATAGGGTATATGTGAGATTTTTTAATTTTACATGTTAATTTTACATGTTAACTTGTATGTATGTCGGTACATGTGTTCATTCATGTATACATGTATATATTTTAACAATCTATGTTGTCATTTTTATTGTGCTATTTGAAACATCCACCCAGTGAAAGATATTTACTATTGTACTTTGCATTTTAATTTTTACTACAGTCCCCCTTTTTTTATATCTTAGATATGTGATACAACGTTTGTTTTCTACCTATATTGTTCTCCCCTTTTCTTTCTGTTCGTATGTACCTTTTCTTATTTATCTTTTTACACCCGCCGTCTGACACGTAAGCTGATCGTGTTTTGCGGCTTTCTATTGGTCGGCGAACCCCCCATGACTCCTACTTAATTTCTCCAATCCCATCTTTCCTCCATACTTGAGAAAGGAGCGCGCGGTATTCCTCAACAACCCAGCGCTAGCTCTGAAACGCGTTGTGTGCTTTTTGGCCCTGATCGGCCACCGTCCTCCTGACGTCACCATCCAACAGACTCTGCATAAGAGCTACTTCCCTTTCAGCCTTACAGCTCACAGATCGTAAACAGCCAGCTTTTTCATCTCCTGCCGCTGCCTTATTTTATGTAAGTGCTGGATACGTCCTATTTGCTATTAAATTTTACTAGATAACCTAGAGGCGCTTTTTTCTTTTTCTCCCTGACAGGACGTGGAGATCTGTGTTTACACACAGAGCTAGCTCCACGTTCCTGCTCTGTCACTGCCGATCGCAGGTACCTGGTGGACATCGGCATCTCAATGACGCGCCGGGTGTGCGCGTGCGTCCCCGGCACCGCTCGCGCGCCCCCCAGTGGCTGGAGGCCATATATAGACGACCTCCCGGCAATTAAGAGCCACATTGTGGCCGTAAAAACCCGCCAGGCGGGCGGGAAGTGGTTAAAAAAAAACCAGCTCATTATACTAGAAATCCCAACAATCTTCAAAGTTTACCTGCATGGGCAAGCCTGTAGAGTGACCAAGTCAGATTAGGGACAGGTAGGTAGTGTTTCTATTTCTGTAAAATTGTTGAAGTAGAAGGAGATATACACTCACCGGCCACTTTATTAGGTACATCTTGCTAGTACCGGCTCTGACCCGCTTTGCCTTTAGAACTGCCTTAATTCTTCATGGCATAGATTCAACAAGGTGTTGGAAACATTCCTCAGAGATTCTATAATGACATGATAGCATCACAAAGTTGCTTCAGGCCATTGGAGTACAGTGACATCATAGTCATGTTCAAGAAACCAGTGGTGAGATGATTTGAGCTTTGTGACATGGTGCATTATCCTGCTTGAAGGAGCCATCAGAAGATGGGTACACTGTAGTCATAAAGAGATGGACATGGTCAGCAACAATATTCATAGTAGGCTGTGGCATTTAAACAATGCTCAAGTAGTACTAAGAGGCACGGTTTTCCAATCTTCTATTGTCCAATTTTGGTGAGCCTGTGCGAATTATAGCCAGCCTCAGTTTCCTGTTCTTAGCTGAAAGGTACCCAGTGTGGTCTTCTTCTGCTGTAGCCCATCTGCTTCAAGGTTCGATGTGTTGTGCGTTCAGAGATGGTATTCTGCATACCTTAGTTCTAACTAGTGGTTAAGTTACTGTTGCCTTTTTATCATTTGGAACCAGTCTGCCCAGTCTCCTCTGACATCAACAAGGCATTTTTGTCTACACAACTGCAGCTCATTGGATATTTTCTCTTTTTCGGACCATTCTCTGTAAACCCTAGAGATGGTTGTGCATGAAAATCCCAGTATATAGCAGTTTTTGAAATACTCAGACCAGCCTCTCTGGCACCAACAACCACTTTTAAAGTCTTTTAAATCCCCTTTCTTACCCATTTTGATGCTCGGTTTGATCTTCAGCAAGTCACCTTCACCACGGCTAGATGCCTAGAGTGCCTTAAAAAAGTATTCATACTCCTTGAAACTTTCCACATTTTGTCATGTTACAATCGAAAGTGTAAATGTATTTTATTGGAAATTTTATGATAGACCAACACAATGTGCCACCAGGGGCGGACTGACCATCGAGTGATTCGGACACGGACCGAGGGCCCGTGACCAGTAGAGGGCCCCATGACAGCTTCCCCTATGATGGGCATCACTAAATGGCAGCCCGCGGCACTCTGCAATTCGGACCGCCTTCGTACCGCTATGTAGGAGCCTTTTCCTTCTCCTGCCGTTGCTCTGTAATCCTCACAGAGCCGACAGCAAGAGGCGGGACACCTCTGGGTAAAGGACGGAGCTGCCCGAGGTTATCAAACAGGTGATTGGACTGATCATCCTAGCAGCCAATCACCTGTTTGTTACCTCGGACCTCCATCTAGAACTGTCCCGCCTCCCTCCCTGCAACTCCTCTCCTGCACCTATCCAGACATGCTGTGCCTCCCTCCCTCCGATCTGTCTGTGTAAGGTAGGACAGTGCGGGGGTGAAGTTAAGAGCCAATAACTGAATTTGGGGGAGGATGCCGAGCCTCAGGATTGCAGTGCTGTGGGGGGGGGGCTAAGGAATGTCATGTGGGGGGACTCAGAACTGTCATGTGGGGGGACTGCGGACTGTCATGTGGGGGGACTGAGGACTGTCATGTGGGGGAGCTGAGGATTAGAATGTGGGGGGACTGAGGACTGTCATGTGGGGGCACTGAGGACTGTCATGTGGGGGAGCTGAGGATTAGAATGTGGGGGGACTGAGGACTGTCATGTGGGGGGACTGAGGACTGTCATGTGGGGGAACTGAGGACTGTCATGTGAGGGAGCTGAGGATTAGAACGTGGGGGGACTGAGGACTGTCATGTGGGGGGACTAAGGACTGTCATGTAGGGGAGCTGAGGATTAGAATGTGGGGGAGACTGAGGACTGTCATGTGGGGGGACTGAGGACTGTCATGTGGGGGGACTGAGGGCTGTCATGTGGGGGGACTGAGGACTGTGATGTGTCCTGAGCCCTCATGCCCTGCTGTCTGCCCCATGCCCTGCTCTTTGCCCCCATGCCCTGCTGTCTACCCTATGCCCTGCTTCATGCCCTAATGTCTGCCCCATGCCCCGCTCATTGCCCAATGCTCTACTCTTTGCCCCCATGCTCCGATGTGTGCCCCCAAGCCCTGCTGTCTGCCCCATGCCCCTCTGAGATAAAATGACTCACAGGTGGACTATTTACTAATTAGGTGACTTATGATGGCAATTGGTTCCACTAGATCTTAGTTAGGGGTATCAGCATAAAGGGGGCTACAATGTCCGCCACACTTTTCAGATATGTATTTTTAACAAAATTTTAAAACCATTTATCATTTTCCTTCCACTTCCCAATTATGTGCCACTTTGTGTTGGTCTATCACATAAAATCCCAATAAAATACATTTACGTTTTTAGTTGTAACATGAAAAATTTCAAGGGGTATGAATACTTTTTCCAAGCACTGTAAATGCATTGAGTTGCTGCCATGTGATTGACTGATTAGCGATTTTTGTTACCAAGCAATTGAACAGGTGTACCTATAATAAAGTGTCTGGTGAGTGTATATAGAAACTGGAACACAGGAACTTGGAGAAGAGTGGAGCTCATAGAAAATAAGTTTCATCTTCTATTCACTGAAATGAAGCATGGAAAATAGGACCATGCTCAGTTTTTCTCCAAATGCAAGCAGCAGCCCTACTTTAATAGTAGTCCATGGTACAAAGCAAAATCAATGGAAGTCCAATACAAGGTCACAGCACAGGCTGTAATGAACACATTGGGCTATGGTAGAGAAAGGCTGATCTAGATTAACTTAATGCTGAGTTAGGACACAAATGTCCTAATTTTCTATTAATAAAAGACAAATTATACCATTATGTTAAGAATGTTTGAGGCTGCATTCACACCTGAGCATTTTCAGCTTGTAAAACGCTCATAAAACGCCATGAAAAATATCCAACGAGCAAAAACCCATTCATTTAAATGGCCCCTGTTCACATCTGAGCATTTTGTAGCCTAAAGAAAAATGGCTGAAGCTCGAAAAAGCTTCTTTCTGGGCAGATTACAGGAGTTTTTCTGCTTTTGACATTGGTGACCTTTTGACCTGTGCAAACTCGCAGCAAAAAAATGCTGTTAATATCGTGGCAGAATCACTGTAAAAACGCACGACTTTCTGCCTGAAAACGAAACGCTCAGGTGTAAATGCAGCCTAAATGGAACTTGTTACTGACTCCTAACTCATGCTTATGGGCAGAGCCATTGCTAGTTCTGGCATCCACTGCCCAAAACTATCTGATTCACTTACCCTGCCGTATGACTCAATGACTGATATAGCTTTAATAAACAGGAACTTCCTCTTGTATTACCGTCATGCTATTTATGACTTTCAAATGTCATTGCAAAATAAAAATTACAGTTTCCTGATGTATGGATGGATTAGATTTCCTTGCAAAATACAACATCTCAAATATAATACAACGTAACTGTTCCGCTTTTTGCATTCCCCACATTATGCAAAGGTAATGCACAGTTGTGTGTTGCAGTGCCAGTCACTTTTAATGGCACCCAAATGCACCATGCAAATACATGTACATTGCCTTGCACCATGATACACATATGGTGTGCTAAAAAAAACAAAAAAACAGAACCTCTCCAGTTTGAGGTGCGTTGTAGTGCTTTGGCAGTCCATATAAAGCTAACGTTTGTCTCATTACAAGAATCAAATGTATTCTTACAGAAATCTTGGTGTACTTTGTGTATTTCTTCTAGTTCTATGAATTAATCCAGTGTGCTAATCTGTGCACTAATCCAGAACTCTCTCTCCTTGTTCATGGTGACTGGTCTTGTCTCTGCCCCCTCCTATAAATGTTACTGCTACTTTTACAAGCTCATATCTGTGAACACAAAGTGAATTTATATATTTTTTTTATGGCAGAGCTCCGCTTTAAGGAGATGGGGAGAAGATGGGGGCAGTAGAGGGGGATTGGATGCAGAGGTCAGAGCTGAAGAGGGGTAAACGTGAGAGGTGGATGGGGATGCAGAGGTAAGCAGCTGTGGAAGAAGGCGGAATTCTGCACTCTGTGTGTAACCCCTGAACCCTGCATTATTTACATAGCACACCCTGTACTCTGCAGTCTGTGTGTAATCCCGTCCCTGAACTCTGTACATAATGTACTTCTGGTATTTAGTGACCCTGTTAAGACCCTCCCACTGTTAGTGAAATTTGACCACACCCACTATTTGATTCGGTTTGGAGGGTGTGTGTAAGGGATGGCACGGGATGGCACGGGACGTGACAGGGGGGCGGGTTTGTGATTGAGTTCCTTTACCTGAGGAAAAAAAAAACTATTTATGGTTATTAACATAACTACAGTGGGGATTTTGTTTTTTAATCCCCTGCAGATTTAGTAAAATTGCCCACTTACAAAGAAATTAAAGTTCTATAATTATTATCATTATTATCAAAAGTGTATTTTAACCACTTTCTTACTGGGCACTTAAACTCCCTTCCTGCCCAGGCCAATTTTCAGCTTTTAGCGCTGTCACTCTTCAAATGACAATTGTGCAGTCATGCAACACTGTACCCAAATGAAATTTATACAACTTTTTTCCAAAAATAGAGCTTTCTTTTGGTATTTAATCACTGCTGATTTATTTTTTTTGTTAAAAAAACTGAAAAATTCAGAAAATGGTGGGTACAAATGAGGTAGCGGTGGCTCTCACTGTTCGAGACCAGTGTTCCTTTGACAGAAGCCAGTGATCGGCTTTTTTCTCTGCTGTCAGCACGAGAAAAAAAAAACGCTTACCGATCTTCTGTTTACATCACGTGATCAGCAGCCATTGGCTCCCAGCTGATCACGTGGTTAGCCGGCCGGGATTGGCCCCTTACTCTGATCTGTGATTAGCCGAGTCTCATTGACTCAGTGATCACAGGGCGCGCAAGGAGCTCATGCACTAGAGGACATCTATTGATGCCCTTCCAACAATTAACTACTTGCCGACCAGCCGCCGCAGTTCTACAGCGGCAGGTCGGCTCCCCTGCGTGAGAGCCGTAGCTCTATGTCGGCTCTCGAAGCGGCCACTAGGAGCGCGCGCCCCCTGCTCGCCCCCGACTCCCGTGCGCGTGCCCGGCAGCCGCGATCCCCACCGGGCACACGCCATCGCTCGTTACAGAGCGAGGACCGGGAGCTGTGTGTGTAAACACACAGCTCCCGGTCCTGTCAGGGAGAGAAATGCTGATCTTCTGTTCATACAATGTATGAATAGCGATCACTCATTTCCCTCAGTCAGTCCACCCCCCTATACATTTAGAACACACCCAGGTTACACATTTATCCCCTTCCCTGCCCCCTAGTGTTAACCCCTTCACTGCCAGTGGCATTTTTATAGTAATCAGTGCATTTTTATAGCACTGATCGCTATAAAAATGCCAATGGCCCAAAAAAATTGTCAAAAGTGTGCGCCATAATGTCGCAGTAACGAAAAAAAAAACGCTGATCGCCGCCATTACTAGTAAAAAAAAAAGATATTAATAAAAATGCCATTAAACTATCCCCTATTTTGTAAACAATATAACTTTTGCGCAAACCAATCAATAAACGCTTATTGCGTTTTTTTTTACGAAAAATATGTAGAAGAATACCCATCGGTCTAACTTGAGGAAAAAAAATGATTTTTTTTATATATTTCTGGGGGATATTTATTATAGCAAAAAGTTAAAAATATTATTTTTTTTCAAAATTGTCGCTCTATTTTTGTTTATAGCGCAAAAAATAAAAACCGCAGAGGTGATCAAATACCACCAAAAGAAAGCTCTATTTGTGGGGGAAAAAATATGCCAATTTTGTTTGGGAGCCACATCGCATGACCACACAATTGTCAGTTAAAGCGGCGCAGTGCCGAATCGCAAAAAGTGCTCTGGTCTTTGACCAACAATATGGTCTGGGGGTTAAGTGGTTAAAGCCTGCGCTATAGCCATCTTTCGGCTATTGCGCAGGCGGAAAATGGTTAAATGATAGAGACAGAATGCTGATGATGATCCCTTAACCTTGTATTTTTTGAAGGTGTTCTCTTTTGCTTTTATATGCATTTTTACATTGGCGTTAAGCCATCCAGGACTTTTGTTAGCTCTTAAATTTATTTCCCAATGAGATGCACTGGCTAATGCCCTTATTTAACTACTTCAGCCCCGCTAGATTTTACCCCCTTCCTGACCAGAGCACTAAAATTTGGCACTGCGTCGCTTTAACTGGTAATTGTGCGGTCATGTGATGCTTTACCCAAACAAAATTTTCGTCCTTTTTTTCCTCACAAATAGAGCTTTCTTTTGGTGGCATTTGATCACATCTGCATTTTTTATTTTTTGCATTATAAACAAAAAAAACATTGAGGCCGGAATCACACTTGTGCGGTGCGAATTTCAGCTCTCGTATCTTTGCAGAGAGATTACAGAAATGTTCAGCAGATCCATTGCGTTTTAGCTGCGAATTTAGAGACCTGGGAGAAGTTACAGGGGAGAGGAGAGTGGAGGGAAAGGGTATTGGGCTGAATGAGAGAAATTCCTGAAGAGAAATAAACACATCTGCGAATCAGCTGCGTACCCATAGAAGATAAAGGGCCTGAATTCGCACCTGAGCCGCACCGCAAGGCATAAAACACGCAAATACGCACACGTTTTTTTCTGCAACGCGCAGTGCGAATGCATCTCACATATGTGAACCAGCTTCTTTGAAAACAATGTATTTAGAAATGTTCTGCGTATTGGATGCGGTTTAAGCCGAAACTAATTCGCATAGGTGTGAATCCGGCCTGACAGTTTTGAAAAAAACACAATATTTTATACTTTTTGCTATAATAAATATCACCAAAAATGTTCATCAGTTTAAGCCAAAATATATTCTTCTACATATTCTTGGTAAAAAAAAATCGCAATAAGCGTATATTTATTGGTTTTCACAAAACTTATAGCATCTGCAAACTATGGAAAATATTTATGCAATTTTTATTATTATGATTGTTTTTACTAGTAATGGTGGCAATCTGCGATTTTTATTGGGATTACGACATTGCAGCGGACAGATCGGACACTTTAGACACATTTTTGGGACCATTGAGTTTTATACAGCGATTAGTGCTATAAAAATGCACTGTATACTGTGTAAATGTCACTGGTAGGGAAGGTGTTAACACCAGGGGCGATCAAGGCGTTAAATGTGTGTCCCCTTAGTGTGTTCTAACTGTATGGGGATAGGACTGAGTAAGGGAGGAGACATATCATTGTTCCTATTTACTAGAAACAAATGACATGTCTCCTCTCCCCTGACAGCACAGGTATTTGTGGCGGCTCTTAAAGGGCCAACATACCTATACCAAAATTTGCGCACCTGTGCCACTTTGCCGATGTATATCGTCGTGAGCCAGACAGCAAGTGGTTAGAATGTACTTAAAGCAAATCCATCTCTCCCCCGTTTTCTTTGTTCCTAAAATGTTATCCCAATTACAATTTTCTAGCAAGGTTCGTCGTTTAGGGAAGTTGGCTCTTTTGAAATTCAGTGTCTTTGTATTTGCCTAATGTTTCCTATTTGTGTGACAATTGACTTTTTCCTAAATTGCACCGTATTTCCACATCTGTGATCAGGTCTGTATTGTTGGTAATCAGTAGATCTAGTAACGCTTTATTTCTAGTTAGTGCATCTACCACATGACCCATGAAATTGTCCTGCAAGACATTTAGGAACTGACAAACCTTAGAAAAATGTGTGGTTCCCTCCGCCCAGTCCTATGTTTGGATAATTAATAGTTATCTCAGTTATAGTTTTGGGTAGGATTCTGGATGTGTTTTAGATTCTCATGTTCAACTACAACCTGTCACCTGCTTTGATCTTTGCTTATGTTACAACTCTTCTGAACATTGCCTGCCCTAACTTGATACATTTTCAGTTTACTGCATTCTAGACTGGACTCTTCCTTATTTGTTGCCTTGCTAAGGTAATGTGCTAATGGGGTAAAGCTGAAGTAGACAAGGGGACAACAGTGAAATCTGTAACTTGGAAAAGGAAGCTAATAACATGAAGTGATGGGAGATTAGAGATGAAAAAAAATAAAAATATTAGAGTGGAGTGCGAAAGACTGTACACCCAATTTCTAGTGAAGCAATCACACAGACAGGAAGGGTGGGAAAAATCTGTTCTTACCTTCCCTGCCAGGGAGGATGGGACCCTCATGCCTGGTTTCAGGATGTTGAGTGGTGGAAGATCAGTGAATATCCGCTCGCCAATCTCCCCTACGTAGTGGGAACAGCTCTGAGCACTTCTGGGTTTAAAGGTCTCAATTACCAGCCAAATTGATCAGCATTGAAAGCATACAGGAGTGACATTAAGAGTCTAGTAGACCCTCTGATGTTTTCTTAAAGAGAATCTGTCATCTGCACTATACTATCACATTGAGGACTTATTGACTTGTGTTTGGGTGCAATAAAATGTGTTTTATTTTTTTTTGCACAAAATATAGATTTTTACATAAAAAATGCAACAGACATAATTTTATTCTACAGTCTCTGCTTTCAGAAAATATATAATGTTTTGTTCTATACTGTGTATGTTTGCCATGAGTTAAAGCATAGCTCCACCCAAAAGGGGAAAATCTGCTTGTCTGCCTCCTCACCCCTCTGCTGCCACATTTGGCACCTTTTAGGGGGGAGCAGTTATATGGTTTTGACGTGGGAAACTCCCCTTCTCCTACCCCCACAGCCAGCCTATTCACAGAGTGCAGCGCACTTTGCCCATGTGCAGTAGGGAACCGTCTGTAAAGCCCCAAGACTTCACTGCCAATTCCCCTTAGTGAAGTAGGCAATGACAGCACCCAATAGCCGTTTGAAAAATCGCCTCGGGTGACGACACCGCTGGATGCCTGGACAGGTAAGTGTCCTAATATTAAAAGTAAGCAGCTACAGTACTTGTAGCTGCTGACTTTGTTTTCTCTGAAGAAGCCTCAAGCTCCTCTTTAAGGACAGGGTCTGCTGTAGCTTGCAAGAAAAAAAAAAAAACAATACTGTACTTAACCTGACCCTATGTGAATTTAGTATTGTTATGGTCTAATTTTGCAGAGTTATTTACAGCATTTCCCTGCCTCTTAACAGTGCAAGACAGCCGACATAAAATAAAAAAAGTGTTAGTTTGGTCATACAATCTCCTTTAATTTTTTGA
The DNA here is from genome assembly GCA_029574335.1 of Rana kukunoris. Taxonomy (NCBI): domain Eukaryota; kingdom Metazoa; phylum Chordata; class Amphibia; order Anura; family Ranidae; genus Rana; species Rana kukunoris. The sequence continues at coordinate 672,500,336 of CM056049.1, read as the reverse complement.
AAGGAGGGCGATGTGAGTGCCAAGTCATAAGTCAGATATGGGTCCAGATGGTAGGGAGACGGCAGGAGGCCGGGAACTCTGATGCTCATTGGGCAGAGTAATGAGATCTTGGAAAATCACATTTTAATCTCCACACAGTACACAGCGGCAAAAGAATTAATAGCAACATAACAACCACCAGATTTTTCTGAGTCAGAGCTAACAAGAAGCATGCAGCGTTATGGCTGCTTTCCTAGGATAGGCTGGATACTATATATATTTTTTTTTTAACAAAAAATACAAATATATAGCATAAAAGTGATTACTGGCACTTCATTTGAATATGAGAGAATCTTCCATAAGAGTTATGGAACCATAATCTGTTAGTGAAGTATGACTGCATGCAGTATAACAGTGCTCCACTGGGTAGCCATATCCCTCTGCTTGGGTTATACTGATAGCTGGGGGGGATTCCAAGCACTGTACTAATGACATGGAACACCTGTATATCATAACATCATAAATTAAGGTACCATAAAGAATTGAAAGTGACAAGGTGAAGAGAACTTGTCATGATAGAACTAGCCATTGCTGCCTGGATGTCATGCTGTGATGGCTTTAACATTTTTAGTCACTTTCTCACTAATGAGATAAAGAATTCCAATGCTTGTCTCAAGTCATCAATATTGCTCAGTCAATGACAATCTGAAAGTAGGTGACTGCACATAGAACCCCAGAAATTTTGGGCCAAACGATGTGGAAATCCCAACTTTCTTGACAAAAGTCAAGAGCTAGCTGCCCGTGCCCTCTAAAACACCCTGTTTTTCAACAATAAGGAGCTCCTGGAGATGTGAAGTGGCATACCACTCCTGTCTGGCACATCCCCCCTTTCCTACTACCTCTCTCCTGACTTACCTAGGTTGCCTCTCCTCACATCCCTCCTTAACCACACCCACCAATGGGATCACCCCATTCTCCCCTATTCATCCCCAAGTTAATGGTAGTAGATCCCTACCCCTAGTTTTCTCCACCTAATTGCTTAAAAATCTAGTGTTAGGGGATACCATGAATCACCATGCTGATACTAAAATGGTGTACCCCATCTACGTCCTGCTGTGTTATACTTATGTACTGGACAGGCTTAACTAGACCACTGATATTTATGCTGTTTAACCACTTACCTACTGTGCACCTACACCCCCTTCCTGCCCAGACAAAATATAAGCTTCCGGCACTGCGTCGCTTTAACTGACAATTGCGCGGTCGTGCGACGTGGCTCCCAAACAAAATTGGCGTCCTTTTTTTCCCACAAATAGAGCTTTCTTTTGGTGGTATTTGATCACCTCTGCGGTTTTTATTTTTTGCGCTATAAACAAAAATAGAGCGTCAATTTTTAAAAAAATGCAATATTTTTTCCTTTTTGCTATAATAAATAACCCAAAAAAGATATAAAAAAAATATTTTTTTCCCTCAGTTTAGGCCGATACGTATTCTTCTACATATTTTTGGTAAAAAAAAAATGCAATAAGCGTTTATCGATTGGTTTGCGCAAAATTTATAGCGTTTACAAAATAGGGGATAGTTTATGGCATTTTTTTTTTTTTACTATTAATGGCGGCGATCTGCGATTTTTTTATTGGGACTGCGACGTTATGGCGGACATTTCGGACACTTTTCTGACATTTTTGGGACCATTTACATTTATACAGTGAAAAATGCTATAAATATGCATTGATTACTGTATAAATGTGACTGGCAGTGAAGGGGTTAACCACTAGGGGGCGGGGAAGGGGTTAAATGTGTGTCCTATGAGTGTTCTAACTGTAGGGGGAGGGGGGGGTGACTGGGGGAGGTGACCGATTGTGTCCCTATGTACAAGGGACACAACCGCTCTCCTCTCTCCCTGACAGGGACGTGCAGCTCTGTGTTTACATACAGAGCTGCACGTCCCAGCTCAGTTACTGAGCAATCGCGTGTGCCCGGCGGCGATCGCGTGTGCCCGGCGGGATCCCCGCAGAGCGGCGGGTGCGCGCGCGCGCCGCCGGCGACGCGCGCACGCCCGCCCGCGGCTTTAAAGGGACATCACGTCATATGACGTGATGTCAGAACAATGGAGTCGTCTGCCCGCCGTCATTTGACGGTGGGCAGATGACAAGTGGTTAATAATGAAAATCTTTGCACCACTCTGCTTCTAATGCAAGTGTACTACAATTATTAATAGACTTTATACTTACTGTACATTAAATATAATGTCCTGATGCTTTCTTAACCACTTCCCGCCCGGTCAATAGCATATTGACAATTGAATACAAATAATAAAGTCCATGTGTGTCAAACTTGCACCCGAAGTGTGTTTGAAAAAAGTTCTTAGAGTAAAATCAGACAAAGGGCACCTCCACCTCTAATAAAATTGCCTGCTTACCGACTCCCAATGATCTTATTGCTAAGATCACAATCGCATGTAGGTCTATGTTTCTATGGTAGGCTTGCTTCTACTTTTCATCTACTTCAACTCCATATGTAGGTAAACCATACCACGATGCATACCAGATCTCGGAGTGTAGATAAAAATAAAGAGAAGGCCAAACTAGAGTAGTACCGTAGATAATGGGAAGTTTAATATTAAAAATTACACTCACATGGTAGGTGTACAAAATTAGCGTCTAAATTATGTAGCCGGCCGGCTTCAACATTCGCTCGTCCTTCCGGATAGTCGATAGCGGTGACGTCAGCACGCCGCTTTCCCTACGCCGTTTCGTCACAGATGATGTCTTCCAAGGGCACGAGCGGCGCGCTGACTCGCCGCTAATTGTACATTTGCTTGGCCAATCGGACCGCCCAGTTCTGACATCCGGGAATCCGCGATCCTCATCCGCCATATTGGAGATGGGACATTTGCCCTTACTGATTGTAACTCAATAGCGAAATAGTCATATTGGCATTAGATATGACCAGATCACAGGAGGTTGTATATACAAAACATATAATGGGGCTTGTTGCTTGGCCTAAATTAATGGTGAAGATGACACAGTGAGCTGATGATCTGTTAACACTGAATCATCGTCATTGCAATAGAATGAGACACGCACAAGGTTAAAAATTAACCCCATATTCCATGGATCGGATCTAAAATCCTCATCATTATGGGTTCAGTTTGCAACACGTGCAAATACATTCTCAACTGGAATGCATATTATTTTGAAACATGATTACAACAATTCATTATTAAAATAATATTTGGGAAATTAATATAAAAAATTAATATAAAAATTAATGTATAAAAGTATAAAAATTTGATATAAAAAATTACAAGAAAAATGTGGACTATTGACAGTCACATTCGGCTCACAATATAAGGGAGGAACCTCTACTCACTGATGGCAGCCAGCGAGCCAGGAAAAGGAACCCTTAAACAAAAAACCATATTAAGGTCATTGTGATCACCCAAAACCCTAGATATGAGAATCAATGCAGGCCCAATTGGCTCCCAAAAATCAAGCCAGAACCAACATCAAAAAGGGATGTCATACCCTGCATGGATGACCCTCCATTTAAAATGGAGGGTCATCCATGCAGGGTATGACATCCCTTTTTGATGTTGGTTCAATATTTTTCTTGTAATTTTTTATATCAAATTTTTATACTTTTATACATTAATTTTTATATTAATTTTTTATATTAATTTCCCAAATATTATTTTAATAATGAATTGTTGTAATCATGTTTCAAAATAATATGCATTCCAGTTGAGAATGTATTTGCACGTGTTGCAAACTGAACCCATAATGATGAGGATTTTAGATCCGATCCATGGAATATGGGGTTAATTTTTAACCTTGTGCGTGTCTCATTCTATTGCAATGACGATGATTCAGTGTTAACAGATCAACAGCTCACTGTGTCATCTTCACCATTAATTTAGGCCAAGCAACAAGCCCCATTATATGTTTTGTATATACAACCTCCTGTGATCTGGTCATATCTAATGCCAATATGACTATTTCGCTATTGAGTTACAATCAGTAAGGGCAAATGTCCCATCTCCAATATGGCGGATGAGGATCGCGGATTCCCGGATGTCAGAACTGGGCGGTCCGATTGGCCAAGCAAATGTACAATTAGCGGCGAGTCAGCACGCCGCTCGTGCCCTTGGAAGACGTCATCTGTGACGAAACGGCGTAGGGAAAGCGGCGTGCTGACGTCACCGCTATCGACTATCCGGAAGGACGAGCGAATGTTGAAGCCGGCCGGCTACATAATTTAGACGCTAATTTTGTACACCTACCATGTGAGTGTAATTTTTAATATTAAACTTCCCATTATCTACGGTACTACTCTATTTTGGCCTTCTCTTTATTTTTATCTACACTCCGGGATCTGGCATGCATCGTGGTATGGTTTACCTACATATGGAGTTGAAGTAGATGAAAAGTAGAAGCAAGCCTACCATAGAAACATAGACCTACATGCGATTGTGATCTTAGCAATAAGATCATTGGGAGTCGGTAAGCAGGCAATTTTATTAGAGGTGGAGGTGCCCTTTGTCTGATCTTACTCTAAGAACTTTTTTCAAACACACTTCGGGTGCAAGTTTGACACACATGGACTTTATTATTTGTATTCAATTGTGATATTTTTTGGATTTGTCACGTCATTCACGTTTCACTTTTGTTCTCATAAGGGCCCATTCACACCTGAGCGGCAAAACGCCTGTCGCGCGACGCTCGTGCCGCTGGAGGGGAAATTTCCCATTCATGTCTATAGAGATGGTTCACATCTCTGAGACGCCGAACGCCTGTCGCCTGAAAAAAAGTCCCGGACCCTTTTTTTCAAGCGACATTGGCGTTCGCCCATAGACATGAATGGGAAGATTTGTAAAAAAAAAAAAAAAAAAAATCGAAGCGCGGCAAGTAAAGCCGCGTATGCGGCGTTACTTGCCGCTCAGGTGTGAATGCAGCCTTAAGATGAATGGTCACATTTTAATTTATGTTTCATCTGTTAGTGCAGCGCAGCATATTTTTTGATTTTATAGGTAATTCATGTGTATCGCACATTGTCTATGCAGCAGCAGCAACCAATCACTTTATTGTTTTGTTTATTTAATATTTTTTTACAGACCTGCGCAGTAATTTTTTTTCCACAAATAGCATATTGACGTCCGGGAAGTGGTTGTGAAATCCTGACTGGACGTCTGTTGACGTCCTGGAGGATTTCATGACGGCGTGCGCCCATAGGGGCGCACAGCGCGGTGATCGGGGATGTGGGGTGTCAGTCTGACACCCTGCATCTCCGATCTCGGTAAAGAGCCTCCGGCTGGGGGCTCTTTACAACGTGATCAGCCATGTCTAATCAAGGCTGATCAAGATGTAAACAGGAAGAGCTGTTAATGGCTCTTCCTGACTCGCGTCTGACACCCCTCGGGTGCCCACACTGGACCACCAGGGAAGCCCACACTGGACCACCATGGAAGGGCAAAAAAATAAATAAAAATAAGGGGCAATAAAAAAAAGTCAGTAAAAAAAATAAAAAAAGGGCAGTAAAAAAAAAGATGCCAATCAGTGCCCACAAATGGGCACTGACTGGCAACATGGATCCATCAGTGCCACCCCTCAGTGTCCATCAGTGCCACCCCTATCAGTGCCCATCTGTGCCACCCATGAGTGCCGCCTATGAGTGCCCATCAATGCCGCCAATGAGTGCCCATCAGTGCCTCCTATGAGTGCCCATCAGTGCCGCATACCAGAGCCGCCTATCAGTGCCACCTCATCGGTGCCCATCAGTACTACCTCATCGGTGTCCATCAGTGCCACCTCATCGATGCCCATCAGTGCCGTAATTGAAAGAGAAAACATACTTATTTACAAAAAAATGAACAGAAAAAAAAAAACTTAATTTCCAAAAAATGTTTTAGTTGTTGCGCAAAAAAATAAATTGCAGAGGTCATCAAATACCACCAAAAGAAAAATCTATTTGTGGGGAAAAAAGAACACCAATTTTGTTTGGGTACAGTGTAGCATGACCGCGCAATTGTCATTCAAAGTGCGACAGCGCTAAAAGCTGAAAATTGGCTTGGGCGGGAAGGTGCGCAAGTGCCTGGTATGGAATTGGTTAACCACTTAAGACTCAAACCAATATGCATGTAAAGCACCTGGCCCCTTTTTGCGATTCGGCACTGCGTCGCTTTAACTGACAATTGCGCGGTCGTGCGACGTGGCTCCCAAACAAAATTGGCATCCATTTTTTCCCACAAATAGAGATTTATTTTGGTGGTATTTGATCACCTCTGCGGTTTCTATTTTTTGCACTATACCCAAAAATAAAGCGACAATTTGTAAAAAAATTCAATATTTTTTACTTTTTGCTATAATAAATATCCCCAAAAAATATATAAAAAAGGTTTTTTTCCCCAGTGTATTCTACATATTTTTGGTAAAAAAATCGTATAAAGCGTTTATTGATTGGTTTACGCATAATTTATATCATTTAAAAAATAGGGTATGGTTTTATGGCATTTTTATAAAAAAAATGTTTTTTACTATTAATGGCAGTGATCAGCGATTTTTTTCGTGACTGCGACATGATGGCGGACACATTTTTGGGACCATTGTCATTTTCACAGCGAAAAGTGCTATAAAAATGCACTGATTACTGTGAAGATGACATTGGCGGTAAAAGGGGTTAACCAGGAGGGGGCACTGTAGGGGTTAAGTGTGATCCAAGGGAGTGTTCTTACTGTGGGGGGGCGAGGCTGTGTATGTGACGTCACTGATCATCGTTCCCTAACACAATTGGGTCTCCCATGAGATTTTGGAGCACTTCATGCTTCCTTCCACAGACGAGCTTTATGGGGATGCTAACTTAATTTTCCAGCAGGACTTGGCACCTGCCCCCACTGCCAAAAGCACCAAAACCTGGTTCAATGACTGTGGGATTACTGTGCTTGATTGGCCAGCAAACTCGCCTGACCCGAACCCCATAGAGAATCTATGTGGCATTGCCTAGAGAAAGATGAGCGGCATGAGACGAACAATGCACACAGGCTGATAGCTTCCATGCCATGCCGCATTGAGGTATTAATTGCAGCAAAAGGGGCCCAAACCAAGTACTGAGTACATATGCATGCTTATACTTTTCAGAGGTTTGATATTGTTCTATGTACAATCCTTGTTTTATTGATTGCATGGAATATTCACATTTTCTGAGATTGTGGATTTGGGGTTTTCATGAGCTGTAAGCCATAATCACCACAATTATGACAAATCACGGCTTGAACTATCTTGCTTTGCATGTAATGAGTCCATCTCATATAATAGTTTCATCTTTTAAGTTGCATTAGTGAAATAAATGAACTTTTGCACGATATTCAAATTTTTCCAGTTTCACTTTTATGTATGCTGTCGAACTCCGAATAAATATACATGCGCCTACTGGCCCATGTGAGAAAACACCAAAAAAGTATAAAAGCTAAAAAGGTATATATCCCAGTGGTCTTATTATATCTGGAGGCTAGGATGTTTTTCAGAGGCATTTCCAAGGTAATAATACCATCTCCTTTGTTCATTGTTGCCTCACGACAATCAACTACATCAAATCAGGTGTTGACTTGGCCTTCACATTCTGCAGATCTCATGGGACCGCAGGCCACACTAACCAACACTCCCAATAAACAAAAGACCAAACAACTTGGGGCATTGTAATGGCCGTGGCACCTTTATTGGTTTAACAAAATTAATATATATCATACCATCTTTATTTAATCAAAATATCGTATTGATAATAAACCTTTAATAATGCAAAAAATTCCCTGCTCAGTCTTAGGACTCGAGCAGCTAAACTTGAACAGACTGTAAAGTCCCCCCCCGATTTGGGGGTGACACACCACATAATTGTGCCAACAACAGGAAGGGGGGGGGGGGGGGGGGGGGGAGCAAAGTCCAGTACCCAGCCAACAGCCCCGAACAGCGGCAGCTGCAGCCTTAATATAGGGTCCATCTGGTTCCAGAACCTTCCAGCCGGTCAGCTGCTCCACCTGGACCAGTCAGAGCACACCTTTCACAGGTACCTGAAACAATACTCAGAAGGGAAAATACATGCACCAGGTGTTTTAAATGACACACATACATTTTTTTTTTTTAAACAGAAGGTTACGCACAAGGGGGGAGGGGGTGGCCACAGGACCCATGTGCATGGGCCCAAATGAATTGTGCCCCCTATTATGCCATTTCATTTAAGCATCTGTGGGATGTGCTTGAACAAGTGCAATCCATAGAGGCCACACCGCACAACTTACAGGACTTAAAATATCTATATGTGTGTGCACGTGTATGTATATACACACACACATTCTGTGTGTGTATGATTTTTCAGTCATAGTTTAAAACTCAATCTGAAGAAGATAACTAGGTGCTTTCATAAGTTCTCTCCTCAAAATACATTATTTAGTCAATTGAAAGGTATTACCTACATTTTTATTTTTGACTGATGTAAAACCGCTTTCACACTGCAGCGTCGCTAAAACGTTGCTTTTTGGGCGCTAGTAAGGCAGATTTTTTAAAGTCCTGTTTTGCAGTGCTTTCAATGCACTTTCAGGCCGGGTTCACACCTATGCGAATTGGTTGCGGCTTCAACCGCATCCAAAACGCAGAACATTTCTAAAGACATTGTTTTCAATGAGGCCGGTTCACATATGTGCGATGCATTCGCACTGTGCATTGCCGGAAATCCGTATGCGTTGTGGAGGCCTTGCGGTGCGGCTCAGGTGCAAATTCAGTCCCATTATCTTCTATGGGTACGCAGCTGATTCGCAGATGTGTTCAGTTCTCTTCAGGAATTTCTCTCATTCAGCTCAATACATTTCTCCCCCACTCTCCTCTCACTCAGAACTTCCCCCAGGTCTCCAAATTCGCAGCAAAAACGGAGCTAATCTGCTGAACACTTCTCTTATCTGTCTGCAGAGATTACAGAGCTGAAATACGCACCGCACAAGTGTGAACCCAGCCTTAAGGCTTTTTGGCCACTCCAAAGATGCTGCTTGCAGGACTTTTACTAACATCCCACAAGCGCACGGCCCGAGTGTGAAAGCTCTTAATGTAATGAATAGGAAGCAGTTTTCATACGCTTTTTGGAGGCTATTTCTAGCGCTTAAATGCCTGAAAACTGCCTCGTGTGACAGGGGTCTAAGGATTAGAGGGTCTCCATGCACAGTTCACATATATCCATTATAGACATTAGCAAAATGTAGAAGACAAACATTGACTGAACTTCTAAAAATGAAAATGGTAGAAGCGCAACTTGGATCCAACTTGTCTGTTCTGTAGAACAAGAACGTATCAAAATTCGTCCAGTTCCTTCTGTCCTGGGGGAATTTTAATCTGTCAAGGAGAATTTAATGTCCACTGGGGGAGATTCCTCCATTCACCTCATTTGTGTGGATATTGATTTTTCCTTCTGCCCGCCTGCTGAACCGAACCAAACTAAAATCAAAAAACAAAACAAAAACACCCATCTAAGGCCAGCTTTACATTATAGTAATTATTTTGGTAGGAAAAACAGCACCCAATTTTGACTGTTGCATGACACAACACATTGCACCTTGAAATGGACGAGCTACAACAGTAGAAGAACAGATCTACAATCTCACCAAAACTAAACAGATGATGCCTAGAAATATAGCCTGGCCAGACAAGTCCTAATTTCTGCTAAGGAACACAGATGGTAAGCCAGCCTCCATAGCTTAATGCAACACTACACTTTTGGAAAGAGGTAGTACAGAGATTTGGGCAAAGATTGCTTGATACAATCATGTCACAGACCAGAATCCCAGACGTTTGTGGAGTCCATTGTACAAAAAATATAGGCTGTTCAGAGAGCAAACAAAGGCTCTGTCCAGTATTAGTATGGTATGGTGTAAATTGTTTGGTGAGGGTTCCTACTAGAGATTTAGCTGTCCAGTGTGAGTTATCCTTTAAGATCTGTGCAGTATTCACAGCAACTACGCTGCATTTTCAGGGTACATTTTAGGATTTTATACTGCCGTGAGCACTTAGCCCTTTGCCTTTAGGTTAAGATTTATAGCCAATATACTATTTACAAGCTTTAGTAAAATCCATCTGAGTGTTTCAAAGCGATTTCCAATCTATAAGCGACCTTATAAAATTAAACTTTACACATTACATGTGGTGTTAACGCTAAAATATTTAGAAAACATGTCAGAGCTATTTTAGTCTGCACAAGACGAAGGACTAATGGAAAATCCCTGCGATGTAGTTAAAAGGTGTTTCAACTGTAATGATCCCATTAACCAACTGCCAGGCAGCAAAAAATAAAGTTCTATGTCCCAATATTTAAGTAGGCTATAGATTTGCACCTCATACGTGTTATACTCACCATTTCAAGGGGTATTAGAATTTGTTTTAGTAAAGATTCATAATGCACAATTACTGTAACATTTATATAAACGCGGATTTTGAGGAGACACCTTCATAAATTTTTTGCTTGCTGTTGCATTTTTTATTACTATTAAATTACAGGATTTATATAGTCCCAACAGTTTTAGCAGCCCCTCAACGTGAAAGGAGACAATACGGTTACAATACAAGATGCTTAGCAGGGCCCAGTTTGCAAGAGCTTATAAACTAAAAAGAGAGGCAATATGTAGCCAGGTGCTACAGCAACATAGAGATGACATTGCCCTTTAGTTTTCTCTCCTTCTATTAAGATACTGATGTTATGCTACACCCTCTTCCTCTGGCCAGCAGGAGGAGAGCTAAAGCCAGGCAAGCCCATAGACCTCAATGCAGAGCTCTGAAAATCCTGGGAGTTGGAGTTTGAGATGGCAGTCATATAATGGCTACAATACAGTATAAAACATGCAATAGGAGGAGCGGAGAGAAGATTTTAATAAACTGCCCTGGAAAATGGCTACTTTAAGCACAGAGTTAGAGCATGTTGCGCTGACACTTCTGGCTTTGCATGTCTATGAGCTGACAGTCGGCTGGAATTTGCTTTGTTTCGCTTGATTAAATGATGTCCAAAGGTACTTTTTATAGCTTTTAATAAAAAAGAGGGAAGGTTTGAACGGGCTTCACTATGTTGGCTTGTTCTTTCATTCCTTGTTTTATTCAGAGCTATGATGGAGTGACCATTGCCTGGCTCTGAAGCTGGTTTTCCAAGGTGTATCGCATTTATGACCATTATAATTTTTGGTCCACTACATCTGATAAGAGGCGTATGCTGATTGTTGGTGTTTGGTGGTGCATTTCATCATTTAATCCTATTTGCACTTTTTGAACACTTCGCATTGTTGTCATTTATTGGAAGGACTTTCTTGCATATGTGTTTCATACATCCTCAATGTTTTGTTTTTACACTTTTGTATTGTTTGTAGATATATAAATTTGCATAATTACTTAGATAATTTCTAGATATTTTTGCACTTTATGCTTCTTTATTTAGGTTGATGTTTTGGCGCTGTTTTTTTATCTTATTGTTTACAGCTGGTATCACATTTGGATAAGTGGCTGCTTGTTTTATATATTGACCCAGCGTGGATTTTATAAGATTTTTTTTGTTTTTGTACACAGCATCCTGCCTAAGGACTAGTAACAGGGCTATTCGCCCATTACTGATACTGCTAGCATGGACTGAGTCATTCAGAGCAGGACTGCAAGTGTACCCAATCCATGCTGCACTTATTCCAAACCTAGACTGCGGCAATTCCAACCCTTAACAGCATCTAAATTGTACCTGTGTTGAAACTATCCTGTATCTATACTGCATGCTGGTTAACTGGGACTGCTGTTAAGTGCAGCGATGCTCTTAAAAGGTCTCCAATGATAGCCGGCAGAAGAACATAAAAACAAAACTGCCCCTCCCATAATAATTATTCTGCAAGCCTCTTTGTTCCCCTGTCCCTTCCGCTACCACCTTTGTTTCATTTGAGCAGAACATACCAAGTTGGTCTAGGACTAGCACTTCCACCATTATTGCACTCAAAGGCAGGCAGTAAAATTCTAGCCCCTGGTATATTCAAATTTACTACTGTTCACTGCTGCACTTGAAGTGGCCTTGCTACTGTTTACACGGATCTGGACACCAAATGTAATCTTATGCCTAGTCCCTACTGGTAATCACGTTGTATGCTAAATTGTAGATTTGTATACCCCAGAGGTGGGGTGTATTTCCTCGGTGGGACTTTTAAATTGGGAGACTGGTTTATAAGTAAAAAAAAAAGAACTGAGCGGTCGTCAATTAAGTTATCAAAAAAGTATCAAATTTTATTAAATATTGTTGTTCGTAGACAACACATTAAGGCCAATGCTACAACGTTTTTATAAAAGCATCCAAATGACCAAAAGAGGGGTAATACAAATAGGGGCACACAAAGTACAGCGCCATTAAACAGTTTATTAGTTTTTTAGTTGGTTTATTGGAAGAAAATGAGACACCCGATCTTATTGACCAATTAGATCTTAACAAATTATTGGGCAGGTTTGACCAACTAGAACCACCCCCTACTCCTACATTTAAAAAAAAATCAGACAAATTTCCAACTTTAGCTACCAACTCGAACGTGTTGGCTTTTGTGAAATTGGTAGCAGGAGATATATGTAAATTGAGAGGTAAAAACCGGACATATGACAACATGTCCATAAAAGAAAAGCAAGCCCTAAAAACCTTGAAACAAAACTCCAATATTACAAAAAAACCTTCCGACAAAGGGGGTAAAATTGTGGTTATGGACAATATGTGATCAAAAGATCAACATGGCTAAAATAGCAGTCTTCAATCAGCAATTTTATCAGATGATTGATGAAGCGTATACCCAGAATATCCTGGAAAAATCCTACTGGGACTTTGTTAGAACCAAATTTCCTAAAACTTCAACATTTTATTCTCTACCCAAACTGCATAAAAGTATGCAAAACCCTACAGGTAGACCGATAGTTTCAGGAAACGGCTGCCTCACTGAGAATCTCAGCACATTTATTGATGCCCACCTACGCCCGTTTGTAGTACAAATACCAAGTTATATCCGGGACACTTTACATCTGCTACAAATAGTGGACGGTCTTTGCATTTCACCTTCGTCAACTTTGGTGGCTATCGACGTTGAGGCGCTATACAGTTCCACACGACAAAGGACTGGCCTGTATGAATCGCATCTTATCTCAGGGCAGTCTTTTTGAACATAGGACCAACCAATTTCTCCTAAGTGTATTGGAGTTTATTTTGCAACACAATCACTTTCTGTTCAATGGCTCCCACTACCTCCAGGTACAGGGCGTTGCGATGGGGACCTCCTGTGCCCCATCGTACGCAAACCTGTACCTGGGGGAGTGGGAGACCATGATCAGGCAGTCTCCTGAACTCGCCCCCTTTATGCAGTTCGTCAAAATATGGCATCGATATATAGACAATATATATTCTTGATATGGGAGGGACCTAAAGGGGAGCTTGCGCTCTTCCTTGAGCAACTAAATCGAAATGAATTTAATCTTAGATTTACTATGTCATGGAATGAAAGTTCCATTGACTTTCTTGACATTACTATCCACAAAGACCATACAGGTATGTTAAGCAGCAGTTTATATCGCAAACAGACTGCAGGCAATACAATATTGCATGCAACTAGTTTTCATCCAAAAAATCTAATTTCGTCTATCCCATATAGCCAATATCATAGAATAAAGAGGAATTGCACAGATCATACCAAATTCAAACAAGAGGCTGATCTCCTAAGGGATAGACTGCTTGGTCGTGGTTACTCTCACCGTATCCTAAAAAGGGCTTACAACAGAGCGACCAATAAAACACGAAAGGACCTACTATTCAACCCTGCATCTAAAAAAAATAAATAATAATCCAAATATCCATTATTACAAAGTTTTCGAACCAGAATGTGGCAATTAAACAGATTGCTAAAAGATACTGGCACCTTTTGACAATGGATCCAACAATTGGACCCTATGTGACTAAAGATCCTTCCTTCACCTTTAGAAGGGCATGTTCCCTCAGAGATCACCTTACCTCCAGTGAATTTAAGATGTCTAAGAAAAGCTGCTCTTGTAAACATCCACCTTTACTTGTGGGGGTTGCAAATATTGTCAATTTATGAATACATCCAAAAATCTCCGTTTGCCAAATGGCGATGGATATTGCCCCAAACACTATGCTAACTGTAAGACCAATGGGGTGGTGTACCTCTTATTATGCGAATGTTCCTGTTACTATGTAGGTAAAACAATTCAAGTTCTCTGGAAACGTGCATACAGACATATTCTTTCTATGAAAAGCTTGTAATCCTGATCTCCCCCTTGGGAGACATGTAACCAATTTCCATGGTGGAAAGTTCCCTAAGATATCCTTTATCATTCTAGACCGGGTACATACTAGCCCTAGAGGTGGGGATACAAACAAATTACTTTTACAGCTTGAACAGAAGTGGATATTTATTTTAAATGCCACTTCTCCCCCAGGGTTGAATGGCAGTATTTCATACAGACCATTCTTGGACGGTTTCTTATCTGGAGATTCAGAATGGGATCCCCCATATTGGTCCTGTGCGGTTACAATCAATATTTGGCTTCATATGTTCCATTTTGGAACTTTCATCCTTTATAGTTTGTAGTTTTGTTCCCGAGTTCCAGTTTTGTTGTGCTTTTTTTTTTTTTTGTTTGTCTCTCCCTCTAACATGATTAAAACCCATAGAGATGCCTAGTACTGATATTGACCCACCACTTTGTACATCACTGTGATTCTGTATGCCAATACTTACCATGTATGGCTTTCAGTGTGTTTTTTGTATTTTGGGTCCTTCAGTTCAATGCTAGGTTAGTATCTAAAAGCCATAAACCATATGTTCAACAGTTTTTGGATAGATTGTAAGCCTGGCTCTCTCTGTGTGTGGGTGGCTGTAGCTCATGTCTGCTCACGTGATTGGCCCCCTCACCTAACCGCCCTAGTACTTCTGTAAGTGCCCTCTTTTTGTATATATACAGTAGCCAATAGCAATGCGTGATTGGTTTAAGTATCATGATACTGATTTTGATATTGATTTAGTTTAAGTTTTCGTGTGGGGTTTTTGTTGTGGGACGCTCTGACACTCGGTGCAGGTAAGATCTAGACGTATGTCCTTTTCTGCGGAGGGAGGCGGCCCTTTTTTCTATCCTCCCCCCGCTGTTTACGTGGTGGGACCCGCCTCCCTCCTTCCTTCCTGCGCTCCCATGAGAGGATATTTTTTCAACAATTTTGTTTTAATGACCATAGGACACACTGTCTCATCTGGCAAGACAGCAACTTTTTATCTCCTCCTGAGAAAATATTACATATATATCCATCGGTTAGTATATATCTCTCCAGTATGTCATACTATAAGAAAAAATCTCTAATATAAATCTAATTATTGTCAGGGGTGGTTTGTTGGGGCCACCTGTCGTGTGTGCACCTATGGGCACTGTTCCACGCACAGTGAGAGCTATGGTGAGGGACTGTCAATGCTTTTGATTATTGTTTCTGGTATTCTGCATCTTTTTCATTTTATTCTTTCATTTTTTAGATTGTACTACGACTTCATTGCATCACCCTGGCCCTGATGAAGAGGCATTACTCTGCATAGCCTCGAAACGTTGGCATATCTGTCCTTATCGTAACAGACAGTTCTTTGAGGGTTTCTTTGCATTTTTTGTCGCTATTGTATTTTCTTGTATATTTTGTTATTATTGATGTTTAATGCCGCTGTACTTTGTGTGCCCCTATTTGTATTACCCCTCTTTTGGTCATTTGGATGCTTTTATAAAAACGTTGTAGCATTGGCCTTAATGTGTTGTCTACGAACAACAATATTTAATAAAATTTGATACTTTTTTGATAACTTAATTGACGACCGCTCAGTTCTTTATCTTTACTTATAAACCAGTCTCCCAATTTAAAAGTCCCACCGAGGAAATACACCCCACCTCTGGGGTATACAAATCAGTTTTAATTTAGGGATGTGGTGAGACTAGGGTTTGGTTTGCTTTGCTAATTGCGTAGGGGACATCTATATTCTTCCTTATGCTAAATTGTATTACCACCATTTTTAATCCATTTTATGCTTGTCTAGTTACCAACCATATTGGGTGACAATACATTAAAGTTTGCCTTTACTACCTGGTTTGGTGCCTGTTTTCTTTGATATAGCTTACTACTGGGTATTTAGTATTACAGTGCCTTGAAAAAATATTCATATCCCCCTTGAAATTTTCCACATTGTAACATTTTGTCATGTTACAACCAAAAATGTAAATGTATTTTATTGGGATTTTATCTAATATACCAACACAAAGCGGCACATAATTGTGAAGTGGAAGGAAAACGATAAATGGTTTTCAGGATTTTTTTTTTTTACAAATAAATATCTATGGCATGGATTTGTATTCAGCCTGAGTCAATACTTTGTAGAACCACCTTTTTCTGCAATTAGAGCTGCAAGTCTTTTTGGGTATGTCTCTACCAGCTTTACACATCTAGAGAGAGTGTAATTTTTGACCATTCTTCTTTGGAAAATAGCTCAAGCTATGTCAGATTGGATGGAGAGCGTCTGTGAACAGCAATTTTCAAGTCTTGCCACAGATTCTCATTTAAATTTAGGTCTTGACTTTGACTGGGCCATTCTAACACATGCATATGCTTTGATCTAAACCATTTCATTGTATCTCTGGCTGTATGTTTAGAGTCGTTGTCCTGGCCTTTATGGAAGAGGGCCAAGAAGAAAGTCATTGTTGAAAGAAAACCATCAGAAGTCCCGTTTGCGAGAAGCCATGTAGAGGACATAACAAACATTTGAAAGAAAGTGCTCTGGCCAGTTGAGACCAAAATTTTACTTTTTGGACTAAAAGCAAAACGCTATGTGTGGCAGAAAACTCACACTGCACATTACCCTGAACACACCATCCCGACCGTTCTGAAACATGGTGGTGGCAGCATCATGTTGTGGGGCAGCTTTTCTTCAGCAGGGACAGGGAAGCTGGTCAGAGTTGATGGGAAGATAGATGGAGCCAAATACAGGGCAATCTTAAAAAGAAAACCTGTTAAGAGTCTGCAAATGATTTGAGACTGGGGCAGTAATTCAACTTCCAGCAGGACAACGACCCTAAACATACAGTCAGAGCTACAATGGAATGGTTTAGATCAAAGCATATTAATGTGTTAGAATAAAGATATTTCACATTTTGAAAACCCATTTATAAATTTTCCTTCTACTTCACAATTATGTGCAACTTTGTGTTGGTCTATCACATAATATCCCAATAAATACATTTACGTTTTTAGTTGCAACGTAACAAAATGTGGACAATGTCAAGGGGTGTGAATACTTTTTCAAGGTACTGTATATGTGTCCATGTACATCAATTTATGGCAACCCTTAGTAAGAAAAAACAGGAGCAATGCTGGAGGCAATTTACAGAACACACTAATTTTGGTAGCATACAGTAGGTATAGAAAACAATCACCTGCTTTAAAATAATCACATTTTGTTGCTTTCCAGCCCGAACTGAAGACAGCTTTTGTTTTATCCAGCTGTATTTACTCTGTGCAACTTATAAAATCCAAGTGAAAAAGATAGAACACCAACATAGCAAAATAAAAAAAATAAAAAACAGAATCACTGAGTTGAAAAAAAGATCTCAAATTTACTGCTACATATAAAAAAATAATGTATTTTTTTTATTATATGCCTGATACATTTTACATATAATATTGCATTTTTATATACAGCAGTATATTAGTATACTTATCAAAAACTCATATAGTGGTAATATATAATGAGGGGTAATATTATTTAACAAAAATAAAATAAAAAATACATCCTATGCATTAATATTAAATGAGAGGGTAATCAACCTGAGGAGTGGCATGTCAGGAGGCTAAAAGTTGATCATGAATGCAGCAGAGTTTATTGAGAAGTCCCTGTCTATCTACCTTTGTTCGGGTGACTACAGATAAGTGACGGCATTTTGCCACTTTCAGTTTACGAAGTATAGATGCGCAGCTTCACTTCCGGTTAGGAAGAGGGCGGAAGTACTGCAAGGAAGAGATGTCGACGGATTTTAAGGGGAATCCCCCATGTTGAAAAAAAACGCAATAGGGGTTCCCCCCCCCCCCCCCCAAAGCCATACCAGTCCCTTATCCAAGCACACAGCCTGGCAGGTCAAGAAAGGGGGTGGGAACGAGCGAGTGCCCCACCCCCACCCCAAAGCACCTTGTCTCCATGTTGATGAGGACAAGGGCCTTTTCCCAACAACCCTGGCAGGTGGTTTTCAGGGTCTACGGGAGGGGGGCTTATCAGAATTTGAAAGCCCCCTTTAACAAGGGGGCCCCCAGATCCCATCCCACCACCCTATGTGAATGAGTATGTGGTACATCCCAGCCCTACCCAAATCACCTGGGGGAAAAAAAAAGTGTCAAAAATAAAACACAGCACACAGGGTGTTAAAGTAATTTATTAAGGCCGCTCCGGGGGGCCTCTTCAGACTTCTTTAACCTACTCCAGCTCTTCTGCCTCCTCCGCTGATGTCTTCTAGCCCTCTCCGGTTCTTCATCTTTCTCTTTTTCTGGGTCTTCTCCCTCTGTTTCTTCTTCCGATGTCCACTCAACGCTCTTTTCCACTCTTATGCTGGGTGCACAGTGTGCCACCATTTATATTGGCATGGGGCGGGGTCATGTTATCTGGAATATAAGCAATAGCACACCGCGCACCCAGCATAAGAGTGGGAGAAGAACAGAGCGCGAAGACCCAGAAAAAGAGCGAGAGGATAGTGTAGAATACCCGGCAGAGGGACAAGAACCAGAGAGGGGTAGAAGACATCAGTGGAGAGCGAAAAGTCGGAAGAGACCCATGTAGCTGCCTTAATAAATTACTTTAAACACCCCGAGTGCTGTGTTTTTTTTTTTTAACACTTTTTTTTCCCCCAGGTGAATATAGGGTAGAGGGTCAGGATCTGGAGGCCCCCTTGTTAAAGGGGGCTTCCAGATTCTGATAAGGCCCCCCCCCTTCCCACAGACCAATGGCCAGGGTTGTCTGGAAGAGGTTCTTGTCCTTAACATAGAGACAAGGTGCTTTGGGGTGGGGGTGCAGGGCCCCCCTGCCACAAAGCACCCACCACACCCCATGTTGAGGGCATGCAACCTGGTATGGTTTGGGGGGGGGTGGGGCGCACGCTTGTCCCCTACCTTTTCCTGATATGCAGGATTTTCACACGTAATACAACATGAGCTCCCAATGTCGGCGTGTTTGTCGTACCTGGCCTTAAGGGCCCTTTCACACTGGTGCGTTTTTGCCGTGTTTTCGCAGTAAAAGTAGCGCTATTAAACGCTCCCCATGCTCTCTCCATTGAAATTAATTAAAAAACGCGGTAAAAATGGAGCATTAAAATCGCGGTAAAACACCACGATTTTAATTCATTTCAATAGAGAGGGGCATTGGGAGCGTTTTAATAGTGATATTTTTACCGCAAAAACGCACCAATGTGAAAGGGCCCTAAGCCCTATTAAAAAAATCTGTAGAATGACTTGAAGACTGCAGTCCACAAATGGTCCTCATCAAATTTACACGGCACTTGAGCAGTTCTGCAAAGAGTGGGCAAATATTGCAAATGTAAATGTGCAAAGTTAGTAGAGACATATCCCAACAGACTGAAGGCTGTATTTAAAGCAAAAGGTGGTCCAACAAAATACTAACATGGGGGGGGGGGGATCCCCTTTCCAACTCAGTGATTGAGTTAGATTGTTTTTCTAACATGGTGTTACATCTTTCACATGGATGTTTTAAGTTTCACTACGTGAAACAGGGATTCTCAAACTACGGCCCTCCAGCTGTTGCGGAACTACACATCCAATGAGGCATTGTAAAACTGACATTCACAGACATGACTAGGCATGATGGGAATTGTAGTTCCTGAACAACTGGAGAGCCGTAGTTTGAAGACCCATGGTGTAAATACAGCTGGATAAAAAAACAAAACCTTTGCCCATCTGTGCTTTTTAAAGGGGAGGGGCAATTCTTTCTATGCCCACTGTAAATGTAAGTTCCTTGCCAAATAAATTGTTATGGGTAAATTTCTGCTTTAACACATACATGCTTTCATAAGAAAGCAATCAGTTTTTTTGGGGGACTATAGACGTGTATGTGAATGCCAAACCTGTGTGAAGTACACAAAAGCCTGTAGACAAAGGTTCTTTATTGTTAGGTCACAGATTTAACTATTTATCAGTAATCAGTTTACATGCAAAGTGTAGAAATTAAGTCACAGTTCCATGTCCTTAAATTTAGGAGGGTCCACTGCAGCAGAAGAGGGAAGTATTGATGTTTTTTTTTTACTCGCCACTGAATGTAAGTTTTATGCAGATTTATAACAAACCCTATATCAAGACACATCAGACACACCAATATGCAGATGTACGATATAAATACATCATAACAATGTTGATTTAATAAAAAGAGAGGCATGTGTAGAAGAAGAATTCATGTGAAACGATTTGAACAGACAAGACAAATCTTTAAAATTAATTAAAAGGTTTCTGCATTCATCAGAGTCTTAAAATTCCAGTGAAACTGTCCTTAAAACTGATGGTAGTCCTCCCTTGTATGCAAATCTGCATAGCACAGCAGAAGCTTTTTCTTCCTTACTGCTCTGTGACTGGTAAATAAGGACAAGGACATCAGGTCACCACTGAAAGGGTGGTCAGTAAAGATGAGCTTAGACATCCTCTGAACTTATCTCTAACCTGAACTCCAGAATCACAATTGTTTATTTTGTACGCCCAGTGAACTGTGGGCCGGATCATTCCTAGCCCTGCAGCGTCACGTGAGTTTCAGGTTGGAAATGTATTTGAAGGATGTCTGGTTGTCAGTTCATACCATGCACCCTGTTCCATTAACACTTTAGCATTAAGGATATTTAAAAAAAAACAAAAACAAACAAACACACACCACACAAAGCTAGTGTGAACCTCAGCGCCAAAAACCTAATAGTTGTAAAAGTAGTAAAAAAACACTCACGAGTCTGTTTGGTGATATAAAAGCAACATCAAAAGAATAAATGTAAATAAAAAAAAAAAAGTCATCAATAAAAGGAAGCAAGTCTTAAAGGAATGTTCTGGGGGGGGGGGGGTTTAACCCCTCTAAGTAAGTAATAGCCAGGCTGCTTCAGATGCAGGCTGAGGACCCAGAAACTGTGAGCAATACGAGGGCAGGAAAAAGAAAAGTGCCAGGCTAATCCTAGTGCAGCATTATTTTATTTAAAAAACGCAAGGTAATGACAGTATAAAATGCAGTCACATAGTGCTCAGTAGGTGGGGGCTGGCCATGTCCAACATTGGAACAGAACCACCAGTGAATTCCTTAAGGCCCATACACATGATCAGACTTTGACAAAAAATGTCCGATGGACCCGTTTGATTGGACAATCCGACCGTGTGTACGCTTCATCGGACAAATGTTTTTGCTTTTTCATCAGACAAGTGTTCGGTGTGCATGCTTTCAAACTTTTCACCAACAAATGTCCGATGGAGGCAAATCAGTACAAACATGCATGCTCAGAACCAATGCTAAAGATCAGACAACAATAGCAGAAGTTGCCCAAAGGGTGGCGGTAAAGAGCTGAAAAACCACATGATTTGATTAAAGTTTGCTGAAAAAGCCCTGCCGTGTGTATGCAGAACAAGTTAACGGACACATGGTGCTCGTGGGACAACATCTAAAAGTGATTCACTGGCAGATCTGTTCCCATGCTGGACAAGCCCCCACCTACTGAGCACCATGTGAGTGAATTTTATACAGTCAATACCTTGCTTTTTTTAAAGAAAAATACTGCACTAGGATTAGCCTGGCGCTTCTTTCATTTTCCTGCCTCTTTTATCCCCAACCATTAACACTTTAAAAAAAAAAATACAGACACCTGAAGTTGGTTATGTGGCAAGCGTGCGGTTGTAAAATCATGTGTTAAAATCAGTGAGGGAGATTTAGGCCCCTTTCAGACGTCCGCCTCCGTTCGTCCATTTTTACAAGTCCGTAAACATAGACTTGTAATGCATCCCTATGGGATCGTGTCCGTTAGCGGATGATGCATCCACTAACGTCCGCAAAGATCCACGTCCATCTGGATCCGGTTTTTCGGATGGAAGAAAACCATATTTTTCTTCCGTCTGGCGGATCGGATGAATATGGACACACGGTCCGTATTCATCCGATTCCCCATAGGGGAGAGTGAAGGAGAGACAGGGCGGCCCCTGCACAGTGTGCGGGGACCGCCCTGTCCGCCGACAGCTCAGCGGGGATCCCCGCTGAGCTGACGGACACACACGGAGCGGACCGAAAAAACGGTCTGCTCCGTGTGAAAGGACCCTTACTAAAATTGGTGCAGCTGTGCATAATAACCAAATCTAACTTGTTCAATTAGGCTATAACTATAAAACCCAGAAGCTGATTGGTTACCATGCACAGCTGCACAATTTTCTGTGCGCACCCATTTTAGTAAACCTCCCCCTATTGTGTTCTAGTTTAAAAATAAAAACAGCGTTGCATACAATCATGTACCATGCTTGCCGTACAGACTGTATCCAAGACATAACATCAAGAGGCATGAACCTCTGTCTGGGACTCCAAGCTCTTCACCAAAGTATTTAAAAGCTCCTCATTCTGGAAGAAGTATATGTAAATTTGTTTCTCCAGCTTATCAAACTTGCTAGACTCCAAGATCTTCCTCTTTACTTTGAGATCCTCCAGAAACTCCAGTAAAATCTGGTTGAGTTTGTCCAGATTGCCATGTAAATGCTGAAAATTAGTAGACACTTCCTAAAATGAGATTAGGCAAAAATCAATTCTATAGCCCATTATCTTCCAAAAGGTAGACATCCATGTGAGAAGAGAAATTTACTAAGGCCTCCTCCTGAAAATGCTAACTGCCTGGATGACATCTTTATCCAAGGTCTCCAATTTATTCAGAGTCATGGACCGAAAACCAGTATGCCGACCTGAGGCAATCTGCTGCATGCTTGTACCAGCTCAGGGGCTCAGAAGTAAAAATAGAGGATCGGCATCAATGCCAGGCATCTAGCTTTTTCAAAAGGAGGTCAATAATGTCAGTTACCATAGTTCTCCAAGCAAAGGTTTTCTTTATGAGAAATGCTATATTCGGTAATATATGTACAATACACTGGGTAGGTTTGCAAGAGAAAGAACAAGAGGATGAAGAACCAGCCTAGTGCAATATCCCATGGATACTTAACTTTAGTATGAATGAATATAAAAATATACTCACAAACTTTGCAAGTAAACAGCACCTCAAGCCACTAACTCATGGCACAGTGGTAGGATTAACCCACAGTGTTCCAACACCAAAGGGACGCTTGTCCAGGATCCAAAATTGCCCAACACATTAGACATTTTTGGAAACTGGACATGTATCCTTTTGGCATTGGAATACTCCAGGTTAATCATAACACTGTA
This sequence comes from Rana kukunoris, assembly GCA_029574335.1. Classification (NCBI taxonomy): domain Eukaryota; kingdom Metazoa; phylum Chordata; class Amphibia; order Anura; family Ranidae; genus Rana; species Rana kukunoris. Next base: position 672,476,869 of record CM056049.1, on the reverse strand, counting down.
TCATGAGTTAGTTGCTTAATGTGCCGTTTGTGAGTATATTTATACATTAATCACCAGAAGATTTTGTACTTCAGACTCCTCTGTATTAATATGCAAATGTATTTTATCTAAGAAGGAATCAAAGTCTAAATCTGCGTTTGAAGAAGATGATCCGGAGTTACCACTATTGCTTAAAAGAACTTCATCCTGTGGAGGTATTTCAGGTCGTAATCCCTTCATGCGAACTGCTACATCATAGAGGGCCTTTTTCCCCCAGTAGCAGTCTGTTCACTGTTCAACAAAAGTCGGCTCATTGGGTCGACATAAATAGCCGCCAAAAAGATTTCATTTTTCATCATTGAAGATGCAATGCCCTCAGCTATCAAACCCTCCATTTTTGTTCAGGCGATATAACAGGCTCTTCCATTTCAAGAGGAATTTACCTGGGGTTACATTATCACATTGCAACCTCTTAGTGACAGTGAAGGGGTGAGAAAGAAGGTTCTCCAGCTCTTTTGTTTGTGTCCACTGGCTTTCAGTTAATGCAAGATTTTCATTGTCCATTTCTTCTATGAAGTCTTTAAAGTGGAGTTCCACTCATTTTTTTTATGTTGGTCTGTGCTGCATGCCCTAATCTCAGTGTTCAGAATGGACAATTTTTATTTTGTGGCTTGTAAATACCTTTATTTTGTAGTCCTTCATTACTTCCTCCTCCTTATTAGCCTAGGCTATTAAGTCACAAGGCTATTCGCAAGGGTTTCTGGGATAGGCATCATGTTTCCCAGTAGTCCTTGCAAACCTGACTGAAACCTATTACATTGCTTGTGCAGCACTGAGCATGTGCGAGATATGCAAAGCTGAAATCCAGGAAGTCATACAGTCTGGCTTCATGATGCCCACACTTAAGATGGCCACGGTCTTTTTCTAGATTATAAACTAAATGCTGTAACAACCCAACAAAACGGTCCTAGGATAGCACAACGCAAGCTCCAACTCCCTATGTCTTCTGGTGGGTTGGCTCTGCCTTGCTTCAAAAAATATTACTGGGCGGCAGTGCTGGTCACCGTTCGCTGGTGGTTTAACCAATCCAGGTCTAACACTGCAGTAAATCTTGAAGCGGCTATTGTAGGTTCTCACTCTGCACTCAGTACCCTGGTATATAGGGGACCTAGAGCTGACCCACGGGTAACTCTCCCAATGCTCACTACGATTCAGGTCTGGGAGAAGGTCACGGTGGCTGTTGCCGCATCTGACTCCATCTCCCCTCATACCCCATTATGGGGTAACCCTAAACTTTCACATTTCAGGTCTATCCCGGATCCTGGCGTCTGGGCTAGGTTTGGGATCGTGAAACTACTACATGTTATGCCGGTAGGGACATTGCTTCCTTTTCCCCCCAAGTTGCGCGAGATGTTTCAGCTACCTTCGTGGATGCTGTTTAGATAACTACAGCTAAAGCATGCTGGGCAGGCACAATTTCCCAGGACGACCTCTGTCGAGCCCCATAGGGTCAAGAGGTTCCTTACCTCCCGTGGGGTGGATAGACTAGTATCCTCTGTTTATCTTCGCCTCACCTGTATGGATTCAGAAGATGAGTCCCCCCTCTATAGGGTTTGGAATGCGGACATTCCGGACTTATCAGAGGAAGACTGGGAATCGGCTCTATCTCAGTTCATACCAACTGTTCTCTGCCAGGGATAGGTTTATTCAATTAAAATTTCTGCATAGGGCCTATTACACCCCCCAAAGACTTGCCCGGATATACTGGACACAGTCAGACCAATGCCCTAAATGTCAACAAGCGGTGGGTACGTTCTATCATGTCACTTGGGCCTGCCCTGTCATCCAGGTCTACTGGGGCGAGGTGGTGGCGGAGATTTCATCCGCCGCTGAGGTCCCCGTTGTCGCTGGATCCCAGGGTTCTTCTTCTGGGAGCCACGGAACTGGTGACTCACTCTGCACATACAGGACTGATGCTGTTTTACTTATGCTTTTATGCTAGGAAGATGCTACTGCGACAGTGGAAGCTGACGACTCCCCCCCACGGTGACACAATGGCCTGAAATGGTGGACTCGGTGTTGCCACTATACAAGCTGACGTATATGAGCCGTAAATGCCCCCAAAAATTTGACAAAGTTTGGAATCCGTGGGTAACTGCTAGATCGCTCACTGTTTAGCTCTCTGTGGGACTCCTTTCCCCTCCCCCATCCCTGCTAGGGATGCTGCACCCTAATCCAGAGATTTAGATGTACCTGAATCACCCGGCTAACCATTTGAGACCCTCTGGGGTCTAGCTTCCTGCACTATCCTGTGTATTTCCTAGTAACCATTTCACATGCACTTTTTTTTATTGCGCTACAACTTTACTGTACCACGGTTGGATTCATTTTTCGTTTCTTTTCGTTTTCTGTTTTATTGTTTTGTTTAACTTTTTTCTTTCTTAATTCAATAAAACTTTTCTGTTTAAAAAAACAACTAACAAAACGGACCTTAGTTTACAGACTAACTTTACTAGAACTGTGTATTACAGGGGTATTTATATTTAAAAAGTGAAATTGTGGGTGGAACTCCCCTTTAAGTTCAAGCAAATGCTTCACCATTAAATAAGTGCTTCCCCAGTGAATTGTTTGATCCAAAATGGCTCTCTTTCCTGCACGTCTTTTCAAAATTGCATCTGTTTTTTCGGGGTCCTGGCTGCAACAGTTACTTGCCGTAATTTGCCAATTAGTGTAGCTACATGCAATCTTTTAATCCATCTCTTATGGCAAGTTGCAGTTTATGAACAGCACATCACATATGATGAATAGTAGCAAGCTTCAATGCTTCTTCAACAAAGTTGTCTAAAAAAATGTCAGCATTCTTTTCAGTTTCTAAACTTTCCCCAATACTTGCAGAGCTGTCTAAGGCCCCTTTCACATGAGCGGACTGTTCGTCCGCTTATTACAAGTTCGTTTACGGACTTGTAATGGGCCCCTATGGGATCACATCTGTTAGCGGATGATGCATCCGCTAACATCCGCCTAAGATCCGCGTCCGTCTGGATCCATTTTTCGGACGGAAGAAAACCTTATTTTTCTTCCGTCCGGCGGATCGGATGCAAACGGACAGACGGTCCGTTTCCATCCGATTCCCCATAGGGGATAGCGGAGGAGAGAGAGGGCTGTCCCTGCACACTGTGCGGGGACCGCCCTGTCCGCCGACAGCTCAGCGGGACCCCCCGCTGAGCCGACAGAAAAACGGACCGCTCTGTGTGAAAGAGGCCTAACTCTAATATCTGTTTGTTACCTTCTTCATCTGCGTTCATCTTCTCAATTGTGCTCAACATGTTAGAAGCGTTATGTGTCACAACACATACAATCTGTTCCTTTTTAAATTTCAAAATCTTCTAGAATCTTCTCCACTAACTTCTGAAGGTAATCACTTTTTTTTTTTTAATTCTAATCTAAATTTAGTAGGAGTTGGAGCATTGTTTGCCGACTGCAGGTACCAAAAAATTTACTCCGACTCTACAGCACTGATTAAAAACTTGGTTACATCTACCATTAAAAGATCGTCCTCTCTACAAACCTTAAAACCATGTGAACGCATACGATTTTGCAGAGTGTTGTGTTTTTTAGGGTGTGGCAAAATCTGGGTACCATTTTTCATGTATTAGGAGGTTTTGAAACTGGATATACCAGATGTTTTTCACACTTGTGGGCAGGGGAACCTGGAAACAAAAAAACAAAAAAAAACCCAACTGCGCTATTAAAATATGAAATCCAGCATTGTATAAAATGCCCAGCTCCACTTCCTCACATTCTTTTCATGGAAGCCAAACAAGTCTCAGTTAAAGCTTGGTGGTCCATGTTTTCGGTGCCCTTCAGAGACTTTGTCCTTTATATATTGATCAGGTTGTTTCCAGGCAATTGCTGTTATGCATCAGATTGTATTTGTGTTGCCTTTATAGAAAAAAAAAAAATTACTTATCTAATAATTTTGGCCACTTGCCCCTTACCTTAGCTTGGTTATTCAGATCAATCATTGGGTTGTTTACATCGACCACTGTCAGACCTTTTCCTTTCACTCCCTCTTAACCCTGGTCCACTTTTTGGCCCTTACCCTTTTTTTTAATCCTTTATTTTGCTCATTGAAGCTACAGCAGGGATCTCCAAAGTAAGGCCCGCGGGCCACATCTGGCCCGCTAGGAGGTTTTGTCCGGCCCGCAGCTTCAGTCACCAGACTCACTGCAGGGACAGAATCTGCTCGAATTATGGGGCTTGCTTTGCCTTCTGACAGGCATTGTCCCAACAAAGCCTGTTTCAGTGCAGACCTGCTGCTCCTCCCAGCTCCTCCCCCGGAGTTAGTTTCATTTTTGCTTTAACAGCTTGTCTGTGTAAGAGGGGCGGGACCCAGGAAGTGCAGCGTGTCTGCTCTAAACCAGCTCGTCGGAGAAGCAGCACAGAACACACTGATCTATAGGGAAATAGCAGAAGGTGATGCGGAAAAAAATGTGCTGGGGGAGGCTGGGGACACAAGTATAGAGGGGGGACAAAACTGTGCGTGGTGGCTCTGATGGGGATGTAAATGTTCAGGGGTGGAGGGACTTTTTAACCACTTGCCTACTGTGCACCTACACCCCCTTCCTGCCCAGACAAAATTTTAGCTTCCGGCACTGCGTCGCTTTAACTGACAATTGCGCGGTCGTGCGACGTGGCTCCCAAACAAAATTGGCGTCCTTTTCTCACAAATAGAGCTTTCTTTTGGTGGTATTTAATCGCCCGTGCGTTTTTTATTTTTTGCGCTATAAACAAAAAAAGAGCGACAATTTTGAAAAAAGACACAATATTTTTTGCTTTTTGCTATAATAAATATCCCATTTAAAAAAAAAAAAAGTTTTATCTCAGTTTAGGTCGATACTTATTCTACATATTTTTGGTAAAAAAAAATGTAAAAAATAAAAAAATCGCAATAACCGTATAGTGACTGGTTTGCGCAAAAGTTGTATTGCCTACAAAATACGGGACATAATTATGATTTTTTTTATTTATTTTTTTACTAGGAATGGCGGCGATCTGCGATTTTTTCCCGGGACTGGGACATTATAGCGGACACATAGGACACTTTTTTTGGACCATTTACATTTATACAGTGAACAATGCTATAAATATGCATTGATAACTGTATAAATGTAACTGGCAGGGAAGGGGTTAACCACTAGGGGGCGGGGAAGGGGTTAAATGTTTCTCCTAGTTTGTGTTCTAACTGTGGGGGGAGGGGGGGTGACTGGGGGAGGTGACCGATTGTGTCCCTATGTACAAGGGACACAATCGGTCTCCTCTCTCCCTGACAGGGGCGTGCAGCTCTGTTTTCACACACAGCTGCACGTTCCAGCTCAGTTACTCGGCAATCGCGTGTGCCCGGCGGCCACAGTGATGCGATGGGTGTGCGCGCGCCCCTAGCAACTTTCTATGACTGCACATCATATGACGTGCAGTCAGGACAATGGAGTTACCCGCCCGCCGTCATATGAAGGTGGGCGGGTGACAAGTGGTTAATTCTACTCTATTGCATAGCTGAGGAGTCATTTATAAATAGCTTTTTTTTTTTCAACCCGCGAATCTCTGTAAAATATACAATGTGGCCCTCAAAGTAAAAAAGTTTGGAGACCCCTGAGCTACAGCATCTCACTTTAAACTGTCTGATTGCCGGCATCTTGTGGACAGACTACAGGAGGAGTTTCTGTCCGTTAGTTTAGCATGGTTTTATGCTGTGATTTCCGTCAATGTATAATATACATTTTTCTACAGAATTGTGCTTCTTGTTCTGTACGTTTAAAAAATGGTTTGATAAAAATATATTGAAAAACAGAAAATGGATCTAAAAATCATTCATATACAGTATACAGGGTAGGTGTGCCATAACCATTTAATAAAATCTTTCCTGTTTTTGTAACTTACTGGTGTTTGCAGAATTAATTCGCTCCCATCAGGATACATAAAATCTTGCAGGGATTTCATATCTGCCTCCAGCTTTGAAAGGAGATGGGACTGTTCTTGCTCACAAACAGCCAGCTGATTTTTTACAGTGTAGATTTCCTGGGACAATTTCGCAGCAACAGATTCCAAGCCGCTGTATGTTCTGAACAGTTTCTGTGTGTTATCTCCATCCAGAAGTTGGAATAACCTGCAATACAGAAGGCCTATAATAGAGTGCCAGTATTGCAATAACTAGGCAGATGTTAGTCACGTTCCTCAAGTGTCTCTTTTCAAACCAAATGTCACACGGTTAGCCATAGATATAGTGATAAGTAAATAAAAAATGTTTCTCTTTTAGGATAAATACATTTTTTATGAGACTGTCATTTATTTCTACTTCCGTTGTTGCTTTGTTGTACTTACCTGTATTATTGCTATAATTTCTAGTTTACTTAGTATTTGTACCATTACAAAATGTAAGACCTTAAGGTCTCTTTCACACGTCCGTTCAGTTTTTTAGATCATTTTTTTCCCCCTTCAGTTGATCCGTTTTTTCTTCAGTTTTTCATTCGTTTTCCGTCCGTTTACATCCGTTTACGTTCCGTTTTCCGTCCGTTCTTCATCAGTTTTTTTCATCGTTTTTTTTTTTTTTTTAGAACTTTTTTTTTTCTTTTACATATTTTGATGAAAAACTGACGTTAGCGGATCGAATGGTAAATGGATCATCCGCCAACGTCCGTTCCGTTTTTTTGACGGAAGAAAATAGGGTTTTCTTCCGTCCAAAAAAACAGAGCTTACCGCAGACGGATGTTAACGGACGTTAGCGGATGCTCATCCGCTAACGGACGCTAACCCATAAGGAAGCATTGAGGTCCGTTAACGGACGTCCAAAAACGGACGAACTGAACGGACGTGTGAAAGAGCCCTTAAGCATCTAATTGTATTTACTCTAGGTTTGGCACTCTGCTAAGCACTAGGACCCGATGCTGGTCTGCCAGTATACAGAGCGGCTCATCTTCCCAAACAGTAGCCTGATGAAAGAGTGTGCATGCCCAGAAACACATCACTTATTGGTATCCCGGTGAGGTCATCACACATGCGCTTTTCTCCGGGTTTCTCCATCCCCACAGTAGCAGGCACTAGCGTCCCCTCTGCCTTTCTTCTGTGGCACATCGCAGACGCGACATTTCCAGACACTGTGCGATGACAGGAAGGGTCTTAGGACTACAGAACACCCCCCTCTCCATAACACAGGAGGTGTGTTCTGTAGTGTGCAGGAGAGAACTGAGTAGGGCTAAAAACATTGCTTGAGAATCCACATGAAGTTACAAGCTCACTAGATTACAGACAGGATTTTTTTTTTTTACTTAAAGTGGAACTTCTCTCCCACTCAGCATTGACTTTTAATTCTCATGCTGCTAGCATTAATAATTGGAAAGTATATCATATTTACTGGTTTAATTTTTTTTTTTCACATTTCTTTAGTCACTTCCTGGTTTCCAGACCGAGGCAAATGATGACATACATTCCAGGAGTAGGGATGAGCCGAACACCCCGCCCCCCCCCCCCCCGTTCGGTTTGCACCAGAACATGTGAACAGACCAAAAGTTTGTGTGAACTTTAGAACCCCATTTCAGTCTATGGGACTCGAATGTTTGAAATCTAAAGTGCTAATTTTAAAAGGCCAATTTGCAAGTTATTGTCCTAAAAAGTCTATGGAAAAAATTACTGCGCTGGTCTATAAGGATTGGTATAGTGAAATACTAAACAGTGTTGATAAGCTGCTGCTGCATAAAATATGTACAATAAACATAAAATAACTATAAAACAAAGGTATGCTGCGCTGCAAGAAAAATAGGGACAGATATGCCTGTCCTGATTGGTGAACATCAATATAACAATCGTGAAAAGAGTCTAAAATTATTCACAATCACATCTGTGACAAATGTGGTTAATCCATGTGAATCATAACTTCACCCGAAGTGTGTTAGAAAAAAGTTCAGGGAGTAAGATCAGACAGAAGGCACCTCCACCTCTATTGAAAGGTCTGCTTACCGACTCCAAATGATCTTTTATTACAAAAGATCAGCAACGCATATGTCTCTATGACAGGCTCGCTCCTAATGTTCCTCTGCTGTACAACTCCACATGATGGTAAACCATACACCGATTAAATGCCAGATCCGGGAGTGTGAAAGGAATAGAAAAGCCAACATAGAGCAGTAACGTAGGTAAAATGACAGTTTATTAAAAAAAATATTGCACTCACATGTGTAAATTAGCTTTTTTTAAATATAAAGCAGACCGGCTTCAGTGTTCGCTAGTCCTTCCGGATGGCCGTTTGGTTGATAGCGGTGACGTCAGCACGCCGCGCCTGCTCACCCTGTATTCATATTACACATATTCTAGGGGGTGCAACAGGTCAAAAATTGTACGGATTGGATTAGCAAAAAATAAAAAATAAAGTGTCGCAACGTGGCTTAAGCAATTTCAGCATGTGTTTAAAGCCCTCGTTTTGCACAACCGAATATGGCCTCATGTCTGCACCTTAAACACACCAATAGAGTTTGTGATGGCTTTAGCCCGGTCTGATTGTGCAACAAGGGGCTGCTTAAATTCAGCGGTGATAAGTGGTTGTTGAGAAGCTTTCGTTTTCGCAGCAGCTCATATGTGAGGTAATTTCCACTGGAGATAACCACATACTGCAGATCCCTACCAGGGGGGATATCACTAGTCTCTGTCAAATCTCCTCAGGACACTCTTCCACACTGAGAACCCCTGACTAGCCCTCACACCTGGCTAGATTAAGGTGACAGCATAAAGGATTAATATCATCTGATATTTTATCTTTCATCAATAGACTTTACACAATAGGATTCATTCCTTGTCTGAGGCCTCCTCAGCAATTCAATCTGAGTGGATACAATACACAGAGACAGGGGACTAGTGGTTACCTCAGCATCGCTTCTCAAGACCCTCAGTCCATAATCCCCCCCCCTGTCAGAGTACATTACAGCCTCTCAGATTAAGTCTACCACCTGAAGAAATATACACCAGATAATTTTAAGGCTGCAACCTTAAGAGGAAAACTTTCATTCAACAATATCTTACTTAATCTGCAATAATCGCAAGTCATTTACTATAATTCATTTCAGGGATACTTTTAAGGTGGCGACTTAGGGAAGACCCACCACTCACCGTCAGGTGTCTGATGACAACATTTTTTGAAGATCTTAGATCCCCCCCCATCTACAGTAATGACACCCACTTATTATATTAAACAGGGACTCCACCTATAACAGATTTTGTCAGTTTTCACAGTTTGACTACAAGCCCTGGTACCCAGGTATGAACTGAACACTAAAATATCATGCTCCTCCCAATGGTTGATTCAGGATACTTAATAAATCTGCCGACCCTAATATTCACCTAGCTTTGACTCATGTGGGTGCAAATATTCTGCTACACATTTAATACATGAAGGGAAAGCGAAACAAGAAGAACAAGAATACTATTAAAACTTTAGCCGTCAAGGAATCTCTTAAAAAACATGGACTCCAAACTCCAGACACATACGCTGGAAATTACCGAAAATTCTATGTCTGTCAAACAAATGTCATCTCACCTGTTAGCCATCTCACCACCCCCTTCATCAGACTCTATATCACATACAGCGCTATACTCGTCTGTTGTTAAAGAAGGAATAATATCCACAATGTCGGGTCAATTAACCCCTTCTGAGGCCCCTTCTCAAAACCCTATCTACATCCATTCTAATACTGAACGCTCCCCTGAAGCCCCCTTCAATGTTACTGACTTATTCAACAGGATATCGGAAATTCTAGATAGGGGCCTCGCCCAGAACGCTGAAAAAATCACTAAGGACATCAGAGCCGACTTCCAAAGTCTTGGAAACAGGATTGAATCCATAGAACGGAAACTGGATATTAATGTCTCTAGAATCGAACAAAATACTGACCACATACAACACCTGCAAGAACAACTGGAGGTGGCCCAGGCCAGAATAGATGATTTGGAGAACAGATCAAGGAGGGATAATTTCAGGCTCAGGGGGCTACCTGAGTCCATCACAGATGTACACTCAGCTATACAGGACATCATAAAAATCCTGATCCCATCCATGCCTATTCACAAAATGGAATTAGACAGAGCACATAGATCCCTAGGCCCACCAAGAAAAGACGGCTTACCGAGAGATGTGATAGTAAAGCCTCACTATTACTCCACCAAAGACGAGGTGATGAAAAAATCTCGACAACAAGAAAACCTTCAATATCAAGGTGGAACGATTCAAATATTTTCAGACATATCTCCCTACACCATTCAGAAGAGGAGAGCGATGAAACCACTACTTTCTGCCCTCATGAAAAAAAGACATTAAATACAAATGGGCCTTCCCATTCGCCTTAAAATTCAACTATAAACGGCAGACTCCACGTAGTACACAACTTTCAAGAAGGTGAAAGACTATTACTAGACCTGAAATTTATTTCACATGAACCAGCCATGGACACTTTACCACCGCAACAAACCTCAGCTAAAAGAAATACACCCAATAGTCCAACCTCAAATCCCTGGAATAGAGTCAAACACAGGAAAGTCTGAAATAACTCTACTAAACATCAACTGAAATGATTTAATCTTAGCTCCGGTGGTGTCCATCCCCCATTCATATAAGTTGTTGTGTTTTTTTTTTCTCCCCAATAGGCCTTCTTTTAATATGAATTGTTTCTCAATTCTTGATCAAATTACTTATAAGGATTTCTGGTAGAGTAAGAGTTAATATTTACTGGCTCACTTATATAATTTATTTATTTATTCTTGTGGTTTTTCAATATCTACTTACCCATATGGTTCTACAATTTTTATTTTTTCCTATGGTATTAAATAATATATATATATATATATATATATATATATATATATATATATATATATATATATATATATATATATATATATATTTTTTTTAGGGGGAAGGTACCATCTCCTCAATTGTTATTTTTGGGGGATCAACCCTTTGTTTTTCAAAATTTAATTCATGAACTTTTTGATTGTCGCTGAGCCTCAACCTACTTCTTGGAGCGACACTTTGTCGCCCTGACAAGTAGGAAGTTAGTCTTCTAAATGGACTACTCTAATAAATTCTGTTTGATTGAAGGAAGGAGCAAACTTCCCTTCCTTCAATCTGGGTCATGGTTTGACCTTTTGCAATACTACATCTTGCTTTGTTGTTACCATTTTTGCCTTTATTTCCATGTATCTATTCTCCCCTTCTTTTCCACCTTTACCTTCCCACCCTCCCTCCCGGCCTACCTGCCATCACAGGTGTCTTCTGAGCTATGGACTCAAGTCTTCAAGACACGATCTGTCTATAACACTCTTTACGACCCATGGCTGGCTCAAATAACACTACTAAACCCCTGGGTGTTGTGACACACAACACCCAGGGGTTGAACTCTCCTATTAAAAGACGAAAAGCCCTCCAGGCATACAAGGCGCTTCATGTAGATATAGTGCTCCTGCAGGAGACACACTTCCCAAGGCGGTACTCCCCCTCATTCCTACACTCCCACTTCCCAGTATACTACTTATCCAACGCGGAAAACAAGACGAAAGGAGTGGCTATCTTGTTATCCAAATTTTGTAATTTTAATTTACTAAAGGAATATGGAGACCCGGAAGGCAGATTTATTTTGGTAAAAGGAACTCTAGACGAGAAGCTATACACGTTTGTCTCCTATTACGCCCCCAATAGGGGACAGAAGACGTTTTTCTCTCAGATGCTTGAAGTCCTCCATCCTCTTATGGAGGGCATCATGATTATGGGAGGAGACTCCAACCTGGCTTTCGATTCGGGTTTAGATAAATCCAAACCAAATAATAAACTCATAAGGCCAACCAAAATTAGCACACAAGTAGCTCGCATGCTTCATCAATCCCGATTGACCGATATTTGGAGAGAATTAAATCCGAAAACTAAAGATTACACCCACTAATCTAATCCTCACAAATCGTACTCCCGCATAGACCATATATTAATATCCAACCATCATGTCCCAGCAGCCTCTAAATCCACTATAAAGGATGTCCCTTGGTCAGACCACTCCATGGTTCTATTAACCTTGAGAAAAGAGGACACAACTCATAAAATGTCTCACTGGACACTTAACCAGTCGATCTTAAAAGATCCCACTCTCATGGCAGAAATTGAACAATCCATAAAGGAATATTTTGAAATTAACGATACTAAAGATATATCCCCCGAAACCTTATGGGCTGCCCATAAAGCTACAGTTAGGGGAAAAAATAATACAAATTGCAGCCAAACTTAGAAGACAAAAGAAATTGACCATAGAGAAATTGGAAGAGACCTATTTAGAGTTACGTAGAAAACATAAATTAGACCCTCTCAGTGTTCCCACCCACGATCTTGACGCTGCTAGATCGGCCTTAAACCTAGCTCTGACAGCAAAATCAGAAAATGATCTAAAATGGACAGGTGCCAGGTTCTACCATTTAAAGGATAAAATAGGTCCAATGCTAGCACGCAAACTATCTTCCCAGATTTAAATCGAGAACCATCCCTAAGATAAAAATGGCAGATGGTACCCTTACCCTAAATCCTCGGCGGGCGATGGGGGCCTTCCACGACTTCTATTCCAAGCTCTACGCTAAGGATAGTAACTTTTCTTCGGACAAAATAGGTGAATATTTGAACAGCCTGAATCTTCCCAGGTTGACAAAGGTTCACAAGGAGTTGATGGAGGCACCCATTTCAGCTGAGGAAGTTATGTCAGTGATCAAAAACTTAAAATTAAACACAGCTCCTGGCCCTGATGGATTCTCAGGGTCTTATTACAAAACATTTCCTATCATTCTATCACCCTACCTAGCACGATTTTACAATCATTTGACTGAGGGCTCCCCTATAGATAAACAACTTAATTTGGCCTATATTTCGTTGATACCGAAACCAGATAAAGATCATAGCCTAGTGGAGAACTATAGACCGATATCCCTCATTAATAACGACCTAAAAATACTTACTAAAATAATAGCCAATAGGATGTCTGCCTTCTTAGGTCAATACATATCCAAAGATCAAGTAGGTTTTATCACAGGGAGACAAGGCCCGGACCAGATCAGGAGAGCTATTGATCTCATCTCTTTAATGTACTCGGGGTGGTCTGGAAGCACTAGACAAAGAGGTATGCTTCTCTCACTTGATCTCCAGAAAGCCTTTGATTCAGTATCTTGGCCATTTTTGTTTTCTGTTTTGAATCGTTGGGGGTTTGGTTCTAAATTTTTAGGAATCATCTCTGCTCTCTATTCCTCCCCTGAAGCTAAAATCCGGTTACAAGGCATATTCTCGGAATCTATAAATATCCAAAGAGGCACAAGACAGGGCTGCCCTTTATCTCCTCTGATATTCGCTATTGTTATTGAATCTCTGGCAATAGCCATCCGAGATAACTCGAATATCAGGGGAGTTCATTGTAATAAAAAAGAACACAAATGCGCATCTGACCTCTCCTATCTCCTCCCTTCCGGAAATTTTCTCCCTGCTAGACGAGTTCTCTAAAGTCTCGGGTCTCACGGTAAACATGCCTAAATCTAGGGCCCTTAATATTTCTCTTTCAGAACCCACAGTGTCCCTCTTGAGAAACAAATATACTTTCAAATGGGACTCTACGTCTACTAACTATTTAGGTATCAACCTGACCCCAAATTTCCAGAATTTATACTTAGCCAATTACCCTCCTATGTATAGGAAACTCGAGAAGGACCTTACCGAATGGGGAGCGCAGAAAATAGGCTGGATCGGCAGAATTCTACCAAGATGACTCTCCTCCCGAAACTCCCATATCTTTTTCGATCCCTTCCGATCCCGATAATAAAAAGCCATCTAAAATCCTTTCAAGGTAAAATCACCAAGTTTATCTGGAACAAAAAGGGACCCCGTCTTCCCTCTCGTAGTCTGTTTAACTTACCTGAACAGGGAGGTCTAGGAGTGCCAAACTTGTTATGGTATTATCAATCCGCGAGGTTAGCGCAATTATCGGAGGTTTACCTTAAAAATGATCGCCCAGATTGGATAGAAATAGAAGAACAGGCTTCCCCATTGTCCACAATTGAAGAACTCATGTGGCGCACTCCTAAAAGTACACCCCCTATACTATCCCCCACCCTATCACAAGCATTGGTATTATGGGATTCACTTAAAAGCAATCCACTCTTAATTTCTAGAGGCAAACCTTTGTCAAGTATCTTTCTCGACCCATCTTTCTGCCCCAAAACGGAAGTGGACTCCTTCAAATGGTGACTTGATAGGGGGGTGTACCGCATTGGACGTTTCTTTCAACATACAGGTCCTCTTCCTGAGCAATTCCTTATAGACAACCTTTGCCCCCCCCCCCCCCCTCTGAAAGATCCAGACTACACCAAATACATACCTTTGCTCAGAAACTTTGGAACGATAACATTTTCTGGCCTTTTGACCCCATATGAACACAAATGCGAACAACCTCAGAATAGGAAAGGTAATATCTCTATCATCTACAAATCTCTTGCATCAAATAACATAAAATTACCTTATATGCTAGCTTGGGAAAGAGAGCTTCAAGGAGGACTGGGACTTGGTGGACTGGCAAAAAAACTACTCTAGATCTCTTAAGGGTTTTAAGAGTCCATCCCTCATTGAAGCTAATATAAAAATTTTCACTAGATGGCACTTGGTCCCATTTAAATTGGCCACCATGTATCCGTCATCCTCACCACTATGCTTTAGAGGTTGTCAAGGAATAGGCACCATGATCCATACTTGGTGGGAGTGCCCTAGGATACAGGGATTCTGGAACAGGGTATTCCAGATTATCAGGAGAGTTACCGGTTGTAACCTCAATCTCCTGCAATAGCCTTATTGAATGGACTAATACCACAGAGCTCCAAGGCCATTAGACAGCTGATTCTATTTATACTGACTGCCGCCAGAATCACTTTAGCGGCTGCATGGAAGAAACCGTCGGTTTCCATTTTACACATGAAGAGAAAGGTTACATGGATTATGGAACAAGAAAAAAGAATTAACTCTATGTTAGATACCTCTACTCAGTTCACTGAAATTTGGGAACCTTGGTTGATTTACATGGGAATCTCCCACAACATGTAAGTTTAGTTTTGGCTCTGGACTCAGACTGATGTAATCCTATGGCAGGTAGGCCCACCCTCCCTTTCCCTTTCCTCTCCTTCCTCCTTCTCCCCCTCTCCTTTATTTTTATTCTTTCTCTTGAACAGGAGATATTCATTACATATCATATTCTCCACTGGTCTCAGGTAGTGCTGATTTAGTTTAACTGGATGTATGTATTAAATTCCTTGTCTCCTTCTAGGTTTATAAGTTAAGAGTTGATTGAGAGATGTTTCTCTGGACAACATTTGGATCTAATTTTTTTTGTCATCAGGGGGGGGCTGCCCCCCCTCCTCGACACAGATTGCTTCCGGTGGGGGTGTCGGGGGGAGGGGATGCCCCCGGAAACAAATCCTCTCCACGGTTCGGTATGATTTATTCCTTACATATATTTTAGTTTTATGATCTCAGCTTATAATAAAAGTTTTATAGATTGCTTAGTAAACAGGGAATTTTAGCCCTAATATGTTGTCGCTACCTCTACTGATTCCCATCCCTCCTGATTATACACGTTTACACTCCCATGTTAGACTTACCAGGTATATAGTTGGGACATTGGGGGGGGGGGGGGGAGGGAGGAGAAGGGGAAATCTAGTTAAGAAATGTAATCTATTGTTTACTACTATAATTGTCAACACGATGTTTCCTGATGCATTTATTGTATTACGTTTATTACTCTGTATGCCCTTTATTTTATTATAATAAACTTAAATTTAAATGAAAAAAAAAAAAAGCTTTCGTTTTCACTCCTGTCGGTGAAACACTGGGTGACGTTGCTTCAAATACGTGGCCATGCTTGATGTGTTTCCACTGTCATATGGCTTTCTTGTGCCACAGTGACCAAACACTGTCACAGTTTTATCCACTAACCTCTTTCCTTCATCATTACATTTGACAGGGAAGCAAAAAAGCTCCCACACAGGGGATTTAAATGACGCGGGGCATTCAAGCTCCTCCACTCGCCATGACCACGCTGTGAATGTACTGAACATGCGCACATTTTTTTTTTCAAAAATCAATCCGCGGATCACGTGTGTGCGGTTCGGATCAATATCTTTCGGTTCGGATCAATGACAATCCTTTGCACCACTAACATATACTGTATCTAGCTGCTGTGTGAGGCAAGCTTCCATAGTCAGTTATCACTAATTCTATAGAAGACAAATCAGCAGGACCTACTACAAATCATTTGAACAAGTTAGGGCTTTTTCACACGGAGCGGATCCGTATTGATCCGCCCCATGTGTGTCCGTCTGCTCAGCGGAGATCATCCGTAAATCCCTGCTGAGCTGTCGGCGGACAGGGCGGTCCCCGCACACTGTGCAGGGACCGCCCTGTCTTTCCTTCGCTCTCCCCTATGGGGAATCGGATGAATACGAACCGTGTGTCCGTATTTATCCGATCCGCCAGACGGAAGAAAAATAGGGTTTTCTTCAGTCTGAAAAAGCAGATCTTTGCGGAGGCGGATCTTTACGGACGTTAGCGGATGCATCATCCGCTAACGTCCACAATCCCATAGGGCAGCATTACAAGTCCGTAAACGGACTTGTAAAAAACGGACCGTTCGTCCGCCTGTGTTAAAGGGCCCTTACATTTAGGTAATCCATTAAGGCTAGCTTCACATTTGTGCACTGTAGGAAAGCATGCAAAAATCACACAATGCATAAAAAAAAATATAGTATTTTTTTCAGGCACACAGCACCCCCCATGCACACAAAGTGTGTGATCCACAAAACTGCTCTGTTGCACCAGCATAGGTGTGAGTGGGGCC
The DNA here is from genome assembly GCA_029574335.1 of Rana kukunoris. NCBI lineage: Eukaryota > Metazoa > Chordata > Amphibia > Anura > Ranidae > Rana > Rana kukunoris. The sequence goes on along the minus strand of CM056049.1, from coordinate 672,459,950 downwards.
TGAAAAGATCAGTGGGTAAATTGCAACAGGCAGTGTTACCCATTAGATTTCAGCTTCCTGGGACTGAATCTGGGAACTATTAAAGTAGAACTGTAATGCTGTCTGTGCACCAATTAGAGTTCTTTAAAATGTACGACAGTACCCTGTGTTTAAACACTTGCCTACTAGGCACTTTCACCCCCTTCCTGCTTAGGGCAATTTTCAGCTTTCAACGCTCACGCACTTTGAATGACAAATGCGCAGTCATGCAATGTTGTACCCAGACCAAAATTTTGTAATTTTTTTTTTTTAAATCCCCTGTATTGGAGCATTATGGCTTTCCTGTCAAATAATGATTAACGGAAGAGTTTAGTGGATAAAATCGTGACGGTGTGCATTTGTTTTTTTTTGCTGATCCGAAAAATTATCCGATCCGTGACCCTGATCCGTGAGTTTTTTCCATTGCACCCCTATGGTTTCACTTTAAGCCTTATAAAAATTACTGCTCCTGAAAAAACATCCGTTTAGAACTTTTTTGCATTGATACATGTCCCCTGGGGCAGGACCCAGGTCCCCAAACACCTTTTATGACAATAATGCCTCGTTTCCACTGCACGGAACGGTTCGGGTCTGTAAATTTGGAGCGGTTCGGATGGGTCCGGTCTATTCCCGTGAGCGTTTCCACTGCAAATCGGAACCATCAGGGACCATTCAGGTTTTAACAAAAATTCCTAGCGCGTCCACCAATCAGTGAGATGTATTTGTAGGTCTGCCCTAATGGAACCGTTCCACTTTCTCTGGACCCACATGAGAAGCAGGACCCTTGCTGGTGTGGTACGGTTCGCTTTTATAGCACGCTTTCATAATGGAAACACCCAAAATAGCGTACCGCACCAAACCGAACCGCTCAGTGGAAAGGAGGCATAACTTGCATATAAGCCTTTAAAATTAGCACTTTAGATTTTTCCCATAGACTTTTACAGGGCATTCCGCAGCTTTTCGAATTTGCCGCGAACACCACAAATTGTTCGCCGAACTGACGAACAGGCAATGTTCAACTCAAACTCAAAGCTTATCCCCATTCAGGAGTCTTCAGGAGGTAAAAAAGGGTTTTCTTAGCCAAGCACATGCATGCATTTGTGTCAAGGGAAGCTTGAGTCCAGGAAGTAAATCCTACACAAATCTGCCCTAACTTAGATGGCCACTGCCAGAAATGTTAGGGGGGTTGTTTTTTTAAAGTGATTCCTCAACAAAATAAAGCATAGAGACATGGATCTGGGGGGGGCGCACACATACAAGGAGCGAATACAGTATTTATCAGCGTATAACACGCACCCTAACTTTAAGAGGGAAGTTTTAGAAAAAAAAATAAAAAAACTTTCCACAGCCCCCTGCGTATAACACGCAGGCAGTTTACCCTAAATTTTTAGGGTAAAAAAAGTGAGTGTTATACGCCAATAAATACAGTAAGTTAATTGTAGTGTTTAGATAAACCAAGGGATTGCAGTTAGGTGTATCTACTTTACTTTTTTGCCTTAGTTACTTGCTCCACTTCCCCCCCCCCCCATTTCTACTTCATGGGCTACCTTTGGAAGTCACCTTTTGATTTTTTTAATTTACCTTTGTTTTGTCATGTTAATGAGTGACACGTTCATTTCTCATGTTATAGAATAATCCCAAAATATAACTAATAGAAAATACGTAAAAGGAAGGAAGTCATATGCATACCCATGACCAGATGTGTCTTTAGAGTCAACGTTCGTCCTAGGTTTGTCTGCCGATAACAAAGTGTCATCAGACATCATCCGAAGCCTCTCCTCCAGTTTCTCTGCATTTTGTCTCAGGTCTTGGATTATCATCTTCAGTTGCTGGTCAACATTTCTTTGTTTCCTCAGTTCTAGTTCATATCCAAGCTGAAGGAGCTCAAAGGAGGCCTTCTGCTTCATCAGATGGTCACACACCAAGTCCTGCCTTGATAAGTATAGATTGCGATGGGCAATCTGCTCATCGTAGTCACCTTTCACAACGGGCATATTCAACAACTGGGCGCTCTCCCGAACCAGCGCTGGAAGGGAGTCTCTGTTAATGGCAGCAATATGGCTCTCAATCTGGGACGACTCTTCCTTTAGACTTGAAATGCGGACCTTTAGTTTGTCTTTGTTGACATCCTTCATACACAAAAAGAAAGTGATCAGCATTGGCACTTAGGATAGGATATTTAAAGTAGCATTCAGCAAAGTCTAGTTCTTCACTGCAACTATGAACTATGACAAAACAACAGATTGGAGGAAGCCCTCATTCACAATCAACAAGGGCACTGCTGCTGTCCATCATATGAAGAGATGAACTTCACTATGGTCCCTACTGCACACTGCCATCTTTATGTTGAACTGGGCAGTGCATGTTAAATAGGCATCTATTCTGCGCCCAGGATAAGGAAGGTCCCAGACACACAAAAAATTAATTCCTCACACAAAGAATGCAGAAGTGTTTTCTGCCTTTAAGCCTGTCGATATTAAATAATAGCAGGCAACGCTGAGGCGGCACAGTGGCTAAGTGGTTAGCACTTCCGCCTGACAGGTGGTTCAAATCCCAACCACTACACAACCTGCCTGAAGTTTGCATGTTCTCCCTGTGCCTGTGTGTGTTGGGGGAATTTGAGGTGAATAGTGAGCTAGTTTAATCAGCTCTTCCTTTGAATAACGTGCAGCTGTGCCAAAACGTCCATTTCCCAGCAGCTGCATGGAATGGGTTATATAGTAGTAGTCAGTCACATTGAACTGTTTAATGTAGGGTTGTCCCAATACCGATACCAGTATCGGTATCGGGACCGATACTGAGCATTTGCGGGAGTACTTGTACTCCCGCAAATGTCCCCCATGCCTCATCCGATACTAACCTCCCCACCCCCTCCCCCTCCCCGCTGACGCCACATACCGCAACGCCGCCTGGTTAAACAGCGTGCGGGGAACATGTGTTTCCGCCGCGCCTAGACACCCCCCCTTTCTCGGGATTGGACGGGTGATCTGTCCAATCCCGAGCAAGGGGGAGTGTCTACGCAGCGCAGCGGGGAACACTACAGCTATTCAAATGAAAGCTGTGATGTTCCCCCACACACTGATTAACCAGGCGGCGGCACCTATGTATGTGGGGACATGGCTGGATATGTGGGGGGGACATGGCTGCATTTGTGGGGGGGGGGGGGGGGGGACATGGCTGCATTTGGGGACACATTTAAAAAAAAAAAAAAAAAGTATAATTTTTCGGTATCAGCGAGTACTTGGAAAAAAAAGAAGTATGGGTACTTGTACTCGGTCCTAAAAAAGTGGTATCGGGACTAGAGGTCGACCGATATGGGTTTTTCTCTGGCCGATGCCGATATTCAGAAATCGCGGCGGCCGATAGGCCGATTTATGATGCCGATTTTTTTTTTTTTTTTGGGCAGATATGTTAAGCCGATCTCCGCCCCCCTTCATCTCATAAAATCTAACAGTTAGACCCCTTTCACACTGGGGCGTTTTCAGGCACTTTTGGGCTAAAAATAGCACCTGTAAAGTGCCTGCAAAACTGCTCCCCTGCAGTCTCAGTCTGAAAGCCCGAGTGCTTTCACATTGAGGCGGTGCGCTGGCAGGACATTAAAGAAAAGTCCTGCAAGCAGCATCTTTGGAGCGGCTCCTCCACCACTCCTGCTCATTGAGATGAACACCTGCAAAGCGCTTCTGCAGTGGTGTGACATGGGAGCATTTAACCCCTTAATCAGCCGCTAGCTGGGATATAAGCACCCCGCTAGCAGCCAAATAGCGCTGCTAGAATGATGGTCCAGTGTTTAGGCAGCGGAGTTCTGCGGAAAAAATAAATAAAAGTCAGCAGCTACAAATTCTGCAGCTGTTGACCTTTAATATATGGACACTTACCTGTCGTGGGTGGCCACAATGCTGGCACCCGAAGCCGATCTCTCCCTCGGGTGCTTCGGCCACCATCTTCCGTAAGGGAATCAGGAAGTGAAGCCTTGCGGCTTCACTTCCTGGTTCCCTACTGTGCATGCGCAAGACGCACTGCGCAATCCCACTGGTCCCTGCTGTCTTCTGGGACCTGTGCGTCTCCCAGAAGAAAGCATGGGGGCGGATTAAGCACCAGATGTGGTGTAGGTCACCGCAGTGATCTATGCCCGGAAGAGGGAGCAAATACCTGGGATTACGCAGGTATCTGCCCCCCCTTCCCCCTGAAAGGTACCAAATGTGACACCAGAGGGGGGGGGGGGGGATTCGGAAAAGCGGAAGTTTCATTATTGCCCTGCTAAGTAATACAGAACATTTCTTACATTTAAACACAACATGCCTCCAATCAGTGCACTTGTAGGTGTAATTTAGATATAAAAAAAAATATATTTATAATATATATATATATATATATATATATATATATATATATATATATATATATATATATATATATATATATATATATATATATATATATATAAATCCAATACACAAAAACAGGTAATGAAAAAAAACAGGCTAACTTTACTGTTTAGTTGTTTTATTTGTTAAAGCATATTTTTCCCAAAAAAATGCGTTTGAAAGACCGCTGCGCAAATACCGTGTAACATTAAATATTGCAGCAATCGCTATTTTATTTCTTAGGGTCTCTGCTAAAAAAAAATATATAATGCTTGGGGGTTCCAAGTGATTTTCCAGCAGAAAATACAGGATTTTTACTTGTAAGCACCAATTTTAAAAAAGATTTAGCCTTTAAATGGTTAAACTGAGAACTCTCCTACACGGAGTTCAGTTAATTGATAAGTAGCAACATTGTATATCTTTTCTCAAAACTTGGCAGGCTGCCCAGAGTCTCCTCCACGGGAAACTTCAGGCAACTTGCATTGACTTCTATTATAGAAGCTTTTTGCAAGTCGCGCTGCTGAAGTTAAAAAAAAAAAAAAAAAAATCGGCTTTCTTACAGCACAAATCGGCCGATGCCGATTAATTAAAAAACGCAAAATATCGGCCGATATATCGGCCAGCCGATATATCGGTCGACCTCTAATCGGGACAACCCTAGTTTAATGTTACAGAACAAGTCCAGTTGAAAGCGACAATCTACTACTAGACAAACCATGCCCTGAATAAACAAGTATCTTCAAAAGCATAGAATGGAGTGCATCAGTGGGCAGAGCTAGGCAGGTTTAGGGTAAAGTTGTGGCGTGGTATAATGTTGAGTGGTAAGATTGTGGCCAGGCTTTGCTCATGCCCGTTTAATGCTACTGTGCCACGCTGTTTCAGCTAGGCAGATAAAAATGGTGACAACATGGCAAAAAGGGGAAGAGGTTTTAGGGTGCAAATTAATCAATATTGATACATTTTATTTAGCGAACATCATTTAAAATACTATATTAAAAACCAACATGACTAAATTCATACGATCATTTTTACAAAAGTTTGCCGTCTCTACTTGTTTTGCCATAATCATGGCTTCCTCAGGAGCTTTTGCACGACTTTTTGTACATTACTAGTCTATAATCGTAAAAAAAAAAAAAAAAAAAAAAAAAAGATTTTTGTACTCACCGTAAAATCCTTCTCTGAAGTTCATTGACGCACAGCACTTTAATCTTGACCTTAGGGTTATATTGCCCTTTCATACGTACGGACAAACGGTCCGTTTTTTACAAGTCTGTTTACGGACTTGTAATGCATCTCTATGGGATCGTGTACGTTAGCGGATCATCCGCAAAGATCCGCTTTTTCGGACAGAAGAAAACCCGATCGGATCAGATGAATACGAACAGACGGTCCGTATTCATCCGATTCCCCATAGGGGAGAGCGTAGGAAAGACAGGGCAGTCTCTGCACAGTATGCGGGGACCGCCCTGTCCGCCGACAGCTCAGCGGGGATTTACGAATGATCCCCGCTGAGCCGACGGACACACGGGGCTGATCAAAAATGGTCCGCTCCGTGTGAAAGGACCCACAGAAAACACTGCACACTGCATACAGCAGCTCGGTTTGTCAAAAAGCAGTACAAACAGAAGAGGGGTGATGCTGTGTCCATCAATGAACTTCAGAGAAAAGGATTTTAAGGCAAATACATAAATCTTATTTTCTTTCGTTCATTGACACAGCACTTTAATCTTGACCTTAGGGACATCCCCAAGCAGTGTAAAAAAATTAAAAATAAACAAAATTACAACCAAAAAAATAGTCGCCTGTAAAACCTTGCGGCCAAAGGAAGCATATGCAGATGCGTTTACATCAACCTTGTAAAATGTAGTAAAAGTGCGAACGGATGACCAGGTCATCACCTTACACACACCTGGGAAACTGATGCTTGATGTCGGAAAGCCCAGGAGACACCAATTGCCCTGGTCGAATGTGCTGTGAAAGAAAAGGGAGGCGCCCGCTCCTTTAAAGCATAAGCCTGGATCACGATCTGTCTAATCCACCGAGAAATGGTGGTCGACATAACCGCCAGGCCCTTCTTCGGACAAGCTACCGACACAAGCAGTGAATCTGACCTCCGTAACTAAGCCGTAGCAGACAGATACACCCTCAGAGCCCGGACCACATCCAAGGAATGCAACCTAACCTTTTTAGGATGCGACGGCCGAGGACATAAGGTTGGAAGCACAATGTCCTCATTTAAATGAAACGCCGAAACAACTGTCGGGAAAGGCTGCGGTCATAGCACCACCTTATCATTGTGGAGGATCAAGTAGGGAGACTTGCAAGACCATGTCATATTACTTCTTAACCACTTAAGGACCGCCTCCTGCAGACATACGTCGGCAGAATGGCACAAGCATGTGCCTGTACGTTCTCTTTAAATGCCCAGCCGTGGGCGTGCGCCTGCGACCTGGTCGGAAGCTCCGTGATCCGGACCCGATCGCCGCCGGAGTCCGGTGATTAGTCCCCAGAGCTGAAGAACGGGGAGAGGTGTGTGTAAATACAGCTTCCCCATTCTTCACAGTGGCAGCTTCATTGATCGTGTGCTCCCCGATATAGGGAAATACGATCAATGACGTCACACGTCCAGCCCTGCCCCCCTACAGTTAGAAAAACATGGTCACACAACCCCTACAGCGCCCCCTAGTGGTTAACTCCCAACCGTCATTTTCACAGTAAACAATGCATTTTTTGCTGTGAAAATTACAATGGTCCCAAAAATGTGTAAAAATTGTCCGATGTGTATGCCATATATATAATAAAAATGCAATAAAACTATTTTGTAAGCGCTATACATTTTGCGCAAACCAATCGATTTAAACTATTTAAAAAAAAAAAAAAAAAAAAAAAAAAAAAAAAAAAAGACGCCAATTTTGTTTGGGAGCCACGTCGCACGACCGCACAATTGTCAGTTAAAGCGACGCAGTGGCGAATTGCAAAAAAATGGCCAGGTCCTTTACCTGCATAAAGGTCCGGGTCTTAAGTGGTTAAACCAGACAGCTTTTTCTTCCATCAAGTTGTATACCGTTTTCCAAAGTATCCCTTTCTTGATTGGCAACGGAATTATTTGTTGAAATCCCTCATTTCCTTGAACAGGGTAGATATAATGAACCAGACAGGCAACATGTGTATGCCTAATTGAACATAAGGCATGTCCAAGTATAATGAATTATATGTTCCGGCAGGTTCAATTAAGGCAGTGGTTCTCAACCTGTCTAGTGCCGTGACCTCTTAAAAAAAATTCCTAAGTTGTGGGGACCCCCAACGGTAAAATTATTTTCCCATCTTGTATTGTCGGCACCCAAGGTAAGACAAGTAATTTGCGCCCCTAACCCAAGGACATTTAGCGCTCCCTGAGTCCCTTCCACTCGTACAATATTAAAACCCCTTATAGTACATTTTAGGATGTACCACTCGTTCTCCGTTCTTTCTTTCCCTTTTATCCACCTCTATCCTAATTTCTTGTTTGTTATCCCCATTCCTCGCTAGACGTCTTTCTTGTTCTTCCTCTTATTCTTGATCTCCCTTTTTCTTTGTTCCTCCCCCTCTTTTTCTCTTCCTTCCATGTATTCTCTATTTTTATTCCTTCTCTTACTCCCTGGTGGGGAGTATGGGATCAGTGGAAGTGCTGGCAGGGAGTTGGGATCTGCAAACTTAGGTGCTCTAATAAACTCTAATCACAGGTAGGGTTACTTACTGTGTCTTCGACTTTGTGATTTCTTGTAGCAGTGACACCTATGCTGAAATCAGCAGATAGGGTCTCCTCCAGCCACTTCCACTTCACATTTCTCACCAGTTAGCTGACCTCTAGTCCCTGCCCCCCAGCTATGCCGTGAACTAAATGGGTGGCTGTGAAGAGGCTGAGTGGGAGGCCGCAGGCTTCAGGAACAGCCCAGGTTATGGCGACCCCTGGAAAACCCTCATTTAACCCCCAGGTTGAGAACCACTGAATTAAGGGGGTTTAGTCCTCTTTCACAATGATACGACTTGTCTCACAATTTTGTACTGCAAAATCATATGACAAGTCATTCTCCGTGATTTCCAATGAACACCATTCATACTGGCACGACTTTAAGTAGTGCCGACTTCAAAGTAATTCCTGCACTACTTTGGTACAACTTCAATGCGAGTTGATGTCCATAGACCTCAATGTTAAACTCTCAAGTAGCGTGCAAATCATACCTGAATATAGACACGATTTCAGTACAACTTTGTAAGCACAAGCAGCTTTTTAACCCTTGTCCCACCCAATCCTTTCAGCATAGTAGCCCCTCTCATTTTTCCATCACACATTCACTTCCTGGTTATTCCCCCAGGAACAATGTGCTTTAAACAGGTAAAAAAAAAAAAAAAAAATACAAAAAAAAAAAAAATAGACGTCCTCGATAATGAGCAAATCATTAGATTTATCCGTCAGTGCCCAGCTTTTTATGATTTGTGAGACCCAAACTACAAAGACAAGATAAACTACAAAGACAATATGCCACTGACCACCAATGAAGGGGACATCCTTCCCACTGACCACCAATGTAAAGAGCATTCTTCCCACTGACCGCCAATGTAAGGCGCATTCTTCCCACTGACCACCAATGAAGGGGACATCCTTCCCACTGACCACCAATGTAAAGAGCATTCTTCCCACTGACCACCAATGTAAAGAGCATTCTTCCCACTGACCACCAATGTAAGGAGCATTCTTCCCACTGACCGCCAATGTAAGGAGCATTCTTCCCACTGACCGCCAATGTAAGGAGCATTCTTCCTACTGACCACCAATGTAAGGAGCATTCTTCATTATAGGGTACCCAAAAATGACCCCCATCTTCATGATTGGCAATGATGGGATGTACCCAGTAACGACGTCTTCTCCGCCTCCGCTTTTCCCTCATGCACTGCTACTGCTGCAGCAGCAATGACAACTGCGGTGGCAGAAAAAGGAATTGCTTCACACCATGTATGTTCTCATTGGTTAATGCCAAAATTGTGGCAAAGTCGAAGTTATACTGATCCCAAATTAAAACCCCCCCCCAAAAAAAACGCACGAATTTGAAAGGGGTCTAACCCTCTCTGACACACTGATACTCTGCCTGGGAGGTTTTGCTAGTCCCTTGGAGTTGTGCTTACATTTGGGGCGAGAGTCCTTTCATCAGCAAACTACATAAATTATTGTAATTTTGTACATATGCAAAAAAAAATTAACATATATTGTCTATATGTATTCTAGTCTATTGAATGTAGTTTGTCTATTTAACAAAACATTTTTTTCCATTTATGGCAATACTGTACACAAAGTCATGGAAAAGCTCCTGAGAAAGCCATGATTATAGCAAAACATGTAGAGTCAAGCTTTTGTACAATGCCTGTATGAATTTAGTCATGTTGGTTTTAATATAACATTTTAAAGATGTTAATTAAATAAAAATTAATTTTTTTAATTTGTTTTCAACATTGATTAATTTGCACCTTGAAACTCCCACTTCTACTTCTCTTTTGAAATGTTTCTACTATGGGGAGGTTGTGCAGGTGTTTAAGACCTCCAATACTTGGTTACATTTTATACTGGTGACAACACGGATTTGAGGAATGGGTGTTGCAGCGTTGCCACCTGCTGGAAGGAAGTTATGATGGCATTCAACTGGATATTGCCAATTACAATAGATAGTAATATAATTGAATACAACTGTTTAGATTCAAGAGCAATGCTGCATTACATTATTTTTTGGGGGATTTAGATCTAGTTCAAGATGGCTTTGAGGCAGTTGAACGCAGTTCTACGATATGACCAAAGGCATCCTCTGTTAGAATCACTATCCATTCCTCCTTTTTAGTGATTGGACTGGAAGGCTTTGCAAGGATTTCTACCAAGCAGCAATAGTAACTCAGGGCAACTGCATTGCCGTCATCTAATAGTAGGGCTAGGCACATACTTTTTCATTTAGCGCCATTGTGAGGTCTACCTTCTGGAATGTGTTCATATAGTTAAGAGATTTCTAAATACAGCATTTAATGTGCTTTCCCCATCTCATAAAACAGAGGGAATTATTTTTTAAACCAATAATATCAAACAACGCAGTCAGATTTATAGCTCTCTTAAAATACAATAAAAGTGCAATTACTGTTCAGCTAGTTAATATTGCTGATGGATCTGTGGAAATACCATCAGACCATAAAGTCAGGGCTCAGCTGGGTGGGTCATGCCTTTGGTAATTATGCTTTCTGACTAGACTGGATTATTTTTGTAACCAATTTCATACAACACAATAAGTAAACAAATTATTCTTTACGTGTGTGTATGTACACAATCACTGGCAGCATGTAAGAGTTTAAACCGGAATGCAAAAGTCACACCTCGTTTTTAGGTTGGATTCACACCTTACAGATTTTTCTTGATGCAAGTTAAAAAAATAAAAATAAAAACACACATCAAAAACGCCGGTCAGCGAATCATGACACAGCCGAAAACGTTCTGTGTATTGACACTCAATAGAAAGTGCATTTGCATTTGGCAAAAAAATAAAAATTACTGTTTAAAAAATACATTTTTAGATCTAAAATTGGACTATATGCGACTTTTAAATTAAGATCATGAATTTAAAATGAATATGAATTTATTGTTGGCCTATATCAGCACCTTTAGCGCAAGAAAAATGCATCCCTTTAAATACTATGTAGGTCTTCACACTGGTCCGTTGTGGTGTTAAAAAAACACACACACACACACACCTTCCCATTGAACAGCAAGAACGCATCAATAACGCAGCCATGTTATGTTTTTTTATACAGTTTTTCAGTCACATGACCTTTAAAACACACCGTAAGCACAGTAAAATCTTGCCAAAAAGCGTGTGGGCTTTCTGCTGCCATTATCACCCCCCTTTTTCTCAAAATGCCGAAGATACCATTTTGAATCGTTCTGTTTTAGCGCTGCATGCAATTTGCTGTATTTCCATTGATTTAAATGCAAATTGCATGAGTGTGTGTGTGTGTGTGTGTGTGTGTGTGTGTGTAGCAATATATGCACCCAGCTTTAGAAAAGTCTTGTTCCGCGGCTTCCAGCGGGTCTGTGAGAGAATAGTTCCCAGTCAGCACAGGAGCCATGGCTGCCCACACGGAGGTGAAGGTGCACCGATATGAGTACTGCAGGGAGGTGGAGACTTACCGGGGGAGGACCGTGTTCGCTCTGTTCTGTGGGGATAAGAATGAGGAGGGGGTGAGTTGGTGCCCGGACTGTGTTAAAGCTGAACCATTCATTCGTGGGTAAATTAAGCACCTCCCAAAAGGTTCAGTCTTCATATACTGCTTAGTTGGTGAGAGACAATACTGGAAGGATCCAAATAATGATTTTAAAAAAATCCTGAAACTTACGGGCGTTCCCTCTCTTCTTAAATTTGGGACGGCACAGAAACTGACAGAAGAAGAATGCTTTAAACCCGACCTAATCCAGATGAATAACTTTTTGCAAAGATCCATTTAGAAAGAGCTTCTGGATTCCATATAACTATCTACTTTTTATACTCGCAGCTTTAAATTCTGTCTGGTTATTTGAAGAAAAGAGAATACCTAAAATAGTGTGTTTTCTCATAAATAAAGTTTAACTAAAAAAAAAAAAAAAAAAAAAAAGTCTTGTTTAACACCTATATCACTCCACGCATTCACCATCCACACCAGGGAAGCACAAATACTGTAGCTGCCGACTTTTAATATATGGACATTTACCTGTCCAGAGAGTCTGCGATGTCAGCACCCGTGCATGTGCATGCCGCGCTGCGTGTTTAGAATGGTCCCTGCTTTCTTCTGGGACCTGTGTCTCCCAGAAGATAGGGGTGGGGGTCAGACATAGCGTAGTTCGCCACACAATGTGCATCGCTCTTTTGCCGTAAGTGGGAGCAAATTCCTGTATTTGATAGGTCTCTACTTCCCCCTCCTCCCTGAAAGGTGCCAAATATGACACTGAAGAGGGGGAGCCGATCAGTAGAAGTTCAATTTCTGTGTGGAACTGCGCTTAAATGAATTTGCATTAATACATTTATTTTTAGAATATTGTGTGCAAGTGCCTAAACCAGGGATCCTCAAACTACGGCCCTCCAGCTGTTGTAGAACTACACATCCCATGAGGCATTGTAACACACTGACATTCACAGACATGACTAGGCATGATGGGAATTGTAGTTCCTGAACAACTGGAGGGCCGTAGTTTGAAGACCCCTGGCCTAAACAGTCGCAGCCAATTAAACATTACACTACAGTAACTGTTGTCTATCTAAAAAGAGACCATTTAGAGATTCTGATCCTGCCAATTCTTTTTGCCCAATGTTGTGGCAAATCACAAATAAAAAAAATAAAGAAAATAACTCTTCCAACAATGAGGTTTTATCAGGCGCACAATATCTGGGAGCGGTTCTGAACTCATGGTGTATGTAAAGTGGTAGTAAACTGCATTGCAAAAAAAAAAAAAAAAAAACACACACACACACACACACAAGCTGGTCACCCCGCAGGCTCATGTCATAATGTGCTAACCTAAAAGATGGATCCCTACAGGTGTGCTTTGTCACCGCTGACAAGGAGTCCATCTACACCTGGTCTTCCTCCCGGGTTTTGCGGACTTCGGCCTTTTAAATGGCCGAGTGGTGATGACATCACTCCTGCGCATGCGAGTCAAGGCCGCGGCACAGCTCTCAATGGATGGCACGCCATTCACTGAGAGCATAGTGTGCATGCCCCAGTGCTGTCATCAGCTGCTACACATGTAAATATCTCCTAATTGGTGCAGGATTAGGAGATATTTACAGTACCTTTAACCACTTGACCACTGGGCACTTAAGCCCCCTTCCTAACCAGACCAAATTTTCAGCTTTCGGTGCTCTCACAATTTGAATGACAATTAATGACACGTTTTAAATTTTTCCTATGGATAAAAAATAAATTAAAAAAAAACACTATCGTCTGTGTGGAAGTCCATGGGTCAAAAATACACGCCTGCTCAGAATCAAGTAGACGCATGCTCGGAAGCATTGAACTTCATTTTTTTCAGCACGTCGTAGTGTTTTACATCACCGCGTTTTGGTACGGTCGGATTTTTGACTGATGGTGTGTAGGCAAGACTGATGAAAGTCAGCTTCATCGGATATCAGACGAAAAAATCCATCAGGTATCCGATCATGTGTACGAGGCTTAAGACTTAAAAAGGAGTCTCTAATGCTCAAGGTGCTGGATGCACTGTGTGGACTCAAATACATCTTACCTTACACACACACACACACACACACACAGGATACCATACCTTGAGATAATTATATATATCATACTGAATGTACTCGGAAGACATACATTTGTGCTCAGAAAGCTATTTATCAAGCATATTGGCAACAATATTAGACACGTATATTTTTCAGATCAGACTGCTACTAATTTAGCAAAGTGACAATTTCATAGTGTAGTGTAGATCCCTACGCCTGCAATCCTTGGCAGTCAGAGCTGTGCAAAGGTCTGAGACAAAATTTTCACTGTAGATGAGATAGATTTTCACCTAAACACAAGCTCAATTTAAAGCTAAAATACAGGGGGGGGGGGGGGGGCGCGAGTAAAAATCCTCCCTTGCAGGAAGTGCTGCTCCTGCAGTGCAAGGGTTAAAGGCTTGTTTAGGCCTAAGAGACTGGCTAAGGCTGAGTTCACACTGCTGCCAGATGCAGCTCGCAGAAGGGGGTCCGATACGTCCCGTTCTCAGTTTCAGATCTTATTTCAGCCCGAATGTTTGGCTGAATTCAGACCTGAAATGGACCAGAAGACACACAGGACTCCTGTGCAATTCGCACCAGAGCTGCTCAGGAGATATGTGAACTGGCCCCATAGAGAGCCGGTCACAATCTACTGACATGTGAATTTGATGCAGGCAAACACTCATCCAATTCACAATAGTGCTGCCCAAAGCAGTCAGAAACAGCCATTTTACTTATCTGATCTCCTACAAGGCCTTGCCACACTGCTAGAGTGGTCCCACAGCCTCTTCTACCATATGTTCAAACAATGGCAGGTCTTTACACATCATCAAGTATAAAGCAGGACCCACAACCCTACACTGGACACAGATAGAGAGTGTGGCCGTGGGCAGGAAGGAGGAAAGTACCGGCTGCCAGGGGTACAGAACAGCTGAGGGAGAAATTTCGAAAATAAACCTTAAAGGCAATCTGTCTCACTGCTTCTGTGTAGCATTGTCTTGCTGTGTGACGGTAGCAGTAAATATCACCTTAGATGCAGGGTTCTGATGGAAGGCTAGGAATACTTTTGCAAAAAGTGGGCCCCTATTCACACCGGTGCAACTTGTCATGCAATTTGACAGTTTCAAATCTCACGAGAAGTCACATCCCATTGCCAGCTACGGAACCATTCATATGGCCCCGGACTCATGTTGCAGCGATTATAAAAACGTTTCCTGCACTACTTTACTGATTTCATTGCAACTTCCACAGACTTCTGTTAAATGAAGCTGCAAGCCGCAATAAAATTGGCAGTGAAAAAACAATCACTGATGTGCAGTTTTGAAATCGCACTGAACTAGTGCGATTTCAAAGCAGCACCTGTATGAACCAGGGCCAACATAGTTTTTAACTATACTCTAAAGCAAAAGCACATCTACTATATATCGAGAATACAACTTCCATTATCTTGAAAAACTTTTGAACATCATTACATTTATATGTATCGTGTACATTCTTTGCTTTAGACTTACCATGGACTGCAGTGCACTTGCATTACTTTCCACCCAATGTAGACCTGTCCCCAGACTTGCTCTCTTGGCCTTTGCTTGTATCAGTTTGTGTTTAGCACTAATGTATGCCAACTGAAGTCTCATAATTTCTTTACACTTTTCCTCAAGCGCCGGGTTATTGCTGCCTTTTCCATCCAGCTGAACAAGCTGAAAGTCATTCTCTGAACCCTCAATACATTTAGAAAGGCCCTCAAAGAAATGCTCTTTAGTAAAGAGAGTCAAGGTGTTGGTGCTTTGTTCTTCACAAGATAAATATTTATCTAGAAGAACCTGGAAAAGGAAAATCGGTGAGGTCATAGAACCCGTTTCCTGAGGAGCATAAAAGGACATCAACTTCTGAATCCCCTCAACCACAGTCTGGAGCTCATGGTTCAGCTTGTTACTCGAGACTTGCAGGTCATTAAGGGTTTTTTTCAGTGATCTGGCCTCCTCGTCTTCCCTATCCTTGAATTTCAGATGTGAGTGGACATTGGAGGATCTCATCATCTGAAGCTTGTTGCGCCTTTGTACATGAAGACTTCTTAGGTTTTTCAGAGATTGAAGCTCTTCCTCAAGCTTACCAATGGCCACTTCTTCCCTTGCATTGGGCTTTGATTCAGCTGGTTTGAAAGTCTTCATAACCTCATCTAAAGCTTTTTCATCCAGGAGAGCTTTGCCAGAGTCCTTAATCTGATTAAAGGCCTGCAGTTTTTCATCAGACACTACATTTTGTTGTGTTACCGTACCACAAAACCAATCAAGGAATTTTTTGGCATCTGTAGTTTCAAACAACCAGTCAAAGTCTTCACCTTCTAGCTTGGAGGCTTTAGGATAACCTAGCTTTTGCAAAGTCTGGACAAACCGATCCCCGGGATTCATGACTGTCAGGATAAGATTTCTGCAAAGAAGTAAAAATAAAATTAAAAAAAGACAATCAGAATCAGAAGCAAGTCTTTTGTAGCCAGATAAAGTGCTGATTTTAGCTACAGAGGGAGCAATTCCATGAAGATAGACAGGCAGCCTCTCAGCGATGCCACTTCTAACGATTTCAACAATTCACCAGTGACAGGATCGCTAGCAGCAGAGTCAGTCCTCTACTTGTAATTGAATACTGCAGCCCTCCCTAGATCTGGCCATGCAGCATTTACTTACCCGAAGACCCTGCAATTCCTGCAAACATGGCATCCCCAGCATCCTTGCATTTGTCTGGTTTGTCAATGTAGACTGCTGCAGGTGCTATGTTTCCCTGGCATCCCAGAGTCCCTACAGACGAGCATGAGCCAGGCTCAGTAATTTTTGATAACATACTGCATTCATTTGCCATTACATTTTGACCAAATTTCCTGTTCCTTTGTAGCTCACACATCCCCAGAACATCAGCGATCCACCTTTAGGAGCTCCTAGGTCTGTGCGCAGGCGCCATATAGCGCCAGAAATAGCCGAGTCCTAAATCGTCTATTTTCGGAAGGGGTGACGCGCAATAGCAGCGCCATTGACCCGCGGTAGAGAGAAATTAAAATTATTCATTAGACAGTAAGTAGAGAAATTAAAAAAAAAACAGCATGCTGACGCCAGTATGCTGGATCGAATTGGAGAGAGTAGATTTAGGGTGAACCACCGCTTTAACACCCCCATTTCAGCTTGCATATCGCACTGCGAAGCGGACAGTTCAGACATGAATCGGATTGCATAGGGGTGAACACCCATGCGATTCTGGGGCGGACCAAAAAAAGGGTCCTGTGCATGTTTGGCTTGAACGCGGTGGGATATCAGCCATACATTCTGTATTTCTGAAATTACACTGCACTGACATTGCATGCGATTTGCACTGCGCACTAGTGTAAACCAGCCCAGAGCTCATTCAGCCTTACTGGGTGCAAGTATAAAAAGTGAGAAATCCACCCCTCCCCCACATAACATTCTGGTGATGGAAAGGAATGTTGCAAATGTGATCAGATGACCTCAGCAGAGCTGTATCCTGGCCTAGGCCAACAAGGCCCAGGCCTATGGCAGCACTTTGCAGGGGGGCAGCACGAAAAGAGTCCCCGCCGACTTGCGCTACAATCTTAGGAAAAGTAGTCTAGCGCCCCCAAAAAGCGCCAGCGTTGCTTCTGGTATACGGGCGGCCGGTATTCAGCAACTGTGGGGGGAGGGCGCTTCCAATTTTGACTGTTTTATCATCCTGGACCACAAACCTTCCTCACTGTGCTATACGTTTCTGCTGCACCATCTACTTAAAGTAGAACTATAGGCAACACTTTTTTTTTCATTTTGGATAGAGTAAGGGAGGGTTATAGCCCCTGTCAGTTTATTTTTTACCATCCCTGTCCCATTGCGAAGATTCCCCTTCACTTCCTGCTCTATGGGCAACCAGGAAGTAAGAGGAAATCTAAGTATATTAAGGGAATCCATTGCCGCCCCCCCCCCCCAGTCCCTCAGAACTAGTGTCCTCACTCGAAAATTTCAGGGCGGGTCTTAAACACAGGGTGTGGCCGTAACAGGAAGGGGTGGGTCATATTTAAATTAGGGGGTGCACAAGTTTAGTAAGACCTAGGGCAGCACAAAACCTAAATACACCTCTGGACCTCAGACACACACACTGCACTATAACAATCAGATCACTGGAGCAGATTCTCCTCTGCCCAGCTCTCACTAGATACATCAGATCACTTGTCTGTGTATATTCTGCTTTCTGTTCTGTGTTTTCACTGTACTATACATGCATTTCCTTGTCACACTGAACTGTGGATCGCACTCCATGATGAGAAACATCCAGTCAAAACACAGTAAGTGCAGCCAATCCTGGGAGAGCTGGAGGTAGAGAAGGGGACAGGGGTGTGAATTGTGAACTTTTTACACAGGATGTGCCTGTCTTAGGCTAGTACACAAGATATGCAAATAACCTGTCACTCGCACAAAGGGGGAGGATTTGACAAAGATTTTCTCTGTTTGTCCGTTTATCTCACTGAATAAACGAGGATTGCTTAGCGCTGGATTAACTCTGTGTGGCAAGACTGGGCACAGATGATAGGAAATCTTATACTCTACATGGTGCCTAGATTAGGGCTTATCTGTAGGTCCAAGAAATATCTTCTTAACCCACATGGTTAAGGAGATAATTTCCAAAAAAGAAGCACAGATGTCTACGGCGCGTGCCGTTAGTGAAGGCGATAATGCCGTCACTAGCGACTACAATGCGTGACGTCATCCTTGCTCCCGCCAGTCGCAGCGATACCCGGAACTCCCCCCTGGGAGAGATAGCGGCGGTGGAGGAGCTGATCAAGGACCACTTCAGGGGCTTCGATCTCAGGTAATTTATAATGAGCTAGTATGCTATGCATACTAGCTCATTATGCCTTTCTCTTGCAGGATTTTTTTTAAGAGGGTTTACTTCCTCTTTAAGAGTCGGTTCACACTGGGGCGACTTGGGATCCGACTTGAGGTCGCCTCAAGTCATCCCAAGTCGCGCTGTAGAGAAAAACAATGTAAGTGAATGGGAGTGGTGTTAACACACACTACTGCAGTCGCTCCGACTTCAAAAAAGGTTCCTGTACGACTTTTAGGCGACTTGTGCCCATTGATTTCAATGGAAGTCGCCTCCAAGTCTGTTCACTGTCTTAACTGAAGCGACGTTTCAGCAAGAAAACATACATTTCTTAAGCAGACCCCTCCCTCAGAGCTGATTGTTATTTTATTGGCCACTGGAATGTCTCCTGTCCTGGAGACGACTTCAAGTCGTGTTGTAAATCGCCCCAGATCGCCCTGTGGTTCATGCTCAAGTCGTGTCGGAGTCGCCTCTGAAAGTTGCGCTGGAAGTCGTGTCGCCCCAGTGTGAACCGACTCTTAGAGTCGGTTCACACTGGGGCGACTTGGGATCCGACTTGAAGTCGTCTCAAGTCGTGCTGTCCAGAAAAGCAATGTAAGTGAATGGGAGCGGTGTTAATACACACTACTCATGTCGCTCCGACTTCAGAAGAGGTTCCTGTACTACTTCAATCAGACTTCTAGGCGATTTGTACCCATTGATTTCAATGGAAGTCGCTTCCAAGTCTGATCACCGTTTTAATTGAAGCGACCTTTCAGCAAGATGACATACATTTCTCAGGCAAACCCCTCCCTCCCCCTCCCTCCTGATTGTTGTTTTATTGGCCACTGGAATGTCTCCTGACCTGAAAAGGACTTCAAGTCGTGTTGTAAATCGCCCCAGATCGCCCTGTGGTTCATGCTCAAATCGTGTTGAAGTTGCTTCTGAAAGTCGTGCTGGAAGTCGCGTCGCCCCAGTGTGAACCGACTCTTAGGGTCCGAGGTATGGTGACCAGATTTTTAAAATGAAATCCGGGGACATATTTTTTCTTTACTAGTAATGGCAACAATCAGCAACACTCTGCCCGTCTCCGCCCGCCTCACAGACTGTCAAGTCTTAGAGTCGGTTCACACTGGGGCGACGCGACTTCCAGCACGACTTTTAGAAGCAACTTCAACACGACTTGAGCATGAACCACAGGGCGATCTGGGGCGATCTACAACATGACTTGAAGTGCTTTTTAGGTCAGGAGACATTCCAGTGGCCAATAAAACAACAATCAGCTCTGGGAGAGGGAGGGGTTTGTCTGAGAAATGTATGTTATCTTGCTTGAAAGTAGCTTCAATTACAACAGTGATCAGACTTGGAAGCGACTTCCATTGAAATCAATGGGTACAAATCGCCTAGAAGTCTGATTGAAGTCGTACAGGAACCTCTTCTGAAGTCGGAGCGAAATGAGTAGTGTGTATTAACACCGCTCCCATTCACTTACATTGCTTTTCTGGACAGCGCGACTTGGGACGACTTCAAGTCGGATCCCAAGTCGCCCCAGTGTGAACTGACTCTTACTCTCCAGGCCCCCGGCTTCTACTGGATGGGGAGCAGAGGAAGATCACTCCACCAGGGAAGGCCAGGAGATAGGCAGGTGGCTGGCCAGGATTTGAGCCAAGGCAGGAGTACATGTGAGCGAAGCTGAATGGGCATGCCCCCGAAACTGAAGAAATATTCCCTCCACTCCGACCAGCACATGATCATCAGAAAGGGGCACAGATAATGGAAAAATACAACCCCCCTATGCTAGTAGGACACGGCGGAGCGGTGGTGTGCAATTCAAATATTTGTATTTTAATTCTGCACTGACTGTCTTTGAAATTGCCCCTGCCCCCTATTAAATCCAATCTGGGGACAAAACCAGGGACAGACTTTGTCCGGGGACAGTGTCCTCAATCAGGGAACTGTCCCCTGAAACTGGGGATGTCTGGTCACCTTAGTCTGAGGGGCACAAATCAATGGCAGATCACATGGAACCACCGATATGTAGAACAACCGAGTCTGCACCTGGGGGTTGCCGGCTCTGGTCACATGATTCTACCATGCACCCAATGTGTACACACACACAGAGCAGTGTCCAGAGGAATAACTTCCTGCACTCCTCATCCATGGAAAAGGCACTAAGAGAGGCGATGTGTTACCCGTAGCAACCAAACTTCTCCTATTCATCGGTCAGAGCGGCCACTTGCTATTCACAACAAGAACCCATCAGCCCCTCCGTTCTCTGTACATGCCCCGAGCCGTGCTCCTCTCATACAGGTAAGAACAAGGAAGTCACCTACTATGTACTGTGACACCCACCCGCTTCGTGTTTTGCCGCTGCTCCTTCCGGTCCGGACAGGAAACGCCCTCTCTTCCCTACGTCACGTCTACGGATCCCAAACGGCGATCAAAACTTCCCAGCACAGATTATATTTAAAAAAAAAAAAAAAACGCGCCACCAAGTACCACTCTTTAATCCCGCCCCTTCTAAATCAGGACACTTGTGACAGGTTGGAGATTTTGACAGGACAATGTCGGGCTTGGGAAAGACGCACCCACCCGGGCGGTGATTGGTTATGGGCGGGGTGATCCTATCTGCGGAGAGCGTGAGCGAGCTAGTGCGCGCGAGGAGGTCACGTGAGGTCCTCATTGCGAGTGCGTGGCGTGCTTCCCGCCCTCCTGAGGAGAAGTCAGTCAGTGAGGTGACTGTGCGTGTATAGAGTAAAAGGGAGGAGTTCTTCATATATGCCTCACAGGAACAGGAGGAGGGATACAGGACTAGTTTATGATATTCATTTCCTCTCACTTTGTCTTCTCACTGTATTTGGGATAATTGTTAATCAGGTAACATTTAACTACTTGCTAGCTGGGACTTTTCTGGAACTTTTTATTTACAAGTTTAAACACTTCAAAACTGGGCACTTTTACCCCCTCCTGCCCAGGCTATTTTTTTGTGATATGGCACTGCGTCGCTTTAACCACTTAAGACCCGGACCAAAATGCAGGTAAAGGACCTTACCCCTTTTTGCGATTCGGCACTGCTTCGTTTTAACTGACAATTGCACGGTCGTGCGACGTGGCTCCCAAACAAAATTGGCGTCCCTTTTTCCCCACAAATAGAGCTTTCTTTTGGTGGTATTTGATCACCTCTGCGGTTTTTATTTTTTGCGATATTAACAAAAATAGAGCGACAATTTAAAAAAATGCAATATTTTTTACTTTTTGCTATAATAAATATCCCCCAAAAATATATAAAAAAACTTCTTTTTTCCTCAGTTTAGGCCGATATGTATTCTTCTACGTATTTTTGGTAAAAAAATTCGCAATAAGCGTTTATCGGTTGGTTTTCGCAAATTTTCGCAGAATTTATAGCGTTTACAAAATAAGGGATAGTTTTATTTCATTTTTATTAATTATTTTATTAATTATTGTTTTTTTACTACTAATAGCGGCGATCAGTGATATGGCGGACACTTCGAACAATTTTGACACATTTTTGGGACAATTGTCATTTTCACAGCAAAAAATGCATTTAAATTGCATTGTTTACTGTGGAAATGACAGTTGGAGTTTGGGAGTTAACCACAGGGGGCGCTGTAGGGGATGTGTGACCTAATGTGTGTGTTTACAACTGTAGGGGGGTGTGGCTGTAGGTCGATCGATGCTACGGCTCTCCCCGTTCTTCCGCTCCAGGGACGGATCTCCGCACTGCAGCGGCGATCGGGTCCGGGAATCCCGCGGTCCCCGGAGCTTCGGACTGGGTCGCGGGCGCGCGCCCGCGACCCATGGCTGGGTACTAAAATCAACGTATATATACGTTGATGTGCCCAGCCGTGCCATTCTACCAACGTAAATGTGCAGTAGGCGGTCCTTAAGTGGTTAACTGACAATTGCGACGCTGTACGAAACAAAATTTAGGTCCTTTTTTTCCCACTAATTGACCTTTCTTTTAGTGGTATTTAACCACTTAAGACCTGGACCAATACGCTGGCAAATGACCCAAGGGGTTTTTGCGATTCGGCACTGCGTCGCTTTAACAGACAATTGCGCGGTCGTGCGACGTGGCTCCCAAACAAAATTTGCGTCCTTTTTTTCCCACAAATAGAGCTTTCTTTTGGTGGTATTTGATCACCTCTGCGGTTTTTATTTTTTGCGCTATAAACAAAAATAGAGCGACAATTTAAAAAAAAATGCAATATTTTTTACTTTTTGCTATAATAAATATCCCCCAAAAATATATAAAAAAACATTTTTTTTCCTCAGTTTAGGCCGATACATATTCTTCTACATATTTTTGGTAAAAAAAATCGCAATAAGCGTTTATCGGTCGGTTTTCGCAAAATTTATAGCGTTTACAAAATAAGGGATAGTTTTATTGCATTTTTATTAATTATTTTTTTTCTACTACTAATAGCGGCGATCAGCGATTTTTTTTCGTGACTGCGACAATATGGCGGACACTTCGGACAATTTTGACACATTTTTGGGACAATTGTCATTTTCACAGCAAAAAATGCATTTAAATTGCATTGTTTACTGTGGAAATGACAGTTGCAGTTTGGGAGTTAACCACAGGTGGCGCTGTAGGGAATGTGTGCCCTAATGTGTGTGTTTACAACTGAAGGGGGGTGTGGCTGTAGGTGTGACGTCATCGATCACGTCCCCCTATTACAGGGATGACGCGATCGATGCTCCGGCCACAGAGAAGCACGGGGAAGCCGTGTGTACACACGGCTCTCCCCGTTCTTCCGCTCCAGGGACGGATCGCCGCACTGCAGCGGCGATCGGGTCCGCGAATCCCGCGGTCCCGGTCCTGGAGCTTCGGACCGGGTCGCGGGCGCGCGTCCGCGACCCACGGCTGGGTACTAAAACCAACGTATATATACGTTGATGTGCCCAGCCGTGCCATTCTGCCGACGTAAATGTGCAGTAGGCGGTCCTTAAGTGGTTAATCCCCTCTGCAGTTTTTATTTTTAGCACTATAATCAAAAAAAGACAATTTTGAAAAAAAAAATATATTTTTATTTTTTATATAATATCCAAAAAAACACAAGTTTCTTCATCAGTTTAGGCCAATATGTACATGATTGTTTTGCACAAAAGTTATAGCGTCTACAAAATAGGGGATAGATTTACAGCATTTTCATAATTTTTTTTTACTAGTAACGGTCGGTGATCAGCGATTTTTAGCGGGACTGGGACATTGCGGAGGACAGATCAGAAACGTTTGACACTTTTTTGGGACCAATCACATTTATACAGCAGTCCGTGCTATAAAAATGCACTGATCAATGTATAAATGACACGAAAGGGGTTAACACTAGGGGGCGATCAAGGGGTTAATTGTTCCCTGGGGGGGTGTTTCTAACTGTGGGGTGGGGGGGAGTAACTGGAAGTACATCGCTGTTCCTGATCACTAGGAACAGGCGATCACTTGGTACTCCTGTCAGAGCAGAGATCAGTTCGTTTACATTGACAGATCCCCATTCTGGCTCTCTGGAGCAATGGCAGGTGGCCGGCGGACATCACAGCCGCTAGCCATGCTCTATAGCTCCCTCACTGTGCAGAGGGCACGTACCTGCTAGAGGGACAGACGTACAGCTATGACAATTTGCGGGATCGAGCTGACCTGCCGCCGTATGACGGCGGCTGGTCGGGAAGCAGTTTATCACTGCTGTTTTTTTTTTTTTTTTTTATATATTAAAAAAAAAGTGTTTTCTTAGTTTGTCGGTACATTTTTCCCCTTCCCCGATGGGCACTGATAAGGTGGCACTTAT
Source organism: Rana kukunoris (assembly GCA_029574335.1). Lineage (NCBI taxonomy): Eukaryota > Metazoa > Chordata > Amphibia > Anura > Ranidae > Rana > Rana kukunoris. The sequence goes on along the minus strand of CM056049.1, from coordinate 672,435,668 downwards.
GGGCACTGATTAGGTGGCACTAATATGCTGCACTTATGAGCACTGATAGGTGGCACTGGTGGGCATTGATTGGCAGCACTGATGGGTACTGATTGCCAGCACTGATTGGCATCACTAATGGGCACTGATTGCTGGCGCTTTATTGTAATCAGGGCACTGATGATCAGTGCCCTGATTACCTGTCTTGCTGTCCTCTGCAAGTAGATGTCACTGATTGGTTCCATTCTATGCATTAAGGTGAAAAAACACCTGGCAGTGAGCCCTGTAATTTCACCTGGTAGAGACACGCTCTTCCTCTGCCAGAGGTTCTCAAATCTTGACTGGATAGATTGATAGCTGCACAGCCATTGGCTCCAACTGCTGTCAATCAAATCCAATGAACGGGGCCAAGTCCTACATTTGACGTCTATGGATGTCGAATGATGGACTTGGGAGCGTGCCCGCAAGGTAACCCCCCGGGTGAGTGCTTCTCCTAGGGGGTTATATTATGCAGAGAGAAGCCGCCGAGGGACCCCAGAAGACGGTGTTTGGGGCCACTTTGTGCAAAATGAACTGCACAGTTGAGGTAGGTATGATATGTTTAGTATTTAAAAAAAAAAAAAAACTCAAAGCTTTACAATCATTTTAAAATTGCGCTTACTCGAGAAACGGCAACAAACTACGTTAATTAAAATTCTCCATAGGTGATGCTTTAATGTTTTTACAGGTTACCTGTTTAGACTTACAGAGGTGTTCTAGTGCTATGAATATTCCCGCTATACCGGTTTGAACACCATTTACATATGCAGGCATGACTTACATATGCGCACGACCACGGATCGATTTAAAAATGTTTTTTCTCTTTTCATCCATGGACGGACACAGCCTTCACAAGTCTTGACATATGGGTTATGTTCCTGTTCATAGGAGAGGACTAGACAGAACATGTTAGATATTTAAATACATGTTACTTTAATAGAGTTGAACAGCCTCGCCCAGTGGGAGGTCCCTCTGGACATAACCCTCCTCCCTGCAGCATGCAGCCTCCGTTTTTTTCATCCTAGCAGAGAAGAAGCATGTGGCTCCCTTTGGGTACCCTTTTTATTTTCTTTTATTTTGAGATTCTTCTATCAACTGCCGGCTGGGTGACAGGCTGGATATATAGATCCTTGTAGTCTCCCCAGTCTGGCCTTCGAGTGTGAGCAGACCTTAGGCATGCTCTGGGTTGGCCACAACATACCCTATGGCTCCAGGGGTGGTCGGTAGGCTTTTTGCTCCACGATCCACATATGACTGGGCTGTTTTGTTGTCTCACTCACAGTGGACTGGGCCGACAGCTACTCCAACTCGGTTGTAGGCCTGTCAGGAACGCACCAGCGGGTCCTCACGTGGACGTGGACTGCCTCAGCGGGTTGGAACAGCTGGGCAATTCTTGGGATTAGGAGGTTCTCCTATCCTCTCTTTCCCTGCTCTCTGTCACATTTCCCCTTCTGCTCTAAAGGGCTCGCTGCGACTGGGGCGGACCTGTGGGGGGACTCCGGGTCCCAGTGGGGGTCTGTGGGGTGTAGGGGTCTGTTTTTTCTGTGGGGGGTGCTCTGCATCGGGGAAGTCCCTACCTCGGCCTTCTCATCCACATTTTTAGTATGCCTGATGTGTCTATTAAATTTTCCCATGGTTCTGGGTTGTCAGAGGACGTGGACCAGGACCAGGACCTCCCTTGTGAGAAGGACCCCTTGCCCGGGTCAGTGCAGGACAGGGCACTTGTCAGTGCACTTATCAATGCTGTGATGGACTCCCTTAAAGTGGAGCTCCACCCTCTTTTTCAACTTTTCTTCATCCCCTGCTGCTCAGTACCCTTAAACGTATTTGGCATATATATATATATATATATATATATATATATTTTTAAAACTCAGTTTTATCAATGATTTCCTGTCTCCTCCGCCGCGGCGTTTCATCTCCCCCCTCCCCCCCCGTCCGCTATGCCTCCTGGGAGATGTTTGTAATCAATCCCAGGAGGCAAAAGTCAGCTAGTACACACTCCGGAGATTGCGCTAAGCCACGCCCCCAGATCGTGATAAGTCACGCCCCCTCATTTCCTTATAGACCCGCACATCATGACACCCAGCAGAGGGGCAAAATCCTGCTTGTAACCATGGTGCAGGACGCTACTCACTCCTCGCTCACTACAGCATGGTTTTAAACGGCAAACTAATACCCCCCCTCCTGCATCTAATGGTGCAATGTTTTTGCACCAAGCACCACCCCCCCCCCCCCTCTACTGTTACAATTTATTTTTATTTATTTTTTTCATTCGGTGGCAAGCACCACTGCACTGCCCCCCCCAACCCCTCTAATGTTGCAATATGTTTTTTTTTTATAATTATTCGGTGGCAAGCACCCCCCCTCTAATGTCGTAATGAAACCCAGGAATTCAGCACAGAACAGGGATGGTGGGAACCCTTCATGGGGGGTTCCCACCATCCCTGTGCTGTACCGACTTCCTGGGGCTGTACTTCTGCTGTGCTCATTATGAGGGGTTCCCACCATCCCTGTGCTGTGCTCATTATGAGGGGTTCCCACCATCCCTGTGCTGTGCTCATTATGAGGGGTTCCCACCATCCCTGTGCTGTGCTCATTATGATGGGTTCCGACAATCCCTGTGCTGTGCTCATTAACCACTTAAGACCCGGACCAATACGCAATGACCCAAGGTGTTTTTGCGATTCGGCACTGCGTCGCTTTAACAGACAATTGCGCGGTCGTGCGACGTGGCTCCCAAACAAAATTTGCGTCCTTTTCTTCCCACAAATAGAGCTTTCTTTTGGTGGTATTTGATCACCTCTGCGATTTTTATTTTTTGCGCTATATACAAAAATAGAACGACATTTTTGAAAAAAAACACTATTTTTTACTTTTTGTAAAAAAAAAATCAAATAAACTAAATTTTAGTCAAACATTTAGGCCAAAATTTATTTAGCCACATGTCTTTAGTAAAAAAAAAAAAATCGCGATAAAAAAAAAATAGCTACCTAGCGGGAACAGCGACACTAATACAGCGATCAGAAAAATGATCGCTTAGTGACGCTGGCAATAGGGAGTGAAAGGGTTAACTAGGGCGGTGATCAGGGGGTTAAAACTTTATTAGGGGGGGTGGGGGGGCTATCCTGAACCTAACGCTCACTGATTTTACACTGCCTGTCACACTGACACTAAATGCAGTGATTAGATCACTGCATTCAGTGACACTGTGACAGGGGGGGTGGGGGGGCAGATCGCAAGGGGTTAAGTGTGCCTATGTGTGTGTATGTCAGTGTAGTGTTGGTGCAGGACTTACTGTGAGGTGTTTCTCCCATCGCAGCGGTTGGAAATACCGCTGCGATGGGAGATTACGTCACTTCCCCCTTCCTGTGTTTACACAGGAGGAGGAAGTGACACAAAGGGGGAGCGCGCGCATTGGCTGGGAGCGATCGCGGGGGGGCGGGTAAACACGGACATCCGCCCGCTCGTCCCGGATCGCTCCCGGAGCCAGGGGGACCCCCGCACGCCGCGGAGGGGGTCCCGATGGGACCCCCGAACCGCACGAAGGCGGGGACGTAAATTTACGCCCTTGTGCCTGTACGAGCCATGTTGTGGCCGTATATGTGCGTGCGGGGGTCCTTAAGTGGTTAAGAGGGGTCCCCACCATCCCTGTGCTGTGCTCATTATGAGGGGTTCGCACCATCCCTGTGCTGTGCTCATTATGATGGGTTCCCACCATCCCTGTGCTGTGCTCATTATGATCGGTTCCCACCATCCCTGTGCTGTGCTCATTATGATGGGTTCCCACCATCCCTGTGCTGTGCTCATTATGAGGGGTTCCCACCATCCCTGTGCTGTGCTCATTATGAGGGGTTCCCACCATCCCTGTGCTGTGCTAATTATGATGTGTTCCCACAATCCCTGTGCTGTGCTCATTATGAGGGGTTCCCACCATCCCTGTGCTGTGCCGACTTCCTGGGGCTGTACTTCTGCTGTGCTCATTATGAGTGGTTCCCACCATCCATGTGCTGTGCTCATTACGATGGGTTCCCACCATCCATGTGCTGTGCTGAGTTCCTGGGTTTGTACTCCTGCTGTGCTCATTATGAGGGGTTCTCACCATCCCTGTGCTGTACCGACTTCCTGGGGCTGTACTTCTGCTGTGCTCACTATGAGGGGTACCCACCATCCCTGTGCTGGGCTCATTATGAGGGGTTCCCACCATCCCTGTGCTGTGCTGAGTTCCTGGGTTTGTACTCCTGCTGTGCTCATTATGAGGGGTTCTCACCATCCCTGTTTTGACTTCTTGGGGCTGTAGGGATGGTGGAAACCCCTCATAATGAGCACAGCAGGAGTACAAACCCAGGAACTCAGCACAGCACAGGGATGGTGGGAACCCCTCATAATGAGCACAGCAGGAGTACAAACCCAGGAACTCAGCACAGCACATGGATGGTGGGAACCCCTCATAATGAGCACAGCACAGGGATGGTGGGAACCCCTCATAATGAACACAGGAGTACAAACCGAGGAACTCAGCTTAGCACAGGGATGGTGGGAACCCCTCATAATGAGCACAGCACAAGGAATGGTGGGAACCCCTCATAATGAGCACGGCACAGGGATGGTGGGAACCACTTATAATGAGCACAGCAGAAGTACAGCCCCAGGAAGTCGGCACAGCACAGGGATGGTGGGAACTCCTCATAATGAGCACAGCACAGGGATGGTGGGAACCCCTCATGAGCACAGCAGGAGTACAAACCGAGAAGCTCAGCACAGGGATGGTGGGAACCCCTCATAATGAGCACAGGGATGGTGGGAACCCCTTATAATGAGCACAGCACAGGGATGGTGGGAACCGCTCATAATGAGCACAGCACAGGGATGGTGGGAACCGCTCATAATCAGCACAGCGATGGTGGGAACCCCTCATAATGAGCACGGCACAGGGATGGTGGCAACCACTGATAATGGGCACAGCAGAAGTACAGCCCCAGGAAGTCGGCACAGCACAGGGATGGTGGGAACCCCTCATAGTGAGCACAGGGATGGTGGGAACCCCTCATAATGAGCACAGCACAGGGATGGTGGGAACCCCTCATAATGAGCACAGCAGATACTATTAGTCCTCTTTAAGCGTCCAGATTTTTAAATTCATCATAACGAATGTTGGTAATTGTTATGAAAAGTGAACGAATCTAACGAAAATTCGCATGAATCCGAATTGAGTTTCGGGCACACAATATGAAATAACAGCAAATGCGAAACGGAACTAAACAAAATGAATTTATTGACAATGCACGTCTAGTATATGTATACACACCACATATATAACAAGATAATATATATATATATATATATTATTATGTAGATATATCTGCACAGGTACAAACTATTTTGTATATTTACTTTTTTGTATATTTACTGGCTCCTGGAAGGAGGAGGGGAGGAGAGGTTTGCATAGATAAGGGGCGGCAACTTCCTCTGACACTCCCGTTGCTATTGAAACCTGATCTGAAACCTATTACATTGCTTGTGCAGCACTGAGCATGTGCGAGATCAGCAAGGCTGAAATCCAGGAAGTCATACAGTCTGGCTTCAATGATTCCCACTCTTAAGATGGCCCCAGTCCTGTTTTATAAAGTATCTAAATGCTGTAACAACCTAACAAAACGGACCTTAGTTTACAGACTAACTTTACTAGAATACATTAAGCTTGTGTATTACAGGGGTATTTATATTTAAAAAGTGAAATTGTGGCCGGAACTCCGCTTTAACCACTTAAGGACCGCCTACTGCACATTTACGTCGGCAGAATGGCACGGCTGGGCACATCAACGTATATATACGTTGATTTTAGTACCCAGCCGTGGGTCACGGGTGCGCGCCCGTGACCCGATCCGAAGCTCCAGGAACGGGACCGCGGGATTCGTGGACCCGATCGCTGCTGCAGTGCGGCGATCGGTCCCTGGAGCTGAAGAACGGGGAGAGCCGTGTGTAAACACGGCTTCCCCGTGCTTCACTGTGGCTGCAGCATCGATCACGTCATCCCTGTAATAGGGGGACACGATCGATGACGTCACACCTACAGCCACACCCCCCTACAGTTGTAAACACACACACAGGGTACACTCAAATTCACAGCGCCCCCTGTGGTTAACTCCCAAACTGCAACTGTCATTTCCACAGTAAACAATGCAATTTAAATTAATTTTTTGCTGTGAAAATGACAATTGTCCCAAAAATGAGTCAAAATTGTCCGAAGTGTCCGCCATAATGTCGCAGTCACGAAAAAAATCGCTGATCGCCGCTATTAGTAGTAAACATTTTTTTTTATAAAAATGCAATAAAACTATTTTTTTGTAAACGCTATAAATTTTGCGAAAACCAACCGATAAACGCTTATTGCGATTTTTTTTTTTTTTTTTTACCAAAAATATGTAGAAGAGTACGTATCGGCCTAAACTGAGGAAAAAAAAGTTTTTTTATATATTTTTGGGGAATATTTATTATAGCAAAAAGTAAAAAATATTGAATTTTTTTTTTTTTAATTGTCGCTCTATTTTTGTTTATAGCGCAAAAAATAAAAACCGCAGAGGTGATCAAATACCACCAAAAGAAAGCTCTATTTGTGGGGAAAAAAGGACGCCAATTTTGTTTGGGAGCCACGTCGCACGACCGCGCAATTGTCAGTTAAAACGACGCAGTGCCGAATCGCAAAAAGGGGCAAGGTCCTTTACCTGCATTTTGGTCCGGGTCTTAAGTGGTTAAGCTGGATGGTGCAGCTAAGGCATCCACTGAGGGGTCAGTCTCTTTTGGGTCGCACAAATCAGACGGCTCTGTAAAAATGTTTCCTTATCTATCCTTTGATAAATTCATAGATAAGGAATGGGAAAAGCCGCAAAAGTCCTTGTGGTGGTCCGTTACCCTTTTGAGGACAGTCTCAAAATGGGCTTCTCCTCTGGTGGTTGACCCCCTCCGGTCGCTCGGTTGAATAAGGTAACCACTCTCCCTGTGGAAGGGACCCCTGCTTTCAAGGACCATACTTATAGGAGGTCCAAGGCGATGGCCCGCTCCATGTTTACAATGCTGGGGTCTGTGTTGCGACCTATTTTGGCTGCAACTTTGGTGTCTCAGACTCTCATTGAATGGGCAAGAATTTTGCACCAGACTGTGGAGGAGCATCAGTTCCCTCCAGAGTGTGTAAGACTGGCTGACCAGTTGGCCCTGGGCCTTGTATATGTCTGTGATGCCACTCTGGATGCGTCCCCCTTGATAACCAGAGCCTCTGTATCTGCGTTGGTATTGCACGACCTAATTTGGCTGAAATGCTGGTCTGCATCCAAAAAAGCTTTGGCAGATTTGCCCTTCAAGGGTGGGAGACTTTTTGGTACCTCGCCTGACGACATTAAGGATGTCACTGGAGGTAAGGGCACTCTCCTCCCTCAGTCCACCATGGGAAAGGAGCCGCGTCGTAAGCTGGGTCCTTCCTTTTCCACGCAGAAGTGGTATTTTTGTCAGTCAGGGCCTGCGGGTAGACCCTCCCAGGCTGAAAAAGGCTTAGCTGGGTGCGTAAGCCGAACAAGCCGGCAACCAAACCCGCCACCGCATGACGTTTTACCCCCCCGCCCCGACTCATGGGTGGGGGGGTGGCTTTGCAGGTTCACGGCTCGGTGGAAATCCCTGCTCTCCGAACAGTGGGTCTGCGTTGTGGTCACTTCGGGGTACAAGATTGAGTTTCTTTCCTGTCCACCGAAAAGATTCTTTCCCTCAAATCTCCCTCTCCTTCCGGCTCGTCGGTCTGCCCTATTGGGGACAGTGCAAGACTTGCTGAGTTGCAGGGTAATTTTACCTGTTCCGTAGGACGAGAGATTTCGGGGATTTTATTTGAATCTGTTTGTGGTTTCAAAGAAGGACGGAGTCCTTCCAATCTTGGACCTCAAAGCCCTAAATGCCTTTGTAAGAGTACGGAAGTTCCGTATGGAATCGATTTGTTCGGTGGTGGCTGCGCTCAGTCCTGGGGACTTTCTGGCGTCCTTGGACATTAAGGATGCATACTTGCAGGACACCAGAGGTTTTTGCATTCAGTGAAGACCACCATCAGTTTGTGGCTCTTCCCTTTTTGCCTAGCGTCAGCACCAAGAGTTTTCACCAAAGTGCTCGCCCCGATTTTCTTCTAAGAGCAGCTTCTGGCTCAGTATTAGAGGTAGATGTGTCTATAGCCAGCCAGACCCTCCAAGAATTCAGTTGGGTGTTAAACATCCAGAAGTCAGTCCTGGTACGAGTTTTCCTTCCCTTGGAGAAATTGCAGACTGTCCAGTCTGCGGTTTAGCTGTTGCCATCCCGAAGATGGTCGTCTCTCCATTTTAGCATGCGAGTCCTGGGCCTCATGGTAGCCTCTTTTGAGGCGGTACCGTATGCCCAATTCCACACTCGAGTATTGCAGAGGGAGATCCTGTACAAATGGAACAAATCTCCGTTGTCTCTGGATCGCCAGATTCAGGTAGGTCACCTAGTCAGAGTCTCTCTGAATTGGTGGCTGAGATCCCCTGCTCTTCGGTCCTGGAAGACATTTCTTCCTTTCCACGGGACAGTGATTACGTCGCATGCCAGCCTTAAAGGTTGGGGGGGGTGTCTGGGGGGTCCAGTCGGCCCAGGGTCGCTGGACTCTAGAAGAATCCCTTCTGCCGATCAATGTCCTGGAACTTTGGGTCTATGCGGCTGTGCCTCTCCTGGTGGTCGAGGACGTTGCAGGGTCGCCAGCCAGTCAGACAACGCCACGGCGGTGGCTTATGTCAACCATCAGGGGGGGGGGAACGCGGAGCTCGGCTGCAGCTTCCGAGGTCACTCACATCCTATTGTGGGTGGAAAGAAACTGTCTACTTTCGGGGCGTATAGTCTGGTCCACAAAAGGGCCTAGCGGTCTCCTCAGCCACCATTTCTCGGTGGATCAGTCAGACCGACATACAGGCCTATGCTCTTAAGGGACGGGCGCCCCCTCTTTCTGGTCACGGAACATTCACATTCAACGCCCCCCCCCAACCATACCAGGCCACATGCCCTTAACATGGGGTGGTGGGTGCTTTGAGGCAGGGGGGGGTCTGCCCCCCCACCCAAAGCCACTGTTCCCAGGTTGATAGGGACAAGGGCCTCACCCCCGCAACCATGGCTGGTGGTCATGGGGGTCTGCGAGCAGGGGGATTATCGAAAGCCCCCTTTAAGAAGGGGGGGGCCCTCAGATCCTGTCTCCCCATGTGAATGAGTATCGGTACATTGCACCCCTACCCATTCACCAAAAAAGTGTCACAAAGTAACAAAAACCCACAGTTTATGACAATTCTTTTTTTTAGGAAAAAAAACAATAGTGTCTCACAATGTAAATTAAAATTAAATTATTAAAAATTTAAAAAAAGTGCGCTTGTAAGACCGCTGCGCTAATATGGTGTGGCATTTTATTCTCTAGGGTGTTAGAATAAAAAATATATATGTTTGGGGGCTCTAATTGAAGGGAAGGAGATGGCAGTGAAAACACTGGGGAATTCTATTAGCATTGCTGGTTTACTTGTCATGCCATTTTCCCCTTAAAATCCATATCAGAATCGAAGGACCTGGTATAGACTGGAGAAGGGGCCCCTCGCCTTTTTTTTCATACTTTTTAATTGTATTTTTTTTATTTACTATCAGCTGTGAGTGGGGCTCATCAATTGTTAAAGATGTGGCGGATGGCTTCCCTTAGTAACCAGATATTTGTAAAAAAACAGGACAAATACTGCATGTGATACTGCCTGCCCTTGGTAGTAATTATCGCATGCTTTTTTACTCTCTGTAGTCCGTTTGTGAATTGGACTTAAAGTGATTGTAAAGTATCGTTTTTTTCCCCCCTATGAAAATAACAAACATGTTATACTTACCTACTCTGTTGCAGTGGTTTTGCACACAGCAGCCTGGATCCTCCGTCCTGTTGAGTGCCCCCACAACAAGCACCTTGCCATGGGGGCACCCGAGCAGAGTCGCAGCTCCCCGTGTCCATTCAGACATGGAGCCCCGGCCCCTCTTGCCGTGAACATCGCTGAACAGAGTGACCTCAGGTAAATGTTAGGGGGGCTGCTGCACACAGAAAGCTTTTTATCTGAATTATAAACAAGGCCATGGATGAATCCATGGGGGAAAAAAAACAAGCTTGCTTACCATCCAGCTCTCAAACAACCAATTAAACTTGTCTAACAGCATGCGTTAAAAACGGGTTTAGTCTGCACGCATTTGCAGATGCATGCGTAAGCCAAGGAGCCTCACCACGGTACCCTGGTATCTGTGGTACTTAACACTAAACGAATGAGTGTCCCCACATTGGAGGCACATGCATTTCGGATGGATAGGTGAGGGCAGGTGGACTGAGCCAACCCCTTCTTAAAGGTATAGGAGCACACTGAGCACCCAGAAAGTAGCTCAATGGCTGCAAAGATATTAGTGTGTTGCCTGACCAATACACACGACAGTGATACAAAAAATACGCAACTGCCCCCCGTCTCAAGCGCGCTGAAGTGGCTGGCGGCCATTTTCTAGTCTTAGCCTGTTTTTGCCTCTAGCGCCGGGGGATTTCCTTCTGGAACAGCGCGTATCACACAGAGCACCTTGTGAGGGAGAGCGGACGGCAACACAGTGCAGTACCTGGGTCTGCATGGTGAGTCCCATGGGGGGCCGGCCCCTCAGTCTGTGGCAGCTAGGAGTGTGGACTTTTTAGTGACTTGCCTTCAGTCCCTAAGGGGTGTCAGGTGAGTGTGGGTCAGCATGGCGTCAGAAGCTGGCTCTTCTTCCCCAGACATACCTGTGGTGGCAACCAGTTCCCCTGCACCTGCGGTGCCTATGGACACTTTGTCGGCGGTCCTGGAGTCTTTTGTTGCCAGGGTGGAAGTGGTTAGCAGGCACAAGGGGGGTAAAAAACATCCCCTTCCCCCCAAAGTCTTCTGGGGAAAGCTCTGATTCAGACTTGGGCCTTGCTGTGGCAACCGGCCCCTGTTGTAAAGTTCAGAGGATGCGGACCAGGACCGTTCAGACAGTGAGGATGATTCAGTGTCCGGGTTAGCGCAGGAAAGGGCGCTTGTAGGAACGCTTATAACAGCGGTGTGGGATACCCTAAAAATGGAGGATACGGCGGGGGCATCTACAGAGGTGTCGGTCCCTTTCGGGTCTCACAAGCCAGCCCGCACGGCTAAGGTGTTTCCCTACCTGACCTATTTTGATAAATTTATCTACAAAGAATGGGAACACCCGCAGAGGGTATTTTCAGTCCTAAAATGCATGGCAGTGCGTTACCCCTTTGAGGAGAATTTCCTGAAAAAATTGACTTCTCCCCCGATTGTGGACCCCCCCGATATCCAGGTTAAATAAGGTAACCATGATTCCGGTGGAGGGGACGCCTGCTTTTAAGGACATTGCTGATAGGAGGACCGAGGCAGTTGCCCAGTCCATATTTATGGTGGTGGGGCCAGTATTGCGGGCAGTGGCTATGGCCCTGGTGTCCCAGGCGCTTATTGAATGGGCAAAATTGTTGCACCGTGAGTTGAAAAAGCAACAGGCCTCCCCGGTCTGCGTGGCACTGGCAGACCAGTTGGTGCACGGCCTTAAGTATGTCTGCGATGCGGCCTTAGATACGGCCCTCTTGCTTTCTAGAGCCTCAGTATCTGCTGTATTGCTGCCTCACCTGTTTGGCTGAAATGCTGGTCTGCGGACCAGGCATCTAAGAAGGCTCTGGCGGATTTGCCTTTCCAGGGAGAGGGGCTCTTTGGAGCCTCGCTGGATGACATCATTAAAAATGTTACTGGGGGTAAGAGTACATTGCTCCCACAATCCAGAAAAGGTAAGGAGCCACGCCGCATTCTGAAGCATGTTTTTTGTCCGCCCAGGTCGGCAGGTAAGCGTTCCCAGACCGACAAGGTGTCCGCTGAGGGACAGAAGCGTCCCTGGTTTCGCAAGCCAAACAAGCCTGCGAACAAATCTTCGACGGCATGCCCCTGCCCGACTCTTAGGTGGAGTCGGGAGTTTGCAGCTCAGGGGACCTCCCTGCTTTCAGACCAGTGGGTCCTGCAAAGTGGTTTCATCATGATAGTTTCTTTCTTGTCCACCAAACAGGTTTTTTCCCTGCAACTTCATCTTCTTCCGGCTCGTCTGGAAGCCTTGTTTGGGGCGGTGCAGGACCTGCTGCTGCGCAGAGTGATAGTGCCGGTGCCGTTGCAGGGACAGTTTCAGGGTTTCTAATTTGTTTGTAGTCCCAAAGAAGGAAGGGGTCCATCTGATCCTGGACCTCAAGGCCCTCAACAGCTTTGTGAAGGTGCAAAAGTTCAGGATGGAATCAGTTCGCTCTGTGGTCGCTGTACTCCATCCGGGGGATTTTCTGGCATCCCTGGACATCAAGGACGCATACTTGCATGTCCCCATATGTGTCAGGCATCAGAGGTTTCTGCGGTTTGTGGTCGGGGACGTCCACTACCAGTTTGTAGCTCTCCCTTTTTGGCCTGGCATCGGCACCAAGGGTTTTCACTAAGGTGGTCGCGCCGATTCTGGCTTAGCTGAGACAGCGAGGAATCACAATCGTGGGCTACCTGGACAACTTCCTTCTGAGAGCAGCTTCCTCCTCAGAATTAGAGGAGGAATTGGTGATCGCCAGTCAGACTCTTCGGGAGTTCGGTTGGGTTCTGAACCTCCAGAAGTAGGTGTTGGTACCGACTCAAGGACGGGAGTACCTGGGCATGATTCTGGACTCAGAGGCGAGAGTTTTTCTCCCTTCGGACAAACTGCAGACTCTTCGGGCTGCAGCAAGTGGTCGTCGCTGTGCTTCTGCTTGAGAGTCCTGGGTCTCATGGTGGCCACTTTCAAGGCTGTACCGTATGCTCAATTCCACACCCGAGTCTTGCAAAAGGAGATCCTGTCCAAATGGGATAAATCTCTGTTGTCTCTAGATTGTCAAATTCGGGTGAGCCTGCTAGTCAGGAATTCTCTGATCTAGTGGCGGAGGTCTCCGGCCCCTCGGTCCGGGAAGTTGTTCCTTCCTTTTCATTGGACGATGGCTACGATGGACCGGTTGGGGGGAGTTTTGGGCGTACAGTCGGCACAGGGTCGCTGGACGCAGGATGAATCCCGCCTGCCGATCAATGTGCTGGAACATTGGGCGATTAGGCAGTGCCTCTCCACATGGTCGTGGAGGCTGCAGGGACGCCCAGTCAGTATCCAGTCGGACAACTCCACGGTGGTGGCGTATGTCAACCACCAAGGAGGAACAAGGAGCTTGGCTGCAGCAATGGAGGTCGCTCACATCCTGAGGTGGGCATAGCGGCGTGTGCCGGCCCTATCGGCCGTGTACATTCTGAGCGTAGAAAACTGGCAAGCAGATTACCTAAATCTTCAGATGCTGGACCAAGGGGAATGGTCGCTATATCCAGAGGTTTTTCGACTCTTTTGCCCGAGATGGGGCATGCCAGTTGTGGATCTCCTGGCTTCTTAAATCAATCGGAAGGTACTGAGGTTTGTAGCCAGGTCTAAAGATCCCTGGGCGGACGCGGCGGACACATTGGTGGCTCCAATGGGGCATTATTGGCTGATTTATGCCTTTCCCCCGATAAAACTTCACCTTCGTCTGCTTCGCAGATTGGCCTCGGCACCCCTGGTATGCCGACATAGTACGAATGGTGGCGGATGTTCCTTGGCGACTGCTGATGCAAGAGGACCTTCTGTCGCAAGGCCTATACTTCATCCTGCCTTACAGTCGCTGGCTTTAATGGCGTGGCTGTTAAAAGTCTGGCGCTAAGGGACCGAGGTCTGTCGAAGTCCGTAATCTCTACTATGCTGAGGGCGCGGAAGTCATCTTCTCGAAAGATTTATCATCGCACATGGAAGGCCTACATCTCTGTGTGAGGAGATGGTGTGGCGTCCGCGTGCATATTCGATTTCCAGGGTTCTGCTGTTTTTGCAGCTGGGAGTGGATCAGAAACTTGCCTTAAGCACCATGAAGGCTACATTCGCACCTGAGCGTAGTGTTTTTTGCAGTGTTTCTACCGCAATTTTTGTGACATGTTTTGCCGCAATTTTTGCTGCGTTTTTTACCACAAATTTTGGACAGGTCTAGGGTCACCGATGTTAAAAGCTGAAAAACGCCCAAATCTGCCTAAAAAAAAAGTCCCAGAACTTGTTTAACCACTTGCCCACGGCGTCATGGTAAAAAGACGTCATGATTTTAAAGATGTATATCTCGGTAACGGCAGCAGCTGCTGCCACAACCGAGATATCCATCTTTTCCGTGGGCAGTCCTGTACACGATAATGGCGGTCTCTGCGGCGGATTCGCCACGAGATCGCCGTTATCAGTGGCTGGAGAGGGCCCCCCCTCCCGCCGCTTACCGGAGCCGTCAGTAGCGGCGGAGGGGATCGGGTCCTGTCGGCAGCTGTGTTGGGATACGAGTGAGGGAAAAATCGCCCCCACCCGTCCCCCATAGCTCTGCTGGGCGGAAGTGACGTCAAAACGTCAGTCCCGCCCAGTGTCTTAAAGAAACATATATTTTTTTCTGACATTTGAAAAATTACTTTTTTTTTTTTTCTTTTTTTTTGCATTTAAGCCTAAATATGAGATCTGAGGTCTTTTTGACTCCAGATCTCATATTTAAGAGGACCTGTCATGCTTTTTTCTATTACAAGGGATGTTTACATTCCTTGTAATAGGAATAAAAGTGATAATTTTTTTTATTCTTATTTATTTCGGTGTATAAAATTATAAACTAATTTAAAATAAATAAGAAAACAAAAAAAAAAAAATGTAAAACGCTCCATCCCGACGAGCTCGCGCACAGAAGCGAACGCATACGCGAGTAGCGCCCGCATATGAAAACGGTGTTCAAACCACACAAGTGAGGTATCGCCGCGATCGTTAGAGCGAGAGCAATAATTCTAGCCCTAGACCTCCTCTGTATCTCAAAAAATGCAACCTGTAGAATTTTTTTAAGAGTAAAAGTTTAACGCCATGCCACGAGCGGGCGAAATTTTTAAGCGTGACATGTTGGGTATCATTTTACTCAGCGTAACATTATCTTTCACAATATATAAAAAAATTGGGCCAAATTTATTGTTGTCTTATTTTTTTATTCAAAAAAGTGAATTTTTTTCAAAAAAAGTGCGCTTGTAAGACCGCTGCGCAAATACGGTGTGACAAAAAGTATTGCAATGACTGCCATTTTATTCTCTAGGGTGTTAGAAAAAAAAATATATAATGTTTGGGGGGTTTAAGTAATTTTCTAGCAAAAAAAAACTGTTTTAGTCTCGTAAACACCGAATCTGAAAAAACAGGGCCGGTGGGAAAGTGGTTAAGCTTCAGGCGTTTTGGAACTTTTGGCTTCAGGCGTTTTTGTAGTGGAGATGTGAACCATCTCCATAGAGAATAATAGATTTTTTCCCCTCCAGCGTTTTGTAGCTTCAGGCTTCAAGCTACAAAACGCTTAGGTGTGAATGGGCTCTAAGGGGCAGATATCAGCCTTGGCTGTCTTTTTTTTCAGCATCCCTTGGCGGCTCATTCATTGGTGAGTACGTTTGTGCAGGGGGTTCGACATGTGGCCTCTCCGGTTCGACCACCACTGCCTCCGTGGGATTTAAATCTGGTGCTCTCGGTGCTTCAGAAACCGCCGTCTGAAAATATTAGGGGGATCCCCCTATTGTCACTCTTTCAGAAAGTAGCCTGTCTGATGGCTATTGTATCTGTCAGGAGGGTGTCTGAGTTGGCGGCCTTGTCTTGCAAGTCTCCCTACCTGATCCCCCACAAGGATAAGGTGGTGCTACGCCCACAGCCTTAGGTTCCTAAGGTTGTTTTGGCTTTTCATCTAAATGAGGACATCGTGCTTCCATCCTTGTGTCCTCGGCCGTCACATCCAAAAGAGGTTGCTTTGCATTCCTTGGATGTGGTCCAGGCTTTGCGGGTGTATCTGTCAGCTACGGCTCAGTTTCGGAGGTCGGATTCACTGTTTGTGTTGGTAACTGGTCCAAAGAAGGGCCTGGCGGTCTCGTCTGCCACCATTTCTAGGTGGATTAGACAGATCGTGATCCAGGCTTATGCTTTAACCACTTAAGACCCGCACACCATCATATGACGTCCAAAAAGGGGATCTGTTATCCCGGGTTGACATCATATGACGTCCTGGAGTTTGTGCGGGGATATCTGAATGATGCCTGCACCTAGAGGCATCATTCAGATATCATTTTCCTCCGGTGGCGATTCTGTGCACCGTAAGAACGATCATAGCGGCGGTTCCGCCGCATGATCGTTCTTACAGGCGGCGGGGGGTCGGGGCATCCCCCCTCCCGCCGCCATCCGGTGCTTCTCCAGGCTATCCCATCCCATCGGGGGCCCGTAGAGATGTGCAGCATAGAGATGACTCGTGACCAGATGGACACCAGTCATCTCTATGACCGTAGGGTACCCGTAAGTAAACAAACCGCAATTGCGGCTTGTAAGAATGAGATCTGTGAATTTTTTTTTCACAATCTTATTCTTTCCAGCCTGGAGGAGAGATGTGGGGTCTTATTGACCCCGCATGTCTCCTTAAAGAGGACCTGTCACACACTATTGCTATTACAAGGGATGTTTACATTCCTTGTAATAGGAATAAAAGCGATCAAAAAAAAAGTGTAAAAAAAATGAAAATGAAAACGCCCCTGTCCCGGATAGCTTGCGCTCAGAAGCGAACACACACGTAAGTCCCGCCCACATATGTAAACATCGTTCAAACCACACATGTGAGGTGTCGCCGCGTGCGTTAGAGCGTGTGCAACAATTCTAGCACTAGACCTCCTCTGTAACTCTAAACTGGTAACCTGTAAAAAATGTAAAGCGTCACCTATGGAGATTTTTAAGTAACAAAGTTTGGCGCCATTCCATGAGTGTGCGCAATTTTAAGGCATGACATGTTAAGTATCTATTTACTCTGTGTAACATCATCTTTCATGTTTTTACGAAAAAATTGGGCTAACTTTACTGTTTTGTTATTTTTTTAATTCATGAAACCATTTGTTTTACAAAAAAAAGGGGTTTGAAAATGTATTGCGCAAATACCATGCAAGATAAAAAGTTTCAAAGAACGCCATTTTATTCCCTAGGGTGTCTGCTAAAAAAACATATATGATGTTTGGGGGTTCTGAGTAATTTTCTAGCAAAAGAATGAGGATTTGTACATGTAGGAGAGAAGTGGCACAAAAGGCCCGGTATAGAGGTGGGTTTTAACCACTAGCCGACCAGCCGCCGTGGTTCTACGGCAGCAGGTCGGCTCTCCTGGGCGAGAGCCCGTAGCTCTACGTCGGGACATTCGCGGCCACTAGGGGGCGCGTGCGCGCCGCCGGCGGACCGCGTGCGCGCCCCCCGCTCGCCCACGAGTCCCGCGTGTGTCCCCGCCGGGCACGCGCGCTCATTCGTTACAGAGCGGGGAACGGGAGGTATGTGTGTAAACACATTCCTCTCGTTCCTGTCAGCAGGGGAAACGCTGATCCTCCGTTCATACAATGTATGAACGGAAGATCAGTGATTCCCCCTAGAGAGGCCACCCCCCATACAGTTAGAACACAAATAGGAACACACTTAACCCCTTCCCTGCCCCCTAGTGTTAACCCCTTCATTGCCAATGGCATTTTTATAGTAATCCAATGCATTTTTATAGCATTGATCGCTATAAAAATGCCAATGGTCCCAAAAATGTGTCAAAAATGTCCGATGTGTCCGCCATAATATCGCAGTACCGAAAAAAAACACTGATCGCCGCCATTACTAGTAAAAAAAAAATATTAATAAAAATGCCATAAAACTACCCCCTTTTTTGTAAACGCTATACATTTTGCGCAAACCAATCAATAAACGCTAATTGCGATTTTTTTTTTTTTACGAAAAATATGTAGAAGAATACGTATCGGCCTAAACTTTTTTTGGGATATTTATTATAGCAAAATGTAAAAAATATTGCATTTTTTTCAAAAAAGTCGCTCTATTTTTGTTTATAGCGCAAAAAATAAAAACCGCAGAGATGATCAAATACCACCAAAAGAAAGCTCTATTTGTGGGAAAAAAAAGGACGCCAATTTTGTCTGGGAGCCACGTCGCACGACCGCGTAATTGTCAGTTAAAGCGACGCAGTGCCGAATCGCAAAAAGTGCTCTGGTCTTTGGACAGCAATATGGTCCGGGGCTAAAGTGGTTAAAGCCCGGTATTGAAGTGGTTAACGCGGCGGGCGCCTCCCTGTCCTGTCATGGCACATTCAACCAGGGCAATTGGTGCCTCCTGGGCTTTCCGACATCAAGCGTCCGTTTCTCGGGTGTGTAAGGTGGCGACCTGGTTGTCCGTTCACACTTTCACTAAATTTTACAAGGTTGATATGAGTGCATCTACGGATGCTTCCTTCAGCCGCAAGGTTTTGCAGGTGGCTGTTTAAGGTGGCAACTCCTCCGTTGAGGAGCTCTGGTTGTTTGGGTGGAGTTTTTTGCTTGTTGTCCCCACCCCTAGTTTTTTTTTACACTGCTTGGGGACGTTCCTAAGGTCAAGATTTAAAGTGCTGTGTCAGTCGAACGAAAGAGAAAATAGAATTTTTGTACTCACCGTAAAATCCTTTTCTCTGAAGTTCATTGACGGACACAGCACCCACCCTTCCTTTTCTGTTTGTACTGCTTTTTGACTAACTGAGCTGCTGGATGCAGTGTGAGGAGTTATAGCCAGTAGGACCGCCGCCCAGGGGGACCTGTGCAGTTTTGCTGTTTTTTTTACATGTTCTGCCTAGTCTTCTCCTGAAGGTGGCGATATAACCCTTAAAGTGTCAAACTTCAGAGAATAGGATTTTATGGTGAGTTCAAAAATACTATTTTTTTTTTTTTTTAGCTATTGTAAATGCCATGTTTGGCAGAAACCAAATACTGTACATTAGTAACATATCCCAGATTTTGTCTCAGGAAGGGGGTTAAAATGCCTGTTATGCAAGTGGTTAAAGGGGTGGTTCACCCAAAAACCTTTTTTTTAACATTGATTGAGGCTCGTTTTGTCAAGGGGAATCGGGTGTTTTTTTTTTTTTTTGAATCGAAGCAGTACTTACCGTTTTAGAAATGCATCATCTCCGTCGCTTCCGGGTATGGTCTTCTGGTCTTCCTATTTGATTGACAGGCTTCCGACGGTCGCATACATCGCGTCACGAGTAGCCGAAAGAAGCCGAGCGCCGGTGCGGCTCTATACTGCGCCTGCGCACCGTCGTTCGGCTACTTTCGGAAAATCGTGACACGAGGTATCCGACCGTCGGAAGCCTGTCAATCAAATAGGAATGCCCATTCCCGAAGACCATACCCGGAAGCGACGGAGAAGATGCATCCCTAAAACGGTAAGTACTGCTTCGATTCTAAAAAAAAAACACCCGATTCCCCTTGACAAAACGAGCCTCAATCAATGTTAAAAAAAAGGTTTTTGGGTGAACCACCTCTTTAAGGCATATAGGTTGTTCACTTTGGTTGGAAGCTCTTCCGATGGTAAGTTCTCTAAACAAAACTGCTGGCCAAAACAAATAAACACATATAGTGAGGGGAGTGGATGAACTGTGCTGACATTGGAGATAAATAGGGAAGGTTGCATTGATTGCAGGATTTGGAGGTGTAGAGGAGGCTTAAAAATCTTCCCGTGTCTGCCTCAGGCCCGGGGACCAGTATCTGATATCTATATACTGATGCACTTCACCCCCTCACTCTGACTGAACGTCTTTGGTGAAACCTTAGCTTTACCCCCTTGTTATGAGTGTTTTACTTTTAATATTTTTTTTTAACCTACAGCATCATCAAGATGACAAAAATCCATATTAGGTTGCCTTAATATATCTTATACATATGTATGTGTTTTTCAGAGGAAACATGGAAAAATATAAGCAAGACTTGGGATTTTACTGTAACAAAGTGCCTCTTTCACTTACTGCTGGAAAAATACTGTCAGCTTTGCAGTCCATTGCTACAGGTATTTCATTTGGAATGTGATAATGTAATCAGTGTACATAACCCAATTATGTCCTTGGGGTAACATTTTTGCAACGCCAGTTGTCAAGTCCTTTGAAATAACTACAGTACTCCAAGGGACATAAACAAGAAATAGCCTTGACATGGCCATAATATAAGAGATCCTTGCAGTGCTTTAGAACAACTTTTATTTTCACGCTGCAACTATCATGTAACATTTATTTCCCTTTATTTTAAGTTTGACAATTACTCTGTAACATTGGCTGCTACAAAAATAAAAGCAACATTTTCTTACCGTGGATATAAAAAGTCTCCACACCCCTTTTAAAATGTCAAGTTTCTGTGATGTAAAAAAATGGGACAAAGATAAATAATTTCAGGACTTTTCCCACCTTTTAATGTGATCTATAAACTGTACAACTCAGTTAAAGGAATTGTTTTTTTTGCTGAAATTATTGTTTACATGGTATAGGGACATAATAGTTAACTGATTCCTTTTAAAAACAATTAAAATCAATCATATAATGTACCTGCAGTTTCAGTTTTGTTTTTGCATGCTGTTTCCTGGTTCTCTGATGTACAGAGCCACAGAGCCAATACAGGGCAGTGATGGTTTGGAAAACGAAAGTGATTGGTGCCGAGGGGTTTTAGACACAGTAATCACACCTCCTTGATTAGTGACCACAGAGAGAAAGCTCCCAGTACTGTGGTCATCAGGAAACAGACAACCAGGAAGTGTGGAGATCAGAGAATGATTACAGCAACATGAGAGCAAAAACGAACAATGAGGACATGAAAACAGCAAAAGGAAGCTATTAAGATAAAAAAAAAAAAATCCTTTACAAACCCTTTAACCACTTGCTTACTGGGCACATAAACCCCCTTCGTGCCCAGGCGAAATTTCAGCTTCCGGCACTGCGTCGCTTTAACTGACAATTGCGCGGTCATGCGACGTGGCTCCCAAACAAAATTGGCGTCCTTTTTTTCCCCACAAATAGAGATTTCTTTTGGTGGTATTTGATTGCCTGTGCGGTATTTATTTTTTGCGTTATAAACAAAAAAAGAGCGACAATTTAAAAATATATATATATTTTTTACTTGTTGCTATAATAAATATCCCAATTAAAAAAAAATAAAATGTTTCTCAGTTAAGGCCGATACGTATTCTATGTATTTTTGTAAAAAAAAAAAAAAAAAATCACAAGTGACTGCTTTGCGCAAAAGTTATAGCGCCTACAAAATAGGGGACAGAATTATGATTTTTTTTTTATATTTTTTTTTACTAGTAATGGCGGCGATCTGCGATTTTTATTGGGACTGCGATATTGCAGCGGATACATCGGACACTTTTGACACATTTTTGGGGCCATTCACATTTATACAGCGATCAGTGCTATAAATATGCACTAATTATTGTATAAATGTGACTGGCATTGAAGGGGTTAACACTAGGGGGTGAGGAAGGGGTTAAATGTATTGCCTGGGTGTGTTCTAACTGTGTGGGGGGAGGGGGGTGACTGGGGGAGGTGACCGATGCTGTGTCCCTATGTACAAGGCAAACAGCATCTGTCTCCTTGCCCTGAGAGGACGTGGAGCTCTGTGTTTACACACACAGCTCCACGTCCCTGCTCTGTCACCGCCGATCGCGTGTACCTGACGGACATGGCTGCCGCCGGGTACACGCATCGAATCCTCGGTGATGCGACGGGACTGTTTTTCCCCACCGCGCGCCACCCAGTGGCGTGCGCGGGGAATTACAAATACATCACGCCCGAAGACGTGACCCCGGCGCCTCAGGTCCGCGCTGTTGACGTATTCTGTCAATAGCGCGGACCTCTAGTGGTTAAACAACAAACTGAAATCTTTTAGGTAGAGGGAAGTAAAAATAAAAAACTTAAATATTGGTTGCATAAGTCTGCACACACTTAAGCTAATACTTTGTTAAAGCACCTGTTGATTTTATTACAACACTCGGTCTTTTTGGGTATGAGTCTATCACTTCTTGATTTGGCAATATTTGCCCACTCTTCTTGGCCAATCTGACAAATCTGTCAGATTGCAAGGGATTCTCCTGTGCACAGCCCTTTTCAGATAACCCCATAGATTTTCAATTGGATTCAGGTCTGGGCTCTGGCTAAGCCATTCCAAAATGTTAGTCTTCTGGTGAAGCCACTCCTCTCTTGATTTAATTTGGATGTATATTTTGGGTCGTTCTAATGCTGAAAGATGAAGTTTCTGAAGCCTGAAGGTTTTGTGCCAATATTGACTGGTATTTGGAACTGTTCATAATGCCCTCTACCTTGACTAAGGCCCCTGTTCCAGCTGAAGAAAAACAGCCCCAAGCATGATGTTGCCACCACCATGCTTCACGGCGGGAATGGTATTCTTTTGGTGATGTGCAATGTTGTTTTTGCACCAAATATATCTTTTGGAATTATGGCCAAAATATTCAACCTTGGTTTCATCAGACCATAACACATTTTCTCACATGCTTTTGGGCGACTTCAGATGTGTTTTTGCAAAATGTATCTGGGCTTGGATGTTTTCCCTCATAAGAAAAGGCTTGCGTCTTGCTACTTCACCCCATAGCTCAGACATATGAATAATACGGGAGATTGTTGTCACATGTACCACACAGCCAGTACTTGCCAGATATTCCTTTTCCTTTAATGTTGCTGTAGGCCTATTGGCAGCCTCCTATTTTGGAAGAACGTCCAGTTCTTGGTAATGTCACTGTCGTGCCATATTTTCTCCACTTGATGATTACTGTCTTCACTGTGTTCCATGGTATATCTAATGAGATCCCTCGGACGCTTTTGAAGCTGTCTGCGGACCATGGCTTTTGCTGTAGGATGCAACTAAGAAAATGTCAGGAAAGACCTACTAGAACAGCTAAACCTTATTTTGGGTTAACCACAGGCACTTTAAATGATGGCAGGTGTGTACTGACTCCTATTTAACATGGGTTTGAATGTGATTGCTTAATTCTGAACACAGCTACATCCCCAGTTATACAGGGGTGTGCACACTTAGGCCGACGGACCAGTTCAGCAGACAAATCTGATCGTGTGTATGGGCTAGCGGACATGTCTGACCGGCGGACAAATTTTAAAACATGCTTTAAAATGTATCCGCCGGAGACATGTCCGTCGGATATGTCCGCTGGTTAGTACACTCACCAGCGGACATATCTGCCCGCACAAGCGTCGGAAGGATGCGACGCATGCGTGGAAGTTTTACTTC
Source organism: Rana kukunoris (assembly GCA_029574335.1). Lineage (NCBI taxonomy): Eukaryota > Metazoa > Chordata > Amphibia > Anura > Ranidae > Rana > Rana kukunoris. The sequence goes on along the minus strand of CM056049.1, from coordinate 672,412,425 downwards.
CTGGTGCGGTGACGTGGTGACAGGTCCGTGCCCCGGGGGTTGGGGAACACTGTGGCTTAAGCAATATGCCTTATCACTTTACTCCTGTTTTGACAGATGATACAAAAGTGTCAGATTTGCCAAAACTTCACATATATTTATTGCAGGTACTTAGGAGATGACAATTTATGCAGTGCTTTACATATACAGTATCTCACAAAAGTGAGTTCACCCCTAAATATTTTATTATATCTTTTCATGTGACAACACTGAAGAAATTACACTTTGCTACAATGTAAAGCAGTGAGTGTACAGCTTGTATAACAGTGTACATTTTCTGTCCCCTCAAAATAACTCAGCACACAGCCATTAATGTCTAAACCGCTGGCAACAAAAGTGAGTACAACGCTAAGTAAAAATGTCCAAATTGGGCCCCAAAGTGTCAATATTTCCCCAGTCGTCTTCCAAGACAGCCCTTGAGAGATGGAGTCCCTTCCATTGACACAGGAAACACATTGTAAACAGTTCAAAAGGCGGTCCTTTAGGTCCCTGGTCAGTCTGTCAGAGAAACATGTTGCTAGAGGAACCAGGAGAAAGACTTTATCTCTCGGGGCTGCCTGTAGGGAATGGAAAATGCACAGGGGGGACTGGGTCCTATCCATTCGGCTCCAGAGAAGTCTCGCCTTTTTGTCTTTGGGCTCAGGTACCGTCCAGCATTACCGGAGCAGACCCGCTTCCCCCTCCTTCCAGTGCTGATGTGTGCCAGTGGCAGAATGATGCAGGTTCCCCCAGAAGCTGTGTAAGTGGATTTGTCTATCTCAGCTACTTGCTGCAATTGCAGTGGGGGCCGGAGACTTTGTTTGCATCGTTTCCGGGGGAATCGCGTCATCACTGCGTGCCGAGACTTCTGGTTCCAGGTCTCCAGGGCGCAAGGAGGAAAGAAAAAGCCTGTGCTGGGCCTACTAATCCCAGACCTGCGTCCAGCAATATGGGATACAAAGCGGCAAGGGGGAACAATGGAGACGAAACCCCAGGACACTCCGATGGATGTAGGGACCAGCCAAACCCCGGTAGGCTGCTGGGCAAGCCCTGTACTGTGTGTTTTTTTTTTGCATGCTGGTAGTTGTGGGGCTGGGACTAGTAACACCATGGTGGTGGATACCTCACTGTCCCGGGAATAGCAGCAGTGGTGGTTTCAGCATGGGTGCTTTTAGAGGGAAAAAGGTTTGAGGCCAAGTCCATCTATTTTCTGTTTAAAGCTAAGGAGGTTCCAAGACAAGTCAGGCCTCAAAAAGTTCCCTAACTGTGGAAACAAGTTATACATGACAAAATGTATGAAGCCCTGGGTAAAAAAAAAGCCAGAGTATTCCCTATACATAGTGTACTCTCCGATCTTGTCCGCAAGGAATGGGCCGAGCCAGATAAAAAAGCTTTCTTCCCAAATTCTCTCAAAAGAAGATTTCCCTTTGACGAGAACCTAGACGCTGTCTGGAAAAAAAATCCAAAACTAGACGCCCCACTGTCCAAAGTATTGAAGCAGTCTGACCTGGCCTTCGAGGATCTGGAACATTTAAAGGACCCAATGGACAGAAAAACAGACAGGGCCTGGGATGCTTCAATGGCAGGATTAAAGCCAGCCTTGGCCACATCCCGTGTAGCTAGAAATTTGGAGTTCTGGTAAGCACAGCTACAGGAAAACTTGCAGGCAGGCACCCCTAGAGGGGAGCTCTTGAAAACGTTTCCAATGCTTTTCAAGGCAACAGGTTTAATTTCAGATGCTTTTACTGAGTCGGGCAAGTTTGCGGCTAAGTCTGCGGCTTTATCAGTCGCAGCCAGAAGATCAGTCTGGATGAAAACTTGGGGAGGAGACACTGCATCCAAGACGCGTTTGAGACTTATGGCCTGTACACACGATCCGAATATCGGACGAAAACGATCGTCCGATGATGGATCGTACGATTTTCAGATCGCCTGTACACTACTTTTGAGAGCCGATCATGACCGTTCATGCGATATTATTCGATCGGACAAGCGTGAAAATTTTCCTTGTACGATGTCAGATCGTACAATTTTCGTTTAGTCAGTATAGTTGTCGTCCGAAAATACAATACAAATACATTACAACACATGACATCACTTCCGTTTTTTTTTTTTTCTGTTGCACGAGAATTTTCGTGACTTTAATAACCTATTTCATTTAACTTGCGACTATTAAGCGAAAAAAGTCCTACGATCCGTCGTACGATAATCGGATCGTGTGTACGGGGCATTAGTCTTTGGACCTGAATTAGATACCTCCTTGGAAAGGATAGCGGATAAAAAGAAAACTTTCCTCACTAAAATTTTTTTTAGAAGAAAATGTTTTCGTCCCTCAAAGGAACCCTTAAAAACAGAGAAGGAGTTCAAACCCAAAAAGCACTTGACATGGCAAAAAGGGAAAGGGGGCATACTTTTTAACCCCAAGCCCCAGTGACATCAGGGTCCCTGTGGGAGGAAGACTAAGGAATTTTCTCCTGCAGTGGGAAAGGATAACCTCAAACGAGTTTGTTTTAAACATAATCGAAAGAGGTTGTGCGCTGGAATTTCACAGCAACCCACCCTCCAAGATTCTGGTGACAAAACTTCCAAAAAACTCAAAGGCCAGGACTTTACCACTACTAATAGGGGAAATGGTGGATGGTTTTTACTCGCATATCTTTGTGGTGAAAAAAAAGTCAGGGAAGTTCAGATTAATCATGAACCTCCGACCCCTGAATCTCTCCATCCGATACAAAAGATTTTGGATAGAGTCCATTTATTAAATAAGGAATCTTATCCAAAAATAGGTGTTTATGGTGACCCTGGATTTAAATGACGCCTATCTGCATATCCCAATAAGGAAGAAATGCCAGAAATGTCTAGCTAGACACCAAAATTTTATCATTTTCAGTGCAGAGCCCTGCCCTTCGGACTGTCGTCATCTCCAAGAATTTTTTCCAAAGTCCTCGGAGAGGCACTGGTTCCGTTGAGACTTCAGTCTCGATCATTCCGTATCTAGATGACTTAATCCTCACAGCTCACTCGGATAAACAACTTCTTAAGGATATAGAGTTAACACAACTCAACCTGAGTCAGTCGGGGTGGATAATCAGTTGAGAAAAGTCCAACACAACTCCAACACAGAATATTCTGTATTTGGGCTACAAAATCTGTGGATCAAAGGATAGTCTTGCCGGAAGAAAGGGTGATGTCAGCACTAGGACTTATGACAGCAGCCATCCCGGCCGTACAATGATCCAAGTTCCACCAAAGAGACCTGCAGAGGTTTCTTTTGGAACAGATAAAAAACAAAGATCTGGAAGAATGCATATTGATCCCCACCAGTAAAACGTTCCTTCTGGTGGTGGAAGGATGGGTATTGTGAGGGTGGTGGAAAATCAAAACAAAGGGGTTCTCTGGGTCCTGCTTATCATCCACATTGACCACGGATGCGAGCATTTGGGGTTGGGGAACCCATCTCAACTCATGCTGGGCCCAGGGCAGGTGGACACCAGAGGAGAAAACGTTCTCTTCCAGTTAGAAGGAGCTAACAGCTATCCTCAGAGTTCTACTAGCATTTTAGGACACACTACAACACAGGTGTCCAAACACAAGGCCTGCGGGCCGAATCCAGCCCTCCAGGCCATTTCATGTGGCCCTTGCACCTCTCCAGCCTTCCTCTGGTCCTCCTCCAGACCCCTACTTTCTGTTTTCTAGCAATGCTTCTAGTTTATTCCCAGCAGCATAAGGAAAGTGGGTGCAGTGTGATGTAAGGGAGAGTGGGGGACTCAACTTTTAATGGTGGGGTGACATCTAATCTTACAGTTACAACCGGCCCTCAGCAATCAGCAATTGTAATGCTGATGCGGTCGACAATTAAATTGAATTTGACACCCCTGCACTACAAGGTCATCACCTGCAGGTCCGCTCAGACAATATAGACAATATAGGCCATCTTATGTAGAGCAACAATTCTTTTTTTCAGATCCTCAGTTTTTTGCCATGAGGTGCCATGTTGAACTTCCAGTGACCAGTGTGAGAGAGAGAGAGCGATAACGCCAAATTTAACACGCCTGCTCCCCATTCACACCTGAGACCTTGTAACACTAACGAGTCTCATGACACTGGGGAGGTAAAATGGCTAATTGGGCCCATTTTGGAAATTTTCACTTAAGGGTGTGCTCACTTTTGTTGTCAGCGGTTTAGACATTAATGGCTGTGTGTTGAGTTATTTTGAGGGGGACAGCAAATTTACACTGTTATTCAAGCTGTACACTCACTATTTTACATTGTAACAAAGTGTAATTTCTTCAGTGTTGTCACATGAAAAGATGTAATAAAATATTTACAAAAATGTGAGGGGTTTACTCACTTTTGTGAGATACTGTATATTTTACATTCATATCAGTCCCTGTCAGGGGCGGACTGACAACTCATAGGGCCCCCGGCAATAGAAGATTATGGGGCCCCCAGGCTTACAGATGGCCACCAAGCCAGGTGGCAGTACAGAGGCGGGGCAGCTAAAATCTCAGGATTTTCACATCAAAAGCATGTAGGTTTTGGACATATCAGGGACAGATGTAAAAAAAAACACAGATTTTTACATACTGTCCCAGGTTTTAATGAGCATGGCAACCCTGATGGGGCCCCCTAGTGGCATGGGGCCCTCCGGCAGTGCCCGAGTTTCTCAATGGTCAGTTCGCCCCTGGTCCCTGTCCTCCAAACGCTTACAATCTAAGGTCTCTAACTCGCATTCATACATACCAAGGCCAATTAACCTACCAGCATGTATTTGAAGTGTGGGAGCAAACCGTAGTACCCAAAGGAATCCTACGCAAGCACAGGGAGAACATGCCAAGTCTGGACAGGGAGTGCCGTGGTTGGGATTTAAACTGACGACCAAAGTTCTGCCATGCAACAGCTTAGCCACTGTGCTGCCAATACATGATGTGAAAATGTGTATACATCGCTCCTAAAGCGCCTCAAAGAAGCTGCTTGCAGGACTTTTTTTGACATCCTGCCAGGGCAGCGCCCCAGTGTGAAAGCACTTGGCTTTCACACTGGGATTGCAGATGAGGCATTTCACAGGCGCTATTTTTAGTGCTAAAGCATTTAAAAAACGCTGCCAGTGTGAAAGGGTTCTAAAGGCACAGAAGTGTACTCGAAAACCAGCATATAGCACAATGGCAGCAAAGGTTTCCAATGTGCCCCCTCACCAACAGTACAAACAAATGGCCACTGCCCTCACCTCTAACTGCCCTTTGCAGCGAGGAGCACATGGAAGGGCAATGTATGGAAAACAAAACCAAAGAAAATTCCCAGCTCAACTTGTCAGCCAGCCTCCAACCAAGTTAACCTCTCTAAAACATCAGAAGGCTTTTTCTAAATATACAAACCCCAATAGACAACGAGGGGACTAGAGCGGTGCTATCTCTTGATGCCGCAAAAGCCTTTGATAGCTTGGAATGGACTTACCTGTGGAAAGTGCTAGAGGTTTTTGGCTTTGGACCCCTTTTCAGTGGTTGGGTTAAACTACTGTATAGTGAACCCAGGGCTAAAATCAGAATCAATAACGAGCTCACAGAGGTGTTCCAATTTGAAAGAGGAACAAGACAGGGGTGACCCCTGTCCCCCCTTTTGTTTGCCCTCGCTATGGAGCCTCTGGCAATTATGGCCAGATCGAGGACAGATGTAAGGGGGTTCAGGAGACAGGAGGGGGAAGACAGAATTGCATTATTTGCGGACAATGTTGTTGTTTTTTTTTTTAGGAGATGTCGGGATCTCACTGGGAAGCGTAGTAAAAATGGTTGGGGAATTTGGACAGTTTTGGGGTCTGGTTATTAATTGGGATAAATCCGCTCTGCTACCATTGGAACCACTTAATGTTCAGTCAATACCAGGTGTGCCCCAATTGAGCGTGGTTACCAGATTGAAATACTTAGGGATCTGGGTCACTAAGGATGTCACCCAATATGCTAATATTAACATCGCTCCGCTTTTACTTAAATTAAAACAAAAGAGTGACATATGGAAACGTCTCCCGCTCTCTGTGGCAGGACGCTGCAATCTTATAAAAATGGTATGGCAGCCGCAGCTGCTATATTTGTTACACAATTCTCTGATCTGGTTAGGTCAGGTTTGGTTCAAGAAAATAGAGACGTTATTTAGAGAGCTAATATGGAGGGGGGCCAAGCCAGGATTAGCTTGCAAACACTACAACTTCCTGTAAAAGAGGGGGGCGGTTCAACACCAAAGACTATACTTTGTAGCATCTGAGCTGCAACACTTGGCGGGTTGTGGAACCACAGATCAAGAGTGTCCCAATAGTCGACTGTTGTTAGCAGGGAACCTGCATAAGTTACTGGTGGAAGCCTTAGAGGCAGACTTTTTCTCCTATAAATATCCAACTATAAAACTAGTTAGGAAAATATGGCAGATAACAAAGGCATTACTGGGGTACTCCGGGGTAACGGAATTTTCCCCTATATGGAGTTACAATAATATACAGGAAGTATTGAGTATAGAGAAACCGGAGGAGTGGGAGAGACAGGGCATAAATCGCTTAATACACTTGTTCGAGGGTAAAACCATGAAATCATTCTTGGAAGTGGCATGGGAATATAATATATCTAACAAGTCGTTCTATACGTACCTCCAGGTTCGCCACGCCATTCAAACCCAATTTAGATCACAAACTGTTACATGGGTTAAGATTCCTGCCCTTATCAAAGTAATTAAAGCCAGTACATCTAAAGGCTTAATTTCATTAATGTACACTATCCTAGGGACCAGAGCAATAAGTAGAGCGGGCCCCGCCAAGAGTAGAGAGGGGTGGGAAGGCGATCTGGGGGAAGTGACCTCTGAACAATGGGACAAGATACTGCAACAAGGAGTATTGGTGTCGATGGCTCCATTGTAAAGATTGTCCCACTTGTTCTTATTGTACAGAGTATACTACACTCCCCAAAAGATGTTTAAACTAGGATGGAGGCAAAATAACGAATGCCCGAGATGCAAAGGCAAGGGTGATCTTATCCATATGGTCTGGAAGTGTCCTAAGCTTTATTGCTACTGGGCAGAGATAATTGTGAGGATCAACAAGGCTTTTGGATCCTCTCTCGAACCATAAGCTTTGACCTGCCTACTAGGCTGCATGGAGGACACTCGAGTCCTGCCAGGCAGCCGGGAAGCAGTACTGAGATGCCTTTTTCAGGCCCGCAAAATAATCGCCCAAAAATGGCAGGCCCCCGCTCCCCCGTCCGTAGAAAACCATGGCTAAGAGCAGTGGTAGATCCCCCGTAGGGAGAACTAACAAAGAAACCCAGTCCGGTTCATTAGGAACCAACCCCTACTGGTCAGAGACCTTCTGCTTGGCTATCCCCCTATAGAAGACCTACGTGTAAGATCCTAATCCACTTCTCGACCCACTGGAAGCCTCCCTTAGCCAATAACTTGAGTTAGTATCAAATACTCCATCGCAATCCAGAACTTTTCTGATAAGGCAACATAAGAACACGTTTCCGTGGGGGGGGGGGGGGAGGGAGGGGAGGGGTGGTACAAGGGGGAAGACATAAGGGGATACAAGAGGAAACGGATATTCTTCAGTGTCTTTTAAATAAACAACATATCGACGGTGCTGTCTCCTAATTATGTTAGCTTGTTGTTTGTAAATTTTGTATTTATGGATTTGTATCTGTCAAATGTTGTACTTAAAAAAACAAATAAAAAACATTATTAAAAAAATAAAAAAGTTAACCTCTCTAACAGTTTGCAATAAAAACAGGGGTTTAGTTTGCCCACATTTGCAAATACATTTATAAGCTGCAGAGGCTGCGACAAGGCACCCAAGTATTATCTGCAGTCCTAACTCTATACATTTTTGAGAGCCTTCATAGTAGAAGTGAGGGGACACACTGATCACCTTTGCTGCTATTGTGCTATATTCTGGGTATCCAGGCAAATTGGTGTCAGAGAGCATTGTGTGTGTTTGTTCTGTCATGCTTTCTGGAAAAAAATGAGAAGTTGTTCACTTTCAGTCTCTCTCTGATTGGTTCTCCCTATTACTGTCAAAACAGATCAAAAATGAGTTTAAATTGACACACACACCTACACGAATCATTCAACTCATTTAACTTTGTGTGTAAATTAGATTTTGAGCTACTGGCTGAAAATTGGAGATGGGACTGGAGAAGGAGGACGACATGGGATGGAGGAGATGGGACTGGAGGAGGAATGGGATGGAGGAGATGTCACTGGAATACAAGGACATGAGATTGAGATGGGACTGCAGGAGTAGGGGTACATGGTATGGAGGAGGTGGAACTGGAGGAGGATGTGGGATGGAGGAGATGGACTGGAGCAGGATATGTGATGGAGGAGATGGAACTGAAGTAGGAGTATGTGGCATAAAGGAGATGGGACTGCAGGAGGAGGAGAAGATGAGACTGGAGAGGGAATGGGATGGAGGAGGAGGATATGGGATAGAGGCAATGGGATGGAGGACATTTGACTGGAGGAGGAGGACATGGCATAGAGGAGGCATGCGATGGCGGAGATGGGACTAGGGGAGGATGTGAGATGGATGAGACTGGAGTAGGAGTACATGGAATGGGGGAGATGGGATTGCAGAAGGACGAGGAGGACATGGGATAGAGAAGGAGGAGAACATGGAATAGGCCTTTGCGGGATGGCCAGTGGACAAGCCATGGGGAATGTTAGCAGGTCAGGCTCATGGGGGGGGGCAGTCCTAAAGCTGTGTACATTTCTGATAGCTGCCCTGCATACTGCATTCATCTTGCCAACAACTTTGACTACATTTCCTGTGCCTTTGTAGCTCACACACCCCCAAAACATCAGCGATCCACCTCTGTGTTTTACAGTAGGAATGGTGTACCTTTTTATCATAGGCCTTGTTGACCCCTCTCCCAATGAAGTGGTTGTGGCCAAAAAGCTAAATGGCTTTCTTCTGACCGCTCGACCATGCAGCCCATCTTTCTTCAAGTGCCTCCTTATTGTGCATCTTGAAACAGCCATACCACATGTTTTCAGAGAGTCCTGTATTTCACCTGAAGTTATTTGTAGGTTTTTATTTGAATTCCAAACTATTTTCCTGGAAGTTGTTGCTAAAATTTTGGTTGGTCTACCTGACCGTGGTTTGGTTTAAACAGAACGCCTCATTTCTTTCTCGTACATCACGGGACACAGAGCAGCATATTCCTTAATATACGGGTTATATGGAGTACCTTCAGGTGTGGACACTGGCAATCTCAAACAGGAAGTCCCCTCCCTATATAACCCCCTCCCATAGAGGAAGTACCTCAGTTTTTTCGCCAGTGTCTTAGGTGTTGGTCACGGAATAGCTTTGCCTCCACATCCTTGGGATTAAGGCGGGCTAACCGGATCTGTCCAAGGAGCCTCAGTGCCAAAGTGGACAGTACCCGGGCCCCAAACCGTGGGGTTTTGCCTATAATGCTCCTCTCTAGAGGGCTGGACCCTGGGCCCAGGACTTGGAGTTTTTTCTAAACCAAAAGATCCTGTTTGCCAGGGTGCTGTATAGGTCCTAGACAGTCGGTTCCTTCCAGGACCCCAGTGCCTGAAGGTCTACTACGCTACCCACGGAGACGGGAGAAGATTGGACCATTTTGCTATGCAAATGTCCTGCGGCATGGAGCAGGTAAGAGGGGAGCCTGCGGGACTTGGTTCGACAGCAGGCTCTCCAGGGGAGATCTTAAGGGGGGTAGCCTGAGTATGCTCTGCATTGGCACCATGGTCACTATGTCTGATGGACAGGATGGCCTAAAATGTTCCCCCTCATCACTTGATCCCCCTACCTATCTATGTATGTTTGCTAGCTACCTGCTGCTCGCTGGTTGAAGGTCTTTTTAAAAAAAAGAGATCTGTCTAGGCTAAAGGGACTCCTTAGGGGCCTGTTTTAAGCCTTACCTAGCCGGGATTCAAATCTGCCGCCTGATGCGTCCTCCAGCCTGCATTCCTGGGCTCCAGAGTGCGTCTCCTCCTGGGCTCTCCTCCCCCGACAGTCGCGCGCGCGCATGCATATAGAAAAATTTTCGCGCCGTTCGGGGGCGGGGGGGCGGTATGCGTGACTGCAGTGTAGAGTGGGCGTGCCTTCAATTGCTGTTATACACAGCAGGCGCGATCTTAGCTCAGATCAAAGCTGAGCTGGAAGAGAGAGGACGCAGAGCTGGCAGCACAGTGACTCCCGGTGGCGAGAAAGGGGTAGTACATGCTGGAGTCAGCTCCAATGCTTTTTGTTAAGCCAAAAATCCCCTTGGCAACAGGTTGAATGCTGGCAAACATGTTGGGGGTGGGGCTGTATGTTGTGAAAAACAATAATATTATAAAGGAAAACATACTGAGCCCCACCGTTTTTGGGCATTAGTGATCCTATTGTCCCCTAAACCTTATTTTTTGTACTCCTGGCTATAACAGTCTGTTGTTGTAAGCGGAGTCCCTCGGTTTTGTATTATGGCTTCCAAAGGTTCAGGATCAAAACACAAAAAAAAAAAAGAAAGGGCATAGACAAAGGGGTTCCTCCTCTGGTTCTAATGATATGCCAATACTTTCCCCACAGGTTATTTCTATAGGGGTCACCTTGGATAAGCCATTAAGGGGGTCTGGTGCTGAGGCTGGCCCAGATCGGCCCAACCCTGGGTTATCACAGAGGAGATGCTAGCCGTCACCCTAGGGGGGGCTAGAGAAAAGAGGTTAACAGCTATGATCGCTGGCTCTTTTTCTGGCAAGAAGCGGACTAGATCCCCATCGCCAAAAGGTGTATCCTCGGATGCTGAGATTCTCTCTCCGGAGGAATTGGAATTTCAGGAGGATCGGTTGGACCAGAACCTAGAGGAAGGATCTACCACTGAAGAATCGTTTTCAGCCTCCCAGACGGAGAGTCTGTGGGTCCAGTCTTTGACAGACATGGTCCGCTCGGCATTTAATTTGCCATTTCCAGAGCCTCAGGTTCCTGCGGTATCCTCTTTGGGTTCTTTTAAAGCGCCTTTAAGCAACGCAGCTTTTCCGGTCCATCCTCTGTTAGAGGAATTGGTTTTTCCAGGATTGGGACGACCGGACAGAATTTTTTCTGCCGCCTAAAGCCTACGGCCACATCACCCTGAAAGTGCCCAATCTCGTCTGATCTCGGAGGCTAAGCAGGGTCGGGCCTGGTTAGTGCCTGGATGGGAGACCGCCTGGAAGGTTTTCTGTTATTTACCCTATGGAAGAGAAATTTTTCTAAGAAATGGGCGCTCCCAACTGTGGACGCAGCCATCTCATGTGTGAATAAATCATTAACTGGCCCGGGGAAAACATACAAATTTTTAAGGTCCCGGTCGATAAACGTTTAGAGACACTTTTTCAAGCATCCTTTGCTACGGCAGGAGTTTGTCAGGCGTTAAAGGACCAGACAAAACAGATGCTTAAAGACATCCCTGCCCAATAGGCAGAGGAGTTATTGGATATTCCCAGAGCTCTGTGCTTTGCGGTAGAGGCTATAAAAGACTCCATCCAGCAGGCGTCTCGTTTGTCACTATTTTTAGTGCATATGAGAAGGCTCTTATGGCTGAAGAACTGGGCGGCCGAGCCCCATGCAAAAGACTACTGGCAGGTTTTCCCTTCCATGGAAAGATCTGGATAAATACATTCAGACTGTTTCAAGTGGCAAAAGTACCCTTTTACCAGTCAAAAGAAGTTCCGGGGTCCTGCGTTTAAAAGGCAGCTCCCCCCTGTTCCGGGGCCCTCAAATTCCAGGCAGTATCGGGCCTCCTGCGCGATCAAACTTTTAACAATGGATCGCAAGGACAGGCCTCTGGGGGCAAGAGGCCATGGTATCGATCCCCGACAGAGGGGGTCCGATCATCTGTGGCCACAGGCTAGAGATTAGAAATTCTAAAGTTTCCTCCACAAGAAAGGCCTCAATGCGGGCGGCATTGGATCATCTGCTTTACCAGGGCATAATGGTAGAGGTACCAGCCCAAGAACAGGGGCTAGGTTTCTATCCCAATCTGTTTGTCATACCAAAGCCCATCGGCGATGTCAGACCAATTTTGGACCTAAAAGGTTTAAATGCTTACCTAAAGGGTTCGCTCTTTCCGGATGGAATCCGTTCGGTCAGCAGCCGCCACACTCCAGAAGGACGACTTTCTGGCTTCTATAGACATAAAGGATGGTTACCTTCATGTACCAATCTTTCAACCACATCAAATATTTTTTACGCTTCGCAGTGATACAGCGTCACTTCCAATTCGTGGCGCTCCCCTTCGGGCTGGCTACGGCCCCCGGGTATTCACGAAGGTCCTAGCTCCAATTCTAGTCAATCTAAGGATCCAAGGGGTCTCGGTCCTAGCATACCTGGACGACCTCTTAATCATAGATCACTCGCTTCCTTGGCTGGAATGCGCAGTAGCCCTCATGGTTCAGTACCTCGAGAGGTTCGGCTGGGTCCTAAACCGGGGGAAAAATCAGCATTTCAACCTACAAAGCAGTTGGAATATCTCGGCAAGCGATTAGACACAGAACAGAAAAAGGGTGTTCCTGCCCCTGGTAAAGGTCGAGGCTATCAAAAAATTGATTCAGTTGGTTCTAAGCAAAAGAGAACTAACTATTCGCCTATGTATGCGATTACTAGGCAAACTAATGGCCATGTTCGAGGCGATACGCACGCTTCCACACTCGTGTCCTACAGACAGTAATTCTAGCAGCTTGGAGCAAGGGAGCAAAGGCCTTGGAGTTTCCTTTGACGCCGTCATTAAAGGTCCGGCAGAGTCTATGCTGGTGGTTAAACCTCAGAACCTTCTGAAGGGGAGTCTTTCTGCCCAGTGGTCTGGAAGGCTGGAGAGCGGTCTTGAACGGGTTCACTCGCCAAGGAACTTGGGCAGAGGCGGAGAGGCAGCTGCCCATCAATGTCTGGGAGATCAGAGCGGCTCGGCTAGCCCTCCTGGCATAGACATCCAGATTACAGGGGTCCTCGGTGAGAATTCATTCAGACAATGCCACAGCAGTGGCATATATGTGAACCACCAAGGGGGAACCAAGAGTCAAGCCACTCGGAGAGAGATGAGCTTGGTTTTTCGGTGGGCAGAGGTTTATGTACCCTGCATATCGGCGACATTCATTCCCGGGGTGGACAACCTGCAGGCGTACTTCCTAAGTCGCCAAACCCTGTCGCCGGGGGAGTTTTCTCTGCATCCACAGGTCTTTCAGACAATCTGCCAGAAGTGGGGAGTGCCAGACGTGGATGTCATGGCATCAGGATTCAACAAGAAGCTAGACAGGTTCATGTCTCGAACGAGGGACCCTATGGCCTGCGGAACCGATGTGTTGGTTTGCCCTTGGCATCAATCATAACTTCTATATGCATTTCCCCCGCTGCAGTTACTACCCCGCCTGTTGTGCAGGATCATAGCACAGGCCGGTTATCCTGGTAGCCCCAGCGTGGTACCGGAGGGCATGGTACTCACTAGTCCTGAAATTGGCAGAAGGAGGCCCTTGGACTCTTCCTCTATGGCCAGACCTACTCTCACAAGGCCCGATCCTCCACCCTGCATTATGGCGTCTAAATTTGACGGCCTGGCGGCTGAATCCCTGATTCTCAGGGGTAGAGGTCTGTCTAGGCAGGTAATCCCTACCCTCATTAAGGCTAGAAAGCCGGCCTCCAGGGTAATTTGTTACAGGGTTTGGAGGGCCTACGTAGGCTGGTGTGAGTCTAAGAGATGGTTTTCCCGCAAGTATACCATTGATAGAGTATTAAGTTTTCTCCAGCTAGGAGTGGATAAAGGCCTGGCATTAAGCACGATCTAGGGACAGATTTCAGCCTTATCAGTGTGGTTTCAGAGGCCGCTGGCCGCCCACTCGCTGGTTAAGATCTTCATACAGGGAGTCTTACGTGTTAATCCTCCGGTCAAATCACCACTTTGTCCATGGGACTTAAATCTTGTTCTGTCAACTCTACAGAAACAACCCTTTGAGCCGTTGGCTGAGGTACCTTTGGTTTTACTGACTAGAAGGTCGGTATTTCTGATCGCCATAGTTTCGGCCAGGAGAGTATCGGAATTGGCAGCCTTATCTTGTAAGGAACCATATCTCATTTTACATAAGGATAGGGCGGGTTTCCGTCCTCATCCTTCCTTTCTACCAAAGGTTATATCCAGTTTCCACTTGAACCAGGATGTGGTACTTCCATCCTTCTTTCCAAAACCCACCTCTAGAAAGGAGGGGTTGCTGCATACGTTGGATATTGTCAGGGCCATAAAGGCCTATCTTAAAGCTACAGAGAAGGTTCGGAAAACAGATGTGGTGTTCGTTTTACCGGAAGGGCCCAAGATGGGTCAGGCAGCTGCTTGATCCACCATCGCAAGATGGATTAAACAATTAATCATTCAGGCCTGCGGTTTGAAGAGGTTGCCTCTTCCTTTGTCGGTAAAGGCCCATTCTACCAGGGCCATGGGCACCTCCTGGGCAGCACATCATCAGATCTCTATGGCTCGAATATGCAAGGCAGCAACGTGGTCGTCAGTCCACATGTTTACAAATTTTTTATCAATTGGACGTAAGAAGGAATGCGGATACAGCCTTTGGGCAGGCAGTACTACAGGCCGCGATTCAAGCTCCTCAGGATCTGAGGGGGCTCCCTTGATTTAGATTTGAGATTTACATTTCTTGACTAAGTTGGATTTATTATTATTTGAGTATACCTCTAAATTAAATCCTTTTTTGGAAGATGTCTCCCTCCCCTCATTCGGACATCCCGTATAGTAATGAATATGCTGCTCTGTGTCCCGTGATGTACGAGAAAGGAAAAAGAGATTTTTTTAATACAGCTTACCTGTAAAATCTTTTTCTTGGAGTACATCACGGGACACAGAGCTCCCACCCCTCTTTTGGGGAACATTTTTGGGAGGCATACTGCTTGCTACAAAACTGAGGTACTTCCTCTATGGGAGGGGGTTATATAGGGAGGGGACTTCCTGTTTGAGATTGCCAGTGTCCACACCTGAAGGTACTCCATATAACCCGTATAGTAATGAATATGCTGCTCTGTGTCCCGTGATGTACTCCAAGAAAAAGATTTTACAGGTAAGCTGTATTAAAAAATCTCTTTTTTCCAAATGGCCAAGAAATCATAAATTCTGCCAGTATATGTAAACTTTTGAGCACAACTGTATATAAATAGAGGTTGTCAGTGGAAATATGACAAACCGTGGGCCTCTTGGATCTCTACATGATCTCCCATTGGAAGTTTGCTTTGCTTTCATTTATTTTATTTTATGTAATACTCTGTTTAAGTCTCATATTTTTTAGTTAATGTACCTGATGCGTGGTAACTATACTGCTGGAAGTGATTCTTTTCCCCTGTTTTTCTTGCCTATGATCCAAGCATCTTGTTTTTTTTTACGTCAATCTGTATGCTGTGTTTACCCTGTGTGACACTGACAACAATAAAGCACCTTTGATTGTTCGATTAGCAGAACAAGCAGGTAGTTTAGTAGTAGATGAGATACATTTAGACTGAGTATAAGGAGAGTAGACACAACACCCTCCATAAAGGCCCACAATATGCGTAATGTCTACAAAACGTATTACCTAGCAAGCAATGATACATGGAAGGGGGAGGATCGGAAGCATATTGGCTTATGCACATTCCAGCTATGCTTAGCCTAGTGGAATGTAGTTTTTCCCATTAGAGTTATTTCATGTAGACTGAATTTTATAGCAAATCTGCATTTTTTGTCTGTTCTGGAGATAATTAGCTGTATAACTTGTTTTCCCAGACCAGGTCTGCAAAAATGATGATGTAAATGTTAGTACTGAAATATATCACCGGGAAGTTAAACAGAGGTAAGTTATTTTTAGTTACTTTAGGCCCTTTCTGTAGAATTTTTTTTAACATAAATTAGTTAAAGTGAATGTAAACCCTCACATATACCCAGTGAAGTTAATAACCTCAGATGATACACAGGGATGAAAAAAATCTCCCTACATAAGTTTTATTTGTATATCTGCTGTCTTCAGCTTTTTATATTATTTAAAAAGTACACTGTGTTGGATAGGTTTCTTCCTGTTTCAGTAGTGGGAGGGGAGTCTGGGCATACACACTGTGTGAGAGCTGATTGGAGGAAAGGCAACCCCCCCCCCCCACACACACACACACACACACACACACACACACACATAGACAGAGGAACAAATAAACTTGAGGAGCTGTGCTGTAAATAGACAATCTCTGTGATAATCTATGTCCCTCCCTGACACAAATTTCCAGCTGCTTTTATTTCCCGTCTTGGAGAACTTGTCAGAAGTTATCATGCTGATAACAGAACGGAAAAGCAGAAAGACACAGGACTTAGGGCTTTGGAGAGAGATAAGTAAAGCCAGGAGTAAAAGCAGGAGTCAACGGCACAGCGCTGCTGCCTCAGCCAATGAGGAGGGGGGTCATGGGCAGCAAAGACACTCCTGCAACATCGCTGGAGGTAAGTATTAGGGGGCTGCTGCACACAGAAGGCATTTTATCTTCATGCATAGAATGCATGAAGATAAAAAAAACTTCTGCCTTTACAACCACTTTAAAAATAACAAACATGTTATACTCAACTGCTCTCAGCAATGGTTTTGCACAGAGCAACCCGATCCTCCTTTTCTTGGGTCCCTCGCTGACACTCCTGGCCCCTCCCTTTTTCCAAGTGCCCCCACAGAAAGCAGCCATGTGAACCTGAGAGTGAGAAGAACCTGTTCTCTTTCTTTCCGTCTGACTTTTGCACGGTTAAAAGTCTGACCGTGTGTACAAGGCATGAGAGAATCTTTTTCTCTGTCTGTCCGGGACTTGGATTAGAACGTTTTCCCTAGTTTTCATGGGCTGTCTTTCTTTTGGTTCACTAAAGTTTGGAATGATGGAATGCTTGGGTGCTTACTTCCACAATTTAGCTGCCCATCACTCAAGGCCCAGGATATGAGCTTAGAGTAAATCCTAAACCCGGGAACTCAAGGTTATTTCCAAAACCCTTCTGTATTTCAGACCACTTATGAGAAACAGATCTTCCCATCTGATATCTTTCACCTCGTCGATTCTTTCATCTACAAAGGATCAAATTAGTTACCATTCAACAGTTCATCTTAAGACCTTCTGAGATATATACACTGCTTCACAATTAGTCGTTCATAAATTGAGGTTTTTCTTTGAAGAGCCGGATGGGGAACGCATCAGGTATATCTTCATTAGAGGAAATGCAGTGGTACAGACATGTCTCCTCTCGAACCCAATGTATGGGTGTGTGGTAGTTGAAGCCTTCCCTGAGACATCTGTCTAGACCAGTGTTTCTCAAACTTTTTACAATTGTGGAACCCCTAGCAAACAGTCTGAAATCTTGGGGAACCCCTGAAATAATTTTCATATCGACAGGATACAGAACAGCGGTGTGATCCATGAGCTGTAGATATGATAACGATTATTTTTAAAAATGGCATTAAATAGAAAAAATATTAAAACGTACCTATTTAATGTGAAACTTTTTTCTGAACATATTTTGCTCAATTCGGGGTCCAACTTAATAGCAGCATGCAGGGCAAGGTACAGGAGGCAAGCAGGGCCCAGCACATGAGGTAGGAGGGCACAGTGCATGGCAGCCAGGGCACATGGGAGCAGGGCACAGGATAACATGAGAGCAGGGCACATGCAGAGCTTTTTTTCTCAGAAAATAGGTGCAGGAACTCAACCACGACCCGTTCAGATTTCACAAACAGTAGAAGGGTCTTAAAGGGGCATTAAATACCAGAATTGCATTACATACAGAGTGCAGAGTTCAGGGGGTTACAAAGCAGTCACTTGTAAACACAGAAACCAGACTTCTGTGTTCACAAGTGATTGTGGTGAGTGGGCACCAAAGGGTCTGAGCCAAAGGTGGTGGAACTGAGTTCCCCCAAGTTCCCCCAGAAAAAAAGCCCTGGGCACATGATTACATGAGAGCAAGGCAGAGCATTACTTGGGAGCAGGGAACAGCATTACACAAGAGCAGGGAGCAGGGCACAGCATTACATAAGAGCAGGGCACAGGGGAGCAGTGCACAGGATTACATGAGAGCAGGGCACATGGGAGCAGAGCACAGTCTTTAATGAGAGCAGGGCACATATTTACAAGTAAACAGAGCATACAATACATGGGCGCATGGCATGCAAACATGATTGGGGATGCAATCTACCTGTCAGTAGCTTGAGATTGACAAGTAAATCACCACAGAACCCCGGTTGAGAAACCTTGGTCTAGACATTCCCTTTGCTCAAGCTGCCCTCAGTAATTGGAAGATCATACCATACAAAAAAAGGGATCCTGTTTGGCTGCGTAGTACCTAGTTCACACTCTCCCAGAGAGCCTAAAGAATGAGTTGAAGCTCTCCTGACAACACCATCCAATAATGTGCAAGCAAAAATACATATTTTTTCTTTGTACATGATTAGATATTTTTTGCAAAGTGAATTTTCACATTTCTTATATTTTTGGTAAAAATAAAAATCGCAATAGGCATATATTGCCCATACATGGCTTGAATGTCGGCCGGTTCAGCAAGAACCATCTATTGCTAGCTTTCATAAAGGTTTAGGAGCTAAGCTTCTCTATTGTATGTTAGTGAGAACTCGACTCAACCAATCCTCAGCCAAGCTACTGAGACAAAGCATCCTGAGTAGGGATGAGCTGAACACCCCCACGTTCGGTTCGCACCAGAACCGTCGAACGGACCGAACGTTCGCGTGAATATTTAGAACCCCATTGAAGTCTATGGGACTCGAACATTCAAATTCAAAAGTGTTCATTTTAAAGCCTAATATGCAAGTCATTGTCGTAAAACTTCTTTGAGAACCCGGGTCTTGCCCCAGGGAACATGTATCAATGGAAAAAAGTTTTAAAAACGGTAGGAGCAGGACTCCTGAAAAAAACGACTGTTTTTAAAACTTTTTTTCCATTGATACATGTTCCCTCGGGCAAGACCCGGGTTCTCAAAGACGTTTTCACAGGCAAACTATAGACACCCAGCAGGTACAATATTTAAAGGATTTATTTTTATTTTTTGTTTAAGCATCACTAAAATCACTGCTCCAGGAGCAGTGATTTTCATGATGCTTAAATAAAAATAAAAAAATGAAGAATTCCTTTAAATATTGTACCTGCTGGGTGTCTATACCTGTGATTAAATTAGGAAGAACTGATCTAGCTAAGCTATACAGTGTATAAATATATGTACAACTCCTGGGATGTATATATATCCTCTACACACTGTTAATTTTTTACTAAACTGACTAGCCTATCTATCTATCTAGTAAAAAAGACACTGGGCCAGATTCACGAACACTTGCGCTGGAGTATTTGGATATGCGCCGCGTAACTGTGATGATGCGCCGTCGTTTCTATGTGCCCGTACCCACCAAACTAGATGCGCCCAATAACGGGTCATTTGCGACCGGCGGAACGTTCCGACGCCAGAGTATCGTCAGCGCTTATTTTCGCTGGGCGCATCAGTCGCGCCCATTGATTTCCCCTGCAAATATGCAAATGAGGTATTTTTCCCAATTCACGAACGGATTAGCACCATACGCTGGCTACATGCGCCGCGCGTATCTGGTCCGTCCGGCGCAAAGTTATTTCTACAAAAGGCTGCTTTATCTTTACTCCAGACGGTCACAGGTCAGCAGGAGAGCAGCTACAGCAGCGTTACCGACGAAACTAGCAAGCTGAACAACAACACTTGCAAGGACAACACCTCTGTGTGCCAACATGCCAGGGGCACTCGTGGTCCTAAGACTAGTACTGGGTCCCTCGCTACGGAGGAGGCGGGCACGTGAGAGGATATACCGCACTCGTATGAACCTCTTTGGCATGGGGGATGAGGAGGTGTATCGCCTCTTCAGATTCAGCCCTGATGTAATACTTGAACTAACCACAACCCTGCAGGATGACATCACCAGCAAGACATACCGCTCACAAGCAGTGCAGCCACTGGTGAAGGTCCTGGCAACACTTCATTTCCTTGCCAGTGGATCATTCCAGCGTACAAGTGGAGTGGTGGCTGGGATGTCACAGTCCTCCATAAGCAGATGTGTGCACCAGGTTGTCCCCGCAATCCTCAGACGCATGTCCAACCAGTTCATCAGACCCACCACTGAGGAGCTGTGGCTGAAGGCAATGACAGATTTCTACAACATTGCCAGATTCCCACGCACCATCGGGGCCATTGATTGCACACATGTGGCCCTACAGCCCCCCAGTGCCACAGAGCACATATACCGCAATCGGAAGCATTGGCATTCCATCAACGTACAGGTGATAGCTGATGCCCAACGCCTCATATGGCACGTCCGTGCCAAACACCCCGGGTCCAGCCATGACAGCTTCATATACCGTCAGAGCCCCATCCCAGCAGAATTCGAACAGAACATGTATGGGGACAGCTGGCTGGTTGGTGAGTGACAAGGGAGTCAGGCATGACTATCCCCTCCCGTGATGCACAACAGAAGTCGCACATGCATGACTAACATTCTCCTGTCTTTTACCTTACAGGTGACTCTGCATATGCACTGGGACCCCATCTAATGACTCCTTTCCGGAACCCCCAAACCAGAGGAGAGAGAAAATACAATGAAGCCCACATCAAAACCCGTGGAGTGGTGGAGCAAACATTCGGGCTCCTGAAGTCCCGTTTCCGCTGCCTGGATAAGTCTGGGGGGACCCTATTGTATTCCCCTACCTTCGTGTGTCAGATCATCGCTGCATGTTGTATTCTGCACAACTTTGCTATGAGAAAAGGCCTGCAGATTGACATACGTGATGACCTGACCCCCGACCCACACAGTCCCCACCTGCCAGAGGACACCCAGTCTGCTGATGGAAGAGCAGTCAGGAGGGTCCTCGCCGTAGGCATCTTTGGACACTAAACCAAAACATTAATAACACAGACAATGCACGCGTGTACACCACTGATGTCCCTAGATCACACACACCACATGCACATCGCATTGGATTAGCCCAAGTCCAGCATGTAGGAGTTGGGAGCAGTAACGCCAGCGTCAAGGCCCCAATGATGTCACTGTCCATTCACACACCTTTCACACGTCATTCATTCAGCCGTGGGGTTAACTTCACCACCACGGCCGAGGGTGACACCCCTTACTTTCAGGAGTGCCACCCTCTCACATTCACACACCATTCACACTGCAACGTGTGCAGTATCAAAAAAAAAAAAAATATCTCATAACCTGAGAACCCAAAAAAAAAAAACAAATAAACAATAATAATAAAAAATAAACAAAAACTCATGTCCTGAGTATAAACAATAATAATAAAAAATAAACAAAAACTCATGTCCTGAGTATAAACAATAATAATAAAAAATAAACAAAAACTCATGTCCTGAGTATAAACAAAAATATATAACAACCAAAAATAAAAAAAACCCTCATCTGGGATGACGGGGGCTCCTCCTTGGGGGCACTCTCGGGCTCCTCATCTGCCTGGAGGGAGTGGGTGGTGGTGGGGGTGGGGGGGCATCAGGAGGAGGCTGATCCCCGGGTGGGCCACTCCTGGGAGCTGTTGGCTGCATGCCCTCCAATGCCACAGCGATACGGCTCAGATACAAATTTGTTTGGGCCTGCATCCTCAACTGGCGGGTGATATTGTGCCGCTGGTCACGTTGCCGCTGCCTCCCCTCTTCCCAAATGGCAGCAGTGTTGTCTCGAACAGCTGCTGTCAAGTGCCGGATATCAGCCTGCACCTCCCCCAGGCTGGTCACAACGCCCTGCACGCGACTGGGCAGCTGTGACAGAGAGCCCAGGCTGTCTGCGACCCTGTCCAGGTGGCCAGCCATCTCCCCCATTTGCTGGGTCTGTTTGGC
This sequence comes from Rana kukunoris, assembly GCA_029574335.1. Taxonomy (NCBI): domain Eukaryota; kingdom Metazoa; phylum Chordata; class Amphibia; order Anura; family Ranidae; genus Rana; species Rana kukunoris. The sequence goes on along the minus strand of CM056049.1, from coordinate 672,390,541 downwards.
GTGGTCCAACAGCACCTGGTCCTCGACCAAATCACACACCCCCCTGGTCTTCCGGGTGGCCTTCCTGGGGGCAGAGGAAGGTTGTCCCCGTGGGGATGGAGTCGCCCTTGAGGGGCTACCTAGGATGGGGGAGGGGATCACAGAGGGCCCTGCAGAGGAGGAGGACTCCTCCAACATTAAAATAAACTCCTGTTCAGGGACAGGCTCCTCCACAACCACCTCTGCTGAAGTGGTGTGGGCACTCTCCTCCTCCACCTCGGTGTCTCCAGCACCCAGGGCCTCGTCTTCAGCATCCCGTTGGGGGGTTGGGGTGGACTGGCCGGCACGAGATGGCCCAGAACCGTCATCTGTGGATGACACAAAGCAGACACATGTTGGTGGTCCCACACACTTGGCACATGTACCCACCCCCCCCCCCCCCACATGCAACACACCAAAAAGGGGGTAAAAATCACTTACCTGTCCTGGAGCCTTCCTCTACGGAGTCATAGCCAGGGACCCCCTCCAACTGCTCCCTGTCCAGGCAGCGGGCGACCACCTCCTCCTCCGCGGTCAGGGTGACAGGACATGGGGGACCACCACCTGTGCCCCTCTCATGGCTCCTAATGGTGGACACCTTGCCCCTCACCTTGCGCCGCAGGTCATTTATTTTTTTTTTAATGTCTGAAGCACTCCAGGGTGGAGTACCCCAGCACATTGACCCTGGCAGCAATGGTGGCCAGGATACCCTGCTTCCTTTCCCGGCTGGTCTTCCTGCTTTTTTTCCCATGGAGAAAATCATTAAATGCCTCCATAGCCGATATTATCACTGTGACCTCCTGGGCATTATAATTTAGGTTCCTCCTCTCTTTGGGGGTAGCGGGAGCAGCCATTACAGGGCAAAAGTATCTTCCCTGGGGTGGGGGGAAATGGAACTACTTTTGCGCCGGAATGGCGTTTCCGCCAGCGCTTTTAAGCGCCCAGCGGAACGCATTGCGCTGACGTTTCCCAGGAAGTGGTGCCGACGGAAGTTGTGAGCATGCGCACAAGGGGGGCGAGTGGAGCCGCACTCACTGCGCATGCTCCGTGGATGATGCGCTGAACGTAAGCCTCTGCGCTGGGCTCCGCCCATCATTTACATATGATCACACCCACTTCCACTTGCGTCGGGTTACGCCAGCGCATTATCGTTACTCTGGCGCAAGTTTACGCGCAACTGCTATGTGAATTACAGGACTTGCGCTGAAAGGGTCTTCAGAGTAACGTAAATGAGAAGCGTTACTCCAGAGGAAAGATACTCTCATCTACCTGAATCTGCCCCATAGTCTCTCTCTCTCTATAGGACTGATCTCTTTAACAATGCCGCAACACACTACACGAGGCCGCCTTGCAGGCAGCCTTTTATAGTGTGGGGCGTGTACTAAACCCCCTGAGCCATAATTGGCCAAAGCCACCCTGGCTTTGGCCAATTATAGCTCTCCGTGTTTTGTGCGCTGTGATTGGCCAAGCATGCGGGTCATAGTGCATGCTTGGCCAATTAGCAGTGCACAATTCCGCAGTGAATTATGGGCCGTGACGCGTCACTCGAATTTGGCGTGAAAGACCCGTTTTGTTCGAATTTCCGCGAACGTACGAACAGACGATGTTCTAGTCGAACATACGTTCGAATTGAGCGCAGAGCTCACCCCTAATCCTGAGCTAGTTGCAAAATTCTGGCACTGGCCATGACACCTTCTCCTCAAAAATGTCTAAAGAGGTAAGACTTTTTTCTTTTTAAATTTTTTAGGAATAGTGGTGTTTTCTTGAATTTCACTACAAAAGTGGAAATACACTTTAAGGGCAGGCAGATGTCTTATGTCCCACCATATATGCAATGGGTGTGCCTATAGATAATTCTCTTCCGTTCATGGACGGACACAGCAGCATTGACCTTAAGGGTTATATCACCTTCCTTCCAGGAGAGACTAGGCAGAAAACAGCACTTCAAGTATTAAAAACACTTCTGCAGTACAGCTCCTCCCACGGGGCGTGGTTCCCCTGGTATATAACCCCCACTCTGAACAGCTCCAGTTTTTTTTCTGCCTAGCATCATGAGTAGACTGGCCTCTCTGAGTCCACGTTCTCTGGATTTTTTGCAATTTTTTCGCTTTTATTATTTTGGTTCCTGCTGTTTTGGATCCTGGATTCTACTATCAACTGCCGACTGGGTGACGAGCTGGATCCTCGATCCTTGTAGTCCCCCCATGTTCGGCCGTCAAGCGTGAGCCGGCCCTCAGCTCAGCTCTGGGTCTTCCACGACATGCCCCATTGCTCCAGGGGTGGCCGGGGAACTTTCATGTTCTAGGGCACACATATGACCGGTCTCTATGGCCTTGTCACAGTGTATCTGGCCAACTGCCATGCCGTTTGCGGACGTTGGTTCAGTCAGGAATGCCTCCAGCCGGTGGTCGCAGTACAGGTGAGTAGGCCCCTTGCCTCGGCAAGGTGGTATGGCTGGGGCTTTCCTGGGGAGGTCGACTAAGGGTACGCCCTGCTTTCCTCTACCCCTTCCTCTCCCTCCTTCCCCATACTGGGTGGCGGCTGTTAGGGGGGGCCTCCTGGGGTTCTGTCACTGCTGGGGTCTGTTTTCTGTGGGGAACAGTTGGTTTGGTGTGAGGAGTGCTGCTGTGGACTTTCTGCTGCGTCATTGTGCTTTCACTAGCACGTGTGGGCACCATTTTGCCACAGATCTTGGCTTGTATAGGTCGGCGGCCATTTTCCTGTAGCCCGCATGCTGTTTTCTAGCATACGGCGGCCATTTTGGAAATAGTCTTGGCCTCTCGTGACTAAAATACCACAGCAAAGGACCGCAAATCGCTTCCTGAGGGACAGCGCAGCACAGCCAGCCTTCTCAGCACTTGTCAGTGCTTCTACCACTGCTACAACTGGGTCGGGTGGTGAGTTCCCCTGAGGGTCCCCTGCTCTGTATTTACAGCCGGGAGGGCGGCCGGTGGGTGTCTGCCTTGCAGTGCTAGGGTGGCATTAGTGTGGGTCAACATGGAGTCTGAACCAGAGGCTTCCACCCCAAACTTGCCGGAGTTAACCCTTAATGCCCCTGCGGCCTCTGTGGAGGCTATGACGGCAGTCCTGGAGGCGTTTCTCACCAGGATTGAAGCGACTAGTGGCCAGAAGGGGGTAAAAAACGCCCCCTCCCTGCGCCAGCTTCTAAGGATGGCTTTGACGCAGAACCAGACCGTGCTCCTGCCTCTGGCTCTGGTTCTGTCATATCGGACGATGCAGGCTTGGCCCACGCAGACAGTGAGGATGACTCTTGTTTCAGAGCCGACGCATGATAAAGCGTTTGTTGGAGCCCTTATCACTGCGGTGCAGGATACTCACTCAAAAACTTGAGGATTTGGCGAAGGCAACAGATATGCCGGTCCCTTTTGGGTTCCGCAAACCACCCCGTGCCGCAAGAGTGTTTCCTTGTGTTCCATATCTGGACAGACTGTTGTACAAGGAATGGGATACACCGCAGAAAGCTTTTGCTGTTCCAAAATTCTTTGCGGTTCGTTATCCCTTTGAGGAGAAAAAAGTGGGTTTCTCCTCAGTGGACCCTCCGGTGTCCAGACTGAGTAAAGCCACCACATTGCCTGTGGAGGGGGCTCCCGCATTTACGGACCCGGCAGATAGGAGGGCTGAGGCTGTGGCCCGCTCCATGTTCACAGTAGTGGGTTCAGCTTTGAGACCGGTTTTGGCCAGGGCTCTGGTGTCGCAGACACTCACTGAACGGGCAAAGGTCTTGCTGCAAGAGCTTGAGATACAGAATGTTTCTGAGACCTGTCTGGACCTGGCCGACCAGTTGGTACAGGGCCTAAAATGTGTCTGTGAGTCAGCCCTGGATACGCTTCCCTTACTTTCTAGGGTCTACGCGCTGGTACTGCGACGCCTGCTGTGGCTAAAGTGTTGGTCTGCGGACCAGTCTTCAAAAAAGGCTTTGGTTGATTTACCCTTTAAGGGTGAACGGCTCTTTGGGGCGTCCCTGGATGACATCATAAAGCATGCCACAGGTGGAAAAAGCACACTTCTCCCACAGTCTGGGAAGGGTAAAGAGCCTCGCCGTAAGCAAGGTCACTCCTTTACTGCCCCCAATCGTTTTTTTCGCCCACCAAGTGCGGCAGGAAACCTTTTTCAAGGTGCTAAAGCGCCCGCTACAGGGCAAAAGCGCACCTGGTACCTCAAGCCTAACAATCCTGCGGACAAGCCTGCTTCCACATGAACGTCTGCCCCCGCCCGTGTCTCGGGTGGGGGGCCGACTTCGCAAATTCACGGCTCGGTGGAGTTCTCTTCTAGCCGACCATTGAGTTTGCGAGGTAGTTTCCTCGGGGTAAAAGATAGTTTCTCTCTTGTCCGCCAAACTGATTTTTTTCCTTCCAACCTCCAGCTTCCTCCGATTCGCCGGAAGGCTCTGTCAGGGGCTGTCCAGGATCTACTGGTCAGCGGAGTGATTGTACCGGTTCCTTAAGGGGAACGGTTTCAGGGGTTTTACTCCAATCTGTTTGTAGTCCCCAAGAAGGAAGGGGTTCATTCAATTTTGCACCTCAAGGCCCTCAATTGTTTTGTCAAAGTGCAAAACTTCAAAATGGAGTCTATTCGCTCGGTGGTGGCAGCGCTCCATCAGGGGGATTTCATGGCCTCCCTGGACATCATGGAAGCGTACCTGCATGTCCCCATATGTGCAAAGCATCAGAGATTTCAGCGCTTTGCGATCGGAGACGACCACTTTTAATTTGTGGCCCTCCCAATTCGGACTGGCCTCGGCACCAAGGGTCTTCTCCAAGGTGCTCGCTCCGATCCTAGCCCTGCTGAGGCAGCCTGGGATCGCTATCGTGGGCTACCTGGACAACCTTCTCTTGAGAGCTTCCTTAAGCTCAGAATTAGAAGAGGACGTGTCCATCACCTGCCAAACCCTACAGGAATTCGGCTGGCCTCTGAACATACGGAAGTCTATGTTGGTACCGTCTCAGCGGGTGGAATACCTGGGGTTTAATCCTGGATTCCTAGGAGGCGAGAGTCTTTCTCCCAATGGAGAAACTTCAGACACTACAGTCTGCGGTGCAGCGGTTGACAACCCAGAAGTGGTCGTCACTCCGGTTCTGCATGAGGGTTCTGGGTTTGATGGTGGCCTCTTTCGAGGCAGTCCCGTATGCCCAATTCCACATCAGGGTGCTACAGAAGGAGATTCTGTCACGTTGGGACAAGCTTCCTTCGTCACTGGATTACCAGATTCGGGTGAGTCGACTTGTCAAGTCCTCCCTGGTGTGGTGGCTGACGTCTTCCGGTGCTTCAGACCGGGAAGTCCTTTCTGCCGTGCCATTGAACTGTGGTCACGACGGATGCCAGCCTCTCCGGCTGGGGGGGGTTTCTGGGGTACCCAGTCAGCCCAGGGGCGCTGTACTCGGGAGTCGCGCCTTCCAATCAATGTACTGGAGCTCCGTGCAATCAAGTTGTGCCTCACCAAGTGGTTCCGGGGTCTGCAGGACCGTCCAGTCAGAATCCAGTCCGACAACGCCACGGCCGTGGCATACGTCAATTATCAGGTAGGCACAAGGAGCTCGGCTGCAGCGAAGGAGGTCGCTCACATCCTTTAGTGTGCCGAACGATCCGTTCCGGCTCTGTCGGCCGTGTACATTCCGGGGGTACAGAATTGGCAAGCCGACTACCGAAGTCACCAAACACTAGACCAAGGAGAGTGGTCACTTCACCCGGAGGTGTTTCAGAGTCTGTGCCAAAAATGGGGCACTCTAAACGTGGACCTTCTGGCGTCCCGTCTCGATCTGAAGGTGCCACGGTTCGTGGCCAGGTCAAGAGACCCGTGGACGGACGTGTCAGACGCATTGATGGCTCCGTGGGGTCACTATCGCCTAATCTACGCCTTCCGTCCTCTGAAATTTCTTCCTCGCCTGCTGCGCAGAGTAGAAGCCGTAGAGATACCAACGATCCTGATCGCCCCAAATTGGCCGCGCCGTCCCTGGTACGCGGACCTGGTGCGTCTGGTGGCAGATGTCCCTTGGCGTCTACCCCTGAGAGAAGATCTCCTGTCACAAGGACCGGTCTTTCACCCTGCTTTACAGTCGCTGGCTTTAACGGCGTGGCTGTTGAAAGGGAGGTTCTGAGGGACCGTGGTCTATCAGGCCCGGTGATCTCTACCATGCTATGTGCACAGAAGACTACTTCACGTAAGATCTACCATTGTACGTCGAAGGCCTACATCTCTATGTGTGAAGAGATGAAATGGCACCGCCGTACATACGTGCTGTCGCCGATTCTGCTGTTCTTACAGCAGGGAGTGGATCAGGCTCTCGTCTTAAGTACGGTTAAAAGTCAGATCTCGGCTCTAACTATTTACTTTCAGCGACCCTTGGCGGCGCACTCTCTAGTGCGTACGTTTGTACAGGGGGTCCGGCATGTGGCCCCTCCTGTGCGCCCTCCACTGCCTCCATGGGACTTGAATTTGGTCCTCTTGGCGCTTCAAGACAATCCGTTTGAGGACATTCGGAAGATTCCCCTTTTGACCTAGTCTCAGAAGGTGTTTTTTCTAGTAGCAATTACCTCGGTCAGACGGGTGTCTGAACTGGCAGCCTTGTCCTGCAAGGCTCCATACTTAGTCATCCACAAGGATAAGGTGGTGCTGCGCCCGCAGCCGTCTTTTCTTCCAAAGGTTGTGTCGGCTTTTCACATTAATAAAGGACATAGTGTTACCATCCTTATGTCCTCGGCCAAAGAATCAGAAGGAGGCCGCTTTGCATTCCTTGGATGTGGCTCGTGCCCTACGGGTGTACTTGTCTGCTACGGCTCCATTCGGGAGATCGGATTCACTGTTTGTGGCGGTCTCGACGGCCACCATTTCTAGGTGGATCAGTCAGGTCCCTTTTCAAGTTACGGCGCATTCGACCAGGGCGATTGGTGCCTCTTGTGTTTTTCTTTCTTCAAGCTTCTGTTTTACAGGTGTGTAAGGTAGCAACCTGGTCATCTTTCCACACTCTCTCTAAGTTTTACTAGGTGGATGTCCGTGCATCTTCGGATGCCTCCTTTGGCCGCAAGGTTTTACAGGCGGCAGTTTAAGTTCCTCCGTTGAGAAACTCCGGTGTGTTTTCCCCACCCCTCAAAATTTTGACACTGCTTGGGGACGTCCCTAAGGTTAATGCTGCTGTGTCTGTCCATGAACGGAAGAGGAATTAGGATTTTTGTACTCACCGTAAAATCTATTTCTCTGAGTTCATGGACGCACACAGCACCCACCCCTCCTTTTGGTTTGTACTGCTTGTTACGAACTGGAGCTGTTCAGTCAGAGTGGGCGTTATATACCCGGAGAACCATGCCCCCTGGGAGGAGCTGTACTGCAGAAGTGTTTTTTAACACTTGAAGTGCTGTTTTCTGCCTAGTCTCTCCTGGAAGGAAGGTGATCTAACCCTAAGGTCAATGCTGCGGTGTCCGTCCATAAACTCAGAGAAATGGATTTTACGGTGAGTACAAAAATCCTATTTTTTTCTCTATGCTTGTTTATATGCTGAATATTAGTAGAAAACTTTTTTTTTTTTTGCATACACAATTGGATATAGTGTTAATTCTGACTTTGCAAGACCAAGTTGTCAACCAGTTGGTTTACAATCAAACGGAAACCTGTCAGAGACTGATTACTTCTGTGCAAACTACATCTGGAATGACAACACTGAGAACACTTCACTGGAAGAACAAATCCGTCTGTTCGGCTCTGAAAGTGGAACCACTGCTTCACTAACTGAATGCCAAACGTTTGGTGAGTTCCAGAACAGAAAACATTGTGTGTGTGTGTGTGTGTGTGTGTATGTATGTGTGTATGTATGTGTGTATGTATATATGTATATATATGTGTGTGTGTGTATGTGTGTGTGTGTATATATATATATATATATATATATATATCTATATAATATATATATATATATATATATATATATATATATATATATATATATATATAGAGATAGATAGATATAACTGTATCTATCATATATATATATATATATATATATATATATATATATATATATATATATATATATATATATAAAATCTATCACACAAAATGATTATCTATATGGATAGATAATATTATTATCTATCTAAGTGTAGCAATAAGTTGCTAAATTTTGTACCTTCATTAAATGTAACCATATTGCTACACTTAGAGGCGCCTCTCTTCTTTTTTATACTCGGTTGTGACATGACGCTACACTTATATTAAGCATATATTATGCAAAATGTATTAAAACGTTTTGCTTGTCTTGCAAAACGCTCTCAAAGCAAGGTTTTACTGTATATTGATTGGTTTGCACAAAAGTTGTAGCGTCTACAAAATAGGGGATAGATGTATGCCATTTTTAGTATTATTTTTTATCGGGGCTGTGATATTATGGCGGACACTTTTGACACTATTTTGGGACCATTCACATTTATACAGCGAACAATGCTATAAATATGCACTGATTACTGTGTAAATGTGACTGGCAGGGAAGGGGTTAACACTAGGGGGTTATCAAGGGGTTAAATGTGTACCTTAGTAAAAGATTCTAACTGTAGGGGGAGGGGACTTACTGGGGGAGATGACCGATCGGTTTCCCTATGTACCAGGGACACACCATCGGTCTCCTCTCCCTGACAGGACGTGGATCTCTGTGTCTACACACAGAGACAGGCGTATCTAGTGTAAATGGCGCCTATGGCAAGCACTGAAACTGTGCCCCTGTCGAAACATTTGAAACCCATCTTTCAGATAACCTTAACAAAAAAAACCAGCTAACAAAACTAGTGATATTTATCATCCCTTATGATACCTTGGGTAGTGACATATCCTCTTTATGGAGAAATCTGGAGTTTATTAGACCCCCTGATATCTCCTCTGCCCTCCAAGGCCAGGTAAATGCAGAACCAATCACTTAAGGCCTCAGTTTTCACAGAGGAGAAGGAGAATCTGATGTTCCCTCTTCTTTGTGCTCTGCAAATCAATTAAAATGGGAGAGCCTGGGAGAACCGGGGAGGACTGTGGCTAAACGTAGCAGGGATAGCGCTGCAATTGTCCATTAGCAAAGGTGCTGAAAAGGAGATCTTGCTTATGCTTGGGAGGAGGGAGGAAGAGACCCTGGTAAATGCCTTGCTGCCCAGCCACTCAACAGCGCCCTTTTCAAATGGCGCCCATGGCACTTGCCATGGCTGCCATACCCTAGATATGCCACTGCACAGAGATCCACGGTCCTGCTCAGTTACTTGGGCAATTGCGGCCGCCGGGCACGCACAGTGGGTTCCCAGTGACGCGGCGGGTGCACACGCCACCTAGTGGCCCTGGAAGGCGAGGATGTCATATGTCCTCCCAGAACGAGAGGCTCATCGTGATGGCGGGCGGTAGCCTAGTGGTTAAGTAACAAACATATCATACTTCCCTCCACTGTGCAGTTTGTTTTGCACAGAGTGGCCCCCATCATCCTCTTCTGGGGTCCCTCATGGCGCTACTAGCTCCTCTCCGCATTATATAACCCCCTAGGAGAATCGTTCTTAACTCCTGGGCGGTTACTTTGTGGGCACGCTCCCGAGTCCACCATTTGTGTCCAAAGACGCAGAATGCAGGACTCGGCCCCCGGGCACCTGCATCATTGGATTTGTTTGACAGCAGCGAGAGCCAATGGCTGCGCTGCTATCAATCTATTCAATCAAGAGGCCAAAACCCCGGGCAGAGAGGAAGAGCGTGTTTCTGACCGTGGGAATTACAGGACTGAGGTGAGTAAAATGGGGGTGACTGGGGGCCGGTCACTGTCAGAAGTTTTTCCACATTAATGCATAGGATGCACTAAGGTAAAAAAACACAAGGGTTTACAACCCCTTTAAACTTAACTACGTCTTTATAAATTACCCTGGCTGCTCAGTGTGTAGTCCTTAAAGGGGTGTTCCAGCCAAAAAATGTGTTTATTAAAAGTCAGCAGCTACAAAAAGTGTAGCTGCTGGCTTTTAATAAACACTCACTTACCTGCTCCTGCGTTCCAGCGACGCGCCGACCGGGGCTCCGCTCCCCCCCCCCCCCTCCCCGGCCGGCGTCTCCATCCCGACTGTGGGCACCCAGCCGTGACAGCCTTCGGCTTCACGGCCGGGCACCCACTGCGCATGCGCAAGCCGCACTGCGCATGCGGCGCGGCTCGGCGCTGATTGGAGAGGTGATCGCATGGGATCTGTCAGTGTCCCATGTGATCGCCTACAGGGAGGGGCTGGTGTAGGCGATTAAGGCGTAATCGCCTAACCAGCCCCTCGGCGGAAGCAGGAAGTGGGACAGGAAGTCCCACTCCTACTGAAGCCCCCGCTCCCCCCCCAAAAAAAATTACATGCCAAATGTGGCATGTATGGGGGTGAGGAGTGGGAGAAGGGAAAGTTCCAAATTTGGGTGGAACTCCTCTTTAAGAATCAAGAATGGTTGTCTGATAAAAAATAAATATGGTGTATTAAATCTTTTTTTCTCTTCCGTTAATGGACAGACACAGCAGCATATTGACCTTAGGGTTATATATCCTTCCTTTCAGGAGAGACTAGGCAGAAAAAACAGCACTTCAAGTGTTTCCTCAGTACAGCACCTCCCAGGGGATGGGTCCCCCGGGTATATCCTAACTCTCTGGCTCAAGCAGCTCCAGTTTTTTCTTTCTCGTACATCACGGGACACAGAGCGGCATATTCATTACTATATGGGTTATATGGAGTACCTTCAGGTGTGGACACTGGCAATCTCAAACAGGAAGTCCCCTCCCTATATAACCCCCTCCCCTAGAGGGAGTCCCTCAGTTTTTTCGCCAGTGTCTTAGGTGTTGGTCACGGAATAGCTTTGCTCCACATCCTTGGGATTAAGGGCGGGCTAACCGGATCTGTCCAAGGAGCCTCAGTGCCAAAGTGGACAGTACCCGGGCCCCAAACCGTGGGGTTTTGCCTATAATGCTCCTCTTTGGAGGGCTGGACCCTGGGCCCAGGACTTGGAGTTTGTAAAAACCATAAGTTCCTGTTTGCCAGGGTGCTATATAGGTCCAGGACAGTGGGTACCTTCATAGGACCCCAGGGCCTGAAGGTCTACTACGCTACCCACGGAGATGGGAGAAGATTGGATCAGTTTGCTGGACAAACATCCTGCAGCATGGTGCAGGTAAGGGGGAGCCTGCGGGACTTGGTTCGACAGCAGGCTCTCCGGGGTAACCTAAAAGGGCAGCCTAAGTATGCTCTGCATGGGCAACCTTGCTCACTATGTCTAAGAGAGACAGGATGACACCTTTTTCCCCCATCACTAGGTTCCCCTGTCTAAGAATGTGTTGCTAGCTAACCTGCTGCTTTCTTCCTAGGACTAGTAAGGATCCCTAGGGGCCTTTTGGAGTCCTACCTGGCCGGGGGTTTGAATCTGCCGCCTGTTTCTGCAGTCCTGGGTCTCCAGCAGCGCGGCTCCTCCATGTTCCTCCTGTTCCGGCATACGCGCGCGCGCGCGTGCACGCGCACGTCTTATAGACGTTTTTCGCGCCGTTCAGACAGGAGGGCGGGGGGGGGGGGGGCGTGCCTGCGGCGTCATACAGGGGCGCGCCTTGTGCTGTTATAGATCAGCAGGCAATTTCAGTGCTCAGTCTGAGGCTGATTTCAGGAGAGGACGCAGAGCGGCAGAACAGTGACTCCCGGTGGCGGAAGAGGGGTAGTACATGCTGGACTTTGTTCCAATGCCTTTTTTGTTAAGCCAAGAAATCCCCCTTTTTGCATACAGGTTGGAGGCTGGCAAACTAAGTTTGGGGTCACTGTATGTTTCTAAAAAAAGAAAATATATATAATATATATTTAAAAAAAAAAAAAAAAAAAAAAAAAAGAGAAAAACATACGAGATCCCATCAGTTTTTGGGCATTAGTGATCTATTGTCCCCTAAACTCTGGTTTTGTACTCCTGGCCACTACAGTCTGTTGTGTGGGCGGAGTCCCTCGATTTTGTATTATGGCTTCCAAAGGTTCGGGGTCAAAGGGTACAAAAAAGACCAAAAAACAAAGGGGTTCCCCTTCTGATTCTGATGATATGCCGATACTTTCCCCGCAACTTATTAACATAAAGGGTGCCTTGGATGAGCCATTAGGGGGATCTGGTGCGGAGGCTGGCCCAGATCAGCCCAGCCCTGTGTTTATCACAGAGGAGATGCTAGCCGTATCCCTAGGGGGGCTAGAAGAGAGAATAGCAGCATTGATCGCTAGAGCTATTCCTGGTAAGAAACGGGTTAGATCCCCATCACCAAGAGGTGTATCCTCAGATGCTGAGATTCTCTCTCCGGAGGAATTGGAATCACAGGAGGATCAACTAGACCTGAACCAAGAGGGTTCAGGGATTGAGGGATCTGCCTCTGAGGAACCATTTTCAGACTCCCAGACAGAAAGACTGTGGGTACAGTCTTTGACGGACATGGTCCGCTCGGCATTTAGTTTACCATTGCCAGAGCCTCAGGTTCCTCCGGTATCCTCTCTGGGCTCTTTGAAAGCTCCGTTAAGCAACGCAGTGTTTCCGGTCCATCCTCTCTGGGAGGAATTGATCTTTCGGGATTGGGTACGGCTGGACAGGATTTTTCTGCCACCGAAAAGATTTGCGGTCATTTACCCCATGGAGGAAAGATTCTCCAAGAGGTGGAGGCTCCCAATAGTGGATGCAGCCATCTCATGTGTGAATAAATCACTAACTTGCCCGGTGGAAAACATACATATGTTTAAAGATCCGGTTGATAAAAGGTTAGAGACACTTTTAAAAGCATCCTTTGCTACGGCAGGAGCAGTGGTACAGCCAGCTGTGGCTGCAATTGGTGTTTGTCAGGCGTTAAAAGACCAGACAAAAGAAATGTTAAAGGACATGCCTAGCCAACAAGCAGAAGAGTTTTCTGACATTCCCAGAGCTCTGGGTTTTGCTGTAGATGCTATAAAAGATTCCATCCAGCAAGCCTCTCGTTTATCACTATTTTTGGTGCACATGTGAAGGCTCTTATGGTTGAAGAACTGGGCGGCGGAGCCCCCATGCAAAAAGCTTCTGGCAGGGTTTCCCTTCCATGGAGGACGACTCTTCGGAGAGGATCTGGATAAATATATTCAGACTATTTCAAATGGCAAGAGTACCCTTTTACCGGTCAAAAAGACATTCCGGGGTCCTACATTTAAAAGGCAGCTCTTTCCTGTCTCGGGGCCCTCAAATTCCAGGCAGTATCGACGGCCGCCTGCACGATCCAACGTTAACAGTAGATCGCAGGGACAGGCCCCTGGGGGTAAGAGGCCATGGTATCGCAAGCCGACAAAGACAGCCCCTAAGTCTGCCTTATGAAGGGGCGCCCCCACTCTCGCGGGTGGGGGAAAGGCTTCGTTTCTTCTCAGAAGTTTGGGAAGCCAAGATCCCCGACAAATGGGTCCAGGCATCTGTAACCACAGGCTACAGACTGGAGTTTCTAAGGTATCCTCCGCCTCATTTTCAAGAATCAAGGCTACCAAGGGATCCAGCAAGGAAGGCATCATTGCTGGCAGCTTTGGATCACCTGCTCTACCAGGACGTAATAATAGAGGTGCCAGCCCAAGAGCAAGGGCTAGGTTTCTATTCCAATCTCTTTGTCATACCAAAGCCCAACGACGATGTCAGGCCAATCTTGGACCTAAAGAGGTTAAACGGTTACCTAAAGGTTCGTTCCTTCCGGATGGAATCCATCCGGTCAGCAGCCGCCGCGCTTCAGAAAGACGATTTTCTGGCCTCCATAGACATAAAGGATGCTTACCTTCATGTACCAATCTTTCAGTCGCATCAAAGATTTTTACGCTTCGCGGTGGGGCAGCGACACTTCCAATTCAGGGCGCTCCCCTTCGGGCTGGCCACGGCCCCCCGGGTATTCACGAAGATCCTAGCCCCAGTTCTGGCCAATTTAAGGATCCAAGGGGTCACAGTCCTAGCATACTTGGACGACCTTTTAATCATAGATCACTCACGACCGGGTCTGCAAAAGGCAGTAAACCTCACGGTTCGGTACCTCGAAGAATTCGGCTGGGTCCTAAACCGGGGAAAGTCAGCGTTCCAGCCTACAAAGCAGTTGGAATACCTCGGCATGAGGTTAGACACAGAACAGCAAAGAGTGTTCCTGCCCCTGGTAAAGATCGAGGCTATCAAGGGGCTGGTTCAGTTGGTTCTAAACAAGAAAAAACCAACTATTCGCCTGTGTATGCGATTACTAGGCAAGCTAGTGGCCACGTTCGAGGCAGTACCATACGCTCAGATCCACACTCGCGTCCTACAGGCAGCCATTCTAGCAGCCTGGGGCAAGAGGGCACATGCCTTAGAGTCCCCTTTGACGCTATCATCAAGGGTCCGACAAAGCCTGGCCTGGTGGTTGAACCCCCAGAATCTTCTAAAGGGAAAATCCTTCAGCCCTGTTGTCTGGAAGGTAGTTACCGCAGACGCCAGCCTGGCAGGCTGGGGGGCGGTCTTCGAGGGGTCCTCTCGCCAGGGAACTTGGGTGAAAGCAGAGAGGCAGCTCCCCATCAATATCTTGGAGATCAGAGCTGCTCGCCTAGCCCTTCTGGCATGGACCTCCAGATTAAAGGGGTTCCCGGTGAGAATCCAGTCAGACAAGGCCACGGCGGTGGCATACATAAACCACCAAGGGGGAACCAGGAGTCGGGCCGCTCAGAGGGAGGTGAGCTTGATTTTTTCAGTGGGCAGAGGTTCATGTACCCTGCATTTCGGCGATATTCATTCCCGGAGTGGACAACCTGCAGGCAGACTTCTTAAGTCGCCAGAGTCTGTCGCCAGGGGAGTGGTCTCTGCATCCCCAGGTCTTTCAGACAATCTGCCAGAGGTGGGGAATGCCAGACGTAGATATAATGGCATCCAGGTTCAACAAGAAACTAGACAGGTTCGTGTCTCGAACGAGGGATCCTATGGCCTGCGGAACCGATGCGTTGGTTTGCCCTTGGCATCAATTCAAACTTCTATATGCATTCCCTCCGCTACATTTACTCCCTCGCCTGTTGCGCAAGATCAGAGTGGAGCACAAGCCAGTCATTTTAGTAGCTCCGGCTTGGCCCCGGAGGACTTGGTACTCACTAGTCCTGAAGATGGCAGTGGGAGACCCTTGGACTCTTCCTCTACAACCAGACCTACTCTCACAAGGCCCGATCCTCCACCCTACATTACGGCGTCTAAATTTGACGGCCTGGAGGCTGAATCCCTGATTCTCAGGGGTAGTGGTCTGTCTAGGCAGGTAATCCCTACCCTGATTAGGGCTAGAAAGCCGGTCTCCAGGGTGATTTATTACAGGGTGTGGAGGAACTACGTAGGCTGGTGTGAATCCAAAAGATGGAATTCCCGCAAATATACTATTGATAGGGTGTTAAGTTTTCTCCAGCTAGGAGTGGATAAAGGCCTGGCACTAAGCACAATCAAGGGACAGATCTCAGCTCTGTCAGTGTGGTTTCAGAGGCCGCTGGCCACCCACTCGCTGGTAAAGACCTTCTTACAGGGGGTCTTGCGTATTAATCCTCCTGTCAAGTCACCACTTTGTCCATGGGACTTAAATCTTGTTCTGTCATCCCTACAGAAACAACCTCTTGAGCCGTTGGCTAAGGTACCTTGATTTTACTGACTAGAAAGTCGGTATTTCTGATCACCATAGTTTCGGCCAGGAGAGTATCGGAATTGGCAGCCTTATCTTGTAAGGAACCATATCTCATTTTGCATAAGGATAGGGCGGGGTTCCGTCCTCATCCTTCCTTTCTACCAAAGGTTATATCCAGTTTCCACCTGAACCAGGATGTGGTACTTCCATCCTTCTTCCAAAACCCACCTCTAGAAAAGAGGGGTTGCTGCATACGTTGGATATTGTCAGGGCCGTAAGGGCCTATCTTAAAGCTACAGAGAAGGTTCGGAAAACAGATGTGGTGTTCGTTTTACCGGAAGGGCCCAAGATGGGTCAGGCAGCCGCTTGATCCACCATCGCAAGATGGATTAAACAATTAATTGTTCGGGCCTGCGGTTTGAAGAGGTGCCTCCTCCTTTGTCGGTAAAGGCCCATTCTACCAGGGCCAGGGGCACCTCCTGGGCAGCACATCATCAGATCTCTATGGCTCAAATATGCAAGGCAGCAACGTAGTCATCAGTCCACACGTTTACAAAATTTTATCAAGTGGACGTAAGAAGGAATGCGGATACAGCCTTTGGGCAGTCAGTACTACAGGCCGCGATTCAAGCTCCTCAGGATCTGAGGGGGCTCCCTTGATTTGATTTGAGATTTACATTTCTCGTTTAAGTTGGATTTACTAGTATCTGAGTATACCTCTAAAATTAAATCCTTCTTTGGAAGATGTCTCCCTCCCCTCATTAAAGCATTGCTTTCGGACATCCCATATAGTAATGAAT
Organism: Rana kukunoris; assembly: GCA_029574335.1. Classification (NCBI taxonomy): domain Eukaryota; kingdom Metazoa; phylum Chordata; class Amphibia; order Anura; family Ranidae; genus Rana; species Rana kukunoris. Next base: position 672,374,118 of record CM056049.1, on the reverse strand, counting down.
ATGCCGCTCTGTGTCCCGTGATGTACGAGAAAGAAAAAGGGATTTTTAAATACAGCTTACCTGTAAAATCCTTTTCTTGGAGTACATCACGGGACACAGAGCTCCCACCCCTCTTTTGGGTGACCATTTTGGGAGGCATACTGCTTGCTACAAAACTGAGGGACTCCCTCTAGGGGAGGGGGTTATATAGGGAGGGGACTTCCTGTTTGAGATTGCCAGTGTCCACACCTGAAGGTACTCCATATAACCCATATAGTAATGAATATGCCGCTCTGTGTCCCGTGATGTACTCCAAGAAAAGGATTTTACAGGTAAGCTGTATTTAAAAATCCCTTTTTTCTGCGTAGCATTGGGAGAAGACATGGCCTTTCTGGAGTCCATGTGCTCTGGAGTCTTTTTGCGATTTTTTTTTTCGCTTTTCTTTGATTTTTTTCCTGCATTTTTGGATCCTGGGATCTACAATCAACTGCCGACTGGGTGACCGGCTGGATCCTCGATCCTTCTAGTCCCCCCATGTTCGGCCATCGAGCGCGTGCCGGCCTTTCGCTACGCGCTGGGCCATCCACGACATGCCCCGTTGCTCCAGGGGTGGCCGGTGAACTACATGTTCCAGGGCACACATATGATCGGTCTCTATGGCCTTGTCACAGTGTGCCGGGCCGACAGCCATGCTGTATCTGCTGCGGACGTTGGGTCTGTCTGGAATGCCTCCAGCCGGTGATCGCAGGACGGGTAAGTAGTGTCCCCTTGCCCTGGCAGGGTGGTGCGGCTGGTGCATTCCTGGGGAGGTTGAATGAGGGTCCGCCCCGCTTTCCTCTCTCCCTTCCTCTCCCTCCTTCCCCATTCTGGGTGGCGGCTGTAAGGGGGGGTCCGCATGGGGCTCTGTTACTACCAGGGGCTGTGCTGCTGTGAGGTGCTATTTTTTTTATTGTACTGAGGTTGATGTGTGTGCTGGGCTATGTTCTGCTGTGTGTTACAGGTTTTTAAACACGTGTATTGGCGCCATTTTGCAGGAGTCGCGGTTTTTATATATTGGCGGCCATTTTCTTGTGGCCCGCATGCTTTTTTCTGCATTTCGGCGGCCATCTTGGGAAAGTCTTGGCCTCTAGTGCCTGGAATAATGGCGCAAAAGCCTGCAAATTGCTTCCTGAGGGATGGCGCAGCACGAACAGCACTCTCAGCGCTTCAGCTAGCACTACAGCCTGGTCAGATGGTGAGTCCCCTGAGGGTCCCCTGCTCTCTGTTTTGCGACCGGGAGGGTGGCCTGTGGGTCTCTGCCTTGCACTACTAGGGCGGCATAGCGGTGGGTCAGCATGGAGTCTGAACCAGAGGCTTCTACCCCAACCAAGCCCGAGTTAACCCTTAGTGCCCCTGCCCCCTCTGTAGAGGCTATGACGGCAGTCCTTGAGGCATTTATCGCCAGGATTGAAGGGACAAGTGGCCAGAAGGGGGGTAAAAAGCGCCCCCTCCCTGCGCCTGCTTCTAGGGATGGCTCTGACACGGAACCAGGCCCTGCTACTGCGTCTGGCTCTGGTTCTGTCATGTCGGATGATGCAGGCTTAGCCCACACGGACAGTGAGGATGACTCTGCTTCAGGGTCAGCGCATGATAAGGCGTTTGTTGGAGCTCTTATCACTGCGGTGCAGGATACTCAAAAACTTGAGGATTTGGCGGAGGCATCGGATATGCCGGTCCCTTTTGGGTTCCCCGCAAGCCACCCCGCACTGCGAAAGTGTTTCCTTGTGTTCCATATCTGGACAAGCTGTTGTACAAGGAATGGGATAAGCCTCAGAAAGTTTTTGCTGCTCCAAAATACTTTGCGGTCCGTTACCCCTTTGAGGAGGACTTTTTAAAAAAGTGGGTTTCTCCTCCGTCAGTGGACCCCCTGTGTCCAGACTGAACAAGGCCACCACGTTGTCTGTGGAAGGGGCTCCTGCCTTTAAGGATCCCGCAGATAGGAGAGCTGAGGCTGTGGCCCACTCTATGTTCACAGAGGCGATTCAGTTCGCATGTGCCGCGCTATATAAGTTTTTCATTCATTCATTCATTTATTCAGTAGTGGGGTCGGTGGTGAGACCGATTTTTGTTCGGGGCTCTGGTGTTGCAGACACTTACCGAACGGGCAAAGGCCTTGCTGCAGGAGCTGGAGGCGCAGAAATCTTCTGAGACCTGTGTGGAACTGGCTGACCAGTTAGTGCAAGGTCTAAAGTTTGTCTGTGAGTCGGCCCAGGATACGCTCCCCTTGCTTTCCAGGGCCTCCGCCTATGCGGTGGTACTACGCTGCCTTGTGTGGCAGGAAGATTTTCAAGGTGCTAAGGCGCCCGCTGCAGGGCAGAAGCGCACCTGGTACCGCAAGCCAAATAAGCCTGCGGACAAACCTGCTTCTGCATGAAGGTCTGCCCCGCCCGTGTCTTAGGTGGGGGGCCGGCTTCGCAAATTTGCGGCTCAGTGGAGGTCTCTTCTTTCCGACCGTTGGGTTTTGCGAAGTAGTTTCCTCGGGGTACAAGATAGTTTCTCTCTTGTCCATCAAACAGGACAGGGGCTGTCCAGGATCTACTGGTCAGGCCAGTGATTGTGCCGTTCCCTCAATGGAACGGGTTCAGGGGTTTTACTCCAATCTGTAGTCCCCAAGAAGGAAGGGGTCCGTCCAATCCTGGACCTCAAGGCCCTCAATTGTTTAGTCAAGGTGCAAAAATTCAAAATGGAGTCGATTTGCTCGGTAGTGGCAGCACTCCATCAGGGGGATTTTATGGCGTCCTTGGACATCATGGACGCATACCTGCATATCCCCATATGCGCAAAGCACTAGAGATTTCTGCACTTTGCGATCGTAGAGGACCACTTTCAATTTGTGGCCCTCCCGTTCGGCCTGGCCTCGGCACCACAGGTCTTCACCAAGGTGCTCGCTCTGATTCTGGCCCTGCTGAGGCAGCGCGGAATCGCTATCGTAGGATACCCGGATGACCTTCTCCTGAGAGCTTCCTCAAGCTCAGAATTAGACACATCCTTTTCTATCACCTGCCAGACCCTCCGAGAATTCGGCTGACTACTGAATGTCCAGAAGTCGGTATTGGTATCGTCTCAGTGGCTGGAATACCTAGGGTTAATCCTGCATTCCTCGGAGGCGAGAGTTTTTCTCCCAACGGAAAAACTTCAGACACTACAATCTGTGGTGCAGCGGTTGGCGACCCAGAAGTGGTCGTCGCTTCGCTTTTGCATGAGGGTTCTGGGTCTGATGGTAGCCTCTTTTGAGGCAGTTCCATATGCCCAATTTTACACCCGAGTGTTACAGAAAGAGATTCTGTCGCGTTGGGACAAGCTCCCTTTGTCTCTGGATTACCAGATTCGGGTGAGTCGACTGGTCAAGTCCTCCCTAGTGTGGTGGTTGACTCGTTGGATGCGTTGGTGGCGCCATGGGGGTCACTATCACCTAATCTACGCCTTCCCTCCTCTGAAGCTTCTTCCTCGCCTGCTGTGCAGAGTGGATGCCGAGGGGATTCCAACGATCCTGATCGCCCCAGATTGGCCGTGCCGCCCCTGGTACGCGGACCTGGTGCATCTGATGGTAGACGTCCCTTGGCATCTACCCCTGAAAGAAGATCTTCTGTCGCAGAGTCCGATCTTTCACCCTGCTTTACAGTCGCTGGCTTTAACGGCATGGCTGTGGAGAGCCAGGTGCTGAAGGACCGTGGCCTGTCGGGCTTGGTGATCTCTACCATGCTACGAGCATGGAAGTCTACTTCACGAAAGATTTACCATCGTACGTGGAAGGCCTACATCTCTATGTGTGAAGAGATGAAATGGCACCCCTGTACATACATGATGTCCCGGATTCTGCTGTTCTTACAGTGTGGAGTGGATCAGGCTCTCGCCTTAAGTACGGTTAAGAGTCAGATTTCGGCTCTAGCTGTTTACTTTCAGCGACCCTTGGCAGCGCGCACTCCCTGGTGCGTACGTTTGTGCAGGGGGTTCGGCATGTGGCCCCTCCTGTGCGTCCTCCACTGCCTCCATGGGACTTAAATTTAGTGCTCTCGGGGGTTCAAGATGCTCCGTTTGAGGACATTCGGGAGATCCCCTTGTTGACTCTGTCCCAGAAGGTTCTCTGAGTTCATGGACGAACACAGCACCCACCCCTCCTTTTTGTTTGTACTGCTTGTTATGAACTGGAGCTGCTTGAGCCAGAGAGTGGGATATACCCGGGGACCCGCCCCCTGGAAGGTGCTGTACTGAGGAAAGTGTTTTTTCTGCCTAGTCTCCCCTGAAAGGAAGGATATATAACCCTAAGGTCAATGCTGCTGTGTCCGTCCATGAACTCAGAGAAATGTATTTTACAGTGAGTACAAAATCCTATTTTTTTGTTATCAGGGCCAGCGGCTCTGATAGGCTGTCCGAGTACAGCCCTGAGGCTGTAGTCGGCTTCCGAAAGCTCATCCTTGGGACGTACCGGCCGTGCGTCCGAGGATGACTGACAGGCGTCTCAGCCAATCAGGTAACCTGATTGGCTGAAGCGTCATCGAGGGCGGGACGAGGGACATCGAGGGACGTAGAAGCCATTAAGGTAAGTGCCGGGGGGTACTGGGCACGGTGTCTACAAGTGGGGGCACGGTGGCGACAAGTGGGGGCACGGTGGCGACAAGTGGGGGCACGGTGGCGACAAGTGGGGGCACGGTGGCGACAATTGGGGGCACGGTGGCGACAATTGGGGGCACGGTGGCGACAATTGGGGGCACAGTGGCGACAATTGGGGGCATAGTGGCTGTGTTTGATGACATAGTGGTGACAATTGGGGGCACGGTGGCTGCGTTTTGATGGCATGGCACGGTGGCTGCGTTTTGATGGCATGGCACGGTGGCTGCGTTTTGATGACACGGCACGGTGGCTGCGTTTTGATGACACAGTGGCTGCGTTTTGATGGCATGGCACAGTGGTGACAATTGATAGGTACAGTGAGGCTGCAATTGTTTTTTTGTTTTTTTTCGTTTGCGCCCCCCCAAAAATTTTGAGCACCAGCCGCCACTGGTTTGCATCCTTTTCAGATAACGCCTAGTGGGAATATTTTGATTGCATTTCAGATTACATTTCTATTTTAGTATTATGAATGCACATTGTTTTCTAGGGGAATAGAATGTAGTGTCTTTTTATATCTTATCAGAATCACCCAGCAACAATTCATTCTCCTTGAAGGATTATGCCACGGAAGAACAAGCATGTTGCAGCAAACAGGCATGTAAAATATTATTTGTACCACGATGAGTTTTGTAATGTCTAAAATATACACATTTACCTCTGTTGAATGGAGTTAGACAAAGTCTTGTTACATTACAGAACATGCGATCCATTATAGTACATTAAAGAAAATATTTTGGTCACAGCATAGATTTACATTTTATAACATCAACATTGTATTGACAATACAAATAAACACAAATACTTATTTTTGACACTCCCAATGTAAGCTTTTGTGAAAAAATCTGTCATGTTGTAAGTTCAGCTTGTCTACTGGCTGTCTCTTTCCACAATTTCCTGGATTCCCAGCATGCTTTGCAGTTTCTCCTGTGCTATTTTTTTTCTCTAAGCACTGCATATCCCATGCACCTTGCTGTCTGCAAGCAGTGATTCTTGTTATGACTCTGCCTCCTGAAACTCCCCCTCTCTGTACCTCTATTGTTCAGAGGGCAGGCTCTGTGAAATTGGTGACACAACAGTGCCTTCTCCCAGGACATAGAAAATAGTTGTCACTGAATTAAAGGAAGTAAATGTGTGAGGATCTTCACAAAGTCATTTTACAAACTGTTTATATTATGGGCGGCTTCACATTGCCCCACTGCACTTTGGCCACAGCACAGGTGCCGCGCAGGGTACCTGCGGTTATGGTGTGGGGTATTATGTCCTACAGTTTTGTTGCATGTTCTCCAAGTGCACAAAAAGATCTACATGCATGACTCTTGCTGCACTTTCCGAAAACTAAACAAAACAGTGGGACATATTAGTCTATGGCAAAGCGCAGCTAACCCACATAAAAACTGCGGGTGCACTGTGCTGTAGCCAATGTGCAGTGGCTCAGTGTGAATAAAAATAAAAAGCAAAAAAATTTACACTCTTGTAAAAGTAGAAATACAATGTAGTAATGATTTTTAAATGTTGACCCTAGATATGCTTTAAAAGACGTCATCATTTTTGGCCCTATTTTTTTGTATTTACATCCTTTTTTTCCCGGCAAATAGAGCTTTCTTTTGGTGGTATTTGATCACCTCTGTGGTTTGAATTTTTTGCACTATAAACAAAAAAAGAGCAACAATTAAAAAAAAAAAATATATATATATTTTACTTTTTGCTATAATAAATATCCCCAAAACATATATAAAAAAACAAATTCCTTCCACAGTTTAAGCCAATACGTATTCTACATCTTTTTGGTAAAAAAAATTGCAATAAGTGTAATATTGATTGGTTTGCACAAAAGTTATAGCGTCTACAAAATAGGGGATAGATTTATGGCATTTTTATTATTATTATATTCTTTTACTGGTAATGGCGGCGATCTGCGTTTTTTTTTTAGGGACTGCGACATCAGGGCAGACACTTTTGACACTATTTTGGGACCATTGTCATTTATACAGTAATCAGAGCTACCAATAGCCACTGATTACTGTATAAATTACACTGGCAGGAAAGGGGTTAAACACTAGGGGGCGATCACAGGGTTAAGTGTGTTCCCTGGATGTGTTATAACTGTAGGGCGGATTGTTTTACTACAACATGACAGAGATCGCTGCTCCCGTTGACAGGGAGTAGTAGATCCCTGTCATGTTGCTAGGCAGAACAGGGAAATGCTAATAAATCAATACTGAACTCTAGGAATCCAGCCACTTTCTAAAATGTGACAGATCACTGTGGGTTAAGCCAAAGAAGATGCATGCCACTTTGTGGACTTATTTTTCCTTTAGGTGAGGACTTCTGTGTTTAATTCACATTTTACATTTTTTTTTACCAAGCACTGGAAATACAGCTATTGCTATACTTTTGGTACTATGATGCTGTTCCTTTTTTATCTCTGTTGCAGCAGCTGCAAAGTTGTATGCAGCCGCTCTGCCCACCCCTCCCCTCCTCCTAGCCAATCACAGAGCAGTTTACAGAGCATGCGCTCTTTTTTCAAGCCAGCAGGCTTGAGAAAGGAGCACATTCTCCGTAAACGCGTCGCCTACTGGCTCCCCCACATCACCCAGAAGCTCTGTCATCCACCTGATTCAGCGTCCATCCAGTATTGACGTCACAGCCCCGGCTCCCCCCGCTCCATAATACAGCCGCATGCAGTGACCCCCGTGGTGTTCCTCTGATGATATATGCCTCAATCTCATCTATGTTTGTGAGTAAGCTTGCTGTTTTTATCTAATGTAATACAACATATTACACTTAGAGTGGCGCCATTGTGCATTCTCTCCAGCTGACTTCAGATACGCTTCCAATCTTCACTAGGCTGCCTTCAAGTGTATTGCATTGACACCCGCTGCAGATCACAAGGGCAGTAAATATGGTGCTGTAAAAACACATGCACTAAACGTGGCATTTCACGCACCGCTTAGTGTGAACCTAGCCTCAAGGATTATTGTATTTGTCCACATGCTTTTGCATTTAGGGAAACAACTTTTTTGTTTTTGTAGGTTTTCAAATTAAAATATTTTAAAGTAACAAAGTTTAGATGGATAATTGCTACATTGGAGTTTGCAATGCAGCCATGTCTGAGTTACTAATAGTTTGGAATGAGTTAAGGAAGACAGGGAGAAGGATAGATAAGCCGGACAGGCGCGCAGTGTAACCACACCCTGTGACGAAAGTCGGAGGATGTGGTTATGCTGCAACCGGAAGTAGCGTAGTTATGTCAAGAGAACGAGTGGAGAGTTCCTAACAGTGATCGTAACCAACATGGAGGAGGTGAGATAGCTGTGGGGACGCTACAGGGCTGCCTGTTTTGCTCAGTGCTTGTAAAAATATTTTAAAATGTGTATGTGAGTACATTTCTTTAATAAATCATTTGTGGAGGCCTTTCTTTCACTCTCTTTTTTTTTTTTTTAAAGTGTATTTTTGTGCGTGAACTCGAGAGAGAGGAGCCGGACTGCAGGAGATGGGAGTAGGCAGACCCTCCCCCCGAGGCATTCGCCATCCTTCTCCATGCCCCTGGTGGCAATGGCGGGTGTGAAGGGGGGCCTCCCACTCACCCCGCCCTACCTGCTCCTCTTGGGAGCCCAACTGGGGCCCAACGGGACCCCAATGGGGCAGAGGGACTCCCCCTATGAGGGAGTGAGGGGGCCTAGCCCACCCAGCCAGCCCCGTAGGTCCTTCGCCTCTCTTTATTTTAAGAGACCGCATGGCCAAAGTGCGTGTGTTTTAAACCAATTTCGTGTGCGTGCAAGTGTGGTGGTTTTTTTGGGGGGGGGGGGGTGGGCGTACTAAGCACAGGCGTACCTTGCATAGCACACCCACCGGGAGCCGGGCTGAGACCACCAAACTCAATTCACATGTAGCCGAGACCGGGATCCGAACCCTTGGCTGCAGAGGTGAATGGCTTGTCAGCGCAGTGCCAATCACGTTGAGCCACCACAGCTCCCTCACTCTCTTTTTTATGCACACATGCGATAAGAGCTTATGATATAAGGAAGATGGAGAGTCAATGTGAAGTCTTGCAAATGGAGTGAGAACTGCTGTTCTAAACCTTATTGCCTACTCATGAGGGGGCAATGTGGTCTGGTGAGCACTATTCTTGAGGGAGAAAGGCAGGCACATTTATCACAGTGGTGGATTGAAGGTACTTCATTGTCCGCAAGATTTCACATGGGTATGTGACACTTAGCCCAGGTTTACACTGGGCTGTGGGAATGAAGCCGTGCGAGTTCAGTTGCACTGATAAGGATGGTGTCATTGCCAGCAAATGCCGCCAATTTGACATGCGATTTGAAAATCGCATGTCAAAACGCACCAGTGTGAACCAGGGCCAATATAGACTTTCACTTGGACAATTTATGAATTTGCCTAATTTTGAATGTTATTTTTGTTTTATACTTTAAATAATTTCTTTGGATGCACTACAGTGGAATATTATTGAGTTTTATGGAGTTCACTATTCATGAATATTTTACATATTATGAACAACGTTTTATAGTTTAATAAACTATGGCTGGTGCAGGAATGTTTTGATTTCTTATTTGATATGTTTTTTTAATTACTGTTCATATCATTACTAGGGAGACTTTTCTATTTCTTGTACTAGTGTCTGTAATGTATGGGAATTTAAAATAGACATAAGAGAGGGTAGGCGCTAGCACCAACAGCAGTGGGGGTACAACTAAAAACAAATGAAATGAAAAAACAAATGAGCTCCTGGGAGCAAATTAAAACTTCAGACTGTTGAGGAAGTCCAAAAGAAGGTTGCAAGCACAGTGCATTTGCTGGCATCGGGTCGCATGGTACAAGACGACCATGTGATCCGGTTGTGGTTCGGTTACAGAATTGCTGCATGCACTTTTTTGGTGCGATGCGGTACGATTTGAGCCCATTCAAAATGAATGGCCTCAAATTGCACCACACTGAATTACATTTGAATTGAACAGGAATGTGGTGTGGTTCCTGTGCAATTCACATGCGGTTCATAGTGTGAACTGAGCCTTAAAAATGGTATGTATTATATACCGTATTCATTGCGCAAATATATTACCTTTGTCAGGTTAAAAAACACCAAGTAAAGGTAGAACTGGGTCTAAATAATGTGCTAAGAAACATCCATGAACAGTGCTATTTTGTTTCTGAATCAATATTGTGGAATATATCATTGTAAAGACTGAGCCCTATAACTCATAAATTTACAATACTATTTGTTTAAATTAAGGTATTTTTTTTTTTTTGCAGCCTGCAGTTACTGAAGTTTCGAGAAAATCTGTAATTGTTTCTTCACATTTGACTCCAAGTGTATTACCCAACGTCAGGTTTGCTCCAACTGACATCCAACCATCCATGAAAGTCTCCTTAATTTCAGAACAAGATAAAGGACATGTTGAGGGTGCTACAAATGCGGGATTAAATACTAATACACATGAAGACACGGAATGTTTGCCAAAGATCAATGATAAGTTAAAAAGTCAGCCAGATATATGCTCCTCAGAACACAAAGTCATGAGGACATTCACAGGGAAGAGGGACACGCCTGTTAAAGGTGAAATTAAGTTCTATAGTGTTGAATCCCTCAGCCAGGAGGAGCAGTTTCAATTACTTGAGGAAACCAAACAAGCTAAAGCCCTGGTATTCACTATGATGTTTCACAATGGATCATCACAGCTTAGTGTCTCTAAGGTCAGTGTTCCTTCCATTTATAATTGAAATGTAGCTTTTATAGTAAACTACATCAGCTTTGATATAGCTCAACCAAAAATTGTTTTTCTACTTTTATGCCCTGTACACACGAACGGTTCGTCCGATGAAAATGGTCCGATGGATCGTGTGTGGGCCCCATCGTTTTTTTTCCCATCGGTTAAAAAAAATAGAGCCTGTTTTAAAATTTTCTGAATGTTAAAAAAACGATCGTCTGTGGGGAAATCCATCGGTCAAATATCCACGCCTGCTCAGAATCAAGCCGACGCATGCTCGGAAGCATTGAACTTAATTTTTCTCTGCACGTCGTTGTGTTTTACATCACTGCGTTGGACACGATCGGATTTTTAACTGATGGTGTGTAAGCAAGACTGATGAAAGTCAGCTTCATCGGATATCTGATGAAAAAATTCATCGGATGAACCGATCGTGTGTACAGGGCATTAGATGGAGTAGAGCAGGATCAGAACCTCTGTTAGGATGTTGTCCCCTGTCTGTGTCCCCCCTCTGAGAAATGCCACCTTCCTTACTTCCTGTGCTAGAAATCTTTTTTTTATTTGGTATCTTTTTGGTGTTTTTTTTTTCATCCCTCTCTGCTGCCTCTATACTATGGCTCCTTTTTTTGCTGTAAAATGTTTTAATTATCTGACCCTTTTCCGCTTCTAATGATGCAAGCTGAAATCACTCCCTCAGTTTAATGTCTCTGCCCAGGTAATTGTTAGGCCTGTTTCATACTGACGGACCAGATCAGATCATCTATGGAGCGGCGGATGTCAGTGGACATGTGTCTGCTGACATCCTCCAGCATCCGATCCTACTATCCGGTCCACTAAAAACAGACGTATGGAGATCCCCCATCCATTGGATCAGATGACAGTTAGATAGAAATGGACTGGCGGTCCTTTCCATCCGACCGCCCCATGGAGAAGAATGGGCTGTGTCTGTGTCTGTTACGCTATGCAGACCTGTCATCTGCCTGCTCAGCGGGGATCAGCGGACAGATCTCTCACTGAGTAGGTGAATCCTGTTGGCAGAGTCTGCTTCGTCTGCAAGGGGCCTTAGGCTACGTTTCTACTAGTGCGACTTGGGACTGCAAAAATCACATGACAAGTCGTACCCCATGATTTCCAATGAGTACCATTCATATCTGTGCAACTTTGCTCTGACTTTGATGCAACTTGTGGTCCAAGGACCTCAAGAATATACAGGCATTGCTTCCAGTCTTAATCAAAATTGCAGCAAAAATTGCGCAACTTTCAGTTCACAATAGTGGAAAGCTAGCCTTACAGGGAGGTACCATTTCCCTCATTATACGTCTAACAAGGTGAATTCCACACAGACACACAGGGGAAGATTTACTTAAACTGGAGCACTCAGAATTTGGTGCAAGCTGTGCATGCCAGCCAATCAGCTTCTAACTTCAGCTTGTTCATTTAAGCTTTGACTCTGAGCCTAGGTTCCCATTGATGCCATTTGGCATGCGATTGACATGTCAAATCGCATGCCAAATCGGCGGCAATTGACGGCAACGGCACCGTCATTTGAGGTGCCGCACTGATTCCCAGAAGTAGTTTCCGTACTACTTTGGCGACTTCGGGGTGCGATTTGTATAGAGATCTGTGCAGGAACAGCTGTCGGATGTCTCTGATATCGCCCTTAAAGTCGGACTGACATGCGGGAATGAAATTGTGCAAATTCAGCTGATCCTGCTGTCAGTGTGAAACAGGGCTGAAACCTGAAAGCTGATTGGTTTCTATGCAGAGCTGCAGTAGAGTTTGCACTCTGCAGTTTTAGTACAATGCGTTTTCAATCTCTCGTATGGAGAACACACTCTGTCACACAGACATACATTACACACTTTAACCTAAAACACGCACACACAGTACAGAGCACAATCACAAAAAGTACACATTCACATGTAATAAACATGCGTGTTGCAGAAATACCTTTTATTGTCTCTTGAGGAACACGGGAAGTCTTGACCTTTTGGGTTGTATTGCCACCTTCAGGAAGCCAGCACAGGGTACTACCAGCATGCCTCAGTTTTTTTTTTTGCTATGAGAATGTATATTTTTTTCATCCCTGCTGTTTTAAAGACTTATTTCTGATTCTTCTAGCATGCTTCTTTTTTTCGTTCTTCAAACAAGACTTTTCATACTGAGTCGATGTTGTGAACCCCAATATTTGTGGCTTTCGAACATGGTTAGAACATTGCAGGGTGAGCCTGAAAATGACCCCATGCACTGGGTCTTGTAGAGGAGATTTTGACATTTGTTCTGGTTAGTTCTGGTTAGAGATGTATTATGGCCTAGGCCGACACTTTGCGGGGGGGGTGGCGAAAAAGCCCCCCCCCCCACGTGCGAACCCCCTGTCCTCGTCCCACCCTTTCCCCCTGTCCTCGTCCCACCCTTTCCCCCTGTCCTCGTCCCACCCTGTCCCCCTGTCCTCGTCCCAACCTGTCTCCTGTCCTCGTCCCACCATGTCCTCGCCCCACCCTGTCCCCCTGTCCTCATCCCACCCTGTCCTCATCCCACCCTGTAGTCATCCCACCGTGTCCCCATCCCACCGTGTCCCCCTGTCCCCATCCCACCGTGTCCCCCTGTCCCCATCCCACCGTGTCCCCCTGTCCCCATCCCACCGTGTCCCCCTGTCCCCATCCCACCGTGTCCCCCTGTCCCCATCCCACCGTGTCCCCCTGTCCCCATCCCACCGTGTCCCCCTGTCCCCATCCCACCGTGTCCCCCTGTCCCCATCCCACCGTGTCCCCCTGTCCTCATCCCACCTCGTCCCCCTGTCCTCATCCCACCTCGTCCCCCTGTCCTCATCCCACCTCGTCCCCCTGTCCTCATCCCACCTCGTCCCCCTGTCCTCATCCCACCTCGTCCCCCTGTCCTCATCCCACCTCGTCCCCCTGTCCTCATCCCACCTCGTCCCCCTGTCCTCATCCCACCTCGTCCCCCTGTCCTCATCCCACCTCGTCCCCCTGTCCTCATCCCACCTCGTCCCCCCTGTCCTCATCCCCCTCGTCCCCCTGTCCTCATCCCACCTCGTCCCCCTGTCCTCATCCCACCTCGTCCCCCTGTCCTCATCCCACCTCGTCCCCCTGTCCTCATCCCACCTCGTCCCCCTGTCCTCATCCCACCTCGTCCCCCTGTCCTCATCCCACCTCGTCCCCCTGTCCTCATCCCACCTCGTCCCCCTGTCCTCATCCCACCTCGTCCCCCTGTCCTCATCCCACCTCGTCCCCCTGTCCTCATCCCACCTCGTCCCCCTGTCCTCATCCCACCTCCACTCGTCCCCCTGTCCTCATGTCATGAAAATGACAGGGCGGGTCTTAAAAGGGAAGGGGTGCGTCATATATAAAGTAGGGGTGCACAAGTTTCACCAGGCCTAGGGAAGCACAAAACCTAAATACACCCCTGCCAGGTCCAGAGCTGTTGGTATTTCCTCTGTGCTTGCTCTTTGTCTGAAGAGTTGCTTAACCTCTGGAAGGTTTTACCACCTTCATGACCAGGGAATTTTTTGCTATTCAGTCCTGTGCTACTTTAACTAGCAGTTGAGCATTCATGCAACACCATATGCAAATAAAATGTATATCATTTTTTCTCACACAAATGGCTTTCTTTTGGTTATATTTGATCACCACTGGGCACTTAAACACCCTTAATAACCAGACCAATTTTTAGCTTTCGGTGCTCTCACAGTTTGAATGACAATAACTCAGTCATACATCACTGTAACCAAATGACATTTTTGTCCTTTTTTTCCCCACACATAGAGCTTTCTTTTGGTGGTATTTGATCACCTCTGCGTTTTTTTTTTGTTTTTTTGCTATAAATGAAAAAAAAACAAAAAATTTGTAAAAAATAATTTTTCTTCATAAATTTGGTCTAAAATGTATACTGCTACATATCTTTGGTAAAAAAAAAAAAAAAAAAAAATGTTGGATATTATTTAGTCTGGGTGAAACTTCTGGGGTCTACAAGCTATGGTACCAATTACTGAAAATTGATCAATTTCATCACACCTGATGTATTGACAGCATCTCTCATTTCTTGAGACCCTAACATGCCAGAAAAGTACAAATACCCCCCAAATGACCCCTTTTTGGAAAGAAGACATTCCAAGGTATTTAGAAAGAGGCCTGGTGAGTTTTTTTTAAAGTTGTCATTTTTTCCCACAATTCTTTGCAAAATCAAGATTTTTTTTTTTTCATCAAACTTTTATATTAGCAGGTTATTTCTCACACACAGCATATGCATACCACAAATTACACCCCAAAACACATTCTGCTATGTCTCCCGAGTATGGCGATATCACATGTGTGAGACTTTTACACAGTGTGGCCACATACAGAGGCCCAACATGCAGGGAGCATCCAAGCCAATTCTGACATTTCTCTCCTACATGGAAAAATCATCATTTATTTGCTAGAAAATTACATGGAATGAATGAATGAAAACTTATATAGCGCAGCACATGCGAACTAAATCGCCATGGAACCCCAAAACATTATATATGCTTTATAGCAAAGACCCTAGAGAATACAATGGCGGTCGTTGCAACTTTTCATCGCGCATGGTATTTGCACAGCAATTTTTCTTTCTTTTTTTTTTTTTGGCAGTTGACGTTTTATGATCAGTCTTAAGAAAGCTGTTGTGCTTGATCGGGTTCCATCCTTATAGCTTCTTCATATCCAAGAGGCTGCAAAGAGTCTTCCCTCACCAGATCATTTTCACAATTTCCCAGCCTTCTTTTGAGACTTGCCCTCTCTGTCTGACAAACCTCCACCATATTGCTGCATTACTGGAGGTTTCAGAGAAGTCAAATCCATAAACATGCTGGGGATGTCACTTCCAAAATAGATCTTATTGTTTGCAGCAATGGCTTGATACTTTATGAGCTCCAGATACTGGGGTGTCAGTTTCAACCTGTTAGCGTCTGTAAACTTCTCCGCAGTGTAAAATTCAGCATCTGCTCTGGCTTTTTCCCTGGCAAGGTAAGCTGAATCTTCAATCTCAGAAATGCGTTTCTCGGTTTCTTTCTCCATTACTTTTTGTTGATCGTGAATTTTTGCCACTTGTGCAACTTTTTCTGCCTCTATAACAGCTTTTTTCCTTTCTGTCTCTGCTTCCTTCTCAACCACTTTCTGCCTCTGTGCAGCAATGAATAGCTTGGTTTTCTCCCCTTCCATTAGTTCGAAGTTTCTGCGAATAGCTTCTGGAATCTTTGGCTTAGTTACACGTACGCCCTGTATTGTAACGCTATAAATATTTTTACTGATTACATGTTTTTAGTTACAGAGAAGGTCTAGGGCCAAAATTATTGCTCTCGCTCTAATGTTCGCAGAGATACCTCACATGTGTTCTTTGAACACCGTTTTCATATGTGGGCGGGACTTGCGTATGCGTTTGCTTCTGCATGCAAGCTCACGGGGACAGGGGTGCTGTATGCCCAGAGTATTGCCCAGAGTATTGCCCAGCATTGCATTGCAGCAGGGATGGATGGATGGATCTGTGACTACATTTGTCACAGATCCAGCCCACAGCACTGCCGCTGCCATCCGCTCCCTCCCCTCTCCTCTCACACTGTACCGATCGGTACAGAGAGGAGAGGGAGGAACCGGCGTCATCAAGGTTTGTTTACAAGTGATCGCGCCGTCATTGGACGGCGCGATCATGTAGTAAACCGTCGCTATCAGCGCCGATTTACCGTGATCCGTGATGCGCCGGGTCCTCTGGACCCGGCGGTCACGGATGCACCCGTGTGCGCGCCTCAGGGTTCGCTCGGGAGCGCGATTCTAGGAAGCCGTTAATTAACGGCCACTTAGAGTTAAGCAACCGCCCTGTAGACGTACTTTGTCTATAGGGCGGTTGCAAAGTGGTTAATTTAGTCTAAATGTATTCTGCTACATGTGTGTCTTTGTTAAAAATCCCCAGTAAAAGGCCAGTTCACCCACTTGCAGTCCATTGTTGTTTTTTTTTTTTCTGCATCAAAAATGCATAGAAAGTAGGTTATATGGTTTTCAATGGCATAGTTAACACCAGTGCTTGCCGTTACAGTTCCAGAAAAAAAGTAGAACATGCTGCACATCACAAACGCACTGAAACGCACCCAAAGGCACCAAAAACGCACTGAACACACGTTCTTATTTAAAGTAAAAAAAAAAAGGGGGGTAAAATGCATTGGACTGCATCAAAAACGCACTGCAACGCATTAAAAACTTGTCCAAAATTTGTACTAATCCGTCGGACATGTCCGCTGGTTAGTACTCATAACCAGTGGACCGAAATCCCCCGCATGCGTCAAATTGATTCGACGCATGCATGGAAGCATTTTACTTCCTGGTTTGAGGACGTTGCAGCGTCACCGTCACCGCGTTGTCTGTCCGTGGGGATTTTGGTCTGATCGTGTGTACAGGCATCAGAACAAAATATCCCAGGAGACATGTCCGATGAATGCGGTCAGCAAATAAGGGGTAACTGTGTGTCTAACAATATGTAATGTGTGTAAGGTATGCTGTTTTTACTTACTGATCTGGCTATTCATGGCTATTTCCCTACTTTTTAGGGAAAAAGAACACAGCTATTCAAAAGGTTTCAGCCGCATATAATTGGCTGATCTCTGCTGGTAAACTTGTGCTGTGTCCAATCAGAGCACAGGTCGGGAAGGGAAACGCGCAAGTGTGCCTCAAACCTGGAAGCAAGCATGTTATCAAGCCTGCACCTGCCGTATACAGTATTTACTGTGAGTGGTTGGCAGGAGGTTAATGAATAGGCCATTTTGGCTGGGCAATGGAGACTCCAGTCCCCGCCCAAATGGCCTAAAGTAGTGTTTCTCAACTCCAGTTCTCAAGGCACCCCAAAAGTTCATGTTTTCAGAATTTCATAATTTTGCACAGGTGATTTGATCAGTTCCACTGCCTTAGTAATTACCACAGCCGTTTCATCTGAGGGAAATAATGAAAACATGACCTGCTGGCGCACCTTGAGAACTGGAGTTGAGAGACACTGGCCTAAAGAGCACCCCTCCAATAGTTGCTTTGTTTTGAATAAAAAATATATATGCATTTCATCTGTGTCCTTCTTAGGGATGAGCCGAACACCCCTGGGTTCGGTTCGCACCAGAACCTGCGAACAGACCAAAAGTTTGTGTGAACTTTAGAACCATGTTAAAGTCTATGGGACTCGAATGTTTGAAATCTAAAGTACTAATTTTAAAGGCTAATATGCAAGTTATTGTCCTAAAAAGTGTTTGAGGATCCGGGTCCTGCCCCAGGGGAGTGTTTGGGGACCTGGGTCCTTTTAAAAAAACGGCATTGATACATGTCCCCTGGGGCAGGACCCGGGTCCCCAAACACTTTTTAGGACAATAACTTGCATAATAGCCTTTAAAATTATTACTTTAGATTTCAAACGTTCGAGTCCCATAGACTTTAAACAGGGTTCTAAAGTTCACACGAACTTGCCGCGAACACCCCAAATAGTTCGCTGTTCGGCGAACAGGCAATGTTCGAGTCGAACTCGAAGCTCATCTCTAGTCCTTCTTTGTTGGATCATTGGTTGTTTTTCACCAATACTGCTGCACTTTCTGGAACGTGTGTTGTTTATAGTATTGAGCTTTGTTTGCTTAATCATGCCAACTGTTTTTTTTACTTGTAATATGCTGCTTTTATATTTCTAATAAAGCAATCCTGTTTGGTAAATAAATAAATAATAAAAATAAATATACCGTATTTATTGGCGTATACCGCACGCCGGCGTATAATGAGCAACCCCAGGTTTAGAAGGGAAGTTTAAGGAAAAAACGTACATTTTGGATGCTCCGCATTGTCGGTGTCTGTCTGCTGTTTTGCCTGGCGTCCATCGGCGGCCTTATCTGGCGTCCATCTGTGGCCTAGCGCGAGGTCCGTCCGGCGTCCATCTGCGGCCTTGCGCGGGGTACGTCCAGCCTTGTCGGTGTCCGTCTTGCCCGGCGTCCATCGGCGGCCTTGTCCGGCGTCCGTCTGCCGGGGTTGCAGCGGCGTGTGTTTGAGTTTGGCGCCTCGGTCGAGCTGTGCAGTGCCGGATTTCTTGCGTTGGGCTCCTCTCGCGAGCAGTACACTCGGCTCAGCTCGGTCTTTGTCGGCGGTGCTCAGAGACAGCGGGGATCGGCGTATAACACGCACCCCTGATTTTCCCCTGATTTTAAGGGAAAAAAGTGCGCGTTATACGCCAATAAATACGATATATATCTATATAGGTATAGATATAGATATATATCTATATATCTATATATAGATATATATCTATATCTATACCTATATAGATATATAGATATATATATAAAATGAATATACATCAAATTTTACTGCAATATGTTTACCATTACTCCTAGGATCCAACTGCATTATTGAGTGGGATTTTTATGTTACTCAAAAAGGGAAATGAGCTTAAATCTACAAATCCAAAAGATGCTGCAAGCTGTGACAGAGCAGATACCTGCATATATCTGACTGTAGGAGACAAGGCTTCATGGAGAACAGATCAATCTCAAAATGATTTCATAAGGTAAAATATGTATTATGATGCAAAGATTTTTAATAGATGTTGCTTTGGTTGTGTCAAGTACACACACATTATTGTGATTTCACATGTGTTCAAATTGTGTAATAATGGATGCAACAGTTATTACTATTCAAACCTCTCTACTATTACTGATAAGTGACAAAAACAGAAGAAAATATAGTGCAAAAGCTTTCCCATTAAATAAGAAAATAAACACAAGCAAGTCTTATGTCAGCTGTAAACCTTCAAATCGACTGTCCATTGTGTTCAGAGATGCTGGTAAATATTGGAAGACAGTGCCGTATCCTTAGTGAGTCGTGTGTAAGTATATTCCAAATTCTAATAAGATAAACAAAACCTTAGAACAATCCACACATATGGGATCACTCACTGGAATCAAAACCAATCTCGGGGATAGAGTGTTAAAAGTGTTTTTACCCCAAAACTTCATGTAGCACTACCCCTGAAGGAGCTGCTGGTTTTATTTGGGTATGCCATTACCTTACTGTTCACCATGTTTGTCCTACGAGTCCTTCTTGAAGAGTTACAAATGTCCACACCAACACTTGGTTTCCTTTGCTTCAAACGTTTTATTAACAAGTTCCTTTAAAGGGACAGAGGGTTAGGAAAGATTCAGGTACCTTGCTTTGCGGATTGCGGGTTTAATCCTGGATCCAGAGGGCAACTGTCCTACACTGGATTCCGTGACCACAGGATAGGCCTCTCTCACTGGCCTAGCAGCCGGTGCAAAGCTCGCTCAACAGTCTCTGCCACAGACTTGATGAATACTGTTGAGTCGTTACACGGTCCTCTGCCACAGGATCATGAAACCACACAAACACTTTGCAACGTTCCAAGACAGATTACACAGCTCACGGTGCTAGGATCTTTCTTTTCATCCCTGAACCAGTAGGTCCCCAGAAACTTCTGGGCCTACTTTCAGAAGTGGTGCCTCGGGCCAGCAGGCCCTGAGACCAAAAGGTTGCCAACACATTCCCTGAGGCCAGGAGGGCCACCAGGTCAAGATCGGAAGACCCCGCCAGAACCGCGTCTGCCCCTTAAGTACCCCTCCCCAGAATGCACAGCGGCAGGGACCACTCCACTGAGCTGTTTCTGGGCAAGAGGCACCCAATACATCCAGGCCCATTGCAATTCCAACCTTAACACCTGGTGAAAGCGATACCCACAGTCAGGTGGAAGATGCGCAACACAGCCGAGCTGGAACAGAGACCCACAATATGTGCTAAACTACAGCTGAGATAACTAAATTTACAAATGGTGCCTACTCAACAGGAGCAGGGCACTACATTCATATTCCTGATATATGCCTGCTGTACCATGTACTTGTATGAGTGTCCTGTTCTTTTTGTAATGCTTATTTTATGGGAAATCTCTGGTGTTCCTCCCAGTCCCTCTGCTTTCCAATTAAAAAACCGACCATACCAAGCAGGAGAATACACCGTGGTCAGTTCTTTAGCTATGCTGGGAACTCGGCCTGCTCTCCTCCAATGATCAGACTTATCCTGACAGGCCCCCCACTGCACAGCCATTCACTGGGAAAATCAGTGTGCTTCTACTTCTCCTCCCACCCAGCTGGTATGCAGAACAGAAGGAAAGGTGATCACTTATTAAAAAAAAGGGGCAAAAAAGGTATTTATATTGTTTTTTTTTATACCTATACAAAAATGTTTTGCTTTTCATTCCTATTTTAACCTGAATGGGCTGTTTTACAAGGTGATTGTTTACAATCAGGGATGAGCCGAACACCCCCCTGTTCGGTTCGCACCAGAACTTGCGAACACACCAAATGTTCGTGTGAACTTTAGAACCCCGTTAAAGTTTATGGGGCTCGAACATTTGAAATCTAAAGTGCTATTTTTAAAGGCTAATATGCGAGTTTTGTCCTAAAAAGTGTTTAACTGCTTGCCGACCTGCCTCCGTCATTTTACTGCGGCAGGTCGGCTCTCCTGGGCGAGAGCTCGTAGCTCTACGTCGGCTTTCTAAAGGCCACTAGGGGGCGCGCGCGATCGCTCGGTACAGAGCGAGGAACGGGAGCTATGTGTGTAAACACAAAGCTCCCGGTCCTGTCAGCAGGGAAAACGCTGATCTCCTGTTCATACAATGTATGAACGGAAGATCAGTGATTTCCCCTAGTGAGTCCACCCCCCCATACAGTTAGAACACACCCAGGAACACACTTAACCCCTTCCCCGCCCCCTAGTGTTAACCCCTTCACTGCCAATGGCATTTTTTTAGTAATCCAATGCATTTTTATAGCACTGATCGCTATAAAAATGCCAATGGTCCCAAAAATATGTCAAAAGTGTCCGAAGTGTCCGCCATAATATTGCAGTACCGAAAAAAAAAAGCTGATCGCCGTCATTACTAGTAAAAAAAAAAAAAAAAATAATAAAAAAATGCCATAAAACTACCCCCTATTTTGTAAACGCTATAACTTTTGCGCAAACGAATCAATAAATGCTAATTTCGATTTTTTTTTTTACGAACAATAGATAGAAGAATACGTATCGGCCTAAACTGAGGAAAAAATACGTTTTCTTAGATATTTTTGGGGGATATTTATTATAGCAAAATGTAAAAAATATTGCATTTTTTTCAAAATGTACGCTATATTTTTGTTTATAGCGCAAAAAATAAAAACCGCAGAGATAATCATATACCACCAAAAGAAAGCTCTATTTGTGGGAAAAAAAGGACGCCAATTTTGTTTGGGAGCCACGTCGCACGACCGCGCAATTGTCAGTTAAAGCAACGCAGTGGCGAATCACAAAAAGTGCTCTGGTCATTGGGCACACCAGACCCTTATCCGAGCACATTAACCTGGCCGGCCACAGAAAAGAGGGGGGGACAGAGTGCGCCCCCCCTCTCCTGAACCGCACCAGGCCACATGCCCTCAACATGGGGAGGATGTCCCCATGTTGATGGGGACAAGGGCCTCATCCCCACAACCCTTGCCCGGTGGTTGTGGGGATCTTATCAGAATCTGGAAGACCCCTTTAACAAAGGGGACCCCCAGATCCTGCCCCCCCCTATGTGAACTGGTAATGGGGTACACTGTACCCCTACCATTTCAGGAAGGAAGTGTAAATAGTTAAAAAAAAAAACACAGGTTAACGTGCTCGGATAAGGGTTTGGTGTGGATTTTTGGGGGAACTCTACGCCATTTTTTTTTAATTTGGGGTGGAGTTCCCCTTAAAATCTACACCAGACCTGAAGGGCCTGGCATGGATATTTGGGGGAAACCCCACGTCATTTTTATTTTTAAATTGACGGCGGGGTTCCCCTTAATATCCATATCAGACCTGAAGGGCCTGTTCATGGAATCTGGGGGGACCCCCACGCTTTTTTTTTTTTCTAATGAATGAATCATCTCTGAATTGCCAGAGCCGACAATTCATTATAGCCGCAAAGCCGGTTTTAACCCCTTAAGGACCGCATGTACATTTACGTCAGCAGAATGGCACAGGCAGGCACATCAACGTATATATACACGTGCCTGCCTTGACATGGGTCGGGGGTCCTATCGGGACCTTCCCCGGTACAGTGCGGCGGTCCCCGTGGCTGTCCGAGCGATCCGGGATGAGGGGGGAGGCTATTCGTTTTTGTCCGCCCCCTCCGGATCACTCCCAGCCAATCCGTGCGCTCCCCGTGTGTCACTTCCTCCTCCTCCTGTGTAAACACAGGAAGAGGGAAGTGATGTGATCTCTGCTCTCGGCGTTTTTTTCAACCACCGCTGAGGAGAGATCACATCACACAGTAAGTCTGCACAACACTACACTGACACCAGGACACACAGGCAGACTTAACCCCTTGCGATCACCCCCCCCCTCCCCCCTGTCACAGTGTCACTGAATGCAGTAATCATATATGTATGATTACTGTATTTAGTGTCAATGTGACAGGCAGTTAGTGTTAGGTTCAGGGTAGCCCCTGTACCCCCCCTAATAAAGGTTTAACGCCCGCAACCCACGGCTGGGTACTAAAATCAACGTATATATACGTTTATGTGCCCAGCCGTGCCATTCTGCCGACGTAAATGTGCAGTAGGCGGTCCTTAAGTGTTTTTTTTTTAACCACTTAAGAGGACCGCCTACTGCACATTTACGTCGGCAGAATGGCACGGCTGGGCACATAAACGTATATATACGTTGATTTTAGTACCCAGCTGTGGGTCGCGGGCGCGCGCGCCCGTGACCCGGTCCGAAGATCCGGGACCGCGGGATTCGCGGACCCGATCGCCGCTGCAGTGCGGCGATCCGTCCCTGGAGCGGAACAACGGGGAGAGCCGTGTGTACACACGGCTTCCCCGTGCTTCTCTGTGGCCGTAGCATCGATCGCGTCATCCCTGTAATAGGGGGACGCGATCGATGACGTCACACCTACAGCCACACCCCCCTACAGTTGTAAACACAACACATAGGTCACACATCCCCTACAGCGCCACCTGTGGTTAACTCCCAAACTGCAACTGTCATTTCCACAGTAAACAGTGCAATTTAAATGCATTTTTTGAAAATGACAATTGTCCCAAAAATGTCTCAAAATTGTCCGAAGTGTCCGCCATATTGTCACAGTCACGAAAAAAATCGCTGATCGCCGCTATTAGTAGTAAAAAAAAAAAAAATTAACAAAAATGCAATAAAACTATCCCTTATTTTGTAAACGCTATAAATTTTGCGAAAACCAACCGATAAACGCTTATTGCGATTTTTTTTTACCGAAAATACGTAGAAGAATACGTATCGGCCTAAACTGAGGAAAAAAAATGTTTTTTTATATATTTTTGGGGGATATTTATTATAGCAAAAAGTAAAAAATATTGCATTTTTTTTAAAATTGTCGCTCTATTTTTGTTTGTAGCGCAAAAAATAAAAACCGCAGAGGTGATCAAATACCACCAAAAGAAAGCTCTATTTGTGGGGAAAAAAGAACGCCAATTTTGTTTGGGAGCCACGTCGCACGACCGCGCAATTGTCAGTTAAAACGACGCAGTGCCGAATCGCAAAAAGGGGCAAGGTCCTTTACCTGCATTTTGGTCCGGGTCTTAAGTGGTTAACTAAAGGCATGTGGCTAAATACATTTTGGCCTAAATGTTTGACTAAAATTTCGTTTATTTGATTTTTCTTATAACAAAAAGTAAAAAATATTGTTTTTTTTTTCAAAAATGACGCTTTATTTTTGTATATAGCGCAAAAAAAAAAATCGCAGAGGCGATCAAATACCACCAAAAGAAAGCTCTATTTGTGGGAAGAAAAGGACGCAAATTTTGTTTGGGAGCCACGTCGCACGACCGCGCAATTGTCAGTTAAAGCGACGCAGTGCCGAATCGCAAAAAGGGGCCTGGTCCTTTACCTGCATTTTGGTCCGGGTCTTAAGTGGTTAAATGCCTTTTTTTCTTTCAGAAATGACACTTTGTGCAGGGACAGTTCTATGTACAGGAAACATGAGCTTTTTCACATGCTGACTTTACACCCACCCCTAAGTACGAAATTTAAAGTAATTACACTTTTATTGTTTCACTTTTAGCATTATTAAATTCACTGCTCCTGAAAAAACGTCAGTTTTTAAAACTGTTTTTTGCATTGATACATGTCCCCTGGGGCAGGATCCAGGTCCCCAAACACTTTTTATGACAATAACTTGCATATTATCCTTTAAAATTAGCACTTTAGATTTCTCCCATAAACTTTAACAGGGTGTTCCGCGGCTTTTCGAATATGCCGCGAACACCCCTAATTATTTACATAATAGTATATACTGCGCTAAACCAAAATAAACTCTAGGCAGCCAACACAACAAAAGGATAATTGTGAAAAACGTGAAAATAAAGTGTAGCGCCCAAAAGAACGTGGGAACTCTTTGTAAGGAGGACCTTGTGTAGTCCTAGTGACACAATAATTACAGCCTTTAAAGGCTAATGCTCTTCCAAAGAATTGATCACTGTACATGAATGCAGTAGCTATAATGTGGCAGCAATGGCTTAAAGATTTAGTGAATCAATACCAAAGTAAAAAGATGTGCCTGGACAAAATAGGCCAACTAAATATCATAGGGATAAAACTACTTAAAGCATTTCCAGTCTGACATTGAATATTGTCATGTGTAGTAATACTTGTAAAATGTAAACAATATATACAAGTTTATCGCTACTAAAAGTGATAAATGATCTGCATCAGTGAAAAATTATGAGTGTCAGCTGCAACTCCTATCACACAAAACAAGTGAAAGAAAGTCCATACACCCTGAAGATGTTACAAATGAATTCCTCTTAAATAAAATGCAGATATCAAGGCAGAGTCAAGGTAAGAATAAGGTACCCTTACCGGAAAAGGTGGACCCACACTGCACCTTACGGTGGGGGGGTCTTTCAGGCTTGTATGGACCGATTTGTCCTCTCTGGTCACCCTTCGGATAGTTGTCCTTGGTGTTTGTTGTATCTAGAGGTATACTTATAGCTGGAATTCTCTGGTAGATGATAGGTACCGTAACAGCACCGTAGTGATTTCCAGATGATTTTACATTGAGGAATGAAGAGGAAAGGGAAAGAAAACTCCTCATAGTGTAAAAATTTAAAAATTTTATAAAAAGTTTCTCAGAAAAAATCACATTGGTGACAAAACAGCTTTCCAAAAAAAATAATCTTAAAATCACACTTGAAAAATGAACATACAGCAGCTCTACCACCTCAGATGGAGAGTATATTCCAATGGTGTGCAGTAAGGAATGATGGAATCAGCGTACCCGACCGTTTAGTCTAATAGAGACATTAACAGGGGTATGTAGCTGAACCCCCATTCCTGCCTACACTTATATAGCCAGTACACCCACCTGTATGAGTCCTCTTTTCCTCCTCCATTCAATCTCGGCGTGCGTGCCAATTACACCTTCCTCCTGGGATTTTGCGCTCCAACCACCGGAAGTATATGGGTGGGGATTGTAAGTATGCCGTTATAGGCTGGTTTGTATCCTCAGCTGGGTATTCTCTCTCCCTGCCTCTCCTCCCATTCAATGGGGGAGAGGGATGGAATGCCTGACTTGGTGACTCCGCCTTGGTGGACGCGATGGGCGTCATGACGTATTGCCATCATGCGCCACACCGTGCGTTCCACCCACAGTCTGTGCCATGCATCCAGCTGTCTCACTCTCCGCCCTAACGTCCGGCTGATCGACTCCGCCTTGGTATCGTGCTTCCACCTTGCGCTCCACCTCCATTAGATGTGCGCTCCATCTATGTGATGTGCGCATCACATGATGCGGAAGTGTGACAGCACTGTGCGTTTCACCTCCTACAGATATGCATTCCACAGGGTTCATTGAGTAACGTGGGACACAAACAACAAAAAGCCTAACAGCTGTCTAATTGTTCGTTGTTCGGCGAACAGGCAATGTTCGAGTCAAACATGAGTTCTACTCAAACTCGAAGCTCATCCCTATTTACAATCACTTTAAGCTCCGACCATCAACAACTAAAGTAAAACTATAGGCAAAAAATGAAAAAGTAGTTTTGCCGTTATACTCTTAGGCCCCTTTCACATGGACTGCTGTTCTGCTGTAGTTAAAAGCATGTTTACTTTCTGCTGAAATTCAAGACTCCAGGCACAGCGATCAGCTGCATTTGTACAGTGCAATTAGCTGTGGTTACATTTAGTAGTGGCACGATATTGAACGGGGATCCTACTTGGATCCCTGCCAATACCAGGCACTGTGTATGGTATGAATCTTGAGGGGGAACTCCACGCCAAATAAAAAAAAAAAAACGACATGGGTTCACCTCCAAGAGCATACCAGGCCAGTAGGTCTGCTATGGATTTTAAGGGGAACCCCATACGCCGAAAAGGATGCACATACAAGCTGAGTTGCTTTACACAAGCAGTCAAGGGGAATTTTGGGCTAGATAAAAATGGCCTCCACAGATTGAGGGACAATACTATCTTTTTGGGTTTCATAAAGGAAAAAAAGTGGATTATAAGGTAAGAGAAATTTGTTATAATTACACAGGGCATATGTTTTGTGTGTGACCAGATTCTGCATCTGGTCGCCTAAATCCTACTGACAAGTCTACAAGGTTTGTTTGAGTTTGTACCTGAAACATTATCTGAAACCTATTTTTACTTAATTTCTGTAATACTAGATGATCATATTACAGAACAGAGCTACTGTGTTACAACAGAGCTGTCATGTTACAGAGGAGATTGGTGAACTGTACAAGGGACTTGCCCTTACAGAACACATTTGACACTGCTGATGTTTTATAGGAGACACAGAGAGACTTCAACAATGTTATAATTTACTTAAAGTGGACCTCCGCTTATTTGCCTCCTCTCCCCCTCTGCTGCCACATTCGTCACCTTTCGGGGGAGGGGGGAGCAGGTACCTGGTTTGGACAGGTATATGCTCCCTCTTCCAGCTGACTTCCCTGCGGCAAGCTCATCTGGAAGTTTGGCCTCCCCGCTGCTGGGCCATTCATAAAACCCAGCTCGCTTTGCGCGTGTGTTGTAGTGAACCGGCTGTGAAATCAGCATTTGTAGCTGCTGACTTACTTTTTGTTTTCTGAAGGAGCCTGGAGCTTTGCTTTAAAGGAGTTGTAAAGGAAAGCATTTTTTTTTTTTTGCTGAAATTACTGTTTATAGGGTATAGAGACATAATAGTTAATTACTTGCCGACCTGCCGCCATTGTTTTACGGCTGCAGGTTGGCTCCCCTGCGCGAGAGCCAGTAGCTCTACGTCTGCTCTCTCGCAGGCCACTAGGGGGCATGCGTGCCGCGAGAGGCGTGCCCTCGCTCGCCTCCGAGTCCGGTGCGTGTGCCAGGCGGGCGCGATCGACGCTGGGCACCCGCAATTGCTCGTTACAGAGCGGGGACCGGGAGCTGTGTGTGTAAACACACAGCTCCCGGTCCTGTCAGGGGGGGGGAAATGCTGATCTTCTGTTCATACAATGTATAAACGGAAGATCAGTGATTTCCCCATGTCAGTCCACCCCCCATACAGTTCGAACAAACCCAGGAACCCCTTCCCCGCCCCCTAGTGTTAACCCCTTCACTGCCAGTGGCATTTTTATGAATGAATGAATGAAAACGTATATAGCGCCGCACATGCGAACTAAATCGCCTCTGGGCGCTTGTTGTTCCTGTCTCCTTTGGTATCAAAAGAGATGAGTATTGACCTTTCTCCTGAATGCTGAGTGGTTCTCCTCCAACCGAATGCTGGTTGGTAAAGCGTTCCATAGTCTGGGACCTTGGACCGCGAATCTTCTTTCTCCTTTGGACTTGTATCTGGCCTTCGGTATCTGGAGCAGATTTTGGTTGGTGGATCGCAGAACTCGATTGGGATTGTGAGCTTTTATTTTTTTCGCATAAATAATGGGGAGAATTCCCATGAATACATCTATGCGTTAGACAGAGTGCTTTAAAAGTGATTCTGTCTTTTACTGGTAACCAATGAAGGGTTCTCAGTGAAGGTGAGATTGATTCCCAGGGTTTTTTCCCAGTCACAAGTCTAGCGGCCGTCGACTTGTAGACGAGCAATTTGGTACTTAGGGAGTCCGAGGTAAAGGGCATTTGCATAATCCAATCTTGAGTTTACAATTGCTCCCTCCATGACTGCTATATCTTCTTTGGGAATAAAATGAATAAGTCTGCGTAGTAGGCGTAGCAGATGATGAGATCTGCTGACTGCTGACCCTATTTGTGCGTGGTGTACAGGTTGTTGCAGGTTGATTTATACGCTTGGCGTGAAACAGGAGAAGTACTGTTTCCCTTATCGTCTTTCAGGACAGCACCTTGAGAGCGTGGCTCCACCCACTTGACAGGAAACACACCTCCACCAAACTTCTTAAAAGGGAGGTTCCCTCCACTTATCATCAGTTTTTGTGTTTCCTCCGGTGGGAACACATGTGGGGGTTAGGAGCTCTCCAGGTCTCTGGAGAGGTTTTTTTCTATCTCCCTACTCCACCTTTTTTTCTACCTACCTCAGAGAGTCTGTTCCTCCCATTCCCGGGTTAGAGAGTGCCTTGTGCATGGGCTCCTTCTCCCTCATCAAGTGCTCAGTGAGCCAGGACTGCTCCAGGACGCTGCCCCCCTGGCTAGGTACTCGCGCGCGGACGTTCCTTTACTTTTTTCCGTCCAAACCGACGCCGGCGCCATCTTGGGAAGGTCAGCTGGTGACTATCTTACTCCAGCTGCTTCCCCCGGAAGTGAGGTAACCGGAAGGGGCGGGCTTCTTACGAGCAGGCGCGTGACGTCATATACACCCGGAAGCGCTGAGGGAGGGAGGGAGGAACGGGTCTGGTGCCTTATTAGTTGGTTCTGGTCCGGTGCAGCGGCACTAGTGGAGTCCGAACCGGCGTTCTGCCACCAGCATCACGCTACTGCCCTCAAGCATGGAAGGGGGATCCGCAGCGAGTGGGACAGGCACTGGCACCAGCAAGACCCAGGTAAGGGGTAGACTTGTGTTCTACCCTCAGTTACTAGGAGGTCTCTCTCCAGCTTTCTCTCTCTCTCTCTTGGGGGAGTGAGTGTTTTTTTTTTTTTCTCCCCCCTGGTGGCGGGGGCCTGTTTGGGCACGTGAGTGTATAAAGATCTCTCACTGTGCACCTTTGGTGAGCACCTTGATGGGTTGTTCAGGTTATCTCACATGGTTGGTTTTTTTGTTTTTTCCCCTTTGTTTCTTTTCCTTATCAGGCCAAAGGCTCTGAACCCGGAAACAAAAAGAAATGTCCTTCATGCAAGGCTAAACTTTCTGAAGGATGGAGAAAAGCTTTATGTCAATCATGTGTTGACTCCTTGGTGAAAGAAGAAGCTTCTGCTGCCTGCAGCGACATAATTGCTTCTGTAAAGAAGGAGTTGGATGCTACGATTCAATCCTTTAAATCTTCACTCATGAAACCATCTGTGAGCCAAGCCTCTACCTCACAATCCTCACAAGACTCACCTTTAGTTCCTGTAGTGGAGGCAGAAGAGAGTCCTCTGAACCAGGACGGTCCCCCTCCCTCACATTCCCAGGAATCGGAAGAGGAGGAAGACGAATTAGAAAATATATCTTCTAAATATAAGTTGTCTTTGGACCAAGTGGATGACCTCCTTAAAGCTGTGCATGCAACTTTGGGCTTGGAAGAGGAGCGCAAAGAGCTATCCTTACATGACAGGATGTACGCGGGTCTCTGTGAGCCCAAAATACGTACTTTTCCTGTTCATTCTGTGATTTCTGACTCAATCATGAGGGAATGGGCTGATCCAGAAAAGAAACCTTTCTTTGCTAAAGCTCATAAAAGAAGGTTTCCGTTTGATGAGGATCCAGCAGCTCTTTGGAATAAAACTCCAAAAATTGATGCAGCCTTTTTCTCAGGTCTCAAGGTCTTCGGACCTGGCGTTTGAGGACATGGGGATTCTTAAGGAACCCATGGATAAGAAGATGGACCAGCAGTTAAAGAGGGCCTGGCAATCCATCTTAGGCAACCTTAAGCCAGCAATGGCAACCACCTGCGTCTCCAGAAACATGGAGTACTGGCTGAGCCAGCTTAAAGCTCATATTATAGCTGATTCCCCTAAGCAGGAAATCTTAGATTCCTTCTCTACCCTGTCTGCTGCGGTAGCCTATGTCTCAGATGCGTCTGCAGAGTCTATCAGGATGACAGCAAGATCTGCGGCCCTTACTAACTCAGTAAGAAGGGCCTTATGGTTAAAGACCTGGCCCGGGGACACAGCGTCCAAAAACAAACTGTGTGGAATCCCTTTTCTGGGGGATTTTCTGTTTGGTCCTGAGTTAGATACAGTACTCGATAGGACCGCAGACAAGAAAAAATCTTTCCCGGCCAAAAAGAAGGGTCAGTCGGGTAAAAAGTTTTTTCGTCCCCCAAGGGCTCAACAACAGAGTAAGCCTCAAGAGAGGAAAAAGGTCTGGTCAGGGCAGAGGGGAAAGGGCAAAAGCAATGTCCTTTTCAATCCTCCTGCGACAACCAGCAAAACCCAGTGACAGCCAGTTGCAGGTAGGGGGGAGACTTCAACGTTCCTCCCTTTTTGGGCCAGCATAACAGAAAATCGGTACATTCTCGCTATGCTGTCTCTAGGCTACAAGATAGAATTCTCGGACCCTCCCCCAGAGAGGTACCTTCTGACAGACTTACCAGGAGATATTGTCAAGTCCCTAGCCATGAAGAACCTTTTAAAGGATCTGAGGAAGCAGGGGGTTGTAATCCCAGTACCAGAGGTGGAGCTTTACCAGGGGTTTTATTCCCATGTATTTATGGTAAAAAAAAACGTCCGGAAGCTTCAGACTCATTCTCAATCTAAAGCCTTTAAACAGATCAGTCCTATACGAAAGGTTTTGCATGGACTCAATCTTTACGGTAAAAAACCTGTTAACAAAGGGTTGCTTTATGGCGTCTATCGATTTGAGAGACGCCTATCTGCATATCCCCATAGCTCCCCAGTCCCAAAGATTTTTGAGATTGGCAGTAAACATGGGAAGGGAGGTCGTGCACCTTCAGTTCAGGGCCCTCCCCTTCGGCCTCTCCTCGCCCCGAGAATTTTTACAAAAGTCATGGCAGAGGCTCTTGCTCCGCCTTTAGGGTATAGCGGTAGTTCCATACCTAGACGACCTACTCTTCTTTGCTCCCTCCAGGGAGAAATTACTGGAGGATCTCGGAAGAGCTCGCAGCCATCTAGAGGCTTTGGGTTGGATCATAAATTTGGAAAAATCAAATTTCAGCCCAACCCAAGAGGCACAATTTCTGGGGTATCGGATAAGCTCAGTAGAGCAAAGAATTTTTCTCCCAGAGGACAAAAAACTAAAGATAGAAGGGGTCGTTGCCTCCTTACAGACAAATCTAGAGCTGTCCATCAGACAGGTAATGTCAGCCCTAGGAACCCTTACCTCATCTATGCCAGCAGTGCAGTGGGCAAGACTGCACTTCAGGCCCTCCAGAGCTTCCTTCTGAAGGTGTGGGATCGCAGGACAGAATCTCTGGAAACAAAAGTAAAGATCCCCTCCAGAGTGAAACGGTCACTATGGTGGTGGAGAAGTCAGACCAATCTGTCAGCAGGCCTGTCTTGGTCATTCCCAGTAGAAAGAGTGGTAACAACAGATGCCAGTCTATGGGGATGGGGGGCACACTTGGGTCAGAACTATGTTCAGGGAGTTTGGTCCCAGTCAGAAGCAGGAAAATCCTCCAATTGGAGAGAGCTAAGGGCTGTAGCCTTAGCTTTAGATGCCCTTCTCTCCGCAGACCTTCAAGGTGCCCATGTTCAAGTGTTCTCGGACAATGCCACTACCATAGCTTACTTAAACAGGCAAGGAGGCACAAGAAGCAGATTACTTCAGCTTCTCGCCTTGGGCATCCTAAACTGGGCAGAAAATCATTTGCTGTCCTTATCAGCGGTCCACCTCAAGGGCACTTCAAACATAGTAGCAGATTTTCTAAGCAGAAAACGGATTCAGGAAGCAGAATGAACCCTAAATCCGGAGATCTTCAGGTTAATCACCCAAGCCTGGGGCCTACCACAAATAGATCTATTTGCGTCAAAAGAAAATATGCAACTTCCAGCCTATTTCTCCATTTACAGAAACGACAGTTCCCAGGGAACAGATGCGTTAATACAGCCTTGGAAGTTCCAACTGGCGTACGCCTTCCCTCCTTTTCAGCTAATACCGTTAGTGATAAGGAGGATTCAGAAGGAGAAAACGGAAGTAATCTTAATCACCCCATTCTGGCCAAAAAGGGCTTGGTTTACCTCCCTTCTTCGAATGGCGGTCAAACCACCTTGGCGACTACCGCTTCGACAGGACCTACTTCTGCAGGGGCCAGTGTGCCATCAGGGGGTGTCCTCTCTAAACCTCACAGCGTGGTATCTGAGAGGCAGTTATTGATACGGAAAGGTCTGTCCCGACCACTGGTGACTACCTTACTTACTAGTAGAAAGCTGGTTACCAGAAAAATCTATGAAAAATACTGGAAGGTCTACAACTCCTGGTGTCACTCGTCTAATAGAGTGGTAAAGAACCTAGTATCAGTGTTGGAATTTCTTCAGGTTGGGGCAGAAAAGGGCTTATCAAGCAGTACACTCAAAGTACAAACAGCCGCATTAGGAGTCTTTCTGGAGAGGCCGATATCCTCAGAACCTTTGGTTGTCAGATTTTTCAGGGCACTCTCTAGGTCCAGACCAGCTCCTGTACGACACTTCCCGAGTTGGGATTTATCAGTAGTTCTGCGGTCTTTGACGAAAGAGCCTTTTGAACCTTTACAAGATGTCTCTCTGAAGTACCTTACTCTCAAAACCGTATTCTTAGTGGCAATTACAACAGCCAGAAGGATTGGCGAACTGCACGCCCTGTCAATAAAGAAACCCTTCCTATCCGTCTTCACGGACCGGGTTGTACTAAAGACTGATCCAGCCTTTCTACCAAAGGTGGCGTCAAGCCTTAATAGGACGCAGGAAATCGTCATTCCAACCTTCTGCTCCAATCCATCAGGGGAAAGGGAGCGACAATTTCATATGTTGGATGTGAAAAGAACGTTACTACATTACCTCGAAGTGACCAAGGATTTTCGATCCTCAGACTCCTTGTTCATACTTTTCTCAGGAAAAAGGAAGGGCCACCAAGCATCTAAGGGGTCAATTGCTAGATGGCTAAGAACTGCTATTCTGGAAGCCTATTCCCAAGCAGGACTATCTCCCCCGCTGGCCATTAAAGCACACTCTACTAGAGCTCAGGCCACTACATGGGCAGAAATAGCTGGTGCCACCCCAGATCAGATCTGCAAGGCGGCTACGTAGTCAAGTTACCTTACGTTTGTCCGTCATTATAGACTGGATCTTCTGTCAGCAAGCGATCAGGCTTTTGGCAGAAAGGTCTTGCAAGCTGTGGTCCCTCCCTAAAGTGGGTAAGTCTCTATTATCCTCTCAAGGTGCTGTCCTGAAAGACGATAAGGGAAAAATCAAGTTAGTCTTACCGGTAACTTGTTTTCCATGAGTCTTTCAGGACAGCGGCAACCCGCCCTTAATGTTTTTAGGAATATTATACTGTGACTAACCATACTCTGTTTATGTGTTCCAGTTTGGGCCGGAGGTTTCTCTACTACTACTGATGATAAGTGGAGGGAACCTCCCTTTTAAGAAGTTTGGTGGAGGTGTGTTTCCTGTCAAGTGGGTGGAGCCACGCTCTCAAGGTGCTGTCCTGAAAGACTCATAGAAAACAAGTTACCGGTAAGACTAACTTGATTTTTTTCGCTCCGTTGAGTTTGAGATAACTCTTTGTCATCCAGTCCTCTATCAAATGCATAGTAATCCAATGCATTTTTTATAGCACTGATCGCAATAAAAATGCCAATGGTCCCAAAAATGTGTCAAAAGTGTCCGAAGTGTTTTTATATCGTATTACAGACCGACCATAAATTGACTTGCTTATTCTTTATTTGTCTTTTACCCCCCCCCCCTTTTTTATTTACGTGGTTTTTATTTTTATTTTTTTAAGTTCTTATGATTCATGTGATTTAATTTGTCCATTCCTTTTGCTTTTCTATTTCAATTTATTTTCCATGTGTATTAGCTATCTGCTTGATATTTTTGACCTTTGTTTTTAGCAGACTTTGGTTGGCAAGTCTCACTGCTTGTTATTATTCATTGTACTTGACATTCACTGAAGTCTGTTGGTTTCGATGTATCTTACCTTGTTTGGCATGCTTACTGAATGACTTTTTATTGTATGCTATATCTTGTATATCCTAGTAAAAAAAAAAAAAGTGTCTGAAGTGTCCACCATAATGTCGCAGTCCTAAAAAACAAATCGCTAATCGCCGCCATTAAAAATAAAAATGCCATAAAAATACCCCCTATTTTGTAAACGCTATAACTTTTGCGCAAACCAATCAATAAACGCTTATTGTGATTTTTTTTTACAAAAAATATGTAGAAGAATACGTATCGGCCTAAACTGAGGAAAACAAATGTTTTTTTATATATTTTTGGGGGCTATTTATTACAGCAAAAAGTAAAAAATATAATTTTTTTTCAAAATTGTCGCTTTATTTTTGTTTATAGCTCACAAAATAAAAACCGCAGAGGTGATCAAATAGCACCAAAAGAAAGCTCTATTTGTGGGGAAAAAGGACGCTAATTTTGTTTGGGAGCCACGTCGCACGGCCGTGCAATTGTCAGTTAAAAGCGACGCAGTGCCGAATCGCAAAAATTGCTCTGGTCTTTGGGCAGCAATATGGTCCGGGGGTTAAGTAGTTAACTGATTCCTTTTTAAAACAATTAAAAATAGATAAAAATCAATCATATAATGTACCTACAGTTTTCTAGTTTCGTTTTTGCATGTTGTTTCCTGCTTCTGTGATGTACAGAGCCAATATAGGGCAGTGATAGTTTGGAAAACGAAACTGATTGGTGCTGAGGGGTTTTAGACACACAGTAATCACACCACCTTGATTAGTGACCACAGAGAGAGCTCCCAGTACTGTGGTTATCAGGAAACAGACAACCAGGAAGTGTGGAGATCAGAGAAGAATTACAGCAACTTGAGAGCAAAAATGAACAATGAGGACATTAAAACAGCACTGCATTAAGGTAAAGGAAGCTATTAAGATTTAAAAAAAAAATCCATTTCAAACCCTTTAACCTGCGTAGCGGTATTCCAGAGTCTGTCTCGGAGTGAAATTTCAGTACCATTAGCGGCAACCCCGAGCCAGACTCGGGATCGCATCGCAGGATATAGGGAGAGTTACTTACCTTGTCCCCCGGAAACCTTGCGATGTCTCCAGCTGTGTGTGTGAGCTGTCTCTTTGCTCGATTCACACAGTGCCCGTGTGCCGCCGAGCTGCGTTCCCTGCGACGCACGGTGGCGGAGATCTGTGCCAAATTAAAAAAAGTAAAAACACAGTACACATACAGTATACTGTAATCTTACAGATTACAGTACTGTATGAAATAAATACACATCCCCTTTGTCCCTGGTGGTCTGCCCAGTGTCCTGCATGTAGTTTTATATTAGTTTTTTCTGCCTGGAAACTGGAGACTGTCCATAGCAACCAAAAAGTGTCCCTTTATGTCAAAAGTGTTTTTAGAGCAGCTAGAAAACAGCAATAATAAATTATAATCACTTGCAGAATTGAGCGATAGTGATTTGTGGGGAAATTCATCATCAAACAATAAAAATAATGACAGTGACAATTCTGCAACTGAACACATTTCAGTGTTTTTGATTTGATTACATTATTGAATCATTTTTATTATTATTATTATATTATTATTTGTTATAATTATTTATAGTTATTATATTATAATTGATGATTTTGTGTTTCAAACTTTATCATACCCGGGATGTCTACTAGACTCCTGTTTGGTCAGGTTTAAGTGAGTTATTCCTAAGAATTACAGGCCTACAATAGAAAACGCCAAATTTCCATGCAAAATTTCAGCACCTAAAATCTGAAATGATCATACCGCCAGGGAGGTTAAAGCAATACTAAACCCAAAACCAAAAATGTAATGTATTGCAGCTTACCAATTAGATGTGGTGGCTGTATTAGTTTTCTTTTTTGCGTGGCTTTTTTCCCCTTTTTTTTTACCTGGTGGTCCAGCCAGTAACACAAATCATATAGTAGATTTCCCCAATCTGGATGAAGGAAAATAGGGGAGTACCTTTGGACAGCAGCATTGCTAATCTCAGGGGAGGGGTGTTAGATGTATTACCAGATTTAGATTTTTTGTGCATTTTCTGTTTTGCAGAAACACACCAGCAGGTTGTATTTTTGGTTCCATAGACTTCAGTCAATCAAAAACGTGTAATGAAAAACACAAAATGTGTTAACCAGGCCTTACAGCAGGGGTGTCCAACCAGTGGCCCGGGGCCACATGTGGCTTGCGGAGCCCTCTTATGTGGCCTGCGACCTCCTGCTCTGGGATGAAATAAAATAGAATAGAATACTGTTATTAAAGGTAAGTTTATTAATAATATTACAGTCTATATATGGGCATATCTGTTCTGCAGTGGTTACCGGGCTGCTTTCAAACTGATCCACAAGTGCAGAGAAGTGCCTGCACTGAGACATAGACTTCTGTCACCTGCGAGTTTGGTGTGCTGAGACTAGAGTGGGCTCTATGGAGCTGAGTGGGCTGTCATCCACCCCCTCCTCTCATTGTGGCCGGCGACTGGTTACCAAGTCGCTTAAGTGGCCCTTGCTCTTCAAAAGGTTGGGCACCCCTGCCTTACAGCAAACATATATTTTCTTTTTGGGGTAAAGATATTACATCAATAAAAAGCTGATCATTGTAAGAACCCCAGTCAGTGGCAAATGATTTGTCTCATCCCTAACAACTACATCTGCAAGAAAGCTTGTTCTTTTGAAAAACAACAGACTAATGCCACGTACACACGATCACTTTTTGTGATGAAAAAAAAAACGATGTTTTTCCACCATGAAAATAAACAGTTTTTCCAACTTCATCATAAAAAACGATGTTGCCCACACACCATAGTTTTTTCAAAATGCTCTAGCAAAGCGCGGTTACGTACAGCACGTACAACGGCACTCTGTTCCATTCAAGCTCCCGTCTCATAACTTGCTTCTGAGCATATGCGCGGGTTTAAAACGTTGTTTTAGCACACACGATCATTTTTTACAACACAAAAAACATTTTCAAAAACTACATAAAAAATGTAAGCATGTTCGATTTTTTTTTGTCGTTTTTCAGTAGACGGAAAACGTTGTTTTAGCCCACACACGATAATTTTAAATGACGTTTTTTAAAACGTCGTTTTATTTCATCACAAAAAACGTGTGTACGCGGCATTACTGGCAGAATCAACAGGTGGCAAAAAGGGAAATAAATTCAAAAAATGAAAATGAATGTAGCCACCAAACCAAAGAATTTGTAAGCTGCAATATAATTGTTTGCTTTTGGGTTAATACTGCTTTAACCTGACCACAAGGCAAGCTTCAGGCTTTAAACAAAGCTCCAATCTTCAAATCCACCATCAATCAATAAATCCATCATCTGACCTGATTCATTGGGGGTATTTATGAAAGGCAAATCCACTTTGCACTACAAGTGCACTTGGAAGTGCAAGCTAAAATTATGTTTTTGATTTTTCTTGCATGTTCTTGCCTTTCGTTAATTAACCCCCATTGTCTCACCTGAAACCCTTTTCATGTTGCTGATAAACTGCAGATGCCCAACATGCAACTTTTTTCAATACTACTAATTGAAGAGCTTTACATATTCTGATGGTATGACATATTTATAATTGTGCAGTTATAAAAATGCAGAGATATGCATAATTCACTGCTTCATTAAATGATGCCTTGCTCACAGAACCATGTCTGATTGTGTTTTCATTTCACAGAAAATTGCTTCCCTTTCTGTTCCAAAGGAAAACGCCAGGGATTTGCTTCAATGCAAAAGATTTCCTCCGATCGGTTGCCCCAGTCTTCAGGAAAATCATCAGCTGGAAAAAAAGTACAATGAGTTAAAAAAAAATTGAATTGTGCAGATATTTTTCACTATGGCTTTAAACCATTTACTAATTGCTTTACTTTGATTTCAAGTGGATGCTTTATACACTGAGATTTGTTATAATGTTATGTAATAGCAGAAGTTTAAATGTTGAAAGCACATGTGCATAGCACTTTGTATTATACGAAGCAAGACCTCTATGATAAATAAATAAACTCTCCTCCACTTGTAATAACACAGATGGAAAATTAGTCTCAGAGAAGCAATGTGTGTAGTAGAAAAGAAGTAGTCCCTTGACATCCATTTTTTTTTTTTTTAAGGGTTTTCAGCAAGGTGCTTGGCTAGGAATGATAGTGAGATAGGCCCAGATTCACAAAGACTTACGCCGACGTATCTACAGATACGCCGCATAAATGTAAATATGCGCCGTCGTATCTATGCGCCGTACCCACAGAACTAGATACGCCTGAAAATAGGCTTCTTCCGACCGACGTAACTTTCCTACGTTGGCATAGCGTTGGCGCATATTTACGCTGGACGCATTTGACGCTCCCCCATTGATTTCCTATTCAAATATGCAAATGAGGGAGATACGACGATTCACGAATATATGTGCGCCCGACGCAGGCTATGCGCGGTGCGCATAAGTTGTACGTCCGGCCTAAAGTTAGTCCATCAAAAAGCTGGTTTAAC
The DNA here is from genome assembly GCA_029574335.1 of Rana kukunoris. Lineage (NCBI taxonomy): Eukaryota > Metazoa > Chordata > Amphibia > Anura > Ranidae > Rana > Rana kukunoris. The sequence continues at coordinate 672,335,048 of CM056049.1, read as the reverse complement.
TCAGCACCAGACGTGCACACGTCAGCTGGAGAGCAGCTACAGCAGCACCGTTACGGACGAGCTGAGCAACCCTACTTGCAGGACAACACATCTGTCTGCCAACATGCCAGGGGCAGCCATGGTCATAGCACTACAGTGTCCACAGGCGCGTAGGAGTGCACGGGAGAGGATATACCGAACGCGCATTAACGTCTTTGGCATGGGGGATTCGGAGGTGTATCGCATCTTCAGATTCAGCCCTGATGCCATCCTGGAATTAGCCACAGCCCTGCATGATGACATCACCAGAAAGACACACCGCTCACAAGCAGTGGAGCCACTAGTCAAGGTACTGGCAACACTGCATTTCCTCGCCAGTTGATCTTTTCAGTGTACAAGTGGAGTAGTGGCTGGGATGTCACAATCCACCATGAGCAATGTGTGCACCAGGTTGTCCCCGCAATCCTCACACGCATGTCCCACCACACATCATCAGACCCACCCATAAGCACTGCGGCAGAAGGCAATGCAGGATTTCTACAGAATTGCCGGATTCCCACGCACCATCGGGGCCATTGATTGCACACATGTGGCACTACGGCTCCCCTGTGCCACAGAGCACATATAACGTAATCGTAAGCAGTGGCATTCCATCAATGTACAGGTGATAGCTGATGCCCAATGCCTCATATGGCACGTCCGTGCCAAACACCCAGGTGCCAGCCACGACAGCTACATACAGTATACCGTCAAAGCAACATTCCAACATAATTCGAACAGAACATGTACATATACAGGGACAGCTGGCTGGTTGGTGAGTGACATGGAAGTCAGGCATGACTGTCCGACCCCATGATGCACACATCACAAGGGGCACATGCACGGCTAACATCCTCCTGTCTTTTCCCTTCCAGTTGACTCTGCATATGCACTTGTGCCCCATCTCCTCACTCCATTCCGGGATCCCCAAACCAGAGGAGAGAGAAGATACAATGATGCACACATACTCACCCCGTGCAGTGGTAAAGCGCACATTTGGCCTCCTGAAGTCCCGTTTCCAATGCCTGGATACGTCCGGGGGGACCCCGTTTGTATTCCCCAAACTTTGTGTGCCAGATCATCGGTGCATGTTGCATGCTGCACTCAACTACGCCATGAGAAAGGCCTGCAGATTGACATATGTGATGACCTGACCCCTGAGCCACACAGTCCCCCCCCCTGCCCGAGGCTACCCAGTCTGCTGAGGGAGAGCAGTCAGGAGGTGCCTCGTGGTAGGCATCTTTGCACGTTAAGACACCACTCATCA